>JARQOC010000009.1:82360661-83560661 GCA_033576535.1 Allobates femoralis
CGGTGACATAGCGACGGAGGATAAATATGAATAATTTATTATTTTATGCTTTGCAGCAGCATTGGGGCATATATTGGTCATAGGAGGGGTATATACCCCTGTGTTTGTGGGGGTCTATATACGCCTGTGGTAGTGTGGGTCTATATACCTCTGTGGTGGTGTGGGTCTATATACCCCTGTGATTGTGGGAGGCTATATACCCCAGTGGTGGTAGTTGGGTTATGTACCCCAGTGGTGGGGGAACTATATACCCCAGTGGTGGGGGAACTATATACCCCAGTGGTGGGGGGCTATATACCCTAGTAGTGGGGGGTATAATCCAGACTTGGAGTCTATATACCAGTAATGGAGGAATATGTACAGTGAGGGAGGTATATACCAGGAATCAGGGGTGGATTAAGGGTAGCCAGGGCCCGGGGCTGTTCAGACTCTGTGGGCCCCCCCCCCGGGTCATGTGACGGGGGTCATGTGACGGGGTCATGGGGGTCATGTGACGGGGTCATGTGACGGGGTCGCGGGAGTCATGTGACGGAGGTTATCATATACCTGAAATAGATTATTCCAGAAAAATAGTTGCTGAGTGAAACTCTAACCTGTCAAACATCCATTGATTTAGTCAATTTACCCTTCAGTTAGGAGGAAAAAAACAAACCCTTTAAGCCATAGTATTGAGCAGTCCATTAGAAGGCGGCCATTATGCCCTGATTGCCCCTGTACTCAGAATAAATAACTTATAACAATCTCGAACAGTGTGCACCCTGAATGATAATCACCTGTTACTGGTCCAATGGACTTGCTTGCAGATTGGTCCGTCCCGCCTCCTCGCGGTCCGACAGCGTCTTCTTCTGAATGATGTAGATAACGCCTCCTGCCATCCGTGTTATCCACGTGACCACGTCCAATTTTCCCATTGCCTATGCTATGCCCATACCTCTCCGGCTTGTGCAGGTGCAATGTGCTCCATCATGGGATTATCCTACAAGTTTGAACTCTCAGTGATGTCACCATACATTACACGCAGAAGACTGGGAGCCTGGAGCCATGTGCAGAGACCCCTGTGGTTCCCACATGTGTAGATGAGTTTTACATTGTAGCTCCAGTAGGGCAGAGCACGGTGCGTTTGCGCAAGCTGGAGAGGCATCTGCACAGACGTGAGATGGGAAAGTGGGACGTGGATAACAAAGGCGTGATCCATATCATTCAGAAGAAGAGGCTGTCAGACGGCGAGGAGAGGCTGAGTAGACCAATCTGCAAGCAAGAATTTCGGACCAGTAATAGGTTAGAATACAGGGTGCTAGATTTTTATAAGTTATTTATTCTGTGTACAGGGACATTCAGGGCATAATAGCTTGTTTCTTATAATGCAGCATCAGCGTGTGCACGAGGCCTTACAGATACTGAGGGAAAAAAAATCACCAAATACTCAGCGTGTGCACGAGGCCTTACAGATACTGAGGTAAAAACTCACCAAATACTCAGCGTGTGCACGATGCCTTACAGATACTGAGGAAAAAACTCCCCAAATACTCAGCGTGTGCACGAGGCCTTACAGATACTGAGGTAAAAACTCACCAAATACTCAGCGTGTGCACGAGGCCTTACAGATACTGAGGAAAAAACTCCCCAAATACTCAGCGTGTGCACGAGGCCTTACAGATACTGAGGAAAAAACTCACCAAATACTCAGCGTGTGCACGAGGCCTTACAGATACTGAGGTAACAACTCACCAAATACTCAGCGTGTGCACGAGGCCTTACAGATACTGAGGAAAAACTCACCAAATACTCAGCGTGTGCACGAGGCCTTACAGATACTGAGGTAACAACTCACCAAATACTCAGCATGTGCACGATGCCTTACAAATACTGAGGTAAAAACCCACCAAATACTCAGCGTGTGCACGAGGCCTTACAGATACTGAGGTAAAAACTCACCAAATACACAGCGTGTGCACGAGGCCTTACAGATACTGAGGTAACAACTCACCAAATACTCAGCGTGTGCACGAGGCCTTACAGATACTGAGGAAAAAACTCACCAAATACTCAGCGTGTGCACGAGGCCTTACAGATACTGAGGTAACAACTCACCAAATACTCAGCATGTGCACGAGGCCTTACAGATAATGAGGTAATAACCTCACCATATACTCAGCGTGTGCACGAGGCCTTACAGATACTGAGGTAAAAACCCACCAAATACTCAGCGTGTGCACGAGGCCTTACAAATACTGAGGTAAAAACTCACCAAATACTCAGCGTGTGCACGAAGTCTTACAGATA
The DNA here is from genome assembly GCA_033576535.1 of Allobates femoralis. Taxonomy (NCBI): domain Eukaryota; kingdom Metazoa; phylum Chordata; class Amphibia; order Anura; family Aromobatidae; genus Allobates; species Allobates femoralis. The sequence continues at coordinate 82,362,945 of JARQOC010000009.1, forward strand.
CTGAGGTAAAAACCCACCAAATACTCAGCGTGTGCACGAGGCCTTACAGGTACTGAGGTAAAAACCTACCAAATACTCAGCATGTGCAATAGGCTTTACAGATAGCGAAGAAAAAAATTACCAAATACTCAGCGTGTGCACGAGGCCTTACAGATACTGAGGTAAAAACTCACAAAATACACAATGTGCGCACCCACTACCCCTCCACCTTGGATAGACATGTGAAATACCTCTACATGTTGTATGTGCCCCTCTATGTGGATATTTTTCTTGAATCATGAATGCATGGACTCCATACGTACATGATCCAAGCAAGATAGCCACTTATTAGAGGGGCACATGATACACCATGTATAGCCATTTCACATGTTTCTGTATTATCCAAGATGGTGGGGCACACCACTTCAGTGATTAAGGGGCCTTTCACATCAGCGGTTTTGCTGATGTGCGGCCGATTTGGCAGGTGGCGCCGGATCAGCTGCCTAACGGCCGGCTCGCGGTCCAGATGCGGCAAGCCCTATGCATTGTCTATGGGGCTTGCGGTCCGGTGCGGCAAGTGCCTGATCTGCCGCACTCAGCAGAACCGCACTTGTGATAGACAATGCATGGGGCTTGCCGCATCCGGGCCGCAAGTCGGCCGTTAGGCGGACGATCCGGCACATGCGGCGCCACCTGCTGGAACGGCCTAAACATCAGCTAAACACTGATGTGAAAGCAGCGTTCGTTAGGCCCCTTTCACATCACCGTGTCTTTCAAATTGCGGCAGATCCAGCAGATTTACCACATTTGCTGCCTAACAGCCGTTGCGACGATGGATGACAACGCGGTCAGCAGCGTTTTTTTTTTCCACCGCCGCAAATGCCGGACTTGCCGCACCCAGCAGAACCGCACTTGCCGCACCAAACCGCAAGCCCCATGAACAAGTCATGGGGCTTGCCGCAAGTGTGCCGCAAGTGCGGCCGTTAGTCGGCAGATGCGGTAAATCTGCCGGATCTGCCACAATCTGAAAAAAAGCAGATGTGAAAGGGGCCTTAGTACACAAATCATTTAATTACTGCTTACATTCTTTCTTTACACTGACTGAGTCCTCCCTGCCATGCAGCAGCCACCAGGTCTGGCTGGCAGTGCACACACAGAGCACAGCCACAGGCAGCAGCTGCAGCAGCAGGGCAGGAGTCAGGAGTGGACATATCACTCACCTCTCTGTCACACAGGCACGTCCTCTCTCTGCTCTGTGTCGGCATTAGGTGACGGTCCCTCTCCTCAGACTCCCTCTCTTCATGCAGGCGGCGACCCAGGAGGTGGTGCACGGCGGTCGGCGGGTGAGACACAGACTCAGTCAGGAGGACGGAGGAGCCTGCTCAGCCTCAGTCGAGATCAGCTGCCTGCCTGGGTCTGGGTCCTCCTAGAGTAGGAGGATTCAGCAAAGCCCGGTCGGGCCCGGCAAAATCAGCATAGCAGGGCGGACAGCGGCAGCCGGGACTCGGGAGAACAATGCTGCCAGCAGAGGCCGCTGGGACTATAGGAGTGGGAGCAACATCCGCAGGCAGCTACCACCGGTACGCACACCTTGTAAGCACACAGCTCCACATGCTTCATACATACATGGCTCCGCTCCGTACACCTAGTACACACTCAACTCTGCTCCATACACCTCGTACACATGGCTCAGCTCCGTACACCTCGTACACACTTGGCTTTGCTCTGTACACCTTGTACGCATGCGGCTTTGCTCCATACACCTCATACACACTCGGCTTTGCTCCGTACACCTCTTACGCACTCGGCTCTGCTCCGAACACCTCGTACACGCTCGGCTCCATACACATGCGGCTCCGCTCCATACACCTCGTACACACGCGGCTCCGCTCCATACACCTTGTACACATGCGGCTCGGCTCCGTACACCTCGTACACACATGGCTCTGCACACCTCGTACACATGCAACTCCACTCCGTATACCTTGTACACACACGGCTCTGCTCCGTACACACGCGGCTCTGCTCCGTAGACCTCATACACATCTGGCTCCACTCCGTACACCTCATACACAAACGGCTCTGCTCCGAACACACTCCGCTCCGTACACCTCGTACACACGCGGCTCTGCTCCGTACACCTCATACACATGTGGCGCCACTCCGTACACCTTGTACACATGCGGCTCTGCTCCATACACCCTGTACACACTCGGCTCAGCTCCATACACCTCGTACACACGCGGCTCTGCTCGGTGCACCTCTGACACACACGACTCCGCTCCACACACCTTGTACACACATGGCTCCGCTCCATACACCGTGTACACACATAGCTCTGCTCCATACACTTCCTACACATGCGGCTTGGCTCTGTACACCCTGTACACACTTGGCTCCGCTCTGCGCTCCGTACACCTTGAACACACTCGGCTCTGCTCCGTACACCTCGTACACGTGGCTCTGCTCCGTACACACTCAGCTCTGCTCCATACACCTCATACACATGTGGCTCCGCTCCGTACACCTCGTTTACATGCGGCTCCGCTCCGTACACCTTGTACACACGTGGCTCTGCTCTGTACAACTCGTACACATGCGGCTCCACTCCGTACACCTCATACACACTCAGCTCTGTACACCTCGTACACACACGGCTCCGCTCCGTACACCTCGCACACACTCAGCTCTGTACACCTCGTGCACATGCGGCTCCGCTCCGTACACCTCGTACACACTCGGCTCCACTCCATTCACCTCGTACAAACATGGCTCCGCTCCGTACACCTCGTACACACTCGGCTCCGCTCCGTACACCTCGTACACACACGGCTCCGCTCCATACACCTCGCACACACTCAGCTCTGTACACCTCGTACACACTCGGCTCCGCTCCGTACACCTCGTACACACATGGCTCCGCTCCATACACCTCGCACACACTCAGCTCTGTACACCTCGTACACACTCGGCTCCGCTCCGTACACCTCGTACACACACGGCTCCGCTCCATACACCTCGCACACACTCGGCTCTGCTACATCCACACTGTAAATCCCTCCTGAGTCCTGACATCACACATAACCTTCATCTCATCTTCTTCACCTCTCCAGCACCATGACAACCATCACAGAGTGGAGACCTGCATAACGAGGAGCCGATCATGTGATCCCTGACTCCTCCCCTCCATCACATCATCACAGGTCCTGTAAGCACAGGTCCTCCTGTGCCCTGTGCGGCTCTACAGGTGGGCTCACACTGCGGGGGGGGGGGGAGAGTGTAACACAGCGGCAGCGGGGGGGACGGGACGGGGAAGAGTGTAACACAGCGGCAGCGGGGGGGAGGGGGAAGAGTGTAACACAGCGGCAGCGGGGGGGACGGGACGGGGAAGAGTGTAACACAGCGGCAGCGGGGGGGGAGGGGGAAGAGTGTAACACAGCGGCAGCGGGGGGGTGGAGGGGGAAGAGTGTAACACAGCGGCAGCGGGGGGGGATAGAGAGTGTAACACAGCGGCAGCGGCGGCCGGGACTGTAGGAGAGAGAGCGGCATCAGCAGGGGGCCGCGCCACTATCAGGCCCCCTGCGGTTGCCGCTCCCTGTCAACTAGCGGGGCTCATTACCTCATGGATGCTGTGCCTGCGTGCACAGTGCTGTGTGGTGGCGCCGTGGCGGATTATAATGGGGCAATTTACCCCCTGGACTGCGGGCCCCTAGACACCATTGGGCCCGGGGCAAAAGCCCATATTGACCTCATTATAATCCGCCACTGCCAGGAATAGGCGCCAATTACCATGATTGGGGCGCTATATACCAGTGATGAGGGGCTGTATACAGTGATGATTGCTATATACCAGTGATGGGGGCGCTATATACTAGTGATGAGGTATATATAACCTACAGATGAAATACCTCTTATTTTACCAAAAGAGCTGGCAACCCAAGATTAATTTACCAAAAACAAAGTAATGATCATAGATAAGACCATCACAGAACAACACCAACTCAACAATAATAGCAAATATTACAAATTTTATTAATGAATAAATAACAAAGACATGAAAACGTAGGATAGTACAATATAAACATCCATATGGAGAGTATACACAGAGAATTAATTCGTGATACAGTTGTTAGACCCCTCAGATAGGGGAGAGAAGACTAATTCGTGTGGGAGACACATACGAACCTCCTTATTACAGAAAATTCTGAAGTAGTTGCTACAGAATATTGGACCAACAATTCCTGATCCGGAAGATAATTAAGGAATCAGATAGAAATTAAACCTATTCTGTATAAATAATATTATTGCTATATAGCATACAGAGGAAATAACATATGGAAATCCTGGAAAAATCAATTACAGCCCATTAAGGCAGACTAAGACAGATGTCCAGTCTGTCCTATAATGGTAAAATAACTGTGTTAGACATATATAACATTTGATTTACCCTGTGCCATAGTGTAGATCCTTTGTTATGGAGGCCGATATGGAGCCCACACGACTGAACCTCGACGATCGTTTCGTCAAGAAAATGACTTCGTCAGGAGGTGTGGTATTGCTAGAATCACTTCCTTAAATAATACTTCCCTGTGCTCCATAGGGTAAAGACTTAATTAAAAACATCTGTCTAATTACTGGAATGACCAATCACCTCCCATTTATGACACACTTGTTAGGACTGAGAACCTGTTGGTGGTAATGTGCTCTATGTAACCATGGTAACCTATTTGTTTGAATATGGCTGACACAATACTGCTCCCATCCATCAGCAATCAAAATGCCCTGTGTAAACGCCCTCACCATACTCCCATCTAGACTACAGGGAAAGACGCTGACATATACTTCAAATCGCACACTGTCGGTGCTCCCACATCGCAGTGCGCCTAGCTGTCAAAATATCTCACCCAAACCGCTACTCCACAATGTGCGCGGCGTCCGGCGTGATCCCTCGCTATACATAATCGGCAGGCCGGGCCGCTCCGACACAGCGTGACGTCCCGGAAGTCTATATACCAGTAATGGAGGAATATGTACAGTGAGGGAGGTATATACCAGGATGAGGCGCCAATTACCATGATTGGGGCGCTATATACCAGTGATGAGGGGCTGTATACAGTGATGATTGCTATATACCAGTGATGGGGGCGCTATATACTAGTGATGAGGGGCTATATACAGTGATGATTGCTATATACCAGTGATGGGGGCGCTATATACCAGTGATGAGGAGCTGTATATAGTAATGATTGCTATATACCAGTGATGGGGCGCTATATACCAGTGATGAGGGGCTGTATACAGTAATGATTGCTATATACCAGTGATGGGGCACTATATACCAGTGATGAGGAGCAATATACGAGTCTGGGAGTCTGCTGCATTTTCCACCCTAGGCTTATACTCGAGACAATAGGTTTCCCCAGTTTTTGGGGTACAATTAGGGGCCTCGGCTTATACTCAAGTATATACGGTATACATAAAAACACACGCATAAAATTTCATAAAAAATCATAAAACTTCTAAAAATCATATGGTCTTGGGGTATATTGATTTTATTATATGAGTTTTAGAAGTTTTATGATTTTTTATGACATTTTAAACGTGTGTTTTTATGTATAATTTTTTTTTGAGAATAACATCCCGCATAAGGGTTATAACAGTAGCAATTTTCAATCATTTCAATACTACATATTGGGACAATATTGGGGAGGGAGCGCTGGGTCTATAAAAACATAAGCTGTTTACATAACGCCCCCCAGACCTACAGCAGCAAAACCATCCAAACCTACAACAGATTGCTCCAGTGTTTAACCACTTGAAAAAAAAATCTCCTAATGGGGCTAAGAAAAACAGCAAAATGGAAAAAAAATGTTTTATAACATATAAAAATATAAAAAGCAATAGTTTTGCCGCATTGAAAATAAAGCAATTAAAAAGACACACACATTTGGTATCGCTAAGGGGAAAAATAAAAGTTCTGGCTCTTGGAAGTTGGGAGGAAAAAACTAAAGTGCAAAAACGGAAAACCGCTGGATTATGAAGGTGTTAAATGTATTTATATAAATGAGCAGGAAATGTCTAATATCTGGCTCTCCTTTATCAAAACTGTATCTGCAACAAGGTCCCTGTTCTTATAGCAAAGATTGTAGATTCCATTCCTCAACATTCTATTGAACAATGGAATGTGGTTGCTAGGGGCAACAAGGACAGATTTTCTGTTGGACATGCATTGATTTGAGGCCTGTACATAATATTTGAACAATCCTCCTCACCCCAAGACCTATTATACTGAGCTGTTTCCTTCTTACCTGGTTTATCTTCATCCAGTGATCTGTCTGATGGTGAAGAATCACTCAGGTGGGATATAACATCCGGGATGGAGGTGACTCTGGTTGTTGATGGTGACCTCCATAAGGCACCATTCCCATTCATAATGGGTTGGGCTGGGGTCAGACGTCTTCTCCTTGAGACAACCCAGTCGCTGTTTCTTATTATTCTCTGGGTTGCCGCTATTTGCAGGTTCAGGTCTTTAATAAGGTCTAATCTGGCTGACACCGGTGTCTGGATTTTTTGGAGATGTTCCTCTAGGTTGATATTGGCGCTGATATTTCTGCTCTCATTGAGGATGGCGTCATTATGCCTCTTCCTTATTCCAGTGACTAATCCTCCAAATTTTATCAGCTTCATAAGAATGCCGCTCTGAGGCTCCTTATCCGCGAACTGTACGGTGGTCTCCATATTCCTTCTGTCTGTGGGAATATCTTGTCTTTCGTTCTTTATGTCATCCAGATTATTTTGGTTGGACGCCACTTTGAAAGCATCAGTGGCCATTTTCAGTAGTGTAGGGAATTTACACCCTAAAGCAAGGAACAATGCCTTAGACATTATTCCCATCTTGCTCAGAACCCAATGTCTTTGGGTTCTTCTCCTACCTCTGATCAATAGAATGCAGTTTTTTTCTTCATTTATAACTAGGAAAAAATAAACTGCCTTACCCACCAAAGTCTGAAGGAAATGACTGCCCAGAGCTGCTACACTGGTATATATAGCGTGTGATGATGTCACATCAATTGTGACATCATCAGATTCCATTAGCTCCCAGGATGATGGTGATTCGCTGTTTGAACTGTCAATCACCGTGATCCACTGCCTCCTATGGAAGGGGCTGTGGAGCAGCTCTGATGGGAGTGATCCTACCATTAAATCGCTTCTATCAGAGCTGGAGGGGGTGGGGTGCCCCTCCACCTCAAATGGAAGCGATCTGATGGGAGGATCACCCCTATCAGAGCCGCTCCATAGCCACCCTGCACCTGCTGCAGGCCGCCGCCACCGCTCCTGATCTCTCCCCTGCTCCTGCGCCCTGCTCCTTCCTCCCATTCCTGATCTCCTCCCCTGCCCCCTTCCTCTTAATTTCTCCCCCATGTCATCTTCCTGCTCCCGTTCGGGTCCCCTGCTTGCCCCTGTCCCCTTCCTGCTCCCGCTCCGGTCCCCTGCTTGCCCCTGTCCCTGATCGCCCCCTGTCCCCTTCCTGTTCCAGTCCTGTCCCTCTTCCTCCTCCCCTCCACCATCCTGCCCCCGTGCTGTCCCCATACCTCCGTTCCCCGCCGGCCACGTCCTCCGCCGCCGGGCTCCTGCACTGTGCAGCTCCTCCTGTGTGCAGGCTGATCTGTTACAGGAGGAGCTGCCAGACACCCGGCTGCTGAAGGGGATCTGTCAGTGAGGTGAGTATGGATGGATGGATGGATGGATGGATGAGGGATGGATGGATGGATAAGTGATGGATGGATGAGTGATGGATGGATGGGTGATGGATGGATGGATGGATGGAGGATGGATGATGGATGAGTGATGGATGGATGAGTGATGGATGGATGGGTGATGATGGATGGGTGATGGATGGATGGGTGATGGATGGATGGGTGATGGATGGATGGGTGATGGATGGGTGATGGATGGATGATTTATGGATGGATGGATGATGGATTGATGGATGGATGATGGATTGATGGATGGATGATTGATGGATGGGATCATAGTCATGGTGCACGGTACGGCAGATCATTGCCATACAGTGCACCTTGACTGACCCCAGTGACTGCAACAAGTGGACAGTTGAGTGCACGTTGTGGGCCCCTCATGCTGCAAATTGCAACCCACAGCCACCCCAGAAAATAGTGCATTCATTAGAGGTGCCATTTTCTGGTGCTGTACCCCAACTCTTCCAGTTTCCCTTGTGCTGGTGGCATACAGGGGCTCTCCATACGCGACATGGTGCCCGCTAACAAGTTGAATGGAAATTTAGCTCCAATTGTTAGCGGACACCATGTCACGTATGGAGAGCCTCTGTGTGCCTAAACATTAGAGCTCCCACACAAGTGACCCCATTTTGGAAACTACACCCCCCAAGGAACTTATCTAGATGGGTAGTGAGCACTTTGAACCCCAGGTGCTTCACAAATTAATCTGTAAAAATGAAAAAGTCCTTTTTTTCACAAAAAATTTCTTTTAGCTTCAATTTCTTCATTTTCACATGGGCAACAGGATAAAATGCATCCTTAAATTTGTTGTGCAATTTCTCCTGAGTACACCGATACCTCATATGTGGTCATAAACCACTGTTTGGGCGCACAGCAGGGCTCAGAAGGGAAGGAGCGCAATTTGACTTTTGGAATCCAAAATTAGCTCCAAAAGTCAAATTGTGCTCCTTCCCTTCTGAGCCCTGCCGTGCGCCCAAACAGTGGTTTATGACTTCATATGAGGTGTTGGTGTACTCAAAAGAAATTGCCCAACAAATTTTAGGATCCATTTTATCCTGTTGCCCATGTGAAAATGAAAGAATTGAGGCTAAAAGAACATTTTTATTGGAAAAATTAAAATGTCCAATTTTTCCTTCCACTTTGCTTTAGTTCCTGTGAAGCACCTGAAGGGTTAATAATCTTCTTGAATGTAGTTTTGAGTAGCTTGAGGGTGCAGTTTTTAGAAAGGTGTCACTTTTAGGTGTTTTCTGTCATGTACACCCCTCAAAGGGACTTCAAATATGATGTGGTCACTAAAAAAAATGGTTTTGTAAATTTTGCTGGAATAATGAGAAATTGCTGATGAACTTTGAACCCTTATAACTTCCTACCCCAAAATTTTTGTTTTTTTTCAAAATTGTCCTGATGTGAAGTAGACATGTGGGAAATATTATTTATTAACTATTTTGTGTCACATAGCTCTCCGGTTTAACAGAATAAAAATAAAAAATTTGAAAATTGCAAAATTTTCTACATTTTTGCCAAATTTTAGATTTTTTTCACAAATAAACGCAAAAATTATTGACCTTAATTTAATACTAACATGAAGCCCAATATGTCATGAAAAAACAATTTCAGAATCGCTAGGATCCGTTGAAGCGTTCCAGAGTTATAACCTCATAAAGGGACACTGGTCAGAATTGCAAACAATGGCAAGGTCTTTAGGGTCAAAATAGGCTGGGTCCTGAAGGGGTTAAAATTAAATACAAACCCTTTCTTGCCATATTATGTCGTTTTTATACATTACATATAATCTGTAATGTCCTGTTGGTATGGCCATAAAGTTATCACATTATTCACCTGCACAACGTCAGCCTTTTTTTTTTTGCTATTTGTCTATTAATATGGCGGACGGTTCTTGTCTTGTGCAGAGAGATATTAAATAGTAAAGCAATATTATCGCTGTAATCATAATATAAAGAAGATTACATGTTATTGATACCATATGATAAACGCCTCCAACATCGCCTCATTTCTTATTTCAGACTCGTTTTATTACCCGTCCCAGCACACAGTTGTGTAATTCCTGCAGCCGCTGTGGCTAAGGGGTCATTCAGCGGAGAGTATTATCGGTCCGTGTTCTGTCCGTGTGTGCGACCAACCGTACACGGAGATCACTCAGAACAGATTGTATAGTGATCATCATACAATGAATGTATCCTTCTAAAGGCCCCGTCAGACACTACGATATCGTTAACAATATTGTTGCAACATCACCGGTTTGGTGACGTTGCAGTGACGTCAAAACGACATCGTTGCATGTGACATTTACCAACGACCAACGATAAGTTGGTTGATCGTTGGTAAATGACCTGGACCATTATTTTATCGTTGGTCTCCCGCTGGGCGGACAGCATCGGCGTGTGTGACAGCGGGAGACTAACGATGAACGATCTCTCAGCGCCGCACAGCAAGCACTGGGAGATGGTAACCAGGGTAAACATCGGGTAACTAAGTGCAGCGCTCTGCTTAGTTACCCGCTGTTTACCCTGGTTACCAGCGTTCTCACGGGCGCTGATTGCTGGTGAGTCTGCCTGTTTGACAGCTCACCAGCGAGCAGATGACGATGTCCCAGCGATCCACATCGATATTGTAGTGTGTGAAGCGGCCTTAACTCAACCTGCTAATGACCTTAAGCCTATGTTCACATAGGTCTGTTTTTCTGCGTTTTTTTGCTGAATTTTTACCTTAGGCTGGAGGCACACTGGCGCAAGACTTGCGCAAGTATAATGCGAGAAAAAATGGCATTGCACTCGGACCTGTATCTTTAAATGATACAGTTCACATCAATGTGATTTTTTTTGCATTTCACTCGCAATGCGTTGGAAATGCAAGTGCAATCGCAGCATGCTGCGATTGCACGCGATTTCTATGTGCAAGTGGCCTTTAAAAGTATATGGGTGTGAGTCAAACTCGCACCCATACAGCACATGGTGCGATAGTCGCACCCGTGTGCTGTTAAATTCTCATGAAACAGGTTTCCTGGTACAGTAATGAATCATCTTGCACCACTGTGTCAGAGGTGCAAGATGATTATTATAAACCCAGCTGCTGGGCACCTCTTTGTAATTGTTGGCGTACTGTACCCGCCGCTCTCCATGGTGCTGAAGACTTTATCATCGGCACAAATGGCCAGCTCTCCGAAGTTTCAATGTGCGCTGGCCATTGTGCAGATGAATAAGTCTTCAGCACCATGGATAGCGGCGGATACAGTACGCAATTAGCATAAGTACCTGGGACAGTTCCTTATTGAGGACGCTGCCCAGCAATGTACTTACGCTAATTGCGTACCATACCGCGCACTGCTGACAGGAGCCGCCAGCTTTCATTAATGATTTGAAAATGCTGACAAATTGCGGCTAAACAGAAATATAGCCATTAACCCCTGAACTGCCAATGACTTAAGGCACCATGTCTCTAGGGAATGTGGACACTCCCTGGAGACATGATGCCAACATATTATACACACGTTAACCCTTCATTCACCGGGTTAATAGCCGCATATGCAGCATCTGTGCTGATATGCCGCACAGATGCTGCACATGCAGTTTAACCCCGACAATTACAAAGAGGTGTCCAGCAGCTGGGTTTATAATAATCAGCGGTCATCGGTGCAAGATGATTGATTAATGTACCGGGAAAGCGGCACATTTATATTCTGAGGCTTTGACAGCTGTGAAGTTTGAATATGCCGGTAAATGCTGTCCAGGGTCCTGAAGTTTGCTTCAGGACCATGGACAGCATCACATTCACATGCAGCACACACGCACTCACACTCGCAGCACACTCACATGCATACAGCCAGCCACACTCACCCAAAACACGCATCACACTCGCATCACTGTCATGCATCAAACACGCTCCGTGTTTGATGCACGACAGTGTGCCTCCAGCCTTAGGTTTATGCACATCCATGCTAATCTAAACCTGCATTTTTCGTTCCCAGCAACACCTATGAGATTGTGGAACAGTCAGGCGCACACATTTGTTTCTTTCTCCTGACTGAAGCTTGGCTTTTGATCATGTCAATTCTTTTCTGCATTTTTGTCTCATTCTACAACCAAAAACGCAGAAAAAAATGCAGGTTTTCTCCTGGCAAGAAATCTTTATTCACTAACAGAACATTCAGTTTTTTTCTGCTGTTTTGCTGCAAAAAAAACACAGCAAAAAACGCAGTGTGTGAACACAGCCTAATACGTCACTAAACATTCACTGTAGAGAACCTCTTATGGCCGCTTTACACGTCCCGATATCGTTGTCCAACAACGATAAAAAGTCAATAAGTTTGTGCGTTGTGTGGTGTAAATGTGCAGTGCAATGCAAGAACGATGCCAAAATGATATCGGGGAAGAATTGTGCAGGCTCTCCAACTGCCCGATATTGGATGGACGATCTGGCAGGATCGTGCTGTGTGACAGCCCAACAACGATTTGGAGCACAACTTCCCCTATTCTCTGCCATGTTAAATGGTCGTTCCCTGGGTCGCTCGTACGAGGGGGCATATACATCGCAGTTGCGTTGCCTGCCAATATCGCCCTGTGTAACATCTCCTATGCGATCTTGGACTAGTGCCAAAAATGTGCGCGCTCCCGTGCCGTTGTATCCAATATCGGGACGTGTAAAGCGGCCATTAGTGGCCCAGATCGCCCTCATTATAATCCATCGTGTGCCACCACAAGACTCGCACTGCCGTACATTTGTGTCCTAAATGTTTTAACATTTATCAGAACTTTTTTGGAGTAATTTTTATTGACTGCAGACTGCGCACGGCCAATCCCTCTCTGTATAAGCAGTGGAAAGCGCCAGAATATTGATTAAAGATGCCAAAAATATCATTAGTTTTGCACAACGTCAATTTTGCCACATTTCAAACAGTTGTAACAAAAAATTCTGGTGAAAACGTGTTTATAAATTGTCCCTTCTATGTGGATATGGGCTTGTGTTGTAGATTACAGCCCATCAGCAGTTTTCTATGATGGTGGTGAATTGTGGTGAAATGATATATCCCACTTCTCTGTTTCTGTAATAACCAATCAGATCTACATTGTTGGTTGTAAAGCAGGAAGAATATCTTTTAATAAAGTCCCACTGGGTTGTATAGGTTGTCATCAAGATTTTCTAGAAACGCTGCAGCCCCAATATCATTCCATAATTAAAGAAGTTACTGGACTTAGGAAATTGATTTTTTTTTCCAAGAACAGGACATGAAGAGTAAAGGAGTGGACGAACCCTTATATGTTGTCCATAGGGGCCATTTTTGGCGATGGATGAGAGAGGACAGTGGCTTCCGTCACCCGATTTAATTCAACCAATTTGAAAACAATTGATGAGTTCTGCAGCATAAACTGTGGTCGGTGAAATACCTGAATAATATATCATACAGACTGTATAATCCCTACAAATAGACTTTATTAATAGAACACACATTTGCACATGAAAATTATTTAAAACAGATCACAATTATGGTACGACATACAGTTGTGGCCAAAAGTATTGACACTCCTGCAATTCTGTCAGATAGTACTCAGTTTCTTCCTGAAAATGATTGCAATCACAAATTCTTTGGTATTATTATCTTCATTTAATTTGTATTCAATGAAAAAACACAAAAGAGAATGAAGCAAAAAGCCAAACATTGATCATTTCACACAAAACTCTAAAAATGGACCGGACAAAAGTATTGGCACCCTCAGCCTAATACTTGGTTGCACAACCTTTAGCCAAAATAACTGCGATCAACTGCTTCCGGTAACCATCATTGAGTTTCTTACAATGCTCTGCTGGAATTTTAGACCATTCTTCTTTGGCAAACTGCTCCAGGTCCCTGATATTTGAAGGGTGCCTTCTCCAAACTGCCATTGTTAGATCTCTCCACAGGTGTTCTATGGGATTCAGGTCTGGACTCATTGCTGGCCACCTTAGAAGTCTCCAGTGCTTTCTCTCAAACCATTTTCTAGTGCTTTTTGAAGTGTGTTTTGGGTCATTGTCCTGCTGGAATACCCATGACCTCTGAGGGAGACCCAGCTTTCTCACACTGGGCCCTACATTATGCTGCAAAATTTGTTGGTAGTCTTCAGACTTCATAATGCCATGCACACGGTCAAGCAGTCCAGTGCCAGAGGCAGCAAAGCAACCCCAAAACATCAGGGAACCTCCGCCATGTTTGACTGTAGGGACTGTGTTCTTTTCTTTGAATGCCTCTTTTTTTCTCCTGTAAACTCTATGTTGATGCCTTTGCCCAAAAAGAGAGAACATTCTTCCAAAATGTTGTAGGCTTTCTCAGGTAAGTTTTGTCAAACTCCAGCCTGGCTTTTTTATGTCTCGGGGTAAGAAGTGGGGTCTTCCTGAGTCTCCTACCATACAGTCCCTTTTCATTCAGATGCCGACGGATAGTACGGGTTGACACTGTTGTACCCTCGGCTGCAGGGCAGCTTGAACTTGTTTGGATGTTAGTCGAGGTTCTTTATCTACCATCCGCACAATCTTGCGTTGAAATCTCTTGTCAATTTTTCTTTTCCGTCCACATCTAGGGAAGTTAGCCACAGTGCCATAGGCTTTAAACTTCTTTATGACACTGCGCACGGTAGACACAGGAACATTCAGGTCTTTGGAGATGGACTTGTAGCCTTGAGATTGCTCATGCTTCCTCACAATTTGGTTTCTCAAGTCATCAGACAGTTCTTTGGTATTCTTTCTTTTCTCCATGCTCAATGTGGTACACACAAGAACACAGGACAGTGTTGTGTGCTGTGTGTGCCAAGGTGTATATCCCTCCCTGCATCGGTGGGTCATGTGACAATCCCCGCAGGGGTGCCACATAACAGTAATATCTCTCTAAGTACAGATAATGTAGTAGATGTTACCTGCAGTCCTGTGTAACACCACAGATAACACAGTGATAACGCCCTGAGTACAGATAATGTAATATCGTGTTTCCCCGAAAATAAGATGTACTAGGATGGTTTGCAAAGCTGGTAAATTCAAGACACCCCCCGAAAATAAGGCATATCAAACTTTTAATTTAATCTTAGGCATGCCCGCCCAAGGGCATGCAGCTGTCTCTGCCTCTGCCACTGCCTCTTCTGGTGCCTCCACCTCGGTCCGCTGTCCATCCGCTGGTACCTCTGCTGCCGCTTTTGCCCGCTGTCCGACCTCTGCCAATGCCTCTGCCTGCTGTCCGGACTCTGCTGCCACCTCTGCTGCCACCTCTGCTGCTGCCTCTGCTGCCGCCTCTGCTGCCACCTCTGCTCGCCGGCTGCAGCTCACACTACACATGGCAGACGGCGGGTAAAATTAGAATGGATGGGTGGGGGGGGGGGGCAGCTCAACACCAAGGGGGCCCCCCAAGGATGGTGTGTGGGGGAAGCGGTCAGGGGCCCCTTAGGATGTTGTGGGGGCATCTCTCAGGGGCCCCTGAGCCCCGAGAATGGGTGTGGGGGCAGCTCTCTTAGACTCCCGATGATGAGTGTGGGGGCAGCTCTCATGGGCCCCCTAAGATTACATGTGGGGGCAGCTCTCAAGGACCCCTGAGGCTGAGGTGTGGGGGCAGCTCTCAGGGGCCCCTGAGGTGTGGGGGCAGCTCTCAGGGGCCTCTGAGGCTGAGGTGTGGGGGCAGCTCTCAGGGGCCCCCGAGGCTGAGGTGTGTGGGAGCAGCGCTCAGGGTCCCCTGGGGATGAGTTGGGGTGAGGAGGCCGCGCTCAGGGAGCCCCCAGGCCCCCAGGGGTGGGGCAGGAGGCAGCACTCAGGGGCCCTTGTCAGGGGCAAATTACACCCAGTGGGGGAGACAGTGTCCTGGGGGGAGACAGGCGCAGGGGAAAGACAGAGTGCAGGACAGAGAGCTTACAGGGGGGAGACAGGTGCAGGGGAGAGACAGGCGCAGGGGGAGACACAGCTTCAGGGGGGGACAGGTGCAGGGGGAAGATAGTGTGCAGGTGGAGACAGGTGCAATGGAGAGACACAGCGCGTAGAGGGGAGACAGGGGCGCAGGGGGAGATAGTTGCGCAGGGGGAAAACACCGCACAGGAAGTAGACAGGCACAGGGGGAGACAGGTGTAGGGAGAGACACAGCGCACAGGGAGGGAAACAAGCACATGTAACAAACAGGCTCAAGGGAGAGGCAGAGACAGTGCACAGGGGAGAGAGACTACACAGAGAGAGGAGAGACCTCACAATGGGAGAGACATGCACAGAGAAGGGAGAGACTGCGCACAGGATGGGAGAGACAGCATGATAGGAATAGGAATTAAATTTGCGAGGGATATATATATATATATATATTATTGTCCGCAACCTGTATAATATATATAATAAATTTCCGAGGGATATATATATATATATATATATATCATTGTCCGCAGCCTGTATAATATATATATATATATACAGTGGCGCTCTGTGTGTGTGTTATACAGTGGCACTGTGTGTGTGTTATGCAGTGGTGCTGTGTGTGTTATGCAGTGGTGCTGTGTGTGCTATACAGTGGTGCTGTGTGCATGTGTTATACAGTGGCGCTGTGTGCGTGTGTTATACAGTGGTGCTGTGTGCGTGTGTAATACAGTGGTGCTGTGTGTGTTATGCAGTGGCGCTGTGTGTTATATAGTGGGGCTATGTGTGTGTGTTATACAGTGGTGCTGTGTGTGGTGATATGTATGTTTCTGGAGCACTATAGTGATATTTTTATTTTAAAGGGCATTGTGTCAGAATATGCTGCTGAAGATGGAGAAGAGGGAAGTCTGGAGAGATAAGCTGTGGATGTCAAATCTCATCATGGCGCCTGTGCTACACAGGAAGAAAAGGAATGGGAACAATACCAATCAGAGAAGATGTCATCTACAGCATAAGGTAAAAAGATGTAAATGTTTGTGATCCTGCCTGCATCTCATCTGGACTGTGGTTCCTGTAAGGTCCGCAGTATGATGATGACGACTGGTAACAACAACTCCCAGCATCTCCTTACCATTTTTAAAGACATGCTGGGAGGTATAGGTTGATATGATGTGAGTATATCATGGGGCTGATCTGACTCTGAAATTGATCACTGTAGTAAGCTTGTCGCTGTACTCATGCATTAACGGTTCTGGCCCTGCATTCATCTACTGACGTGGTTCTGTCTCTGCATTCATCTAATGCTCGTGGTTCTGGTCCTGCATTCATCTACTGATTGTGGTTCTGGCTCTGCATTTATCTACTGATGGTTGTTTTGGCTCTATATTCCTCTACTGAGGGTTGTTCTGGCTCTGCATTCCTTTACTGATGGTGGTTCTGGCCCTGCATTCCTTTACTGATGGTGGTTCTGGCCCTGCATTCATCTACTGATGGTGGTTCTGACCCTGCACTCATCTACTGAGGTAGTTCTCATTTTGTATTCCTCTACTGATGGTGGTTCTGTCGTTGGATTCATCTACTGACAGTGGTTCCGATCTTGTACATATGTAGGAAACCATAATATACTTCATGCCTATGTTAAAACTGAAAAATCCTCAATGGATTTTTCGGCTCCAAAAAGTCTGTGTAAGTTATGGTGTGTTTACACTGAGTTTTTGGAGCAGAAACTCTCCAGTTCCTTCTCAAATGCTCAAAACAGGGTTGTGGTGATGTATTGCTTGCATTGGTGGTGGTGATGTATTCATGTAAGTGTCCCTTGGGATTGATTTAGCATGAATCTGTTTCTTGGCTTGAAAAATGTTGTGCACCCCTGAGTGAGATGCTGGCCCGGCTACATCACACTGATACAGACACGGTCACACTGCACAATGTTGGCTGTGTCTGCTGAAGTGACATCACATATTGCTCCTAGTACTAAGTATAAGGTGATCATAGGGTCGGGGTAGAATACTGATCATCCCCTGATAAGTCCTCACAGGAGTCTATATTGTCAGGTCAGTGACTGCTCTGTGTGAGTTATTGCCGGAGTCTGAGCTTTGCTTCAGATCAGGTTGTCGTGTCAATTATTTCCAAAGGCAGCACTAAGATTGACAATACGGTAGTGTGAATATAGCCTATGTAGCAGCCGGAGGTAAACATGTTAAAGGGGTTGACCAGTTGTAAGCCACAAGTGTGCAGTTATTCTGTGTCATTCTATGTGATTGGAGACTCGTGAATCCTCACATTGCTTGCAGTGCTGTGATGATTCGGCAGGTGTGTGACTGCAAGTGTGTGGTTTGCATACATGCAGTCACATGCCGACTAGACTAGACTTGCTCGGCCTCTCTTAATGCAAGTATATTTAGCAAGACCAGAAACAGCTTAGTCGGAATGTGGCTGGGAATATACATATGGTATGCTTGCGGTCACAAGATCGCCTGTTCCCTGCACCTGAGAATCCTCACAGCGCACAGTGCATACGATGTGAGGATTCACAAGTCTGCAGTCACATATAGTGACTGTAGACATACAGCTTAAGATTGGACAACCCTTTTAAGGATGAGCCACTGCTCATGGGCCTCTGCTGTGTGCTTGTCCCGCAGGCTAAAATTTGCCAGCCAGCCCCTGCTAGGAGGTGCGGTTGCTACGGCAGCATCCCAGTATCCATTAAGTACTGGGACACTGCAGTTGTCGCGCTGTCACTTCTGGGTTCTGTGTCCGTGGAGCCTGGAGCAGCTCTCCCTGACCCGGAAGTGACAGTGCTGCAGTGCTGTGATAGAGGGATCCTCCTGGACTGCTCCAGGTAAGAGCACTAGAGCGGAGCTGTGGAGTGGAGGCACACCACCAGTATGATTTGGGGGGGAACTCATGGGACCGGGGTGATGCTCAGCTGCATCGTAATTGGGGGACTCATAGAGGGGGAGAAGCTCAACTGCATCATTAATGCCATTCATGATGCAGCTGAGCTTTTCCCCCATGAGCCCCCCATTCATGATGCAGCTGAGCCTCTCCCCCATGAGCCCCCATTCATTGAATGGGGGGAACTCATGGGGAATAAGCTCAGCTGCATCACGAATGGGGGGCTCATGGGGAGGAAGCTCAGCTGCATCATGAATGGGGGGCTCATGGGGGAGAAGGTCAGCTGCATCATGAATGGGGGGCTCATGGGTGGAGAAGCTCAGCTGCATCATGAATGGAGGGGGCTCATGGGGGAGACGTTCAGCTTTATATATCACGTGGAGGCTGTGCTCGGCAGTATATATTAACTGGAGGCTATACTAGGCAGTATACATTACCTGGAGGCTGTACTGGGCTGTATATATTAATTGGAGGTTGTGCTGGGCTGTAAATATTATTTTTATGCTGCAACTGGCTTCCAAATAATATATACAGCTCAGCAGTAGCCTCTAGATAATAAATACAGCCCTGCATAACCTCAATATTATATATACAGCCCATTTAGTGTGGGAAAACCAACAGCAAGAATTGATATGCTGCAGATTGTCCCATACTAAAATATGCAGCATTTATAAGTATTACAATCTATAGATTTACATAACTTTGTTGCACTATGAAGGGGGGCCCCAAAAATTTTTTTGCACAGGGGCCCACTACAGTCTGTGTCTGCCCCTGGATAGAACACTTGTGGGATGACATCAAAAATACTTTTTCTTATGCAGATCCAACAAATCCACATAAATTGTGGGATGTAGTCAAAGCATCCTGGACTGGAGTAACAGTTGACAGAAGCCAGAAGTTAGTTGACGCTAGGGCTGGGCGATTTTGAAAAAAATCAAAATCTCGATTTTATTTAAACCTATGGACGATTTCGATTTAAACCTCGATTTTTTTATTTTTTTTTTTTTATTTTTTTTTGCTTTTCTTTGATGAATAAAGAGAAAAAGAGGTACCGTATATACTCGTGTGTAAGCCGACCCGTGTATAAGCCGACCCCCCTACTTTTGCCCCCAAAACCTGGGAAAACCTATTGACTCGTGTATAAGCAGAGGGTGGACCCCAGCACAGGTATACAGCCCCCAGCAGTGTGGTATATAGGCCCCAGCAGTGTTACAGCAGCAGCCCCAGTGGTGTATATATCAGCAGCCCCAGTGGTATATATAGCAGCAGCCCCAGTGGTGTATATAACAGCAGCCCCAGTGGTGTATACAGTAGCAGCCCCAGTGGTGTATACAGCAGCAGCCCCAGTGGTATATACAGCAGCAGCCCCAGTGGTGTATACAGCAGCAGCCCCAGTGGTGTATACAGCAGCAGCCCCAGTGGTGTATACACAGTAGCAGCCCCAGTGGTGTATGGAGGACACTGGTGAGTGCACCAGCCCCAGACTGCAGTGATTGCTCCCTGCACTGTCTATGGAGCCTCAGCGGTGCACACACTGACCTGGAGCCGGGGATGGTGCCGATCACTCCCGCACAGTGCTGCAGGCTGCTCCGCTCTCCCCCATCTCTGGACTGAGCAGCCATGTTTCCACCGACGTTGCAGTCCCATCCGCCGGCCGTGCACCGGATTACGGCTGCTGCACTGCGAGCCCACGATCCAGGGAGACGCTCCCCATGTCTGCCGCAGGTCACACGGCTCCCGGCTGCGGCGCCACAAGTCCCCCACCTCCCTCCAAAGTCACATTGTTTGCGGCATCTACCAGGCGGAAGTGTGGAGGCGCACTGTCATTATACTTATCCCCGCCGCCGCCCTGTATACCCATGGGGGGGGCGCCATTTTAAATCGAATTACACGATTTTGAATAAAATCAGAATCGTGGCCACAGCAGGGGGCGAATTAATCAAATTAATTTGATTAATCGCCCAGCCCTAGTTGACGCTATACAACATAGATATGACGCAGTTCATAAAAAACTGTGGTTATACAAGTAAATATTAGGTTAGTGATTCATAGGAATTCTAAATCCTTAAAAAAATAAAACTACATATTTTGAGTTTTTTAAGACAAATACAGACACTGCTATTTTTTTGAACAGCTCAATGTTCTGTAAAGTAATTAAAAATTATATACATTTCTCATCATTTTTTAATTTAGAAAACAGTGTGCAATATGTGGAAATAAAAACTATTCCACAGATTTTGGGCTTAACTCATGTCTTTGAACACACTGCTATTATTTTGAAGATTTTGTAGAATTTAGTTTGTAAGCTGAGCCTGTCTGCATCTTTTCCGGCTGATGATGGCTGAGTTTTTCAGCCATCATGTGCCACCGACTGAGGCTTTTAACCTGTCAAATACCGCACTGATGGGTTACCATGACAACAAGGTTCTTCTGTGGACCCCCGTGCTTGTCATGATGATTCCGCTGTGAAAGCATTTAGCTGGCTTTCATGGGAGACTGCAATTTTTGCTATACATAACAGAGCGATAGGATAATTGCAGCTTCAAGTCTCCTAATGGTTATGTAAACAGCTTATGCCCAGCGCTCCCTCCATTATGTCATGGCTAATATTGTCCCATTATGTAGTATTGAAATGATTGAAAATTGCTACTGTTATAACCCTTATGCGGGATGTTTATTCTCAAATAAAATTACCATATATACTCGAGTATAAGCCGAGTTTTTCAGCACAATTTTTGTGCTGAAACGTGCCCCCCTCAGCTTACACTCGAGTCACCGTGTGAAGTCTCAGTGGGGGGGCGATGATCGGGGGCTGGAGGAGGTGGGGGGAGGCTGTAATAGGAGCGGGCGGTCACGTGGGCCCGCTCATTAGTGCAATGCAATATGCACTGCATCCCCCTGTCCATCAATGGCAGGGGGAGTGGTGCATATCGCATTGCACCATGTACACTCCCCCCCCCCTTCCCCATATGATCAATATATGCCCCCATGCTGCTGCACAGCATAAAATAATAAATCATTCATATTTACCCTCCGTCGCTGTGTGACCGCTGCGTCCTTCTGTCCTCTGGTCTTGTTGCTTCTTCCTGCTTTTGCTGGCGTCATGTGACCGGCGGAGCAACGATGACGTCATCCCTGCTGCGCCGGTCACATGACACCGGCAAAAGCAGGAAGAAGCAACAAGACCGGAGGACAGGAGGATGCAGCGGTGACATAGCGACGGAGGATAAATATGAATAATTTATTATTTTATGCTTTGCAGCAGCATTGGGGCATATATTGGTCATAGGAGGGGTATATACCCCTGTGTTTGTGGGGTCTATATACCCCTGTGGTGGTGGTGGGGGTCTATATACGCCTGTGGTAGTGTGGGTCTATATACCTCTGTGGTGGTGTGGGTCTATATACCCCTGTGATGGTGGGAGGCTATATACCCCAGTGGTGGTAGTTGGGTTATGTACCTCAGTGGTGGGGGGGGTATGTACCCCAGTGGTGGGGGAACTATATACCCCAGTGGTGGGGGGCTATATACCCTAGTAGTGGGGGTATAATCCAGACTTGGAGTCTATATACCAGTAATGGAGGAATATGTACAGTGAGGGAGGTATATACCAGGATGAGGCACCAATTACCATGATTGGGGTGCTATATACCAGTGATGAGGGGCTGTATACAGTGATGATTGCTATATACCAGTGATGGGGGCGCTATATACTAGTGATGAGGGGCTGTATACAGTGATGATTGCTATATACCAGTGATGGGGGCGCTATATACCAGTGATGAGGAGCTGTATATAGTAATGATTGCTATATACCAGTGATGGTGAGCTATATACCAGTGATGAGGGGCTGTATACAGTAATGATTGCTATATACCAGTGATGGGGCACTATGTACCAGTGATGAGGAGCAATATACGAGTCTGGGAGTCTGCTGCATTTTCCACCCTTGACTTATACTCGAGACAATAGGTTTCCCCAGTTTTTGGGGTACAATTAGGGGCCTCGGCTTATACTCGGGTCGGCTTATACTCAAGTATATACGGTATACATAAAAACACACGCATAAAATTTCATAAAAAATCATAAAACTTCTAAAAATCATATGGTCTTGGGGTATATTGATTTTATTATATGAGTTTTAGAAGTTTTATGATTTTTTATGACATTTTAAACGTGTGTTTTTATGTATAATTTTATTTGAGACTAAACATCCCGCATAAGGGTTATAACAGTAGCAATTTTCAATCATTTCAATACTACATATTGGGACAATATTAGGGAGGGAGCGCTGGGTCTATAAAAACATATGCTGTATACATAACCATTACTTGGGACAGGGCCACACACGGAGCCCCCCAGACCTACAGCAGCAAAACCATCCAAACCTACAACAGATTGCTCCGGTGTTTAACCATTTGAAAAAAAATCTCCTAATGGGGCTAAGAAATACAGCAAAATGGAAAAAAAAGTTTTATAACATATAAAAAAGCAATAGTTTTGCCGCATTGAAAATAAAGCAATTAAAAAAACGCACACATTTGGTATCGCTAAGGGGAAAAATAAACGTTCTGGCTCTTGGAAGTTGGGGAGGAAAAAACTAAAGTGCAAAAACGGAAAACCGCTGGATTATGAAGGTGTTAAATGTATTTATATAAATGAGCAGGAAACGTCTAATATCTGGGCTCTCATTTATCAAAACTGTATCTGCAACAAGGTCCCTGTTCCCATAGCAAAGATTACAGATTCCATTCCCCAACATTCTATACAACAATGGAATGTGGCTGCTAGGGGCAACAATGGCCGTTATTCTGTTGGACAGCATTGAATTGAGGCCTGTACATAATATATGAACAATCCTCCTCACCCCAAGACCTATTATTCTGATCTGTTTCCTTCTTACCTGGTTTATCTTCATCCAGTGATCTGTCTGATGGTGAAGAATCACTCAGGTGGGATATAACATCCGGGATGGAGGTGACTCTGGTTGAAGATGGTGACCTCCATAAGGCACCATTCCCATTCATAATGGGTTGGGCTGGGGTCAGACGTCTTCTTCTTGAGACAACCCAGTCTCTGTTTCTTACTATTTTCTGGGTTGCTGCTATTTGTAGGTTCAGGCCTTTAATAAGGTCTAATCTGGGTGACACTGGAGTCTGTATTTTCTGGAGATGTTCCTCTGGGTTGATATTGGCGCTGATCTTTCTGCTCTCATAGAGGAAGGCTAGGAATTTATACCCTAAAGCAAGGAACATTGCTGCCATCTCGCTGAGAACCTAATGTCTTGGGTTCTTCTTCTATATCTGATCAATAGAATGTAGTTTTTTTCTTCGTTTAGCACGAGGAAAAAATAAGCTGCCTCACCCACCGAAGTCTGTAAGGCAAATGACTGGATTCAGGCTGTTACACTGGGATATTGTGTGTTATGATGTCACATCAATTGTGACATCATAGGATTCCATTACTGTATATACTCGTGTAGGCCGAGTTTTTCAGCACAAACATTGTGCTGAAAAGTGCCCCCTCGGCTTATACACGAGTATATACGGTAGTTGTAGCACTGTCAGTATACAGTATATGCTATCTACAGCCCCCAATACATCTATGGAGCTGAGAAGTATCTGAGCTAACGCTATCTGCTGCTAAGTCAATCGCGATAGTGGTATCTAATTAATTAGTGTTTTTCTTTTATCAGCTACCACCATGTGATCAGACGGTACCAATTGGTTGCCACTTTAGTACACCTAGTGGTCACATATTCAAGTCTCCTAGTTGGAATAGTCAAAAGTTAATAATGTCTAAAATTCTAAATATTAAAAATAAATAAAACCCTTTCTTGCCATATTACGTCATTTTTATACATTACATATCATCTGTAATGTCCTGTTGGTATGGCCATAAAGTTATCACATTATTCACCTGCACAACGTCAGCCTCATCTCCCAGAGCAGCAGATAGAAATTGATCAATGTACCGTATGTACCCACAAATGGCCAATAAAACGCCAACAGCTCGTCCGGCTAAAAAATAATCCTTGCTGGAAGAAATCGAAATGTTATTTGTGTATTAATATGGCGGACGGTTCTTGTCTTGTGCAGAGAGATATTAAATAGTAAAACTATAATATCGCTGTAATCATAATATAAAGAAGATTAAATGTTATTGATATCACATGATAAACGCCTCCAACAACGACTCATTTCTTATTTCAGACTCGTTTTATTACCCGTCCCAGCACACAGTTGTGTAATTCCTGCAGCCGCTGTGGCTAAGGGGTCATTCAGCGGAGAGTATTATCGGTCCGTGTTCTGTCCGTGTGTGCGACCAACCGTACACGGAGATCACTCAGAACAGATTGTATAGTGATCATCATACAATGAATGTGTCCTTCTAAAGGCCCTGTCACACACTACGATATCGTTAACGATATTGTTGCAACATCACCGATTTGGTGACGTTGCAGTGACGTCAAAACGACATCGTTACATGTGACATTTACCAACGATAAGTTGGTTGATCATTGGTAAATCACCTGGACCATTATTTTATCGTTGGTCTCCCGCTGGGCGGACAGCATCGGCGTGTGTGACAGCGGGAGACTAACGATGAACGATTTCCCAGCGCCACACAGCAAGCGCTGGGAGATGGTAACCAGGGTAAACATCGGGTAACTAAGTGCAGCGCTCTGCTTAGTTACCCGCTGTTTACCCTGGTTACCAGCGTTCTCACGGGCGCTGATTGCTGGTGAGTCTGCCTGTTTGACAGCTCACCAGCGAGCAGATGACGATGTCCCAGCGATCCACATCGATATTGTAGTGTGTGAAGCGGCCTTAACTCAACCTGCTAATGACCTTAAGCCTATGTTCACATAGGTCTGTTTTTCTGCGTTTTTTTGCTGAATTTTTACCTTAGGCTGGAGGCACACTGGCGCAAGACTTGCGCAAGTGTAATGCGAGAAAAAATGGCATTGCACTCGGACCTGTATCTTTAAATGATACTGTTCACATCAATGTGATTTTTTTTGCATTTCACTCGCAATGCGTTGGAAATGCAAGTGCAATCGCAGCATGCTGCGATTGCACGCGATTTCTATGTGCAAGTGGCCTTTAAAAGTATATGGGTGTGAGTCAAACTCGCACCCATACAGCACATGGTGCGATAGTCGCACCCGTGTGCTGTTAAATTCTCATGAAACAGGTTTCCTGGTACAGTAATGAATCATCTTGCACCACTGTGTCAGAGGTGCAAGATGATTATTATAAACCCAGCTGCTGGGCACCTCTTTGTAATTGTTGGCGTACTGTACCCGCCTCTCTCCATGGTGCTGAAGACTTTATCATCTGCACAAATGGCCAGCTCTCCGAAGTTTCAATGTGCGCTGGCCATTGTGCAGATGAATAAGTCTTCAGCACCATGGATAGCGGCGGATACAGTACGCAGTTAGCATAAGTACCTGGGACAGTTCCTTATTGAGGATGCTGCCCAGCAATGTACTTACGCTAATTGCGTACCATACCGCGCACTGCTGACAGGAGCCGCCAGCTTTCATTAATGATTTGAAAATGCTGACAAATAGCGGCTAAACAGAAATATAGCCATTAACCCCTGAACTGCCAATGACTTAAGGCACCATGTCTCTAGGGAATGTGGCCTTGAGATTGCTCATGCTTCCTCACAATTTGGTTTCTCAAGTCATCAGACAGTTCTTTGGTATTCTTTCTTTTCTCCATGCTCAATGTGGTACACACAAGAACACAGGACAGTGTTGTGTGCGGTGTGTGCCAAGGTGTATATCCCTCCCTGCATCGGTGGGTCATGTGGCAATCCCCGCAGGGTGCCACATAACAGTAATATCTCTCTAAGTACAGATAATGTACGAGATGTTACCTGCAGTCCTATATAACACCACAGATAATACAGTGATGACGCCCTGAGTACAGATAATGTAGTAGATGTTACCTGCAGTCCTGTGTAACACCACCGATAACACAGTGATGACGCCCTGAGTACAGATAATGTAGTATCGTGTTTTCCCCGAAAATAAGATGTACTAGGATGGTTTGCAAAGCTGGTAAATTCAAGACGCCCCCCCCTGAAAATAAGGCATATCAAACTTTTAATTTAATCTTAGGCATGCCCGCCCAAGGGCATGCAGCTGCCTCTGCCTCTGCCACTGCCTCTTCTGGTGCCCCCACCTCGGTCCGCTGTCCATCCGCTGGTACCTCTGCTGCCGCTTTTGCCCGCTGTCCGACCTCTGTCAATGCCTCTGCCTGCTGTCCGGACTCTGCCGCCACACTCTGCTGCCGCCTCTGCTCGCTGTCCACCGCCGCCTCTGCTCGCTGTCCACCGCCGCTGTATTTATTCCGATGCTGAGGTCTCTCAACCACCGTACAGCTACAAGAAGGCGCTGGCCAATCAGATGCCAGCAGCCACCGCCAGGTGGGTTTGGAGGCCTTCCTTTTGCGCGCTCAGTTTGGGGTCCTAGCTGCCTGTGAGCTACTCTGTGGCCCTTTTCCTGCTTTTCTCCTCCCGCTCCCATATAGCAGACAGCACAAGCCTATCAGAGGTTCCGCCATGCTGGTGGCAGCTCTGGGCTCTCACTATGCTGTTGTGCCACCGGGTTTTAAGTGCGGCTGGAAAACTTACAGGTTCCCGTCCTTCAGATTTGGTTGTTGGGACGTACAGTACCCGCACAACCCAGGACTCTGGCGTCCTCTTTAACGCCACTCTAGGGTGTTTTCTGCAGCTCCACTCTCCAGAGCTCTCTCTCCTACATTTTCTCCTCTCCCTCTCCACAGACGTTCTCCACTAACTCCTCCATGCTGGAAACAAGGCAGCTCCCCTTCAGGCTTGGAGTCAGGTTTTGTGTGTGCATGTGTGGTACCCCTGCGGGATTGCCACATGACCCACCTGTGCAGTAAGGGATGTACACGTTGGCACACACAGCACACTACACATTCCCACCCCAGGCCTGGAGAGGGAGCCCCACTGGCTGCCCTTAAGCCAGATCCCCTATAAAGATCCAGGTCTGAGGGAGGAGCGAGTTCAGTCAGACAGTAAGGAAGAAAAGTTCAGTCAGTGAGCTCGGACTGACAAGCCTAAAGGAGCTAGTTGCTGGGACCAAGCCAGAACCAGGAAAGATTGACCAGAGCTGTGCAACGCCCTAGGAAGAGGGACGGAGGACAGTGCAAGAGTTAGAGAGAACAGAAGAAGGGAACATAGCTAGTTACCCTTAAAGTCAACCTGGACACCGGAGTCCGTACCTGCTATATTTCCATTTATAGCAGAGAAATCCCAAACTACACAGGAGGATTTAGTCCCCCTGAGCTCAGGAGAAAGTAAAGGCTCGAGCTAGACTAAAAGGAAGGATCAGGGCCCTAGAGAAAACAGGGAATCCCAAGAAAAGGTCCTTAATTGCAGCTTTTGGAGCAGACTCCTGAGGAGAAAGAGCGGTAGATCAAGCTTCAGGTAGATCTCATCCCAACCATCGCACACACGGGCAGAGGAGGCCTCACAACTCTCTAAGAGTGACGTCCCAAACTGCATCGGCCACGTGGTTACCCTCCTGGACCGTACCTGCTACCTGACATCAGTAAAAAGGTACCGAAACAGAGACTATTGTGTGTGTGCCTGATTCACCGCCACCGCCTGCAGCGCCTACACAGAACCGAAAACTACTACTCCTCTCATCCACCCCGCTGCCTTGAGGTAAAACTCCGCCTGTGTGGAGCTGTACTATCACTGCTGGGTCACCATCACCTCACCGGCCGGCTGCAGCGCTGGTAACCATATTATCAGGTACCACAGGTGGCATCACGTTTAACCCCCATCCTTATACCCCTTTCTACACAATCCCCAGCCATTGAGTGCCTAGGGCACGGAACCAGGAATTGACCAGCCGTGATTCCCTTTCACCCGCCATCCTGGTTCCTAGTAACCCCTTCCCTGCCGGCCAGACTCACATGCTGTGGTTTACCTCACTTGGGGATCTCCTCCTGCTTCCAAGTAGGACGTCACCCCTGGTGAAGGAGGCAATGTGACTGTGGCAACCGGACCACTGGGGTGCCACATTCCCCCCTAGTTAAACTCTGTATGTCCTGGACTGTGGAAACATAACAACACATGTTAATAACAACAACAATTTAAAGGTTACATCATTATTAAAAATAAGAAAAATACAAAAAAATCTTATAAACAATGCAAAAATGTAAAAAAATGTCAATAAAGTTCCTGAGGTAACACTGATCCACGACTTTTAGGGTAACTAGTGGTAAACACCGCAACCCACCTTAAACTTCATCCCTGGGCATGGCTACAGGGCATGGCTACAGGGCTCAAAGACCTTTGTCTGACCTGGTTCTTCGGCCACATTGATTTTAAGGTCAAGTTAGGATGCAAACTATTTACATACACTGTCCTGGTCACACATAGTCCTGTGAGCCAATTGTCCTTGAACAGGTTATTACGCAGTTTTACTCATATATTCATACAGTAGTCTCTGTAGGCACTTTACGTGTAATGGTATTTACACCTTATAGCGAACTAGGGTCTAACCTTGGGTACTATGTTGTGACCTACGTAATACTGGTGTCTCTGTTGACCCGGATCTGCTGTGTCTACTACAGGTGTGACAAGCTCACTGTTGACTACGCTACAAGTAAACCTACTAGTATGGGTATGCTTGGCAGTTTTCTACGACCTCCTAGATTCATCATGGGCATGACAGATTCGCCGTTAGCAGGGGGTAGATTCTCCTGTTCCACTGCGGGTGAGGCATCTGTTTCTGGAGCCACTAGCCTTCCTGGGGATCTGAGGTCTCTGCTGCTTCTGGTGCGGTCAACTGGGGAAATGTCAAGACAGGTACCACTATCACTTGGTTAACTTGATTTCAAGACTGGGGAACTCTCCTAGTATGGTACACACTTTCTCTTCAACTTCTACGTGTTGAGGAGTGTCTTGATCTTCACTGACAGACACTTACATTTATAAAAACAATTAAGCAAGCCTAATAGGCCTGATAGATCACACACAGACTCTCCTGTACAAGTAGGTACAAAATAACATGAGACAGCTCAAATAGTGTAACCACACAAACAATCATTATAATCATAAATATCTTCATATGTCTGTATACCAATACATGGCCACCTGCAGAAGAGTGCTGTCCACAAACTGAACTTCCAAAATAACTGAGCCCACAGATAGCAATATTGTCAGCAAGGTAAAAATTGTGGGGAAAGAATATTAATACATAAGAAAAGACTGTGTCCCTCATCGTATGTGTACCGATGCACACTGAAACACTATAAAATGTAACAAAAAGTCAGCTGCACTCAACGCTAGGTCATGCTATTTAAATATAGAGATGCCTCACAGCTAGTGAAGTATGAAAAAATGGAGACCCCTTAGCTAGTACATATGGCCATGTGTACGACCACCCAGTAGTCACATCAAGGCGTGTGCCCTATACTGGGTCCTAATCTGCCTTCATGCCTGTATAAGTCCCAGCCTCTCTGGGACCATAAAGGGCCGCTTTACACACACCAACTTCTGTGACCAACTTCTGAACAGATCTCTGGTTGCAGTGAAATCATGGACACATTGCTCCATTTTGTGGCTGTGTACAAATGTAACAATGTGTCCATGATTTCACTGCAACCAGAGATCTGTTCAGAAGTTGGTGTGTGTAAAGTGGCCCAAATAGTTTCCGGCTCTGCTGTGTTCCCCGGGCGTACCCTTGCCAACTCCGGATCATGCACACTGCACATTTTGAAGCAGGCAAGAACACCCAGTACTTACCCACAATGTACAGGACTGGAAATAGGGGCGTGATAACCAGAGAGAGAAGGCAGGCATGGATGCTATACGAAAGTCCTGACAGACTAGTCTGTGGCTCATTTACATGACAAAATGTAAGTTTATAAATGCTTTTTCTACACTTTAACCTTACACTATTAGCTTGGACAGGGATGCTTATGGAGCTGAAGATATAGATAGTGATAGCTTGGGGGGCATAAACTGCCTGACAGATTTCCTTTAAAGGGAATCTGTCAAGTCAAAAATCCATATGTAACTGCTATCATTTTCTAATTCCTTTCTCTAAGCTCTCTATTCATGTATTTCTATTATTTATACTTTCATCCTATCCTCTTCTATCCTCTATAAACTTCAAAATAAAATATTAATTCCATCTGTCAATCACAGTGAGTTCCCTGCGGCCCACTCCCCAAGGAATGAATATTCATGCATTACTACACTGCCTGCCCTCTGATCTGTTATGCTGTGTGACTCATTACAGAGCTGAAAAGAGGGGGGAGGAGGTATGTGATCTTAGCTGCAGCTCTTCATGTCATTATGTCTATGAGGCATGTGTGTAGTGTGTGCAGTCTGAGATATTTCTATGTGATTATAAGAACATTTGATCATTAGCTCAACAGATAAACACATTATATGTATGCAGGAAAAGCAACGTTCATATATTAGAACTCTAAGGCCCCCTTCACACTGCGTTTTTTCAGGATCCATGTCTAGCCGTTGTAAAACGGATAGCCACGGATCCATTTTGGCCTCCCATGTATCCAGGGGTGAACCTAGCCTCTATACTGCCTGAGGCGAATTGCTAAACGCCCCCCCCCCCCCCGTCTAGTAATTTTTTTTCAATTGGTAAAAATAAATCTGGTTATTGGTTCATTTACAGATTTATATCTATCCTGTAAAAATGAGCAAAATACTGAACATTTTAGTTTACAGAAACAGAAAAAAAGATGTCCACACTAGGATGTCAGCGCCATCGCATGCACATACAAGAACCAGTGGCAGAGCTGTCGTCCTGTAGGCAGACACAGACCTGCATCCTTATATAACTGAGGCAGCACTGATTGTCAACCTCTGGCACACGCCTACAAAACTCTGGACCGCTGCCTGGCACTGACTAGTCAGACATGTCACCATGCAGCACCGTCCACACACCACAGGTAACGACCTGCAGTCTGAGCATCAACAAGCCACCACTGCACTAAACTGGTAAAATGGCACTTCTCCTCCAATAGACCACTCTTACTCCCGAATTGCTTAGCCAATCACAAGTGCCGCACATGGGGCTGTCTGGAATTAATAACAGGTCCTTCCTATTGGGTTGAGCAAAGGATATGGGAGCGGGAAGAGCACCACCGACCAACTGCTTCTCAGGAGAAACATGGCTGGATGCCTGTATGTACCGAGGGGCGGCACTGGACCTGGTGTGTAAGTTATGGCCAATCAGTCCTGCAGCAGAGGGACAATGCATCCTGCATCATAGAAATCATGGGGCCCCATAGCAGAAGTTCTAATTGGGCACCCCCCCAAAAAAATCGATATTTGGCTGGGTCACATAGGTACATTTCTCGCAACATTTCAGCCTCCACATAGTAATTTTCCTCCTACTGAAGCCCCTAGATTTCCCTTTCATTGCCCCTATAAAGTGTGATGCCAACAAAAGTGCCCCACAAACACTGTATGATCCCCCACAGTGCATTCCTCCACACACAAAGTATGATGACCCTACTGAACCTCCTTCAACTACCCCAGTACAGTATGATCCCCAACTATGACCCCCGCCCAGCCCTCCATGTAGTATAATGGACCTATGTACAGTATAATGGCCCCCAATACAGCCCTTAAATAGCTCTTCATAAAGTATAAAGGCTCCCTTGTAGTCCTCCAAGTATTATCATGCCTCCCACAGAGCCCTCCAAATATTATAATGGCTTACGTAGTATAATTGGCTCCATATAATATAATGCACCCCCATAGTATTCCACATAGTATATTGCACCCCCAAATTCCTCCATATATTATGCACCCCCATAGTCCTCCATATAATATAATGCACCCCCATAGTCCTCCATATAGAATAATGCACCCCACACTCCTCCATTTAGTATAATGCACGCCACAGTCCTCCATATAGAATAATGCATCCCCACAGTCCTCCATATAGTATATTGCACCCTTAAAGCATGACATATAGTATAATACATCCCCACAGTCCTTCATATAGTATAATGCACCCCGAAAGTCCTCCATATTGTATAATGCAGTCCAAAAGTGCTCCATATAGAATAATGCACCCCCACAGTCCTCCATATAGTATAATGCACCCCACAGTCCTCCATATAGAATAATGCACCCCCACAGTCCTCCATATAGTATAATGCACCCCCACAGTCCTCCATATAGTATAATGCAAGCCCATAGTCCTCATACCTCCATATAGTATAATGCACCCCCATAGTACTCCATATAGTATAATGCACCCCCACAGTCCTCCATATAGAATAATGCACCCCCACAGTCCTTCATATAGTATAATACAAGCCCATAGTACTCCTTATAGTATAATGCACCCTCATAGTCCTCCATATAGTATAATGCATCCCCTATAGCCTTCTTTATTGTATAATGCACCCCCATGGTCCTCCATATAGTATAATGGGCCCCCATTGTCCTCCTATACTATATTGCAATTTACATAGTTTCCCATCAGTGTACTCACTGATTAAAAAAAAATAAATGCTCACTTCTCTTCTCGCTGCTCCGGTCTCCTCAGCATCTGCTCTGCCGCTCTACACTTCTCAGCACAGTATTAGTATCAAAAACTCCATACAATCTTATTTAGAGACAACAGCGAGGAAGATCGCTCTGTCAATACTCCAAAGATACATATAATCAACCAAAGAAACAAAAGGAGAGAAGGTGTGCGTTTTCTAATGAATTTATATTGACTATTTTTACGCAGTGCCAGTAAAAACAAGGAAGGGTTTGGAACATGCATCACAGGAATGTTGGCATAGTTACATTCAATGCATACAAATACAAATGGTGAAATTGAATCAGTTTGCAAAGTTCGTACATGGGGTAACAGCTACAGTAAAATACAGCATTGATTGTCAACAACAATTAAAGTGCAATATTAAATAACGTAAACAATACTGAGTGCTGTTGAACGCCATCCCCCCCCCCCCGAGAGAAGTTAGACTGAAATCACTCAACAAGCACCATTAAACCCCCTAAGTTGGAGATTAACACATAGCATGAAGTAAACCTGCCCATTACATGGAAAACATGTTACCCCAATGGTGGAACAGAGAGTCCCCCGCAAATTCCCCAATGTATGTTTCCTCTTTAGTTATAGCTTCATCAGGGGGAGATTATGTGGAGTGGCGTCTCAGCACAGTGTCTCATCGTGCCCCGCCGTGCTGAGCCGGCCGGGAATCGGGAGAAGAATGCTGCCAGCAGAGGCGGCTGGGACTATAGGAGTGGAAGCAGCATCTGCGGGGGGCTACCACTGGTACATGGTTCTGCTCCATACACCTCGTACACACACGGCTCCACTCCGTACACCCCGTACACACTTGGCTCTGCTCCGCACACCTCATACACACGCGGCTCTGCTCCGTACACCTCGTACACACACAGCTCTGCTCCGTACACCTCGTACACACACTGCTCTGCTCCATACATCTCGCACACACTGAGCTCAGCTCCGTACAGCTCGTACACACACGGCTCCACTCCGTACACCCCGTATACACTTGGCTCTGCTCCACACACCTCATACACACGCGGCTCCGCTCCGTACACCTCGTACACATACTGCTCTGCTCCATACATCTCGTACACACTGAGCTCAGCTCCGTACACCTCGTACACACACAGCTCCACTCCGTACACCTCGTACACACACAGCTCTGCTTCGTACACCTCGTACACACACGGTTCTGCTCCGTACACCTCGTACACATACTGCTCTGCTCCATACATCTCGTACACACTGAGCTCAGCTCCGTACACCTCGTACACACACGGCTCCACTCCGTACACCTCGTACACACACAGCTCTGCTCCGTACACCTCGTACACACACGGTTCTGCTCCGTACACCTCGTACACACACGGTTCTGCTCCGTACACCTCGTACACACACGGCTCCACTCCGTACACCTCATACACACGCGGCTCCGCTCCGTACACCTCGTACACATACTGCTCCGCTCCATACATCTCGTACACACTGAGCTCAGCTCCGTACAGCTCATACACACACGGCTCCACTCCGTACACCCCGTACACACTTGGCTCTACTCCGCACACCTCATACACACGCGGCTCCGCTCCGTACACCTCGTACACATACTGCTCTGCTCCATACATCTCGTACACACTGAGCTCAGCTCCGTACACCTCGTACACACACGGCTCCACTCCGTACACCTCGTACACACACGGCTCCACTCCGTACACCTCATACACACACTGCTCTGCTCTGTACACCTCGTACACACACGGCTCCGCTCCATACATCTCGTACACATACGGTTCCGCTCCGTACACCTCGTACACACTCGGCTCTGGTCTGTACATCTCGTACACACTCTGCTTTGCACCGTACACCTCGTACACACTCGGCTCCGTTCACCCTGTACACACACGGCTTCACTCTGTACACCTCGTACACACATGGCTCCGCTCCATACACCTCGTACACACTTGGCTCCGCTCTGTACACCTAGTACACACTCGGCTCAGCTCCGTACACCTTGTACACACTCTGCTCAGCTCCGTACACCTTGTACACACTCGGTTCCGGTCTGTACATCTTGAGCACACTCTGCTCTGCTCCGTACACCTCGTACAAACACGGCTCCGCTCCATACACCCCGTACACACGCGGCTCCGCTCCATACACCTATTACACTCTCGGCTCTGCTACATCCACACTGTAAATCCACTTCTTCACCTCTTCACTTCATCCTGCACGGTGGAGGCCTGCATACATGAAGGAGCTGTAAGTGTGCGGCTCTACAGGTGGGCTTGCACTGCAGCGGGGCACGTAACTCAGCGGCAAGGACTATAGGAGCGGGGGCGGCATCTGCAGGGGGCCGTGCTACCACCAGGCGCCCCTGCGGATGCCGCTCCCTGTCTACTAGCAGGGCTCGCCACTTGACACAGACACTTCATGTCGCCTCATGGATGCTGCGGCCCTGCATGTATCCCTATGGGCATGGATTGGTCCTAAGTGGCCATCCGTGTGTGTCAGTTTTGTCACTGATCCGTTTGTCAGGTTTTTTTCATGCACCCAGAACTGGAGACTGTTGCAATTTTGTGCTGCCTTGGAAAAAGTGGACACAAACGGACAGACACGGCTCTGTAGCTGTCTATGTCTGCAGTCTATGGAGATGGATCAGTAAGGATCTGTGACAACCACGGATGCGTGAAACGTTTTGCTGTACTGAGCATGCACAGAAGCAAGGCACAGCTCCTCCCACCCCTATCTCCGCTAACTGATGATGGATCCGTGAAAAACAGCGACATCTGTTGGCACAGATCCATGCCTGTCCGTGTGGTCCTTGAAATTCAAGGTTAATATTACCGTATATACTCGAGTATAAGCCGAGCTTTTCAGCACAAAAATTGTGCTGAAAAATGCCCCCTCGGCTTATACTCGAGTCATAGGCCGGCTGCCCGCCCCCCCCCCCCCCCCGTCGGTATACAGGGCTACCGCCCCCCCATCAGTGGTATACAGGGCCCCCCCTTGCTGCCGCACACCTGTAAAGTAATACATCATTATACTTATCCCTGTCGCCGCTCTGCACCGCGCTCCTCCGGGTCTTCATGCTTCTTCATGCTTCTTCATGCTTCCTCCTCCGGCGCACAGACAATGATGTCATTGCCTGCGCCCGCCGGTCACAAGCAGGAAGAAGCATGAAGACCCGTAGGAGCGCGGTGTCAGAGAGGCAACAGCGACATGGATAAGTATAATGATGTATTACTTTACAGGTGTGCGGCAGCAAGGGGGGGCCCTGTATACCACTGATGGGGGGGGGGGGACGCCTGTATACCACTTCTGAGGGGGCCTGTATACCACTGATAGGGGCTGTAACCACTGATTTGGGGCTGTATATACCACTGATGGGGGGGCTGTATATATCACTGATGGGGGGCTGTAACCTCTGATGGGGGGCCTGTATATATCACTGATGGGGAGCCTGTATATACCACTGAGGGGGGCCTGTATATATCACTGATGGGGGGCTGTATTCCACTGATGGGGGCTGTAACCTCTGATGGGGGGGGGGGACTGTATACCAGTGATGGAGGTCCTATATACCAGTTATGGGGGATTATATACCAGTAACGGGGGTCCATTTATCATGATGAGAGGGGCTGTATACCGTGATGAGTCTGCTTCATTTTCCCCCCTAGGCTTATACTCGACTCATTAAGTTTCCCAGCTTTTGGGGGCAAAAGTAGGGGGGTCGGCTTATACACGGGTCGGCTTATACACGAGTATATACGGTAATATAATACTGAAAAATGACCTGACAGTATCCTTTTAAACCACCATTATTGAGAAAACATCCCAGTGGCTGCTGCCTGCAAAGCTCAGCTCCCCCAGTTATGTGCCCCCTAGCCCTCTGCAGTGCTGTATATGCCTTCAGTGTCTCCTGTATAAGGTATATACAGCAGTCTCCTATGTGATGTATATGATTTACATAACTTATTAACACAGTGTTGACTGCTCTCCAGACCAACGCAAACCTAACTTGTCAATGTGGATCGGCGATAACTTGTTTTCACCAAAGAAACCCATAAATGTAAACTGACATAGTTGTAACTGAACTCTCCTCAGATAAGGCCACTTTCACACTTGCATGCAGCGATCTATTCCATCGCTGGCTTTTATGGCAGAAGCCAGCACTGTATCATTTGTGTAGCGCTGGGGGGAAAGGAGGAATAGTCTGCCCTTCACTAACATAGTGATATTAATGTGTGTTTGGCGAGAACATGGTGCAGAAGTGGAGTTTTTCCAATACTGGGTGGTGGAACTGTGGAAGGTTCAAAAGGTGCAGATGGAGCTGGGGTGGACGCTGGGTCGAGTCTCAGGGGGGCCCCAAAATTTTGCCAGTGAGGGGCCCTGAAATTCCTAGTGGCAGCCCTGCATCCGCGACAAGCACTGACCTGCGTCACATTGACTGACATCCTTATTGACAGGAGTAAACTGCGTCACACTGACTGACAGACCTTGTATACAGGAGTAAACTGTGTCACACTGACTGACAGTCCTTGTATACAGGAGTGAACTGTGTCACACTATGAGCGGCAGTTCAAATTGCCCGCCAATATCGCAATTTGAATACCGCAACGCTCATTGGTGGCTGCGGCAACCAATAAGAGACTTGGCACGCAGTTTGAATGCCGTGTCTCTGATTGGTCGACGCGTAGGGTGATGACCAATGAGAGCTTGCTGCATTCAAACCTCGCGCCGATTCTCTGATTGGTTGGCGCTGAACGCGACAACCAATCAGAGGAGCAGCGCGCACCATGGCGCACATTGTATTTCAAATATGGCTCTATGGTGCGCACCGCTATCCTGATTGGTCGCCATGTTCAGCGCTGACCAATCAGAGGAGCGGCATTCAAACTGTGCGCCGCTCCTCTGATTGGTCGGCGCTGAAAGAGGCAGCCAATCAGAATAGCGGCGTGCGCCATATTTCAAATACACTGTACTCAGTTGATTGGCGGCCACCAATGAGCACACACTGTGCAAATAGGCGCGC
This sequence comes from Allobates femoralis, assembly GCA_033576535.1. NCBI lineage: Eukaryota > Metazoa > Chordata > Amphibia > Anura > Aromobatidae > Allobates > Allobates femoralis. The sequence goes on from JARQOC010000009.1 coordinate 82,401,041, forward strand.
AAATTCAAAGTTCGTATTTCGTGCCAATTTGCAGCCCGGGATACACGGGTCTGGCCGACAGTGGTCGCAGCACGCACAAGCCAGCCGGAAGATGACCGGCGTCAGCCGGTCAGCTCCCGGCTGGCGAGCTGCTGACCGGAGCTCAGCTGCGGCTACCGCGTTCAGCGCCGACCAATCAGGATAGTGGCACGCGCCATGGCGCAATATTTCAAATACACTGAGTACACTTGGTGCGCGGTTTGAATGCCGCTAAGGGCACCACCGCTGGCTCGCCGCTGTCCAGAGCTCAGCCGCAGCTACTTCTGCACAGAGGTCAGCTGACACCGGTCATCTCCCGGCTGGCTCGCCGCTGTCCGGAGCTCAGCCGCGGCTACTGCTGCACAGAGGTCAGCTGACGCCAGTCATCTCCCGGCTGGCTCGCCGCTGTCCGGAGCTCAGCCGCGGCTACTGCTGCACAGCGGTCAGCTGACGCCGGTCATCTCTCGGCTGGCTCGCGCGCGCTGCGGCCACTGTCGGCCGGACCCGTGTATCCCGGCGAAATTAGAACTTTGAATTTGTGCGCCTATTTGCATAGTCTGCGCTCATTGGTGGCTGCCTCTGGCGGCCTCTGTCTGGCGCGCGATTTCTGTGACAAACAGACAACATTAGACGATTATATAGTAGATGGTGCACAAATTTCATTAATCTTGCACAATTTCTTCTTCAACATTTTAAGCGCAAAAAAGTCCCATTTTTAGCTTAGATGTTGCAAAATTTGTCCGAGCCACAGAGCTCATTTGATTGGGTGTCATGCAACAGAGATTGGGGAATTGTTGGTGACATTGGCTCACAGCAACAGAAATTGGGGCATTGTTGGCGACACTGGCTGACAGCAACAGGATTTGGGCAATTCTTGGTGACACTGGCTGACAGCAACATAGATTGGGGCATTACTGGTGGCAATAGGTGACCGCAACAGAGATCAAGGCATTATTGATGACATTGGGTGACAGCAACAGAGATCGGGGCATTGTTGGTGACACTGGCTGACAGCAACAGGGTTTGGGCATTACTGGTGGCAATAGGTGACAGCAACAGAGATCGGGACATTGCCTGGCAATAGGTGACAGCAGCAGAGATCAGGGCATTGTTGGTGATACTGCCTGAGAGCTACAGAAATCGGGGCATTGTTGGTGACTTTGGGTGACAGCAACAGAGATAGGGACATTGTTGGGGACATGGGCTGACAGCAACAGAGATCGGGGCATTGTTGCACCCAAAGAGGGTGAGTAAAGCACAGTTTGTTTCTTTTTTTACTACTTAAAGCGCTTATACGTATATTATGAAATATTTATTATTTCACAATATCATTATTGCACATTATTTGTTTCATTTCCTTACCATTTTCAAGATTTCCTCTTGTTTGGTATTGTTTCCATCCCAACTCAGTTCGTTTCAGTGTGTCAGTCTGGACTACCTCTTTGCCCCAGTGCCGAATGACGAACCTACTTGACTGTAATGGTGTACCTCGAATTTGTGACAAAGCCTTTGGGGCGCATATTGTATTGTAACATCTACGTCTAAAGCAGGGATGTCAAACTCTGATCCTCCAGCTGTTATGAAACTACATCTCCCAGCATTCCTGTACAGCTGACATCTATCGGGGCATGGTGGGAGTTGTAGTTTTACAACAGCTGGAGGACCAGGAGTTTGACATACCTTGTCTAAACGGTTATTGCAAAATTGAATATTAAACGGATTTTCCTGTCTTGCGAAACCCCTGACTGCAGTATTTTATTGAGTGCTTTTCTCACCCTCCACAGGTCCAGCAATGAGTCTCTGCTGAGCTCACTTACTGGCTGCAGTCAGAGTTGATGACACAAGCCTAGAGATTTCACTGATCGTCTGTGCATCGCACTAAGGACCGGAATACTCGGCAACTGGGCAGGCAGTTTATATCACGGTGGAAGCTTCTCGCACCATGGCCCTGGTGAACATTTGCAAAAGGGAGGTATTTAACAAGGGATGATAGTTTTTAGAGCTCATGACACCAGCTGAAGTGTCCAGCCAGGGAAGGCCTGTGCTGCATGAAGATATTCTCAAGGGTTAGGTGTTATGGCAGCTAGTTGTTATACCCTCTTCAGCCAGGGCAAGTCCTTGAAAGTGTGGAGGATCATGGGTGTATAGTTGTTCCGAGTCTGCAGAGAGGCAGCAGAAAGAAGCAAGTAGGTGATGCGCCCCCAGGCTATGGTGTACTCGGAAACCAGGCCGGTGCTGCCTCTGGGGATCACGGTAGTCATGACCCGGTCCCGTAGCCTGGGATCAGTCCAAAAAGGGGATATTTACAAGGCATTATTTGTCATGACGCCACTCGGGGTATGTGGTTAGTAGAACCACCGCTGCTGTTTTCTTGTTGGGGACGGTGACTTGGGCAGCGTGGATGGTAAGCCATCCTCGGGTAGGGCTGAGGGTCCCCAGGGCAGGAGTAGTGGTTGTGGAAAGATTGTTGGATGTAGTGAGGGGCTGTGCTTGGTACAAATCACTTATGGTACCTTTACACGCCGCCACGGCAGGCTGGATACATCCCGCTACTTCACGTGCACGAGCACGCTCAAACGGCTACAAACGGTCAACGCACCCTCTTTACACGCCGCCACAAGGTTCGCTACGCCACGCTACATCTATAGCTAGCTACATCGCCGGGTGTCTCAAGTAGCCAGCTGTTGCTCATTTACACACCGCTACAACCAGCTACTATGGGCGGACCTGGTGCAGCAGGGACAGCACATAGGCGTGCTCCAATTGTGGATTACAAGACTTCCGTACGCTGATAGGACGAAGCAATAACATCCTGATTGGGCAGGCATCGCAGGAGGCTGAGTAATACAGCACGCTCGAGCGATTGTGTAGTGTGACTCGTCAGCTCCTTAAATATGCCTCCCTATGCAGCGACTACCAATCGTCATGCAGCAGCTTCCACCAATGATCGCACATGGGCGCGGTAACATGGAGCCGAGGTCACGCCTTAGCTACATTGCAGCTACAGCCCCGGGTGTCCAGAGTTCCCTTCCGTTGCTTCTTTACACGCCGATACAGCTCGCTACCATCGGCGATATAGCCATCTGTTTTCGAGCAGAGGCCATAAACAGATGTATCTGTCGCCGGCTGTAGCGTCGCGTCTTCAGACGCCGCTACGACGGGCTACATTGACGCTACAAGCTACATTTGTAGCCTGTAGCGCGATGTATCCAGCCTGCCGTGGCGGCGTGTAAAGGTACCCTTACTGTGCTGCTGCAGCTTCTCCAGCCAGTGTACAGGTTGTCTCAGTGCTGGATGAGGTGCTGAAAACAAAAGCAGTTTCTTGCAGGAGTGAAAGTAATCCAATTTGCACACATAGATGAGCTCGCAGGGTACTTTACTCAGTCTCAAGTAGCAGTTACAACAGGTCACGGTTCTTTCAGTACAGTTTACAGGTCTTTCCAGTTATAACTGTACACTTCAGCACTGCTCCGGGTTACCCACACTGTGCAGCTCAGGTAGCTTTTCTGTGTTGATCCCTCTAAGTCCATTCAGGCCCTTCTGTGGCGCCCAAGTACGTAGGTGCCACAAAAGGGGTACTGCACCCAGAAAAGCGGTGTAGTACACCACTGCAATTGGGACAATGGTCACAAGATGGAGCCCTAGAGCTGCACCCACACACACTATGGATAGTGGTGGGAGGAATCCAGGGAGGGTCTTGGCGATCTCTGGAGGGAATCGGAGAGCTCAGTTAGTTAGTTAGCGAGTGAGTAGAGAGAATTTGGAGGAGGAGGAGGTGGAAGGAGCAGGAGTCAGCCTGCAGGAGACCAAGAGGGCCATCTCAGCTGAGAGGTCCTGAGAGAGCACAGATCCCAAACAGGAACCAAGAAAGCAAGGAAGCTCAGAAGCAGAGTTAACTTGAGTGGGGAAGTGAGTAACAGATAGAGTTTGCCCCATAGGAAGATACTCGGGTACCGGAGCCCGCACCTGTGAGTACTCCAAGTCTCACAGAAAATCTGCAAAATAGGGATATTACAAATACGGCCCTGACTCCCAAGGTCCCACAAGAGGGAAGCCAGAAGCACAGTAGGCAACTGTGACATTCACTAGAAGATTAACCCACGGGTACAAAAGGGAGAGGAGACAGAACAAACGGCAGGAGGCCAGATCATCTACAAGAGATTAGGCTTCACACTGGGGACAGAATAGAAGGAAAGGAAAGGAACATAAAGGAGGGTTCCATCTCAAGCCAAAATCCCAATTGTAGCCCAGAGCGTTCGCCATTTAACATCTAATGAACTGTTGCACTGTAAAGCTGAATGAAAGTGTTCCAGTAAAAGTTACCCGGTGAAGTGAAGCTTTGACTCATTCAAAGATAAACTGTTTGCTTTTCAGCATCACTGCCCCAGTGGTCCAGTCCCGCCTGTGGGGACTATTCCATCCAAGCCGCAATACCATCGACCACCGGAGGACTGTGGTGGCGCTGGTGAACATCACCAGACTCAGTAGGTGGCGTCAAGACAAGACAACTTGTAAATAATCCCCTGTAAATTTTCCCCATTTTCAGTTGACACCCAGTGCCACGGCCTCGGGATGGCCACCCGTGACTTCCCGGACTGAGAGCGAGCCCGAGAGCCGAGTACCCCACAGCCCTGGGCTAGACCGCGTCAACTTCTCTCAACTTTCACGTAGTACCTCACTCACGGGTTTGGTCTGGCTGTCTCGGACTTATGGGTGAAGAGTTTTCCCTTAAAGTCAGGGTCACCAGTCCTATTGTGACAACTGTGTTCCTCTGTCGTAGTGGTAAGTTAGGCTGCAGCACATAAAGTCTCTGCCCCCCACCTGTCACCTCATCAGAGCCGGTTCTCTGGTGTCGGCCTAGCCCTCCAGTGTCCCAGGATGCTGTCTTTGGGCACACTAGGCTCCTTCCTTCAGTCACTGTGCTAAGGGTTCCTCCGCGCAGCACGGGTCTCAGGCTGCTGGGCTCTTGTCTCCCACTGTCCTTAGCTGTGGGGTCTCTTTCCAGTCTTTCCCCTTCCCTTTGCTTCCAGGCTGTGGAGTGGGCTTTCTCTCCAGGGGTCTGTGCCTCACATGATTCTGCGCCTCCAGTGTGTCTGAAACTGTCTGGAAAGTCTCTCTCTGTTCACTCTGCTGTTTGTCCTTCTCTGACTAACTCCCCCTGTGTGTTCCTGGGTTTTGTTTGAAAAAGAGAAAGAGGAGCGCACTAAGGCGGTAAAACGAGGGACACCAGCACAATAACTAAGGTGGTCCACTCACCTGATGAGGTTGTGATGTTTCACAACCAACATAAAGAGCCTGGCCGCAGCAGATCCCGTAGAAGAAACAGCGTTGCAAAGGAGAAAAAGATCGGGATTTATCCGTGCTCGACCACAAGGAGATCCAGGATAGGAAAGACACACTTTATTCACACACGGAACACACATATTGCTACACTCCACTCACTGTGCTACACCCTGCCACCCCTTGTCCATCCTAGAGTCCTAGGCTTAAGGTCGGTGCTAGTGTTGTGTGGGTGTGTTTTCAACCTTGCTTACCTGGCTGCACTTCCCTCATGTGGCCACCTGGTCGCAGGGGTGCCACATAGGCAATGGGGTGCAGTCTTTTACCTTCACTTGCAGTTGGTAACAGGTTAAGTCTAAGGTTACTGCTCAACGGGTGCCAGGGTCTAGCCAGTATGGAAGGTTGGCCACCAAGTGGGTGAGAATACCTTCCTCCTGTTCTGTGTGTTTGGAGTCTCAGGTGCCTGGGAGCTATCCTGTCCTCTCTTGATCTCCCTGTGTAGTTCCTCCAGCTAGCAGGCAAAACGAACCTTACAAGTGGTGCTGTCTTAGTCCTCACAGCTCTGGGCTCTGGGCTCTCTATCTTGCTGTGCTCCTGGGTCTACATAACCGACCAGCAGATCTGTAATCTGCCAATGTTCAGCTTCTGCCCCCAGGGTCTACAATCCTTGGGCGACTTGGGGCACTGGTACCCTGTGTCCGGTGTTGTCATAGGATGAGCTCCTTACAGTTCCAAAACCAGACCTCTTGTCTCCTCGTGCTCCTGTCAAGCCCCAGGCCCTAGGGTTCTCAGGTATCAGGTTTGGTGGTTGTTCTCACGGGGGGGGATGTCACGGGTGGCAGCGCCTGAGCCCGTGGCCTGGGTGACACTTCAAAAAAAGGGGTTATGTACAGGGGATAAGAGTTTGTCATGTGACGCCACCTGTAGTACCTGGTGATGGGTCACCAGCGCCGGCACAGTCCTCCGGAGGCCGATGGTAATGCAGCTAAGTTGGCAAAGCTCCCTACAGGTGGAGCTGGTCCTCCGGGGCAGCGTTCCTGTAAGGGAACAGGTTGATGGAGATAACCACACAAAAGCAAAGTCACTTTCTCCCGGGTACTTTACTGTAAACGTTCAGTAGCAAAATACAAAGTTCACAGTTCAGCATCAGATGTTAGAGTAACAGGTAGCTCTATGGGTGGCTGCAAGTGGATCCCAGGTGGTATGGTGGGACTCGTGGTGTACCTTAGTTGATGAACCCGTGTCCTGTCTTCCCCGCCTAGGATGAGTCTATACCCAATGGCTCTGTGTAGGTAGTATTGGGGTCCGCTCCCTCGTGGTGAGGAAGCAGGCTGACCGCTCCGTCTGGCAGGGTGCTGTGACAGTAAACAGACCACAGCAGCCGGTTGCCGACTGCAAAGATAGACTTTGGCTGGATCCTCAGGCCCGGCGTTCCCGTGGTGGACTGGAGAATCCCCTAGAGTATGGTCGCTCCACGCTGGGGTTCTCCCTTTCTCTCTAGGGCCCAGACTCCTCGCATCGGGCGCCCTCTTTCAGGATCTCCTCAAGACCCTCTTTCTCCTTCCCTCCGGATCGGCGTGAAACCGTCCGGGTAACCCTTCCGCCTCGTTCCACACTCTTTCCAACTGTCCCGACTCCTCTCCTCAGACTAGCCACTCTTTGTTCCCCCTAGAGGTGAATATATCTCCCTCCCAGTTAACCTCCCACCAACCTATTAATGTGGGAGTGCTGGAATGGGTCCCACCCACCAGCCTAGGGTCCACTTGCAGCTGGGGACTTACACCTCTTTTACGGGTGCAATACCCCTCTGTGACGCCTGACTACGTGGTGCGCCACCACTCCCTCTTCCCTTCCTCACACTCTCTACTCTCTAAACCCTCCCCCCAGCCAGAAGGATGAGACACTCCTAAACATAGGTACTCATGCTCCCCCCCCCCCCCCCCCCCGGTCAGTGATCAGGCTGTGTGTGGATGCGTTGGGTACTTAGTGTAGGGAGCTCCAGTTACCTCCAGACATGGCACCACCACAGGTTACAGGGGCGATACCACTCTGGTGGCCAGACAACAGGTGGACTACATTTGCAGCGCTGTCAATGTGGTATGACTACTGCAGATAATACCAGATACAAGGAGCAGCTGCGGAGACTCAGCACTGCACCTGGGCAGGGTAAGTAAAGCATAGATTTTCTGAAATTGGAGAATCACTTTAAGTTTCTGATTTGGGGGAACTCATTCTTCCCCATTAGAATGTGCAGTGCTGCCACAGTCCTCCATCATTCATTCTCTGTGGGACTGTGAAGAAAGTCGAGGAGTATACTTAGTTATTACTGACAGTCCCCCGCGTAATGAAGGGAGCGGTGCCGTACATGCTCCACCTTAGCTTCATTCCACCTTCCGCCTTCATTAGAGCCACTTGGACCCCCACTCATCAGAAAGTGACCCCTCATCTATGGGTAGCTGGTACTTCCAGTGATGGGAATACACATTTATACACATGTTCTGCAACTTCCTAAAAGGTTCACACGGGTTCTTCTGGGGAAATCCTGCTGAGTCATGGAATTGTTTCATAGGAACTCAGATGTTACCCAAGTCAGCAGATTCCAGCGCACCCAGGAGGACGGCGGCTCCCGCTGCATGTGGTGCTAGATTCAGTGCAGACTGTATGTAGTGTCACAAAACTGGATACAGTCCTGTGCACACAGTGTGTTTTTATCGCATTTTTTATACGTTTTATGTGCAATTTTGTCACAAAGCTTCATATGAATCCATATGACAGCAAAGTCTATGAGAATCCTGAAGTCTTGTGCGCGTTGCTTTTTTCTCTTGCAGATTTGGTGCAGAAATAAATCCGCAGCATGTCAATTATTGGGGTGTTTTTGTAGCATTTTTTCTCCAATTACCCTCCATGTTATCATGAAAAAACGCTGCAAAAACAAAGGTGTATTTGCACAGTGTAGGATTCAGTGTGGATATGATGTGTCTCTCTCTCTCCTCTCTTTTTCTCTCTCTCCCCCTTTCTTTCCCTCTGTCTCTCCTCTCTTAAATTCAAATTCCAATAGGCTTTATTGGCAGGACCAAAATACACTTACTGTTGCCAAAGCAAGAAAAATAAGTGTAACAGGGAGGAGATCGTAGGTTATGAGGGTAGGGTGTTTGGGGCACAATTAGGGCAATAATCGTCCATTTGGAGGTCTTACTTTCCTCTCAGCTTACGACATATGGTGACATATTGGAGAGCGATCGCCACTGTTGATTCCTCTTCCCCCAGTAGGATGCAGAGTTTCCTCTCCATCCATGGATGGGAAGTCTGGGTAGTGAATGGAGAGTCTCTGGAAGTGGGAGGCCCCGACTGCTGAGTATTTGTTGCAGTGTAACAGGAAATGCGCCTTGTCCTCCACTGCCCTCTGCTGGCAGTGCTGGCACAGTCTGTTCTCTCGTGGCTTGTATGTCTGTCAGTGCCGCCCTGCTTCCACCTCTAGATTGTGGACACAAAGTCTGTATAGACTCAGGGTCTGCCTGTCTTAAAGGTGATGTAACCTCTCCAGATATGGGGCCAGAGTGTAGTCCCTCCACAGTTACCGGTAGATGGTGAGTTTCTGTTAGTTCCCTAATTCACTCTGCCAACCCTCTATATATTGCATCTTGCAGCTCTCTGAGATCCCCTTTTTTGGGCTTTTCTCAGGGGTTGTTGCTGACTTTGGCTGGACTGGCTGCCGGGGTTCCTGGGTTGTTCTAGATGTTGCTGACTTTGGCTGGGATGGCTGCCAGGGTTCCTGGGTTGCTCTGATGTTGCTGACTTTGGCTAGGATGGCTGCCGGGGTTCCTGGCTTCGTCTAAGCATTGCTGACTTTGGCTGAGCTGGCTGCCAGGGTTCCAGGCTTGCACTAGGTGTTTCTGACTTGGACTGGTCTGGCTACCGGGGATCCGGCCTTGTGACATGCCCCCCCAGGGCCACGGGATACTCGGAACCGGGCAACGGTTCTGTTGGGGAGTCACGGGAGTCAAGACCCGGCTCTGTGACCCTGGCGGTGTCAATAAATGTCTAAAGGGGAATTAAAGGGGGAGTCACACGCGTCAATGTCGTCAGTGAGATGATCGCTGACGACATTGACGGCTGATTGCTGGTGAGCTGTCACACAGGCAGACTCACCAGCGATCAATTGACCAGAGACATCATGGAAACTATTTAAATATCGTTTCCACGATGTCTTGCTCCCGCTGCCAGCCTGCTGGAAGCGGGAGCAGGCTGGTCTCCAAGGTAAACTGCAGGTATCTAGGCAGCGCGCGCTGCCTAGATACCCAACGTGTACCTTAGTTACCAGCCTCCTCCGCTCACCGGCTGGTATCTAAGGTACACAGCGGGTAACTAGGGACCCTAGGTACCCGCTGTGTACCTTAGATACCAGCCGGTGAGCGGAGGAGGCTGGTAACTAAGGTACACGTCGGGTATCTAGGCAGCGCGTGCTGCCTAGATGCCCACAGTTTACCTTGGATACCAGCTCCCAGCGCTTGTGAGAGGCGCTGGGAGCTGGAATATCGCTACTCCCGGTGTCACACGCAGAGATGCTGCGTGTCCACCGGGCGACAATCGCCAGGTTTTAGAGCAGGTTCTAAAACCTGGCGATCATCAACCAGCGATTTATCGCTGGTTGATTCAGTATGTCACACGCGTCAATATCGCTGCAACGTCACGTGCAGCCGAGATCGTGCAGGCGATATTGACGCGTGTGACTCCCCCTTAAGTGTTAGGGAAAGGGTTGTCGTGACGCCACCTATGGTGTTCGGCTTTCTCATGCTATCTCTGCCTCTCTTGCTCACCCTCTTCTCTCCCTCACGCTCTCTCCTCTTTGTGTCTTGCACACCCTCTTCTCTTCCTCTCTTCTTTCTCACTCTCTCTAGCTCTCTTGGGCTCCCTTTTCTCTGTCACTCTCTCTGCCTCTTTTGCACAACCCACTTCTCTTTCTCTCATCTCTCACTCTCTCTAGCTCTCTCTGCCTCTCTTGTGCTCCCTCTTCCCTCACGCTCTCCTCTCTTGCACACCCTCTTCTCTTTTCTTTCTCCTTTCTCTCTCTGCCTCTCTCGTGCTCCCTCTTCCTCACACTCTCTCCTCTCTATGTCTCTTGCACACCCTCTTCTCTTCCTCTCTTCTTTCTCATGCTCTCTCTGCCTCTCTTGTGCTCCCTCTTCCTCACACTCTCTCCTCTCTATGTCTCTTGCACATCCTCTTCTCTTCCTCACGCTCTCTCCTTTCTTTCTCTAGCTCTCTCTGCCTCTCTTGTATTCCCTCTTCTATGCGTCTCTTCTCTCGCCTCACTCTCTGCCTCTCTTGTGCTCCCTCTTCCTCACACTCTCTCCTCTGTCTCTTGCATACCCTCTTCACTCTTCTTTCTCACGCTCTCTTTCTCTCTCTAGCTCTCTCTGCCTCTCTTGTGCTCCCTCTTCTTTCTCACGCTCTCTCTCGTGCTCCCTCTTCCTCATGCTCTCTTCTCTCTCTGCCTCTCTTGCACACCCTCTACTCTTCCTCTCTTTCTCACGCTCTCTCTCTCTAGTTCTCTCTGCCTCTCTTGTGCTCTCTCTCACGCTCTCTCCTCTCTGTCTCTTGCACATCCTCTTCTCTTCCTCACGCTCTCTCCTTTCTTTCTCTAGCTCTCTCTGCCTCTCTTGTGTTCCCTCTTCTATCCGTCTCTTCTCTCGCCTCACTCTCTGCCTCTCTTGTGCTCCCTCTTCCTCACACTCTCTCCTATGTCTCTTGCACACCCTCTTCTCTTCCTCTCTTCTTTCTCACGCTCTCTCCTTTCTCTCTCTGCCTCTCTTGTGCTCCCTACTCACGCTCTTTCTCTCCCTCACACTCTCTCCTATGTCTCTTGCACACCCTCTTCTCTTACTTCTCACGCTCTCTTTTCTCTCTGCCTCTCTTGTGCTCCCTCTTCCTCACACTCTCTCCTCTGTCTCTTGCATACCCTCTTCACTCTTCTTTCTCACGCTCTCTTTCTCTCTCTAGCTCTCTCTGCCTCTCTTGTGCTCCCTCTTCCTCACACTCTCTCCTATGTCTCTTGCACACCCTCTTCTTTCCCACGCTCTCTCCTTTCTCTCTCTAGCTCTCTCTGCCTCTCTTGTGCTCCCTCTTCTCTTCCTCTCTTCTTCCTCATGCTCTCTCCTTTCTCTCTGCCTCTCTTGTGCTCCCTCTTCCTCACACTCTCTCCTATGTCTCTTGCACACCCTCTTCTTTCCCACGCTCTCTCCTTTCTCTCTCTAGCTCTCTCTGCCTCTCTTGTGCTCCCTCTTCTCTTCCTCATGCTCTCTCCTTTCTCTCTGCCTCTCTTGTGCTCCCTCTTCCTCACACTCTCTCCTATGTCTCTTGCACACCCTCTTCTTTCCCACGCTCTCTCCTTTCTCTCTCTAGCTCTCTCTGCCTCTCTTGTGCTCCCTCTTCTCTTCCTCATGCTCTCTCCTTTCTCTCTGCCTCTCTTGTGCTCCCTCTTCCTCACACTCTCTCCTATGTCTCTTGCACACCCTAGTTCTCTCTTCTTTACCACGCTCTCTCCTTTCTCTCTCTAGCTCTCTCTGCCTCTCTTGTGCTCCCACTTCTTCACTCTCTCCTATGTCTCTTGCACACCCTCTCTCTTCCTCTGTTCTTCCTCACACTCTCTGCTTTCTCTCTCTAGCTCTCTCTGCCTCTCTTGTGCTCCCTCTTCCTCACACTCTCTCCTATGTCTCTTGCACACCCTAGTTCTCTCTTCTTTACCACGCTCTCTCCTTTCTCTCTCTAGCTCTCTCTGCCTCTCTTGTGCTCCCACTTCTTCACTCTCTCCTATGTCTCTTGCACACCCTCTTCTCTTCCTCTGTTCTTCCTCACACTCTCTGCTTTCTCTCTCTAGCTCTCTCTGCCTCTCTTGTGCTCCCTCTTCTACCTCATGCTCTCTCCTTTCTCTCTGCCTCTCTTTGCAGTTTTGGTGCGCTTTCCTGCCAGGAAATGTAGATTTGACAGATAAATTTCTGCTACCAAATAGTCAGGGCCGCTTTACACACACCAACATCTGTGTCCAACTTCTGAACAGATCTCTGGTTGCAGTGAAATCATGGACACATTGTTACATTTGTACACAGCCACAAAATGGAGCAATGTGTCCATGATTTCACTACAACCAGTAAGTTGTTCAGAAGTTGGACAGATAAGTTGGTGTGTGTAAAGCGGCCCTCAGTGTGCTGCAAATAAGCTAAACCAATGACCATGAAGCTCCTGCTCTTCCTCAGCAGGTGTTTAGGCAGCACATAGGCCGCTGGTTCCGGCAGCCAGGTGTGAGGTAAGTGAGGAGCCATCAGTGAGCTGATCTGAGGGGCTGATGGGAGTTTTCTCTGACACCGCTCACATCAAGGCTAATTGTGTCGGAAACCAAGACTGTAAAATGTCGCAAATATGACATTTAGCCGTAAAATAAAACAAAAGTATTTAAAAGTGGACAACTCCTTTAATCACAGAAGCGCATAGTGTATAGGGCGTGGCCGTCTCAAAGCTCCTCCCTCCAGGCGACGTGTCCTCCTATAAGAGCCGGCCATCATTTCTCATTCAACCAATAGGGGATGAGCGTGAAGCGCGTACGCTAATGAGCTAAGTTGGAGAAGTGACGTCATTTCCCACTGACACACCCTTCTTCCCCTCCCTCTCCTGCCTTTTTGATGGACATGAAGCTCCTCCAATCAGTGCAATGCTCCATCCGGCGCCGTCCAATGGGTGTCCGCGGGGGCGGGACGAGCCCCTGCGGCGGATTTCCTGCTGTTCCCTGCTTCTCCTCCTCGGCTTGTAGCTCTCACATTCCCCCGCTGTAGAGTCACAGTCACCGGGGCCGAGACCGGAGCCACAGCCGCTGTCACACACCCCCTCAGTGCAGTCACCCCGCCCAGCTCTGCAGGAAACATGCCGGCCGTGTCTAAGGGGGACGGGATGCGGGGACTGGCCGTGTTCATCTCCGACATCAGGAACTGTAAGTGCCGCTCCGTGTGCAGGACACAGCGGGCCTGACACCCACCGAGGCCGGGAGAGGATGGGGGAGCAGAGGCCGGGGCATAGGGGAGAAGATGGGGGAGCAGAGGCCGGGGCACAGGAGAGAGGATGGGGGAGCAGAGGCTGGGGCACAGGGGAGAGGACGGGGGATAGAGGCCGGGGCACAGGAGAGAGGGATGGGGGGAGCAGAGGCCGGAGCACAGGAGAGAGAGGATGGGGGAGCAGAGGCCGGGGCACAGGAGAGAGGATGGGGGGAGCAGAGGCCGGGGCACAGGAGAGAGGATGGGGGGAGCAGAGGCCGGGGCACAGGAGAGAGGATGGGGGAGCAGAGGCCGGGGCACAGGAGAGAGGATGGGGGAGCAGAGGCCGGGGCACAGGGAGAGAGGATGGGGAGCAGAGGCCGGGGCACAGGAGAGAGGATGGGGGAGCAGAGGCCGGGGCACAGGGGAGAGGATGGGGGAGCAGAGGCCGGGGCACAGGGAGAGGATGGGGAGCAGAGGGCGGGCACAGGAGAGAGGGGGAGCAGAGGCCGGGGCACAGGGGAGAGGAGGGGGGAGCAGAGGCCGGGGCACAGGGGAGAGGAGGGGGACAGAGGCCGGGGCACAGGAGAGAGAGGATGGGGGAGCAGAGGCCGGGGCACAGGAGAGAGGAGGATGGGGGAGCAGAGGCCGGGGCACAGGAAGAGGATGGGGGGAGCAGAGGCCGGGGCACAGGAGAGAGAGGATGGGGGAGCAGAGGCCGGGGCACAGGGAGAGAGGATGGGGGAGCAGAGGCCGGGGCACAGGGGAGAGGATGGGGGGAGCAGAGGCCGGGGCACAGGGGAGAGGAGGGGGGGAGCAGAGGCCGGGGCACAGGGGAGAGGAGGGGGAGCAGAGGCCGGGGCACAGGAGAGAGAGGATGGGGGAGCAGAGGCCGGGGCACAGGGAGAGAGATGGGGGAGCAGAGGCCGGGGCACAGGGAGAAGATGGGGGGAGCAGAGGCCGGGGCACAGGAGAGAGAGGATGGGGAGCAGAGGCCGGGGCACAGGAGAGAGAGGATAGGGGAGCAGAGGCCGGGGCACAGGAGAGAGAAGGACGGGGAGCAGAGGCCGGGGCACAGGAGAGAGAGAGGACGGGGGAGCAGAGGCCGGGGCACAGGAGAGAGAGGAGGGGAGCAGAGGCCGGGGCACAGGAGAGAGAGAGACGGGGGCGAGCGGAGGGGGGGGGGCCAGGAGCACAGGAGAGAGAGAGGGACGGGGGAGCAGAGGCCGGGGCACAGGAGAGAGAGGGGACGGGGGGAGCAGAGGCCGGGGCACAGGAGAGAGAGGGACGGGGGAGCAGAGGCCGGGGCACAGGAGAGAGAGGGGACGGGGGGAGCAGAGGCCGGGGCACAGGAGAGAGAGAGGAAAGGGGAGCAGAGGCCGGGGCACAGGAGAGAGAGGGACGGGGGAGCAGAGGCCGGGGCACAGGAGAGGAGGAGAGGGGACAGGCGGGACAAGAGAAGGACGGGAGCAAGGCCGGGGCACAGGAGAGAGAGGATGGGGGAGCAGAGGCCGGGGCACAGGAGAGAGAGAGGATAAGGGGAGCAGAGGCCGGGGCACAGGAGAGAGAGGGACGGGGGGAGCAGAGGCCGGGGCACAAGGAGAGAGAGGGACGGGGGGAGCAGAGGCCGGGGCACGGAGAAGAGAGGAGAGAGGATGCAAGGGGGAGGAGCAGAGGCCGGGGCACAGGAGAGAGAGGATAAGGGGAGCAGAGGCCGGGGCACAGGAGAGAGAGGGACGGGGGGAGCAGAGGCCGGGGCACAGGGGAGCAGACGGGGGAGCAGATCATGTTATATATGGGAGAGGATGGAGGATTTGTGATATAATGTGACTTGTATCTGAAGGTTACGTGAAAGAATAATGTATATGGATCTCCCTCCTTATAGTTAGGATGTGTGATGCGGTTCCTGGATCTGGGCAATCTGGCGCCATAAACTCCCATGTTAGGGAGTGCCGAATCGCCTCGGATCCGATTTGAGCAGATTTTTCGCCCCGGACACAAAAAGTTGCAAGCAATGTTTTTGTGTCCGGGAATTCACCCTCATCCTCCCATACAGATAGCTGTCACTCGGTTCCATCCGGCCTCATAGGGCGGCATAATGAAAAAAATTGAGTCCGGGGCTCTCAGGTTTACATCGGACATCCCCAGACCTGATGGTGCCGCGGTGTGTGTGGAGCCAGCCTTATCTACCTGTTGCCTCTGTATATATCCTGGTTTCCTCATTTTCCGTACACTGTGCATTGAGCTGTTCTTTGGTCCTTGATGGGTACCGTGTATTGGAATGAGCCGGACAGCTGTGACTGTTATTTCGATGAGGATGAGGGATTGGGCACGTTAGGATCACACGTCCTCTTATCGGAGCCCCTGTCTACTTGTTAGCTGTTTGCCCACATTCCATGGGTTCGTCCTCCGCTCCTTTAATGTGTACACACTTATTTTATTTTTGTTTCAATACATTTTTATTAGTTTTCAAGACTGTAAAACTTGGCTGAGAATCCAAAGCAGATGCCCACACAGGAGGGAGAGCAGAGATAAACTACATCATCAGTATTGTAAAAAGGAAGGATTAAAGTGTTATTCCCACAGCTGCCTTATTTTTTACAGAGCCCAGTAGATGCATTATGTTGGGCCCAGTCTGTAAAACTAACAATAATGTTTTTCTTGTGCCTTTGTATATTTTTGTTTATCTGGCTGCACCTCTGAGCATCCAGCTTCACATAGCAGAATGGGGAGTCCTATTATTACTCTGCTAAAACTACATTTCCCAGCATCACTTACTTCTCCTCAGTGCTGCAGACTCCTCTCTCCTTTTCCTGTATATTTCTGACTATCTCTATCTCTGAGTAACCATCAAGCTATGTGTGAATTCACCTGTTGCTCCTGCTTGACATCATTTATCTTCTGGCATCTACATCACTATGGCTGCAGTGTGGTTTTACATCATTAATGTTTCAATGTAGAGCTCAACCCTCCTGCACTCCCACAACGGAGAGTTTGTAATAATTAGCTAGAGTTATGTTTGTTGCGCTATAGCAAATACGTGATGTCAAACTGCAAATGTTGCTTTCTTTGATGCATGTGGCAAAGGATTATCTTCCGCTTTCGCATCAATAGAGCTGTATTTGCAATTTCGGAAAAACTAATTTGTAAACAGCAGGTGAAAAGGGCAAGAGAGTTTAGCTCTGTTAGGAATCTATCTGATGGAGGTCGCTTAGCACTAAACGTTGCATTCTCTGATTGTAAAAAAAATAATAAATGAATAAAGTAACATATCATACTGTCCTGTGCTCCATTCATACCAGAGATTGTGGGCAGGTATATTGTAGAATTTTCTCTGACCTTAGCATTAAAGGGAACCTGTCAGGTCGTGGTAGCCCTCTAATATTCCACAGGATGATCCGCTATCGGATTTCAGATTCTACAAGCTGCTGTAGAGTATAGACATGTGCCCTGTGGAGAAGGGGGAATAAGGCTTCTCTAATATCACAGGGTTAAGGAGTTGTTTTGTAGTTCTAAAAACAAGCATTTGTGCCATTTTTTTACTTTTAAAAAAAATATCCCCTTTTTATGAGCGCAGTATTGGAGAATGTTCACATACGGTTATATGCAGCATTATTGCAACAGTCTGATTAAAAAACCCCGCCACGTGTGAATATACCTGTACGGCTCTGCACCACTCAGAGGTTGGTTTGGGGAGCCTGGGACCGATCACGATATCCTCCTGCACTCCAATGACAACCGATACCTGGACACATGGCCGCTGCTTTTCATCAGGACCCTCGGCCGTGTACAGGGTGGGGTTCATTCTTGTATTTCCTGCCATTGTGTTTCTGTCCCTTCAATTGCTTTCTTCTCATTTCCCTTTTTTCTGTCATGTGTCAAAAAGCTGCAAAATGGAATATTTACACAGCAGAGAAGGATATGTGCAAGTCAGTGACAATCACACTCATACCATGAATTTGCTTCTCTTCTTTGACATGTTCACTCACCCTCCCATATATAATAATAATAATTACCGTATATACTCGTGTATAAGCCGAGTTTTTCAGCACAAAAATTGTGCTGAAAAGTGCCCCCCTCGGCTTATACACGAGTCACTATACAGCTGAGTGGGGGTGGGCCGGTGTCCGGGGGCTGGAGGAGGCAGGGGGAGGCTGCACTATGAGCGGCCGGTCACGTGGGGCCGCTCATTAGTGCAATGCAATATGCACGGCATCCCCCTGTCCATCAGCGGCAGGGGGAGCCGTGCATATTACATTGCTCTCCCCCAGTAGTTTATACAGGCCCCCCGATCCCCCCCCCCCCGTAGTTTATACAGGCCCCCCGATCCCCCCCGCCCCGTAGTATATACAGGCCCCCCGTAGTTTATGCAGGCCACCCGATCCCCCCCCCCGTAGTATATACAGGCCCCCCGATTCCCACCCTCTATGTAGTATATACAGGCCCCCCGCGCTCTATATACAGGCCCCCGGTTGCAGCCACAGACCTGTAAGAGAATCGCTTTCATACTTACCCTCCTCGCTGTTACCCGCGCTCCTCCGGTCTCCTTCCCGCTTGTACCCGGCGCGTCCACAATGACGTCATTGTGGATGCGCCGGGAAGAAGCTGGAAGGAGACGAGGACGCGCGATGACAGTGAGGAGGGTAAGTATGAAAGCGATTCTCTTACAGGTCTGTGGCTGCAACCGGGGGCCTGTATATAGAGCGCGGGGGGCCTGTATATACTACAGGGAGGGTGGGAATCGGGGGGCCTGTATATACTACGGGGGGGGGGGATCGGGTGGCCTGCATAAACTACGGGGGTGGGTAATCGGGGGGCCTGTATATACCACACTGCTGGGGGCTGCTGCCTGTATATACCACACTGCTGGGGGCTGCTGCCTGTATATACCACACTGCTGGGGAGGCTGCTGTATACCACACTGCTGGGGAGGCTGCTGTATACCACACTGCTGGGGAGGCTGCTGTATACCACACTGCTGGGGGCTGCTGCCTGTATATACCTCACTGCTGGGGGCTGCTGCCTGTATATACCACACTGCTGGGGGCTGCTGCCTGTATATACCACACTGCTGGGGGCTGCTGCCTGTATATACCACACTGCTGGGGGCTGCTGCCTGTATATACCACACTGCTGGGGGCTGCTGCCTGTATATACCACACTGCTGGGGGCTGCTGCCTGTATATACCTCACTGCTGGGGGCTGCTGCCTGTATATACCACACTGCTGGGGGCTGCTGCCTGTATATACCACACTGCTGGGGGCTGCTGCCTGTATATACCACACTGCTGGGGGCTGCTGCCTGTATATACCACACTGCTGGGGGCTGCTGCCTGTATATACCACACTGCTGGGGGCTGCTGCCTGTATATACCTCACTGCTGGGGGCTGCTGCCTGTATATACCTCACTGCTGGGGGCTGCTGCCTGTATATACCACACTGCTGGGGGCTGCTGCCTGTATATACCACACTGCTGGGGGCTGCTGCCTGTATATACCACACTGCTGGGGGCTGCTGCCTGTATATACCACACTGCTGGGGGCTGCTGCCTGTATATACCACACTGCTGGGGGCTGCTGCCTGTATATACCACACTGCTGGGGGCTGCTGCCTGTATATACCTCACTGCTGGGGGCTGCTGCCTGTATATACCACACTGCTGGGGGCTGCTGCCTGTATATACCACACTGCTGGGGGCTGCTGCCTGTATATACCACACTGCTGGGGGCTGCTGCCTGTATATACCACACTGCTGGGGGCTGCTGCCTGTATATACCACACTGCTGGGGAGGCTGCTGTATACCACACTGCTGGGGAGGCTGCTGTATACCACACTGCTGGGGAGGCTGCTGTATACCACACTGCTGGGGGCTGCTGCCTGTATATACCTCACTGCTGGGGGCTGCTGCCTGTATATACCACACTGCTGGGGGCTGCTGCCTGTATATACCACACTGCTGGGGCTGCTGCCTGTATATACCACACTGCTGGGGGCTGCTGCCTGTATATACCACACTGCTGGGGCTGCTGCCTGTATATACCACACTGCTGGGGGCTGCTGCCTGTATATACCACACTGCTGGGGGCTGCTGCCTGTATATACCACACTGCTGGGGGCTGCTGCCTGTATATACCACACTGCTGGGGGCTGCTGCCTGTATATACCTCACTGCTGGGGGCTGCTGCCTGTATATACCACACTGCTGGGGGCTGCTGCCTGTATATACCACACTGCTGGGGGCTGCTGCCTGTATATACCTCACTGCTGGGGGCTGCTGCCTGTATATACCACACTGCTGGGGGCTGCTGCCTGTATATACCACACTGCTGGGGGCTGCTGCCTGTATATACCACACTGCTGGGGGCTGCTGCCTGTATATACCACACTGCTGGGGGCTGCTGCCTGTATATACCACACTGCTGGGGGCTGCTGCCTGTATATACCACACTGCTGGGGGCTGCTGCCTGTATATACCTCACTGCTGGGGGCTGCTGCCTGTATATACCACACTGCTGGGGGCTGCTGCCTGTATATACCACACTGCTGGGGGCTGTATACCTGTGCTGGAGTCCACCCTCGGCTTATACACGAGTCAATAGGTTTTCCCAGGTTTTGGGGGCAAAAGTAGGGGGGTCGGCTTATACACGGGTCGGCTTATACACGAGTATATACGGTATTTATATAGTGCTCTTAATTCCATAGTGCTTTAAAAACATTTGCTACACTGTCCCCATCGGACCTCACAATCTAAATATCCTATCAGTATGTATTTGCAGTGTGGGAGGAAACCCACGCAACCACGGGGAGAACATATAAACTCCTTGCAGATGTTGTCCTTGGTGGGATTGAATCCTGGACTCCAAGGTTGCAGCAAGTCGGCAGCACTAACCACTGAGCCACTGTGTGAGTCTTCCTCCAGGATGGAGTATACAGGATGATGAAAGGGACGGATCACCCCTGAAACACAATGTTTTCATAAAGGATTTTCCCCTGAAGATGGCCTACTATCATTATGGCAGCGCCCCTTGGAGATCACAGTGATCTTTTTCCTCCCGGATGGGGCGCTGTACCCTTTCCTATGCCTGGCTCAGCAATTCTGGATGCATTAAGCAGGCATAACCCTGCCCTTCCACACGTGTGGTGCTGTGTGTGAACGTACGCTAAACCTGCCACAGACCATTAGTGTAAAATCAATGCAAGTGCTGTAGTTAGAGAGTTGTCCGGGCTTGCCTTATCTTAGATTGAATTGATAAAGCGCTAATGCCCAGAGCTGGAGTGGTTAGGCTGGCTTCACACCAGGTATGTTCCTGTCCTTGGGGATCCTGTTTTTTGCAGGACCACATGGGCAGGAATGCACAGGACTGGATGTGTAACTCCAGATGCCGTTTCTGTGTCCGGAACTGGGATTTTGAGCGTTCCGGACACAGAAAGAGCTGGGAGCTGTACTGTCATTTTCGCAATGTATCTGCATACATTGCGAAAGGGAAAGAAAGCAATGGTTAAAAAAAAAATGCTCACCTCTTCTCAGAGTGTCCCGCAATGCGGGGCATCCACGTCTGATGGCTGCAAAACCTGAATCAGCTGACAGGCGGTGCAGCAACCCGATCAGCTGATGTGTCACATGACCACATCAGCTGAGCGGTTTAAATCGCCCGCCAAAACCGATCAGTGGGCGGGCGATTTACACCGCTCAGCAGATGCTGTCATGTGACACATCAGCTGATCGGGTTGCCGCACCACTTGGTCAGCTGATTCAGGTCCTGCGGCCATCGGAGGTGGACGCCTTACATTGCGGGACCCTTGGCGTAGAGGTGAGCATTTATTTTTTTTATTTGTAACACATTGCTTTCTTTAATTTCACTTTAGAAGTGTATGTATCGTAGATAGACTGCTAAAGTGAAATTACAGGAACACAGCAGGTTTGGTGTACTGAGCATGCTCAGTACAATAAAACCGGGTCTAGGAAACCATCCTGTTTTTCCCGGATCCGGCCCTCTTAGACTCCCATGTTAAGTGCTCCGGATCACCCCAAATTCGTTTCTGTCCGGTTTGGTCCTGTTTTTTTCCGGGAAAAAACAGGACAGAAACGAATCTGGCACCAAATTGGCAGAATCAGATGGCCATTTATGATCAATCCGACACCATAGGGACACATGGAAGGCAAAAACGGATCCTGTTCTGTCCTTTTCAAAACGGGCAGAGCAGGATCCCAAAAAATGTGGTGTGAAGTCAGCCTAAGGTCAGTAATCTATAGCCCTTAAACCCCCTCCTGGCATCTATGGTACTCTTGATTACCTAGCCTGCCACATTGTCACCTGTTCATTTCGTGCCAGACTGAATAATCAAAAGAGGAGCCATGGATGTAGGAGACTGTTCTCAGGACTTCATATTACAGACTATGAATTGATTTACACCATCTCTACCTGACACCCGCACTGATCAGCTGTTTTCAGCTCTGAAGCTGAGCTGCAGTTCCTGGCAGCGGCCACTACACAGTGAACGGCACTGTTCTGTTCCGGCTTTACATCTGACCACCGCAGGAGCTGACAACACCAGATCGTTAAACATTAACCAGGTAATGTATAGGGGGGCCCCCGCTTCTGAAATGTTAGTAGAGGGGATCGTTTGTTCTCACAGATCGAGCTGCCGCCATAGGAACTTGATAGCTGCTTACTCTCACCTCCCTGCTCAACAAATCTGAGCGTGCATGTGTAGGGGTGTAGCTGTGTATAGGCAAGATTCCTTTCAAAATGTCTTACCTTTTTATGCATGCAGCTCTCACACCCATCTGTCCTTTGCCCCAACTTCCCCAATATTCACAGCAAGGTGACGACGACTGCAGCATCCGACTACACAGGCTTTGTATTGTAGTCTGTTACCATAGAAACACACAGACCTGCATGGGAGCCTCAGACTTAAAGGACCAGAATATTTTATTAGTTTTAAACATTTCATCTATTTTTTTTTCAATTTTTTTTTTTTTTTTAATAATAATTAAAAGTACCCGGGAACAATAAAAAATGTACCGTAGTTATAAAAATGGAGGTGACATTTTGCTATATTAATAAACAAAAGATAACAAAATCTGCAGCTATAGGAGAAAAATGGATCAATGGATGAGCGACAGGATCATCACTCGGGTAATCATCTCATCCCAGACATAGCTGGAAACAAATTGGATAAATGCTGAAGGCGGCGGCTGCACGGGACGATCAGTCATGTTGGACGTAGTAACATTTAGTCTTCCGATGTTTCAAAGAGGAAGAATACAAATCATCCTGTGATTGTTCCTGAGTTATAGGCATGGTTGCAAGGCTGCTTGTTTTTTCTTTTTTTTTTTTTTTTTTCTCCTCCTGTCCTTACAGGGAATCTGTCAGCAGGTTTGTGCTACGTAATCTGCAAGCAAGATTGTGGTTGAGACCCTGATTCCAGCGATGTCACTTAATTTACTGGTTGCAGCAGTTGGGATACAATCTGTGTTCTCTGCTACAGATCTAGCAGAGCTTAGACTGCTGAGCTGTCTATAGCCCCGCCCACAGCGCGGGCGGCTTTCTATTTACAGTGTGTATTGACAGATGCTAATCATCGGTGGGGGTGAGTTTGGACTAGGAGGCTCAAGAAACCTAGTCTTTTAGTGATAATCTCCTGCTGATAAAACACTGATTTTATTGAAGCAGCAAAACATAGCCCAGTACGTGACCCAACATGAATCTGGGTCTCTGCCCCTTACACCATGCTGGACTCAGATTACATAGCAGAAACCTGCTGATAGATTCCCCTTAATTTTCTAATGACGCAGCCAATTTTATATTTTGCACTAATATATACGTATATGTTATAATTCACCCTAGAGAACTTAAACCAGTAGCCAATATACAGCTATACTTCAGCATATCTGATATAACAATCATCCTGAAATCCCATTGTGGTGAAGGATGGAGCAATAGGTACCAGAATAGCTGCGTCTTGTCAAAATTGCGCCACTTACAGATGCATCTCAGTGAATTAAAATATCATCAAAAAGTTAATGTATTCCAGTAATTCAATACATAAAGTAAAACACATATAGAGTCATTACACACAGTGATCTATTTCAAGTGTTAATTTTTGTTAATGTTGATGATTCTGGCTTACATACAATGAAAACCCAAAGGTCATTGTCACGTACCCACTTCTTAGCACGTGACTTGGGGTTGCGCCTGCAAGGGTTAATATATCTCCTCTTACTCAATCCAGCACTTGACTTCTGTCCTATGCTGAAAGGGAGCATCAATCACACCCCGACTCAGACTGCGCATCCCGCTTCACACATGCTGCCACCGCCCACCGGATTTGGGGCAGATGAGTCCCCCTAAACTAAGACTATCTGACAATCAACAGAATCACATCCTTTCTAGGGTTATGGGTTCTTTAGAGAATACAAGGTTCAGACTTATTAAAGTTTTAAGCTTTAATATAAAAGGTACAGTGCTGACAAAAAGATATAAAAATAGAAATAAAAAGTGACATACACATGCAAAAACAGTTGTGAAATAAAAAGGAGAAACTTACAGAACCCTTTACTTTTGCCTTCTGCAGCCTGATTGCGGGGGGCGTGGGTGGGTGGGGGGGCTGGAGAGAATGTGTAATGATGATCATAGCAGTGTTCAGCTGCCCCATCTCTGTGACACAATACTTTAGCTGGGAGAGTCCAGTTATAGGCTCAGACTGGAGGTCAGATATCTAGATCGACCTTCCATTTTAACATTCTAATTCTGGCAGGGGCGTAACTACCGGCATAGCAGATGTAGCGGTCGCTTTGGGGCCCGGCGCTTGTGGGGGGCCCGGACCCAGCTCCGCTACGCTGCTATGCCGGTCAGCCTCCTTGTGTGACCGTCAGTGGGGGGCTGAGAGGTCACCTGGGAGGGGCCCCGAGCTCCCCAGGGGGCCCTGCTGCCTGTGTCTCCAGCCGCCCCCGCCGCGATAGCGCCGAGGCTGAGGGAGGACTGCTGGAAGTGACACTGTGACTTCCTGCAGCCGCTCATCAGTGCCCGCCCCTTCACCGCTCTAACCGCCGGGAGGCAGAGCAGGTAATTGTGCGGCCGGCAACCCCCCTCCCCCCCTTAGAGATCACCTGGGGGGCCCGAGCTCCCCGGGGGGCCCTGCTGCCTGTGTCTCCAGCCGCTGCGACCGCCGGGAGGCAGAGCTGGTAATCGTGCGGCCTGCAACCCATAGCCCCCCCCCCCCGGTCCTCACCTAGGGGCCCCTGAGCGAATCTTGCTCCGGGGCCCGCAAGACAGTAGTTACGCCACTGAATTCTGGGTCCATGATTGGATGCTCACTAATTAGCCATGCATACATTATTTTTTCAAATGCTTTATTGTCTAAACCGATTCTCTTTCTTTTGGTCTGTACTGTGGGTCCCTTTGAAGAAACTAGAAATGTGAAATATTCCACTCTGCTTTTCTCAGGATGGCACCCTGGGGAGACCTGCAGTCATTGTGACTGGAGAGCTAGCTTTGTGCTTAAATAAAACAGGTGATGACCTCTTGTGTACTGACACAAAGTATAACCCCTTAACTGTTCTGGTGTCCAGTCCCTGAAATTCATATTTCACTACAGTCATTATCTCAGAAAATTAAAGTAGGGAGGCTGAAGGTTCTGAGAGATAAAATATGACCTAAATAGGTATCAGAGGCTTCACCTTGTGTGGTTGTGAGAGTCACAACCACACAAGCAGGCCACGGCTGCTACAGTCCCAAACGTGGTGCGTATAGAGTAGGGAGGATGAAGGGTTAAAAACCGCTCTGCCATATTCCACGAGACATGAAAGGGTGAATATAATATTGATTTAACAGGCAACACATTTCAGGTTCTCTGGCCCCTTCCTCAGGACAAATTAATATCATATTGCCATGTTTCAGGTAATTTCTGGAAGCCCTGAAACACGTTTACTAATAAATAAATATGATATTCACCCTTTGATGTCTTGCAGAATATGGCAGCGCGGTT
The DNA here is from genome assembly GCA_033576535.1 of Allobates femoralis. Taxonomy (NCBI): domain Eukaryota; kingdom Metazoa; phylum Chordata; class Amphibia; order Anura; family Aromobatidae; genus Allobates; species Allobates femoralis. The sequence goes on from JARQOC010000009.1 coordinate 82,426,353, forward strand.
TTTAACCCTTCATCCTCCCTACTTTAATTTTCTGAGATAATGCCCTTTAGGTTTTTCATTGGCTGTAAGCCATAATCATCAACATTAACAGGAAAATACTTAAAATAGATCACTGTAATGACTCCAATATATGCATTTCACTTTTTGTATTGAATTACTGAAATAAATTAACTTTCTGGTGATATTCTAATTAATTGAGATGCACTTGTATATCTCAATCTCTTAATAGTGGCATTTATGTTTACACAGCAGTAATCAGAGCTAGCCTCCATCGCTGTTGTTGGAGGCAAGTGCTAGCTGTATAACACAGCCAGTACCTACCTGCTGAATACACACACCTCTCACTTTTATTCCAGCATCTGTTTTAACATCGTCCCAGATCTCTTCGCCTCCAAACTACTTGAACAACACGTCCATTCTGAACTGTCCTCTCACCTCTCCTCCTGCTCCATCTTTGACTGCCTACAATCTGGTTTCCGATTTCACCACTCCACCGAAACAGCCCTAACCAAAGTCACCAACAACCTACTAACCACCAAGAGCAAGCGACGTTATTCCGTCCTGCTCCTGCTTGACCTAGCTGTTGCCTTTGACACTGTTGACCATTCCCTTCTACTTCAGATTCTGGAATCTCTTGGCATCACTGACCTTGCCCTCTCCTGGATCTCCTCATACCTAACAGAACAGACTTTTAGCGTAACCCACACCTCCTCACCCCTGTCTGTTGGTGTCCCCTAAGACCCGGTTCTGGGACCACTACTCTTGTCCACACCATTGGCCTTGGACAACTCATTGAGTACCACCTCTATGCCAGATCTATCTGTGTGGGCCTGACATCACCTCCCTACTATCCAAATTTCCACAATGCCTGTACGCCATCTTATCCTTCTCCTCTCGCTTCCTAAAATTGATCATGGACAAAAAATAGAGTCCATCGTCACCCCCCACCCTTCCCCTGCCAAAAAAACCTCTCTCCCCCTCTACCAGACCTATCCATCACTGTCAGTGGCTGCTCACTTTCTCCAGTCCCCCACACCAAATGCCTCAGGGTAATCCTTGACTCTTCCCTCTCCTTCATGCCTCACATCCATACCCTCACCACCTCCTGCAGACTCCAGCTCAAAAACATTTCCTGTATCCACACATTCCTTGACCACGACACTTTTAAAACTTGCTCATGCTCTCATCATCTCCCGCCTTGCCTACTGCAAACTCCTGCTCACCGGCCTCCCCACTACCTCACTCGGACCTCTCCAATCTATCTTACACTCTGCTGCCCTACTAATCCACCTGTCTCCCCGCTACACCCCTGTCATCGTTCCCCCCCCCCCCTCCTTTCTCCTTCCCTGCCAAGCCCTTCACTGGCTCCCCACTTCTCAGAGATCCCTGTTCAAAACCCTAACCATGACATACTAAGCCATCCACAACCTGTCCCCTCCATACATCTCTGACATGGTCTCCCGACACCTACCCTCACACAACCTGCGATCCTCCCAAGGTCTCCTTCCCTATCCCCTCTCATCTCCTCTTCTCAACATGCATACAAGACTTCCCCCGTGCATCCGCTATACTCTGGAACTCTCTACCTCAACACATCAGACACTCGCCTACCCTGGGAACCTTCAAAAGAAACCTGAAGACGAGCCTACAACGAGACCTGGTCTACACACACCGTCTCACGGTCGGCACCTTCCCCCCCCCCCCCCTTTCTACTGTATACCCACCCATCCCTCGTAGACTGTGAGCCCCCGTGGGCAGTGTCCTCTCCTCCCTCCTGTACCTGTACTATTTGATTGTCCATACATATTGTACTTGTCCTTGTCTACCCTTTCCATATGTAACTCGCCATGAAATCTAATGGTGCTATATAAATAATAATAATTCCCGCGACACCAAAATCTGCAGAAATAAGAAGCTGCCTGAGGGGAAGAACACCAATTCTCTACTGACTACCAAAGTATACTATGTATATTGGCATGTAGATAGGTAGAAATATATACAGTGGGGGAAAAAAGTATTTGATCCCTTGCTGATTTTGTAAGTTTGCCCACTGACAAAGACATGAACAGTCTATAATTGTAATGGTTGGTTAATTTTAACAGTGAAAGAATATCAAAAATAAAATTCAGAAAATCACTTTGTCTAAATTACCGTATATAAATGTATTTACATTTTGCCGAGAGAAATAAGTATTTGATCCCTCTGACAAACAAGACTTAATACTTGGTGGCAAAACCCTTGCTGGCAAGCACAGCAGTCAGATGTTTCATGTAGTTGATCATGTTTGTGCACATGTCAGGAGGAATTTTGGTCCACTCCTCTTTGCAGATCATTTCTAAGTCATTAAAGGGAGCCTGTCAGGTCGTTTTTAATTTCCAACCTATCACTAACTGTCCATGCACCTTCCAAGCACATCCCTAACCATCCTGTCTCGCCTAAAACTGTCCTATGAAGGCTGTGACAAATGAGGTTGATACTTAAATTTTCATAGTCATCCTGTCTACAGCCTGTAGACTGACTTGGGTGATCTCCAGGGCTCCATGTACCCTCCTCTCTGCTGTTATCATGCCCTGCTGGGCATGAGAATTCCTTGTCCGACACCCTCCCGATTTGAAATTCCCACCTCCTTCCACGTATAAAGCGTTTAACGTCCTTCCCGGTCTGGTGCATTGTGGATTGAGCAGGCCAGATGTCATTTCCAGTCCTGTTCGTTGCAATGTCTAGTTAGGTAAAAACATTGTTTGCTTCATCATGCGAGCTGCGCATGCTGTGAAGGCGGCAATGCGGCTGCAGAGTACCGAGTGATGCTGGGGTTATCCGAATGAATGTGAACTGGGATAACTTTTCACTTAGCAGTCGGCAGCTGCAGCCCAGCTGTAAAGTGAGCGCTTCTCTCACGGTTGTGTTCCATTGTCATTCTGTGCCTGCTCATCTGTGTCATCAGACGTACTTGATGGCAAAGATGTAGCAGAGCTGAAGACAAAACGTGGATTACGTCGGAGCGATGATTTTTAAATGAAGATGGTCCCTAAATGTGTTTTATATTTTACTTTTAATGAAAATTTTCTTTTTTTTTCTGTTTTGCTAGAAATTTATGGTGGCCATGTCTAATTTGGCATGACGCCATGAATTTCGGGCTTAGTACCATCCAAGAATACAAAGCTGGTACTAACTCCATTATTACACAGAGTGCTATCTCCCACCAGGGCGCTGGAAGAGCTGGGTAAAACGCCTGTAAATTGTGCTACATTGAAAGCGCTATTACCAGGGGTGCCTGTGGTCTGCTGTTTTTAGCATGGGTAACCTAGAACGCTTGGGTCTTACCATGCAGAGAATCCCAGCCCCTAGCTTCCTGGTGTTACCTGGCCGGCCTTCAAAATATGGCTGGAGCCAAAGCCATTTTTTATTAAATTATTAAAAAAAATATATATATATATATTATAATATTTTTTTATTGGGCTTCCCTGTCTTTTGATGGCCTGGCAGCTTGGGGTTGCATCCTTTAGCTGTCTGCTTTATCTGCGCTGAGAATCAAAAATTCTGCAGATCGCTATGTCATTTTTATTTATTTAATTATTTATTTTCACACTTCTATATGTGTGACTGACCCAACAGCCAATCACAGATGATGTCACAGAGAATGGGTGTCTGTGGTCTACAATCGGCCCATATATTCTAATATGGGCTGGTCTGGAGACTGGCCAGGCCACTCCATGACCTTAATGTGCTTTTTTTTTTTTTTGAACCGCTGCTTTGTACCCTTGGCTGTATATTTTGGGTTATTGTCATGCTGGAAGACCCAGCCATGACCTATTTTTAATATCCTGGCAGAGGGAAGGAGGTTGTCACTCAGGATTTTTTCGGCGCATGGCTCTATCCATTGTCCCATTGATGCGGTGAAGTAGTCCTGTGCCCTTAGCAGAGAAACACCCTCAAAACAATGTTTCCCCCACCATGCTTGACTGTGGGGACGGTGTTATTTGGGTAATGGGCAGCTTTTCTCTTCTTCCAAACACAGTGAGTTGAGTTAATGCCAAAGAGCTCAATTTTTGCCTCATCTGACCTCAGCACCTTCTCCCAATCACTCTCTGAATCCCCAATGTGTTCATTGGATAACTTCCCCCTGTGTAATTTTAGGCTGATCTCTCAGCTTCCTCATGCTCCTGGGTACCCCACAAGGTGAGATTTTACATGAGGGCCCCAGGTCAATGTGGATTGACCTCATTTTGTATTTCTTCCATTTTCGTACTATTGCACCAACAGTTGTCTCCTTCTCCCCCAGCTTTGTCTTACTTATGGTTTTGTAGCACATTCCAGCCTTGTGCAGGTCCAGGATCTTTTCCCTGTCATCCTTAAATCCTTTGGTCTTGCCCATGTTGTAGAGGTTAGAGTCTGACTGTGTGGACAGGAGTCTTTTATGGTGGGTTTACACGTTGCGATATCGTAATACAACGGCGCGGGAGCGCGCATTTAGTGCCCGTTTCTCCCTGATCGCATCAGCGGTTTAGACGTGCCGATATCGGGATACAACGTCCCGACGATGTGTACGCCCACCAACCCAGGAACGACCATTTAACATGGGAGTGAATGGGTGACGTGGCAGTACACATCGGAGTTGGGCTGTCACACGGGATGATCCGGCTCCAACCGGCATCCGATATCGGGCGGTTGAATAGCGCGCTCATTCGACCCCCAATATCGGTTTGCCATCGTTACAGCATCGCATTGTACGTTCAAACAGTACAATGCAGGAATGATATCGGGTCCAACTCACGAACCACGTGACTTTTGGTCGGAGTTAGACCCCGATATCGCAACGTGTAAACCCACCATTATACAGGTGACTATATAAAGTTGCTGTCTGTAATGCAGGTAACGAGTTGATTAGGAGCATCTAAAGGTACCGTCACACGGTTCCACATCGCCAGCAACTCCTGGGAGCGCGTACGTTTTTGGCCGCTCTCCAACATAGCTGATGAGCTGTCAGATGAGGAGACATCGCCGGCAACTCGTCAGCGATGTTGCTAGCAACTATCCCTGCCAGGGTTAAACTTCAAACCTGGCAGCGATCCTTAACATGGGAGTCTATAGAGGAAGTTGCCGGCAACATTGCTGTTGCGATGTCAGACACGGTGATGCAGGTGGATCGCTTGAGCAACATTGCCAGGTTTCAGACATTTTTCTGAAACCTGGCCATGTTGCTGAAGCAACTATCACCGCTGAAATCACCCTGTTACACAGGGCAACTCTCCAGCGATGTCGCGCAACTTGGCCACACCCCTCAGTTGCCCCGTGTGACGGTATCTTAACTGGTCTGTAGGAGTCAGGACTCCTAATGGTTGGTAGGGGATCAAATACTTATTTCTCTGCAAAGTGCAAATACATTTATATAATTTAGACAATGTGATTTTCCGGATTTTATTTTTTATATTCTATCTCTCACTGTTAAAATGAACCTACCCTGAAAATTATAGATTGTTCATGTCTTTCAGTGGGTAAATTTAATAATTTTTAGTGGACCATATAATATCTGTGTAGATTTCATTGGGAGCCGTGTACTATTAGATTTCCTTTGTCGTGGTCATGCAAGACCACCTCCTTTCCAATAAAGGGGCCCTCATTGGATTGTCTTTTTTTTTTTAATTATTTTTTTGCAATTTTATATTTAACTACATTTTTTTTTTTTTCCTTTTTCTAAGGTAAGAGCAAAGAAGCTGAAATTAAAAGGATCAACAAAGAGCTGGCCAACATCAGATCAAAATTTAAGGGTAAGTTATTTGTCCTGTAACAAAGGGGTCCCCACCCTGTAGCTCGGGAGCCACATGTGACTCACAGGCCCGTGGTGGGCGGCTGTCGGGGGGGGGTGCCCGCGGTCGGGGGCGGCTGTCGGGGGGTGCCGCGTGGGGCGGCTGTCGGGGGGTGCCCGCGGTGGGGCGGCTGTCGGGGGGGTGCCCGCGGTGTCGCAGCTGTCGGGGGGGGTGCCCGCGGTGGGCGGCTGTCGGGGGGGGGTGCCCGCGGTGGGCGGCTCACTGCGGTCTTCAACTCTTTGATTTTGCTTGACCAGGAGACAAAGCCCTGGATGGCTACAGTAAGAAGAAATACGTGTGCAAGCTGCTCTTCATCTTCCTCCTCGGCCACGACATTGACTTTGGGCATATGGAAGCAGTAAATTTGCTGAGCTCCAATAAGTACACAGAGAAGCAGATCGTAAGTAACCGGACGGGTTTTCCCGGGGCATCTTGGGCTGTATTTACACGTTCCAGATTTGATGAAGTGTTAGGTGTGGATCCCAATCCAGACTCATCCTCTTGTCATATTTATGGCCCATTTATTTGCTCCGGGTAAGGTAGATAATACTGGATAGATTTTCGGCTTATGTACTTTTACTATTACATTACTGATGTGCAAAAAAACAACTGTCTACTCTTAAATATGAACGTAAAGATGTTCTTCTTTGGGAACATTGTGTCTTTTATTAGAAAAAATCAAATATTAGGGTTCAACGAGTGGAAATGTTGCACATTTTCTATGTGGGTTTGTGAACATCTGCAGCAGATCACTTATGGCCACTTTACACGCAGCAACAGGAAGATAGAAACCGGCAGGTGTCAGAGACAATTGTACCTTTTACCTTCAAAACACCTTGAAGTGGCTGCCTGTAATTCAGGTATCTGCAAGGTGTTTTGAAGGTAAAAGGTACAATTGTCTCCGACACCTGCCGGTTTCTATCTTCCTGTTGCTGCGTGTAAAGTGGCCATTAGGGATTTCTACCATGAAAGATGCATTTGCATGAAGGTGAAGTTACTTTTTGTCTTCGTCCCCTCTTTTAGGGTTATCTTTTTATCTCCGTTCTGGTGAATTCCAACAGTGAGCTGATCCGTCTTATTAACAACGCCATCAAGAATGACCTGGCCAGCCGAAACCCCACCTTCATGTGCCTGGCCCTGCATTGCATCGCCAACGTCGGCAGCAGGGAAATGGCAGAAGCTTTTGCATCTGAGATCCCCAGAATTCTTGTTGCAGGGTAAGATTTTAAAGGGAATCTGCTGTAAGGGTTAAAAAACTAAAATCAACTGTGCTTCTCTTATCAGGCTCTGTGCTATTGTTTACTTAAACTAAACGCTTTATCACCTGGGAATTACAATTCCAGGACTTTTTTGTCACATGCATGAATGACGCCTCCCAGTAAATGCACAATCTCTGTAGAGAGCCTGGTGTGGACGGGTGCTGCTCTCCCAGCTCTGCTGTGTTCCTGAAACTAAATTCTTTGATTGTGTAAGAACAGCTGCAGCTAGTATTCTTAGTGATACATCATTGAATTCAGGGTTTCTTAGCCTACATTATGTTGCTATCAGATGAAGTAGCAAAAACCTGCTGACAGATTCCCTTTAATGGTAAAAGCAGCAGGACGATGTTGCATTGTCTTTAATTCCGTTGCACAAGTGTCTAATAGCAGATGATGTCTTGTCTTCTACAGGGACACGATGGATAGCGTGAAGCAGAGTGCTGCCCTGTGCCTCTTGCGACTATACAAGACCTCACCTGACCTCGTGCCAATGGGCGAATGGACGTCGCGGGTAGTTCACCTCCTTAATGATCAGCACATGGTACGTCTTTAAGAAAATAAAATTGCACCCTTGTTGGTTTTATTTTTTTTGCAGGCTTTTTCCATTTATTTTTTATTGTGCATATGCAGACAGCCTTAGGATGGGTAGGGAAATGGGTATTCACTTGATTTGCGTTCAGGTAAAAATAGCCGAGGGTCTGGACGACATGATTGCATTATATTGCTGTAAGTATGAGTCACGGCAGAAATGAATGGATAATTTAATAATCACAAAACTACAGTACGGCAAGAATACCACGGTGCAGCCATCTCTGCGGGATCCTGCTTACCATTTATGATAAGGGCTGCAGTAGGATTACCAGATCATTGCACTGTAAAGCTGCAGACACAGATTTACACAAATGATAGGTTTATGTGTTACCTATAATGGTGCAGAGAATATAATGCTACTTGCTATAATGTTCCCTTTGTTACAACAGGGAGTGGTGACCGCAGCTGTAAGTCTGATTACCTGCCTGTGCCGGAAGAATCCCGATGACTTCAAGACATGCGTCTCTCTAGCAGTCTCTAGACTTAGTAGGGTATGTATTATTTAGATTTAGGCACCTTTCTGCAAGGTCAGGGCTGCCCCCTTCATCCCTGGTTGCTGTGTGCAGAGGTGAGCATAGGTAGCAGCATCTCTCCCTCTCCTCGCCACCAAACTCTCCTTGGATAAATCAAATTTCCAATTTTGGAGGGCTCTGTTTGTCTCTGATGAGACCTGCGCTACAGGGTCCAGGTCAGTTTTCATACTTTACTGTCTACTGAGCTATGTCTGCAGATCTTTAATAGAAGGGCCAGAATCCACAGAGGTCTCTGGAGAGGATCATTTTGTGAAATAGGAAAATATCGGTAGCGACAGATTAGGCTTTCATTGTGAACCTCTGGCTGGAAAGTAAAATCCCTTCTTTCCAAGATTTACAATTTTTAATTGTAATATGCCACCTTTAGAAGTATTGAAGCAAATAATCAAGGTATCCAGATGATTGAGCGCTCCCAAGGAGATTAACCTTATGATAAGGACTCTGACTCCTTTTTCTTTCTTGGAGATTTATTTGAAATAGCTTCACAGTAATAAAAGTCATAAGAAACATAAAAGCATAATTAAAACAACGCGGTTCGGCTATATATGTCATAAAATAGCCTTCCTCAGGTACCTTTGAAGTATTAAGAGTTGTGAACGTTAATGCATGGTGAAGGTGCTGTTAAGGGCAGTTTGAGACAGGAGTGATGCAACCATGTATTTATCTATTTTGGCTTTGGGACCCAAACCCTGGTGTTATAATGAACTAGACATGGATAGTTATGGAGCCCCATATTCAGTAGAAATGCAATGTATTTGGCTCTTGGGGCTATAATTTGGAAGGTAAAATCCACCTGTATTATATATGTCAGCTTGAATCACTTTTCAACTTATTGTGTCTGAAAGACCTGCTTTCCCCTGCTCACTGGTAGAGGAAGCCTGAGAGTCCTACTTGACTGGTAGAGACGGCCTGCGTGTCCTGCTTTCCCCGCCCACAGCTGGAGACTGCCTGCGTGTCCTGCTTTCCTCGCCCACTGTTGGAGACTGCCTGCGCGTTCTGCTTTCCCCGCCCATGACTGGAGACGGCCTGCGCGTTCTGCTTTCCCCGCTCATGACTGGAGACAGCCTGCGAGTCCTGCTTTCCCCGCCCTCGGCTGGAGACGGCCTGCGAGTCCTGCTTTCCCCGCCCTCGGCTGGAGACGGCCTGCGAGTCCTGCTTTCCCCGCCCTCGGCTGGAGACGGCCTGCGTGTCCTGCTTTCCTCGCCCACTGTTGGAGACTGCCTGCGCGTTCTGCTTTCCCCGCCCATGACTGGAGACGGCCTGCGCGTTCTGCTTTCCCCGCTCATGACTGGAGACAGCCTGCGAGTCCTGCTTTCCCCGCCCTCGGCTGGAGACGGCCTGCGAGTCCTGCTTTCCCCGCCCTCGGCTGGAGACGGCCTGCGAGTCCTGCTTTCCCCGCCCTCGGCTGGAGACGGCCTGCGAGTCCTGCTTTCCCCGCCCTCGGCTGGAGACGGCCTGCGAGTCCTGCTTTCCCCGCCCTCGGCTGGAGACGGCCTGCGAGTCCTGCTTTCCCCGCCCTCGGCTGGAGACGGCCTGCGAGTCCTGCTTTCCCCGCCCTCGGCTGGAGACGGCCTGCGAGTCCTGCTTTCCCCGCCCTCGGCTGGAGACGGCCTGCGAGTCCTGCTTTCCCCGCCCGCGGCTGTAGACGGCCTGCGAGTCCTGCTTTCCCCGCCCGCGGCTGTAGACGGCCTGCGAGTCCTGCTTTCCCCGCCCGCGGCTGGAGACGGCCTGCGAGTCCTGCTTTCCCCGCCCGCGGCTGTAGACGGCCTGCGAGTCCTGCTTTCCCCGCCCGCGGCTGTAGACGGCCTGCGAGTCCTGCTTTCCCCGCCCGCGGCTGGAGACGGCCTGCGAGTCCTGCTTTCCCCGCCCGCGGCTGGAGACGGCCTGCGAGTCCTGCTTTCCCCGCCCGCGGCTGGAGACGGCCTGCGAGTCCTGCTTTCCCCGCCCGCGGCTGGAGACGGCCTGCGAGTCCTGCTTTCCCCGCCCGCGGCTGGAGACGGCCTGCGAGTCCTGCTTTCCCCGCCCGCGCTGGAGACGGCCTGCGAGTCCTGCTTTCCCCGCCCGCGGCTGGAGACGGCCTGCGAGTCCTGCTTTCCCCGCCCGCGGCTGGAGACGGCCTGCGAGTCCTGCTTTCCCCGCCCGCGGCTGGAGACGGCCTGCGAGTCCTGCTTTCCTCGGCTGGAGACGGCCTGCGAGTCCTGCTTTCCCCGCCCGCGGCTGAGGAGACGGCCTGCGAGTCCTGCTTTCCACGCCCGCGGCTGAGGAGACGGCCTGCGTGTCCTGCTTTTCCACACATTGACATCTCTACATGGTGACATCTTCATGCAGGAGTAGCTTTCAATCTTTGTGGAAGGAAAGCAGGACTTGCCTAGTATCTGAGTGCTGCTCATAGACACATTTCTCAGAGGATCTGGCAGGTTTTCTCATAGATACCCTGTGTATATACTGATGTGTGGATGATACATTTCATAGCTGGATTTTATAGTAAAATGATAGATATTCCGTTTTTGATTTCGAATTTTTTTCACATCCTTCCACAGATTGTGTCTTCTGCGTCTACCGACCTGCAGGATTACACCTATTACTTTGTCCCAGCACCATGGCTTTCTGTGAAGTTGCTGCGCCTTCTTCAATGTTACCCCCCACCTGGTAAGAAAGACCTTGTTTTTTCCCCAATGTCATAATTCCACATTTCTTAGAAGTCTTACAAGTTACCCGTGGGAGTGTTAAGGCTAAATGTTTTAGATCCTGATTAAGGGGAGTAAATGGGGCTGTGCTGTCTGCAGTGCAATGGTAAAAAAATATGGCAGTGATGAGTATGGCCAATATTGGGTTACTTCTGTATGTGTAATAATTTTTATCGTGTTTAATCAGGATTTCTTCCCTGCACATTGATGGGCATGCATAAATCTGTAGGTTTTCCATATTCTTAATCCATGTTCACACTATAGAGTTAACACCATTCAGGTCTACAGAGCAAATGTCAGTTGCAGAGATTGTCTTGTGCATATAGCCTAAAAGGTTTTTATATATAAAGTGTTTTGAAATGAAGGTTGCATTATATTTGCTTGTTTTCTAACTCTCAACCTTGCCAACTATGTCCCTGTATTATCAGAGGATGCAGCTGTGAAAGGACGGCTTGTTGAATGCCTGGAGACCATCCTAAACAAAGCCCAGGAACCCCCAAAATCCAAGAAAGTGCAGCACTCCAATGCAAAGAATGCTATACTTTTTGAGGCCATTAGCCTTATTATCCATTATGATAGGTAGGTGTATGCAATGCTATTTCTTAGTGTATTTGTTATTATCAAAATCTGTTTCTCTGTCACCTCATTGGGAAACAATGGAGACCATGAGTTTGGCCTAGTGTCACTAGGAGGCAGACGCAGGTATGGAGCTTCAGATCCATGTCTGCCTCCTAGTGACTCTAAGGGCCCCTTTACACGTAGCGACGCTCCAGTGATCCCTGCAACAATGCGACCTGGTATGGATTGATAGTTCGTTGCTACATGGTCGCTGGTGAGATGTCAGTCAGATACCACCAGCGACGCAGCAAACGGTACGGCGGTAATTGGGAACCTGTCACTCTCGGGTGTAGTATTATGGTCGTTGTCCCTGTTAAACACAGAGATGCATGCTGCCCAGCATGAGCGCGACAACCAAAAAATGGTCCAGAACGATTTGTCATGATCAGTGATCTCACAGTGGGGGCCTGGTCGCTGCTATGGGTCACACATAGCGAGGTTGCAGTTACGTCACAAAACCTGTGACATAACAGCGATATCGCTATGTGTGAAGTACCCCTAAAACAAAATCATTGTCTCCTTTGTCTCCAATGAAGGCTGTGAAAAGAGATTTTACAGTAAGTACAAAAATCTTCTTTGTTTTGGCAGTGGATGGCTGCTCTTCAATAGTTGCTCACCCCTCTTACTGTATGCAATAATAATGTGTGGATCTGTAATTTAGGTACTTTAAGAGGATATATCACTGCTCCTAACATGCCACAACCTAGTACATGTAGCTGTGGATAAAATAGCAGATTGGGTTATACCAAAGTAAAGCTTAAATAGACCCATGGAGCTAGTACACTGACCTTATGGGGTTGTGTGACACACAACCAATGGAAAAGGCGTGACCCAACGGCTGTAGAATCCACGCGCCCCAAGAAGCAGAAACGAATCTACAGGAACCAAGGTAGACAGTGGATTTAAATCTGTGCTGAGATGAAGATCCAGATGTATGGTGATTAATTTTGATGCGTTTCGAAGTGAACCATGCTTCCTCAGGAGAAGAAAGTTTTTGGTGGCATCTCCTGAATAAAGAAGCATGGTTTGCTTCAAAACGCGTCAAAATAATCCACCATACTTCAGTGCACCTGGATCTTCATCTCTTCACAACGCCGCAGACATAAACCCACTTTCTATCTTGGTTTCCTGTACATTCGTTTCAACCTAGTACATGAGCGCGGCTGTTCCTCTGCCATTCCCCATGAAAGTTAACAAGGCTATCAATTTATCACAACCCAAATTCTAATGTTGGGACACTTTATAAATTGTAACAAAAAACAAAATGATTTGGAAATATCTTAATACATAGATCACAGATCAGAAGCTGAACACTGGAGAATTTTCCATTATATTTGAAAAATTAACTCTCTCAGAAAACTGAATGCAACGTATCTCAAAAAGGTTTGGACGGGGTTAATAGTAGGCTGATATAGCACTGTATTAATGAAAAACAGCTGGAGGGTCACAGGACTATAAAGAAAAAGCATGTTAGAGAGGCAGAGTCTCTCCAGAGCAAAGATGGTTAGAGGTGTGAACACCTTCATCTAGAAATTGTGGAATGGACAAAAAGTTCAAAGACTTTGATTATCCAACCAAACTACAGGACATGATATCATCAAAGATTCTGGATGAGTCTTTATATTATTAGATCGAGATCTACGGCCCTCGGGCTGCTCTGTATCCTAGACAGGCAGGAATCCATCTTCCATATCACTGCATGGGCTTCGGAATAATTCCAGAAATCATTGACTATGAATACAGTTTTCCATGCAATCCACAAATGCAAGCGGCATCTCTAATATGTAAGAAAGAAGCAGAGTATCCACACAATCCAGAAATGATACCACCTTCACTGAGGCAAAAAGGAAAACTGTTCTATGGTCAGATGGTTAAAAAATGTGAAATTCTTTATGGAAACAGAACTTGAGGAGAGGGACCATCCATCTTATCAGCGCACATCTCTGATGTGACGGGACTGCATTAGTGTCTGGCAGAAGGAGCTCAGACATGAAAGGCACTATCGATGCTGAGCCTTTTATAGAGCTATTAGAATAATATTTGCTCCATCCTGACAATGCCTATTTCAGGGAAGGCCTTGTATATTCCAGCAAGACAATGGTAAACCACATCTTGCCTCCATCAGACAGCATGACTTTGCAGAGTAAGAGTTTGAATGATAAACAGGAGGCCCAGGTCTTTCACGATTATAATATTATTTCTTAATCGCTTCATTGGGGGACACAGGAAGACCTTGGTGTTTTTCTCGGCCAGGCAGCCCTGCTCCTCCCCTGGCCGAGAAAACACCAAGGTCTTCCTGTGTCCCCCAATTGAAGCTCTAAGAAAAGAATTTTACGGTGAGTACCAAAAATCCCCTTTAATTCACTTATATAGCGCCATTAATTCCACAGCACTTTACATACATCATCATCATCACTATCCCCATTGGGGCTTACAATCTGAACATCCTATCACCATGTCTTTGGAGTGTGGGAGGAAACCCTGACAAACACGGGAAGAACATACAAACTCCTTGCAGATGTCGTCCATGGTGGGATTTGAACCTGGGACCCCAGTTAGAAAACAATTGGTGCATTATCAAACCCAACATCCAGCAAAGATCTCGGACTGTGAACACAGAGAATCCTACATTGGACAAGCATGGAACAATGTTCCTTTATAAAAACTCCAGCATTTGGACTCGCTTTCCAGGTGTTAACAGACTGTTGTAAAGAGAGGAGGAGATGCTACACAATGGTAGTCTTGACCCAGGCACAAGATGTGTTATCGCCATCAATTTGATCAAATTAAGTGTCAAACGTTCAACTTCTGATCTGTGTTCTATGCTCTGCTGTGAATAAAAGATTTCCACCATTGTGTTCTTGTATTCTTTACTTTTAACAGTGTCCTAACCTTGTTAGATTTCTGGCTGCACTAGACCTGCCCCTTGTGCCACTATTCATCATCTTGGTTTATCTGATGACTTTAAACGTTCCCTGTAAAGCGTAACCTTCGATTAAATTTGTATTTAATAGTGATGTAGAGCAAGTGATTATAATCAACTTTCACATATACTTTATTAAAGGGAATCTGTCAGGTCAAAAATGCGTATGTAACTGCTATCATTTTCTAATTCCTTTCTCTGAGCTCTCTATTCATGTATTTCTATTATTTCTACATTATAAAATTATATATAATTTATTTATTCTTCCCTCCTATTCTTTGTAAACTGTAAAATAAAATATTAATTCCATCTGTCAATCACAATGAGTTCTCTGCTGCCCACTCCCCTAGTAATGAATATTCACGTATCACTACACAGCCCTGCCTTTCGGTGATCTGTTATGCTGTGTGTGTGACTCAATGCAGAGCAGAAAGGAAGGGGTGTGTGCTTAGCTGCATCTCTGATCTAGTCATGTCATTGTGTGTATGAGGCGTGTGTAGTGTGTGCAGTCTGAGATATTTCTATGTGATTATAAGAACATTTGATCATTTGCTCAGCAGAAACACAGATTAGATGTCTGCAGGAAAACCAACGTTCATATAATAGAAATCTCTTACACAGTGTAGGACGAAACGCCTTCCCCCTCCCAGCACAGAGGGGAAGGGGATATTTAATACTTATACAGCAGCCGAACTATTAGACTGTGAAAGTAATAGAGCTGGACTAATGCACCATCTCCCTGCAGGGTGTGAAGGTACTTACAGCAAGGAAACTACATATGGTACAATAACGATTTTATGTTTTCAAAAGGGCTGTCCAGATTCAAG
Organism: Allobates femoralis; assembly: GCA_033576535.1. Taxonomy (NCBI): domain Eukaryota; kingdom Metazoa; phylum Chordata; class Amphibia; order Anura; family Aromobatidae; genus Allobates; species Allobates femoralis. Next base: position 82,441,598 of record JARQOC010000009.1, read on the forward strand.
GGTAATAGTAGTATCCTACTGAAAAATGACCTGACAGTGTTCCTTTAATGAAATCAGGAAGGAAGCCATTATATAAAACCTTCCACAAGATGTCATCAGCAGGCTGTGTGTGAAGCTCATTCTTAGTCACCTCTGTCTTCAGGGGGCATGGCTTAAGCTGCATTCACAATACAGATAAGACTGTCACATTATCTCATGCCTATGCTGAGCTCAAACTGCTGCTGTGAGATCTCATTTAACTCCTGTTCACATGGCCTCTGCTCTGTGATGACACACAGCAGAGCCATGTGAATGGGGGTCCTGGCATAAAGTAATTTGACAGTGTTCTTATCTGTGTTGTGAACGCAGTTTAGACCATGCCCCCTGAAGACTGATCTCACTGAGATTTCGCTTCACACAGCCTGCTGGGGACATCTTGTGGAAGAGTTTTTTTTTTTTTAATGCTTTCCATTCTGATTTCATTAATAAAGTTTATGTGAAACTTGATTATAATTACTTGCTCTACATTACTACTAATAAATAAAAATGTAAACGACTGTTACGCGGAGTTATCCAAGCTGTCCTTCAATCACTTCTGCCATGAGATGGTTACAGACTGCGATCTTCAATCAAGTGGAGTGGAGCAAGTTTATCAACCACTTCTGCATTAGAGATTAGTCTGTGTTTTTGAATTTATGACCCCCACAAACCTCCCGACACACTCAGTTGGCTGGTATGGTACATGTGTCCTGTTCAATGAGTAGGACAGGTGCCCTGAACTTGCTGAGCGTACACGTGTGTCGACAGAATTGTGGGGTTGTAATGTACCGCACATCTCTGATGCAGAAGTGAGCAGTGCTGTACAACCCCCTTAAAGGACTGTACCACCAACACCATTTTACATATTAATGGGATCACTGTCCCTGCAGCTTCATAGTATATCCATAAAGCTTTGACTGCCATATCATTGTCTCATTGTTGAAATTGTTTGCGCTTGTAAAATAATGACATATTTTGTGTGTTCTTTTCAGTGAACCCAACCTTTTGGTCAGAGCCTGCAACCAGCTGGGTCAATTTTTACAACACCGAGAAACCAATCTGCGTTATTTAGCTTTGGAAAGCATGTGCACCCTGGCCAGCTCCGAATTCTCCCATGAAGCTGTGAAGACGCACATTGAAACCGTAATTAATGCCCTGAAGGTGAGTGAGCAATCAGCACATAATGTTTCCCTTTCATGTAAAAAGTGAGCATTATTCACAAGCAAACCTTAAAGGGAATGTGTCACAAGGAGAAAAGCAATGAGCTACTGGAGTAATGTAAAGTGTTAATCCTCTGAGCGCCCGCCTCTCCTCCTCCTTCTCTGAGCGCCCGCCTCTCCTCCTCCTTCTCTGAGCGCCCGCCTCTCCTCGCCTCTCTGAGCGCCCGCCTCTCCTCCGCCTCCTCTGAGCGCCCGCCTCTCCTCCGCCTCCTCTGAGCGCCCGCCTCTCCTCCGCCTCCTCTGAGCGCCCGCCTCTCCTCCGCCTCCTCTGAGCGCCCGCCTCTCCTCCGCCTCCTCTGAGCGCCCGCCTCTCCTCCGCCTCCTCTGAGCGCCCGCCTCTCCTCCGCCTCCTCTGAGCGCCCGCCTCTCCTCCGCCTCCTCTGAGCGCCCGCCTCTCCTCCGCCTCCTCTGAGCGCCCGCCTCTCCTCCGCCTCCTCTGAGCGCCCGCCTCTCCTCCGCCTCCTCTGAGCGCCCGCCTCTCCTCCGCCTCCTCTGAGCGCCCGCCTCTCCTCCGCCTCCTCTGAGCGCCCGCCTCTCCTCCGCCTCCTCTGAGCGCCCGCCTCTCCTCCGCCTCCTCTGAGCGCCCGCCTCTCCTCCGCCTCCTCTGAGCGCCCGCCTCTCCTCCGCCTCCTCTGAGCGCCCGCCTCTCCCGCCTCCGCCTCCTCTGAGCGCCCGCCTCCTCCTCCGCCTCCTCTGAGCGCCCGCCTCTCCTCCGCCTCCTCTGAGCGCCCGCCTCTCCTCCGCCTCCTCTGAGCGCCCGCCTCTCCTCCGCCTCCTCTGAGCGCCCGCCTCTCCTCCGCCTCCTCTGAGCGCCCGCCTCTCCTCCGCCTCCTCTGAGCGCCCGCCTCTCCTCCGCCTCCTCTGAGCGCCCGCCTCTCCTCCGCCTCCTCTGAGCGCCCGCCTCTCCTCCGCCTCCTCTGAGCGCCCGCCTCTCCTCCGCCTCCTCTGAGCGCCCGCCTCTCCTCCGCCTCCTCTGAGCGCCCGCCTCTCCTCCGCCTCCTCTGAGCGCCCGCCTCTCCTCCGCCTCCTCTGAGCGCCCGCCTCTCCTCCGCCTCCTCTGAGCGCCCGCCTCTCCTCCGCCTCCTCTGAGCGCCCGCCTCTCCTCCGCCTCCTCTGAGCGCCCGCCTCTCCTCCGCCTCCTCTGAGCGCCCGCCTCTCCTCCGCCTCCTCTGAGCGCCCGCCTCTCCTCCGCCTCCTCTGAGCGCCCGCCTCTCCTCCCGCCTCCTCTGAGCGCCCGCCTCTCCTCCGCCTCCTCTGAGCGCCCGCCTCTCCTCCGCCTCCTCTGAGCGCCCGCCTCTCCTCCGCCTCCTCTGAGCGCCCGCCTCTCCTCCGCCTCCTCTGAGCGCCCGCCTCTCCTCCGCCTCCTCTGAGCGCCCGCCTCTCCTCCGCCTCCTCTGAGCGCCCGCCTCTCCTCCGCCTCCTCTGAGCGCCCGCCTCTCCTCCGCCTCCTCTGAGCGCCCGCCTCTCCTCCGCCTCCTCCTACTCTTCTGAGATCATCATCATCACCATCCATCATCCTCACCATCCATCCATCCATCCTCACCATCCATCCATCCATCCTCACCATCCATCCATCCATCCTCACCATCCATCCATCCATCCATCATCCCTGGTAATCCTGTGTCTGCCTCTCCACCATTGGGACTTTAAGACGTCTCTTGGTTCTGTGTTGTGTATTCAACCAGAAAGGGATTTTACGTTAAATGCTAAAGTCAAATGATTCAGATGATTTATGTTGTACATGGGACCAATCATAACTTTCTATAAATCTCTCTTATTTACTGACTTGTTTTCCTACAGACGGAGAGAGACGTCAGTGTCCGGCAGCGAGCTGCGGATCTCCTGTATGCAATGTGCGACCGTACAAATGCTAAGCAGATCGTGTCCGAAATGCTGAGCTACCTTGAGACGGCAGATTATTCAATCCGGGAGGAAATAGTGAGTAGCATCTACCTGCTGTCACTGGCCTTTAGGGTTTGGGGTTTCCCTTAGGCTTCCCTGCACCTGGTGTGTGTCCTTTTACCGTGTGCTGGGCTGGATCGGGTGGGTATGATGTGCTTCAGGAAAGGAAGGATGTCAGTCTGAGACTCAACGCGTTTTGAATCATCGGTCACTCAGTAGGTTGCGCTTCGCTCTGCACACACACAATCATTCAGTTTACTTTCTCTAAATGTCCTTGTTTTGTAGGTATTAAAAGTGGCCATCCTGGCTGAGAAGTATGCCGTGGATTACAGCTGGTATGTGGACACTATTCTGAACCTGATCCGGATCGCCGGGGATTATGTCAGTGAAGAGGTCTGGTACCGCGTCATCCAGATAGTCATAAACCGGGATGATGTGCAGGGCTATGCTGCCAAAACAGTGTTTGAGGTAAGACTTGATGGACACCGATTATGCCTTCTCTTATGGGGGATTATAATCTGCTTTCATGGATTGATTTATGCATTGTAAAGATTAGGTGAAGTGCATAGAAAATGCAATTTAATGCACCATAAATGCATACAAAAAAACTAAGGAAACATAAGGGAACATGCCTGTAAAGCATCAGAACTAAACCTTAAAGAAAAGTATGTACAAACGTGTTAAAATACTCTGTGATAAAAAATATACACAGCTGGTGCCATTAAAAACAGGGTACTTAGTACAGAAAAATAATAGAATCTGAAAGTCCTCAGTGGTGGATTGCTTTCAATGGTGAACAGAAAAGATGGTAATAAAAAGCAAAGCAAGCTTTCAAGACACTATGGTCTCTTCATCAGGCTTAATGATACAACCTCTGGAGACACACACAAATATATGTACAAATGCAGGGTGGGGAAATTGCAATACATAACACAGGTTACTTGAAGCATGTAGTGGGCAGATGGGAGGGGGAAGAAGAATCTGGAGAAGTAAAGATAAGGGGACTAGACTGTTTTATAGTCCTAAGATAAATGGCTGGTCCAAGAACAGGGATGGGGGTTTGCAATGGTTGCACATAGTACATACGTTTTTGCAAAAAGGTATAAAGCCATCCAATCACGTCAAGGTGTACCCACTTCGGGACGGTACCTACTCTGCTACCAAGGCCACTCTGCGCCCTGACTTTTTTGAGGTCAGACGACACATGAGCAGGTTAGAGTAGGTACTGTGCTGAAGAAAAAAATTGAAGCAAACAATGTGGTGACCCAGTTATCGGGTATTGGGGAATCTGCTGATGACACCTCACAGGTTATGGGCGTGGAAGTGATAAAGTATTGTGCTTCTGCGGTCTGACTGTCTTCAATAAAATGGAGCCGGGGCGCACATGCACAGACCGCTATCTCCCATGTCTTTATATCGAAGACAGTTATTAGAATCCTCAGGTCTCTACCAAAATGGCGCCAGCAGCAGTGCATGCGCGGTCGGTACATAAAGTCTAAGACTTAGCTGTACTTTAAGATGAAGGGATGCCAGTACTGCTGCCGGTACTATTTTGGTAGAGACCTGAGGATTCTACTACCGGTATCTTCAATAGAATGGCACCGGAGATTGGGGTCTATGCATGTGGTCTCCCAGCTCCATTTTATTGAAGACAGTCAGATCTCAGAAGCACAATCACTGCTTTATCGCTGCTCTCCACGTCCATAATCCCGTCCACCTCTCGGCACCAGCTTCAGTGCAGAGAGTTGAGTGTATTCCCCAGCGCCGGCTCCTACCTCTCGGGAGGCCGCTCCGTCACACCCCCAAAGCCAGAGCCAGATTCATTCAGATCATAGGAAGCATCCACACTTTCCTCCAAAGCTATGGGAAAAAAGCACATCCTATTGGCTGAAAAATACGCTATGTAACCAGGGTCTGATTTCTATAATTCCAGGCTCTACAGGCTCCAGCATGTCATGAGAACATGGTTAAAGTTGGGGGCTACATCCTTGGAGAGTTTGGTAACCTCATCGCTGGAGATCCCAGGTCAAGGTAATGTTTCCTAAATTCATCAGACAAATAGAGCTCAACTTTCTGGAGTCAGAACCCCTATTTTCTCTGCTGTATATATGGCTAAGCTGTGTATTACCTCGCCCACACCACTGATTGGCAACTTTCTGTGTACACAGTCATCTAGCTGCCAATCAGTGGTGTGGCCGATGATACACAGATTAGCTGGACTTTTTGGCACATGACACCTAGTTTGGCAGTGATAATCTCCTGCTGATAAAACGCTGATTGTATTGAAATTACAACAAACTGTGTCTCTGAAATCGGAACCTCTGCCCCTCTAAGATTCAATAGCAAAAATCTGCTGACAAATTCTCTTTTAAGGGGCTTCTCCTATGTATTGGTGGCAATTGGTATCCCAGGTTTTGGGCCCTCACTGCTCCTGCGGTAATGATTATGTGAGAGCCAGGTATACAGTGTTAGTAATTCTAGTCTTGGAGTATTGCAGTTTTGTTTGCTTTTTTTTATTTTTATTTAATACCTTGTGTTTCTCCTCGTAGTCCCTTAGTGCAGTTTAACCTCTTGCACTCCAAGTTTCACCTGTGCAGCGTGTCAACCCGAGCCCTCCTACTCTCTACCTACATAAAGTTCATCAACCTCTTCCCGGAAACCAAACCCACTATACAAGATGTGCTGCGCTCCGACAGTCAGATCCGAAATGCAGATGTGGAGCTCCAGCAGAGGGCAGTAGAGTATCTGAAGCTCAGCTCCATCGCGAGCACGGATGTCCTGGTAAAGAGGGTGCAACCACTTATTATATCCCATGTTTTGTATTTATTTAGGGTCATCTAGTGCAATTCCCAATCTATTTATTGTCTTTATAGGCTACAGTCCTGGAAGAGATGCCTCCTTTCCCCGAAAGAGAGTCGTCTATCCTGGCCAAACTTAAGAAGAAGAAGGGACCTGGTGCCGTCAACGAGTTAGAGGAAGGGAAAAAGGATCAAAACTCTGAAATTAACGGCGGCGTGGAAGCAACGCCGAGCACCGCGGTAAGGAGCTGTGTTGGGTTGTCAATCACAGGAGCAGTGTTATGGTTCTGCATATTTTGACCTCATTTTTCAGAAGTTTTCTTGTGATCACAATAGAATTTTTTCTGATCATCATAATGGGAGACCCAGACAATGGGGTTTAGGGCACTGCCCTCCGGAGGCCACACTAGGTACTACAAGAACTGTAGACACCGCCCCCTCCGCTTATAAACCCCTACCGCAGGGAACATCCTCAGTTTTAAACTTAGTGTGCTCGGAGGTGTCACACGCTTTGCTTGCACTTCATTGCATTCTCACAGCTTACGTGATGGCGTATGAAGACAAGGTAAAAGAAGGTCCCAGTCAGGGATCTCCGGCAGTCTCCCTGTTAACCCTCGGGGAACACGCAGGTCGAGGTACCGGAGGGCCTAGTGCCTGGGCACACTGTGTCTCCCGGTACGCTGCCGTACTCCTTCCCATCCCCCCATGGGGGCTCTGGGAAGTGGGAGATAGGAGCCTTGCACAGCTCCGCTCCGTCCGAGGCCTCCCTAAATGGTGCTTACAGACCGGACTGGAGTCAGCTCTGTCCGAGGCCTCCCTAAATGGTGCTTACAGACCGGACTAGAGCCAGCCCAGTCCGAGGCCTCCCTAAAATGGTGCTTACAGACCGGACTGGTGCTGAACCCCCCGTCCGAGGCCTCCCATGATATGGTGCTTACAGACCGGACCGGCACTGAGATACTTCGGTGTCTCCGGTGTGCCTGGGGGCAGTGTCTGGCACTAGTGTGTTCATGACACTCAGACCGCGCGTTGCCTTCGGGTCCGCGGTTCTGGCGGTGACCCTGTGCTGGGGTCACCCTGGCTGACCGCCCTGTGTGTCACAGGGGCTGCGGCTGTGGGCTTCAGACTTTTGTCTGTAAGCCTGGGTATTTATGTTTAATACCTCCCGCGCTGCGGGCTCCGGCGCTTACATTATTGTAATGGCGGCCGGGAGAGATGTGGAGCGGCCCATGTGACCTGGATGGGCGTGTGTGTGTGCTTCCCGCGTGTTTCGGCCCCGCCTTCTGTTTCTACAGCGGCGGCCATCTTTTCCCCTCACTTTCCTGCTGGGATCGTTGGAGACTGCTCTGCTGCACTCCAGGGGAGACCAGGTCTTCTTACCTCGCGGAGGCCACACACACACACCGCTCCCTTCACCACCGCTGTGCAGCGGTCGGTAAGCCACCGGTTTCCGGTGAATTTTCTCCTGTTTGATATTCCCCTACCGTGGGTATGTCCTCAGGGAAGAAAGGCGCTGCTAAGGCGGCCAGTACCACCCCTGTCTGCGCTACATGCACAGGAACACTGGTGGATGGGTCCTGCAATAATTGCGGACGTCCAGACGCCCGGGCTGTTTCTGCTGAGTCAGCAGCTCCGGTGCTATACCCTGAGGTTCAGGTGATCCCAGGGCCATGGGAAAAACAAAGCGAGTTTAATGCTTCTATGTTGTCCCAATTATCCTCCATGTCGCAATCCCTGGAGGCACTGACAAGGAGACTGGATGCTCCAGCTACTCCTTCAAACTACCCCCGGGTGTCTCCATCTTCCACCGTGAGACCCCTTAAGCGGGCTCGCCGGGAGGATTCACCCGAACTCCAGATCCTCTCTGAGGAGGAGCGTCACTCTGACGGTGACGAGGATGATGGGGGTTCAACCCTCGGGTCGGTGTCTGAACCAGCTGAAGGGGTGGAGGATCTGGTGTCCTCCATCAACGAGACTTTACGCCTCGGGTTACCCCCTCAGGAGACAGCCGTTCACCCGAAGGAGGTCTATCAGTGGTTACAACCTGAGGCTAGACCATGTGGTTCCTTTTTGGACCACACTAACTTTGAAAGGGTGGTTAGAGCTCCCAGGGTACACCCTGGACGGCGTTATGTCCGCAAATCCAAGGACAACCGCTTTCCCTTTCCTCAGGAGGTGCTTCAGGAGTGGTCGCAGTCCCCGAAAGTGGACGCTTCCATGACCAGGATTGCTGCACGCTCCCTTTTCTCTGCCTCTGATAGCTCCTCACTGAAGGATGCGACAGACAGACAGGTCGAGCAACTCGCCAAGTCATCTTATGAGGCTGTGGGGTCGTCATTTGCCCCGAGTTTTGCTGCGGTCTGGACTCTGCAGGCGATCACATCCTGTCTGGATGGTATTGCTAACCTGGCAGGTTTCAACTCTGAAGTCCTGGCACTTACAGAGAGAGCAAAAGCCTATGCAGATTATGCCAGGACGGCGTCCCTGGAGACTGCCACTCGCTCAGCTGTGGCTTCGGCCAATGCGATAGCGATCCGCATATTGTTGTGGCTACGTCTATGGGACTCAGATGCCACGTCAAAGAAGATTCTGCAGAATCTTCCGTTCTCTGGTGACAGGCTGTTTGGTGCCGAGCTGGACAAGTTGATCAAAGACTCTACGGAGTCCAAGATTCCACAGAACAGACCTAAGCCTAGGTATACTGTGAAAAGGAACCCTAAACAGTGGTCCTTTCGTCCCAGCTCACAGCCGTCAGCGTCTTCCGCTCGCGCGGACCGTGGGGCCAAAACTTCTCAGCAGTGGCGTCCCAAGAGTCGCCAGAAGAAGTCGGCAGGTACAACAGCTGCCGCTCCCAAACCCACTTCCGCATGACTCGCTCCCTCTTCCTGCCTCCCCACAGGTTGGGGGTCGCCTGTCTCAATTTCAAGACAAATGGCGACTCCACATCCAAGATCAGTGGGTTCGAGACGTAGTCTCAAGAGGATACAGGATAGAGCTGTCATCGCAACCCACACACCGATTCCATCGGTCTGTTCCATCTCCAGAAAAGGCTCAGGCTTTTTATCTGGTGTTGGAGGGACTCCGCAGAGACGGAGTGGTGGTCCCAGTTCCCACTGGGGAGAGGTTCAAGGGTTTTTACTCCAACCTCTTTATCGTCCCGAAGAAGGACGGCTCCTTCCGCCCGGTTCTGGACCTCAAGCTGTTCAACCGGCATGTGTTGGTTCGGAAGTTCCGCATGGAATCCCTGCGCTCCGTGATCGCGGCTGTGTCGCAGGGCGACTTCCTAGCGTCCATAGACATCCGCGACGCTTACCTTCACGTGCCCATTGCACCGTCTCATCAACGATGGTTGAGATTCGCAGTGGGGGAAGAGCACTTCCAATTCGTGGCGCTGCCTTTCGGGTTGGCCTCGGCCCCCCGGGTGTTCACGAAAGTGATGGCATCAATGATGGCTTTACTGCATGCGCAGGGACACGCCGTCATTCCTTATTTAGACGACCTGCTGGTCAGAGCGCCATCGGAACACCTGTGTCAGCGGAGCCTGCAGGCGACCATGCAGTCTCTGGAGCAGTTCGGGTGGCTTCTCAACATCCAGAAGTCCACCCTGGTTCCAACCCAGTCACTGACGTATCTGGGCATGGACTTCCACACGGACTCTGCTCTAGTGTCCCTACCACGAGCCAAACAACTGGCCATTCAGTCAGGAGTACACGATCTCCTCAGATCACCTCGTTCATCCCTACGGGTATTGATGAAGCTGGTGGGACGCATGGTGGCAGCAATAGAGGCGGTGCCCTTCGCACAGTTTCGCCTCCGTCCTCTGCAACTGGAAATCCTCCAGAGGTGGGACAAGAGGACGTCCTCTCTGAATCAGCTGGTGGTCCTCTCCCAGCCGACCAGGGATGCTCTGCAGTGGTGGCTTCAGCCGAGTCACTTGTCGAAGGGACGATCCTTCCTGAAGCCATCGTGGTTAGTGGTGACCACCGACGCCAGCCTGAAGGGCTGGGGCGCGGTGTTCTTACACCACAGAGCTCAAGGTCTCTGGACACGTTCAGAGACAACGTTGCAGATCAACGTGCTGGAGCTCAGGGCGGTCTATCTGGCACTCCTGGCCTTTCGGGTGTTCCTATCCGGACAACCGATTCGGGTTCAGTCCGACAATGCGACGACTGTCGCCTATATAAATCACCAAGGAGGAACCAGGAGTGCACAGGCTCTAGCGGAAGTCCACCGCATTCTATCATGGGTGGAAGCCAACAGCTGCTTGATTTCCGCAGTCTACATCCCAGGTGTCGAGAATTGGGAGGCAGATTACCTGAGCCGACAAGGGATGGACGCCGGAGAATGGTCTCTCCATCCGGACGTCTTCCGGGACATCTGCATCAGATGGGGGACCCCGGATGTGGATCTGATGGCCTCCCGGCTGAATCATCAGGTGCCACAATACATGGCGAGATCGTGGGACCCTCAGTCTCTGGGGGCAGATGCTCTAGTCCTGAGTTGGTCAGATTTTCACCTGCCATATGTTTTCCCGCCCCTGGCACTGATGCCCAAGGTCCTGTGGAAAATCAAAACAGAATGTCACGCAGCCATTCTAGTGGCTCCGGATTGGCCGAGGAGGTCCTGGTATCCGGATCTGTGGCAACTGTCCGGCGGACACCGGTGGGCTCTTCCAGACCGCGCAGATCTTCTCGCGCAGGGCCCCTTCTTCCGCCCCAATTCCAGGGCCCTCAGATTGACTGCATGGCTCTTGAGGCCTGGCTCTTAACATCCAGGGGTTTCTCTCCTGCGGTGGTTTCCACCATGAACAGAGCTAGACGGCCCACGTCACGGAAGATTTACCACAGAACGTGGAAAGTCTTTTTCGCCTGGTGCTCCTCTGGGGGACATGTACCTTGGCCCTTGTCGATCCCGACCCTATTGGCTTTTTTGCAGTCAGGTTTGGAGTTGGGCCTTTCCCTCAGTTCTCTGAAGGGTCAGGTATCAGCGCTGTCTGTATTGTTCGACAGGCGCTTGGCGCTCCTCCCAAAGGTTCGTCAATTTCTCCAAGGGGTGTCTCGAGTGGTTCCGCCGTATAGGCGACCTCTGGACCCTTGGGATCTCAACATGGTCTTGGCGGCTTTGCAGAAACCACCTTTTGAGCCATTGAGAGAAGTCTCTCTTTCTTATTTGTCACAGAAAGTGGCCTTTCTGGTGGCTATTACGTCCCTGAGACGGGTCTCTGAACTGGCGGCACTATCGTGCAAGTCACCTTTTCTGGTGGTTCACCAAGACAAAGTGGTGTTGCGCCCGCGGGCGGAATTCCTGCCAAAAGTGGTTTCCACTTTTCATTTGAACCAGGAGATTGTGCTCCCATCATTTTGTCCCGCTCCTGTTCATCAGATTGAGCGCGACCTCCACACTCTGGACCTCGTACGGGCTGTACGCATTTATGTGTCCAGAACTGCCTCCTTCCGGAGTTCGGACTCCTTGTTCGTACTGACGGCAGGTCGCTGTAAGGGGTCAGCGGCGTCAAAATCAACCTTGGCCAGATGAATCAAGGCACCCATTCAAGAGGCTTACCGGTCTTCTGGTTTGCCTCTTCCGGTAGGCTTGAAGGCACACTCGACAAGAGCTGTCGGTGCCTCCTGGGCCTTGCGACATCGCGCCTCTGCCCTGCAGGTGTGTCAGGCGGCCACTTGGTCTAGCCTGCACACCTTCTCTAAGCACTATATGGTGCATGCCCATGCCTCTGCGGATGCAAGTTTGGGCAGGCGGGTCCTCCAGGCGGCGGTTGCCCACCTTTGACGGGGACCGCGTATGCAAACGTCTTTTGAGGAACTTTTTCCCGCCCTGGGGTATTGCTTTAGGACATCCCCATTGTCTGGGTCTCCCATTATGATGATCAGAAAAAAGAGAATTTTGTTTACGTACCGTAAATTCTTTTTTCTTGAATCATCAATGGGAGACCCAGCACCCACCCAGTGTTCCGTTGTATGTTACGGTTGATCTGTCCCCTGTTGGGGCAGTTTATCCGGGTTGTTGCACCGTCTGTTCACGGTGTCTTCCCGAGGTTTCGGGTGTGGTTTTTCTGTTGTCTCCTCGCAGCTTATGGACCAAACTGAGGATGTTCCCTGCGGTAGGGGTTTATAAGCGGAGGGGGCGGTGTCTACAGTTCTTGTAGTACCTAGTGTGGCCTCCTGAGGGCAGTGCCCTAAACCCCATTGTCTGGGTCTCCCATTGATGATTCAAGAAAAAAGAATTTACGGTACGTAAACAAAATTCTCTTTTTACCTTTTAAAAGTAACATAACTCTTATTAGAGTTGCCATATTTCTTTATGCTGCAGGTCGAGGAAATCTAGTGCTTTAAAGGCTGAACCTGTTATCAGCATGGACGCCATTGTTGCGCCATTACTAGCTCTTTCTATATCCCCTATAGCTGGTGTCCCCCTTTCTTTTTACAGTCTACTCCTTCCCCCTCCGCTGATCTCCTGAACCTGAGGACCGTGCCTGTTACAGGGTCAGCGGCACCAAATGCCGGCAGCCTCCTGGTGGACGTGTTTTCAGATTCTCCATCTGCCGCTTCCTCGCTCGCTCCCGGGACAGAAGACAACTTTCTCAGGTATTGATACTTGCAATTAATTTTAAACATGTAAGATAATTGTGCTTTTTTTTATTTTTAAAGGAGTTTTCTAAGACTTAAAGGGAATGTGTCTTATATAATAATTTTTAAATTAATTCACAAATGTATAAAATTAAATGGTGTGATGTTAGGGGATTATAATTTCTTTTTTTATAACTGTTTAACTTAACTTAAACTGTAGTCACTTTGGGCTGCAATTTTTAGTTACTGACGTATAAGTGTTAGAGCAAATACAGCAGCCCCAGGGCATTGGATCTGACACTAACCACAGTCTTTAATAAACTATTCTGTGGTCAGATCAGTATAAACTCGGCAAGTTCATAGCTAGAGTTGGAGCCAAGCACTTTGTGCTGGGTTACAATTTCCCCCTCTCACCTGTAATTGCTGTGATATGAGAGGAGCCATCATGTTGTCGCAGCTGCTCCGCTCTGATCACAGTAATGAGAGCAGTCAGGTCACTGGTTCTCTGCTTCAGTGATGACTTCATCTAGCGGTGAGTACACGTCACTGAAAATGAAATTACCGCCGCAGCACTGGTGCCCGGTCTTGGTGAGTGCTCACTGCTCATTATTGTAATATGAGCACTACAGTGACATGACAGGTTGGCTCTGATCACAGTAATGAGCACTGAGTGCTCACCAGGTCTGGGTATTAGAGCTTCGGTGGCGACTTCTTCCAGTGGTGAGTACACATCAGTGAATAAAATTCTGGTCTGCACTCACCGCTCATTATTGTGATATGAACGCTGCAATGACATGACTGCTTTGCTCTAATGACCGTAATGAGTAGTGAGCGCTCACCAAGTCCAGGGTTTCGGAGGCGACTTAATCCAGCAGTGAGTATACTTCAAAGAGTGAAACTGTAGTGAGCACTCACCGCTCATTACTGTGACATGACTGCTTTGTTCAGATCACAGTAATTGTCCTCTGAGCTATGTATCCAATCCTATCGTGTGATACCATAAATAAATGTATCCATATATTTAATCCTATTATGTGTGCTCTGGTCCTCTGAGCTGTGTATCTAATCCTATAATGTGATACTGATTGCTGACCTGTGTATTTACTGTGATCTGGGTTCTGCAGCCTCAGTGATATGACTGCTCTGCTCAGAATTCTGTGAAAACAATCCAGTATCATTGTGTTTTTAGTGATCAAATGTCTCTACACTCCAATCCTAAACATTGTCCTCTTTTATCCTTTTGGAAACACTCAGAAAAGGAGATGAGGAGTGATGTCACACACGTGTAAGCAGATCCCGCCCACTTTTACTGCAGCTATAATGCGAGCTTGCACTACACTCGTTTTATGGCAAATGTCAGCTACTGCTTCTCTTACTATTTACAAGTTGAAAATATCAAAACTTTTGTAATTTTTTTTATTTTATACCATAACATTTTTAAAAATATTGTAAAATTGTATTATAACATTCAAAAACTTTTTTTAATAACGCATTCCCTTTAAATATTGATGAAAATCAGTATCCAATAAGTCAGTCAGACATACCTGACCTCATCATCAGCCTATTGAAGAGGTCACAACCTTGTCCTTTCATTGCTTGCTAGACACCGCTCCGTATATTTGATCCCAGCTATGCATAAGACTGAGCAGCAGGGAGCTACAGCACCAAGCACAGTAGCTACACAATGTGTGGTGCTGTGTCTGGTAATCAATAAGGAGACCAGAGCACCACTGCTCCGTCTATCAGCTAATCAGTTGTGGGGCCCCCATCAACTTAATGTTAAAGGGCTTGTACCATGTTGGAAAGTTATCCAGTTTGTCTCTAGAAAGAGAGCCAAATGGAGGTATGCTTGATCGAACACTGCTCAATTCACACTGGGCTCCCCCCCGCGATCAGGACGTTAACCTCTCCCCATGGATAGGGCACATATTTCAAACTTTGTACAACTCCTTTAAGGATCAATTATCATTATTAATGTCCTTGAAAACTCCTTTTAATATTTGATGCAGAAAGCTCTAGAAAAAATATCAAAATGCAAGACGTGACTTCCCTAGATGGTACAACACTGCTGGTGACGTCTCGCTGTGTTGTCAGCTCACAGCCCCCAGTTGGATGGATCTGACCCGGCGCCATCTGCTGCGTGTGTTAGCTGCTCCTCTGTCTGTCCACTGTCTAATTGCATGTCCGTTTCCTGTCTTTTTTCCTTGCTCTGTGTTTTTCCCTCTGTCTGGCCGCTGGTGGGATTGTTTCTTGTCTGTGTCTGTCTTGCTGTGCCTGCCTGTGCTTTGGATGGTGTTCAGTGACTTGGAGCCGGCGTCTGAAAGTCCCTCGTCTTTGTTGGCCGATGCAGCCCAGCCTTCAGAGTAAGGGCTCAGTAACATTTATAGCATGCCAGGTACTGATCATGAGACATAAATGCATCATTGAAATTAAGTGTTATGTTATACGGTTACCCGCATATTATGTTTGGTGAAGCCTTAAGGAAATGTGGAGCAATTCCGTACAGCACTCAGCCATGGAGTGGGAGCACCACCGCATGGGAGACGGAGGGCTACTGCTCCCGTTATTGGTGGGGTCCCTAGCAATCAGTCACCAAAGAAGTTGTAATTAAGGAACGACCCCTTTAAAACTTTAGGGTTACAACTGTTGACCCTTTCCGTGATGCAATGGTGGGTATAATGTTGAGTTGGGCTAGTTGATTTGCAGGACCTGGTCCATCACATGGCCCGTAGTTTGTGACCTCTGAATGGCCTCCTACCTCACAGCATCTGTCATTGCTGCAACATGGTGCACATGTGATGTTGTGACAGGCCATGAGGTCCCCGGGTGGGGGGGGGTCCCCATTACTGTTTTGCCTGATGGACTGACTCTTGCAAACCATTTTGCACAGATACATTTCATTTCTCCTTTGCCTCATTGGGGGACACAGGACCGTGGGTGTTATGCTGCTGTCCACTAGGAGGTGACACTAAGCAAGATCTGCAAAAGATTCAGTGGCTCCTCCTCTGCAGTATACACCCCTGGAGCAGGCACTGCCTCACCAGTTTTTGCTTAGTGTCGTTAGGAGGCACACACAATTTTTTTTTTTTTTTCACCAAGATTTTTTCACTTTTACACTTCAAGAGGATTCAACGATGGTCTTGCACATGGATGAGCCCCCGGCATGCTCCTTCCTCGGCTCTCCACTGTTGGGGTGCTGGGTTGAAGTCGAGATATCCCTACCACATTCCTTCCTCCTTCCTCGACTCCCCACTGATGGGGTCTTGGGTAGAAGTTGAGCTCTGACAGCATCGCCAACTCTAAGAACCACAACAGGAGCATCAGACTGGGACATTCCTCCCCAATGGCTGAGGCACCTCAAGCTACATCCAGCGTGCTAGAGGGCTCACATGTCTCAGCAGCTTCGCAGTATTCTCATTCAGCCCCTAAGGAATGCACCAATACCAGCGCATAGCTGGATTGAGCATATGGCTCAGGAGCCTCATCCATAGGAACCAGCCTCCGGTTATAGCCAGGCACGGCTCCATTCCGGCTTCCTCCAGACCTCGTGCTGGCCCTCCACCGCTCCTAGGCCTTGCTATTCATGCGAGGCCCTGGCTTCTGGCTTAGCGATGAGGTCACTGTCTCTCCCTGCCCCAAGCCCACCCTTCGTATGACGTCTGAGCTCGTCAGCGTCATGAAAGGGGCGGGACAGTGTTAACCTGGCGCTTTTCGCATCTCACGAGTCCTCAATAGCACCATTTTTACCTGCTCCGCCCCCTCCATCATCACGCTGGCAGTGCCATTGCTGCACAGCACAGAGCGGGAAGTACTACAGGAGCACACCTCCATCAGCATTTCTGGAGGGCACAGAACCACTGGGCTGCGGCTGGGGCACACAATAGGTGGTAAGAAGCCAGCAGGGACACTGTCACTGCTGCAGCATTCTTCTCTTCCTGCTTTCTTCTGTATACAGTCCCACAGGAGATGTTCAGACACACAGGTTTTTTATCAATATGTCAGGCTCAAGAAGCAGTAGAACTACCAGAGCCTTGTACAGCTTGTAAAGCTCCTCTGCCTGGGGGATGCACTACCCCACACTGCCAGTACTGCACTCCTACTAATGTGCCTGAGCTCCCCATTGATCTCTGACAGTCCAGTGCACCTAATACTGCGCCTGAATTGGCTGTTATGTCGCAATCTATGGCTCAATCTATAGAGAAGTTATCCTCTACTTTACTCCAGGCTCTGCAGAGTCGCGCCTCTCCCTGCACCGATGCCCAACCTGTTCAGCCCACACAAGATGAAAGCATGGACCACGGATAGTCTACTGACTATTTCCCATCTACATCTACGTCAGGACGCAAAAGGCTCCAAAGAACACCCTCGGCATCCCCAACACGGGAAAGCCTCTATGATTCCCCTGGCCCCAATGGATTTTATGATCCAGCTTCAGAACTAGACTCAAACGCATCCCTAGAACTAGACCCACCAGATACTGTGGCTCTGATTGTGGACTTAATTACCTCCATCAAACAAGTACTGGATGTATCAGACCCACCTTGTGACACGCCGGCCCACAATGTATCCTTTAAAAGAGCTAAGAGACCGCATAAATATTTTGCGGTTCATTCTGAATTTCAGGACGTCCTTCAGAAACATCACTCATATCCAGATAAAAGATTTGGCAACCGTAAAACATTAGAAACATGTTACCCATTTTTACCAGCCATGACCCAAGACTGGGCGGGTCCGACTCAAGTGGACCCCCGGTGTCCTGGCTGGCCACACGGACGCTCCTTTTTTCTACCTGATAGGTCCTCAGTTAAAGACTCAACTGACCACCAGGTGGAAGAGATGGCTCGATCAGTGTTCGAAGCCTCAGGGTCATCATTGTCTCCAGCCTTCGCTTCAGTATGGGCTGGCAATCTACACCTATCTATATACCGCCTTGCGCACCACAGAAGCTGATCCAGTACGATCAGATCACGCAGCACAAATGACTGTCACTGCAGATTATCTACTTCACGCCGCACTGGATACAGCAAATTGCACAGCAGTAGCAGCGTCAAATGCCATTACAATCAGACGCGCCCTCTGGTTGCGGGAGTGGAAGGCAGATGCAGCGTCTAAGAAGTCTCTTCTCTTCCCTACCTCAGTGTCCATCTCTTCGGAGAAAAATTAGACACAATTATTTCTGATAATACAGGAGGCAAGAGTACTTCTCTTCCCCATGCAAGCCAAAGCGGCCCTTCAATTGCCGCCAACAAACAGTTTCGATCCTTTCGGAACTCGTTTGGCTGGTCGGTCTCTTAAAAAGAGGAGTCATTGTCCACGTCCCACAGACCAAACGCTTCCAAGGCTTCTACTCGAACCGGTTCGTAGTCCCCAAAAAGGGCGGTATGGTACGCCCTATTCTGGACCTCAACAACTAAACAAGTGTGTTCAAGGTGACATTTCCGCATGGAGTCCTTTCGCTCCATATCATCATCCATGGAAGAGGGAGAATTTCTCACCTCCATAAATAAGATACCTTATCACAGTGGACACACTACATCGACTAGGCAGGTTGGGCAACCTCCAAAAGTCTTTGCGGTCCCAAGACCCTCTGACCTTCCTGGGGATGCTATTCAATACCACCAGAGGTCTGGTGCTCCTTCCTCAAGACTGGGCACGTGCTCTCCATCAGGGGCTATGCACTCTCCTTTGTCCATCCCCTCATTCCTTCCGGTTTGCCATGAGGGTCCTAGGCAGGTTGGTAGCAGCAATAGAAGCAGTGCCCTTTGCCCAGCTACACCTCAGACCTCTTCAGCTTGGCCATTCTTACCTCCTGGGACAAGAGCACATTCTCCCTGGACAGGACATTACTTCTGTCCGCTGCAACCAAATGGTCCCTCCACTGGTGGCTCAGACCATCCTCCCTTTCAAAGGGGAAATCTTTCCTTCCAGCTCATTGGAAGGTCTTGACCACCCACGCAAGCCTGACAGGATGGGGTGTGGTGTACTGCCATCACAGGAGCCAGGGCAGATGGTCCCATCGGAATTGACCATGCCTATCAACCTCCTGGAGATTTGGGCCATATTTCTGGCACTGAAAGCCTTCAATCTGCTTATAGCAGGTTGCCATATCAGGATACAATCGGACAACGCCACGGCAGTGGCATACGACAACCATCAGGGAGGAACTCGTGTCCAGGCAATGCGAGAGGGACAACACATTCTCCACCCTGCAGAATCAACAGGATACGATCAGCCGTGCACATCCCGGGAGTGGACAATTGGGAAGCAGACTTCCTCATTCGTCAAGGCATGTTCTCAAGTGATTGGTCCCTGCATCCGGAAGTCTTTCAACAAATATGCCATCGCTGGGGATCTCCGGATGTGGACCCCCATGGCATCACGCCTCAATGCCAAAGTTCCCAACTTCATGGCTCGGTCGCATGACCCGCATCACTGGGAGCAGATGCCCTAGTCCAGGACTGGACACAATTTCGTCTCCCCTATATATTTCCCCTCTGCCTCTAATCCCCAGAGTGGTACGGAAGATCAAGCAGGAGGGCATTCCAGTCATCCTCATGGCCCCAGACTGGCCCAGGTGCGCCTGGTAGGGACTACCTCGTGCAACTCGCTGCCAACGTTCTTTGGAGACACCCAGATCGCCCAGACCTTCTCTCTCAGGGCCTGTTTACCACCAGAATTCGGGAGCACTGAATTTGATGGCGTGGCCCTTGAGACCTGGATTCTGACCCAAGCTGGATTTTCCCCAGAGGTAGTAACAACTATGATCTGCATCCACTCAGTTTACGCTCGCACTTGGAAGGCCTTTTTTGCCTGGTGCAGCTGTCGAGCACTCTCTCCACTCTCTTATTCCTTACCCAACGTGCTTGGTTTTCTTCAGTCGGGCCTAGAAACCAGCCTATCTTAGGTTCTCTCAAGGGCCAAGTCTCAGCCCTGTCGGTTCTTTTCCAACGCCCCTGGCTACTAAGCCGCAGGTGAAGACTTTTATTCTAAGGGGTTGCCGACTGGTTCCCCCTTCAAGAGACCACTGGATACATGGGACCTCAACCTGGTACTGACCGCGCTACTAAAACCGCCATTATGAATCCTTAGGAGATTCCTCTCACCTTCTAACTCGAAAGTAGTCTTTCTGGTGGCGATCACTTATATCCGCCGAATCTCAGAGCTAGCAGCACTCTCCTGCAGGACACCTTTTCTAGGGTTTCATCAGGATAAGATAGTACTCCGTCCGGTCCCGTCTTTTCAAGTGGTTTCCTCATTCCACCTCAATGAGGAAATTTCCTTGCCGTCTCTTTGCCTGGTATCGGTACATCGGGTTGAGAAGGCTCTGCATACGCTGGACCTCATCAGGGCACTTCGTATATGTGTCTTTTCGTCCTATCGGAAGGCAGCTGCAAGGGCATGTCTGCTTCTAAAGCCTTCCTGGCTAGATGGATTAGTCCACTATTCAGGACGCCTACCAGATGAATAATTTGCCAATTCCGGTTGGTATCAAGGCGCACTCTACTCGTGCGGTAGGGGCTTCCTTGGCGTTCGGCACCAGGCATCGGGCACAACAGGTGTGTAATGCAGCCACCTGGTCTAGCCTACACATATTTACGAAACACTACATTGTTTATACTCGGTCCTCTGCAGATACGAGTTTGGGCAGACGCATCCTCCAGGCAGCTGTTGCCCACCTGTAGGTGCCTGTTTTTTTTCTGTATGTTTGTTCTATTGTTCTTCCCACCCAGGGACTGCTTTGGGACGTCCCACGGTCCTGTGTCCCCCAATGAGGCGAAGTAGAAAAGGAGATTTTTGTGTACTCACCATAAAATTCTTGTCTCTTGGCCTCTAATTGGGGACACGCACCCTCCCTGTTGCCCGAACTCGTGCCTTTCTAGTATGTTGTATTGCTCTTAAGTTCTTACATAGTTGCCTTATTACAGGTTTTGTTAAACCTTTATTTACTTCTGCTTTAAGCACAAAACTGGTGAGTGGTGCCTGCTCCAGATGTGTATACTGCAGAGGAGGAGTCACTGTTAATCTTTTGGAGATCTTGCTTAGTGTCTCCTTCTAGTGGACAGCAGCATAACACCCACGGTCCTGTGTCCCCCAATTAGAGGCTAAGAGAAAAGGATTTTACGGTGAGTACACAAAAATCTCCTTTTTACGTTGTCTCATGGTCCCTTTTTGTAATAATTCATAATAAGTTTGTATTTTTGTATCTATCGTTGAGTAATACAGCCGGTTCTTTCCATTCCAGTCGCCCCTTTTTCCCTTAAATCTTGTGGTCTTTTAATGGTGGGACTAACGTTTCTAACAAACACATTTCATTTTTTTTCTCTCTTTTTGGTTGCAACCTCCTCTCCTTTCCCATTCCTTTTCCTCCTCTTCCTCCTCACTCTCAGCTCTGGCTCTGCTGCTTCCGAGGATCCTGCTTTACCTATCGCTGAGGCTGATGAGCTCCTAAACAAGTAAGACAGGCATGTGTACTCCTGCGTGTGTCCTCCCGTGTAGACGCCTTTGCCCTTCTGCGGGGTGATGTGTATGATGTATCCGTAGACTGCATGGAATAATGCAACTATGTCCAAAGAGTTAAAAAATAAACGACACCATGGAGGAAAGATGATGGAGAAATAGCTCTACTGCGCTTCTCATGTCCATATTCAGCACCTTTTAAAAGTTCCTGCGGTATAATCGGCGTCTGATTTTTCCCTGTGTGAGCTCTAGATGGCGACGTTCTTCTTGCATGTAGTTGACTCATCCTTAAATCCATCGTCGTCTTATTGCCAAGCCGATAATGAAACCTTTCCTTGCTTTTGTGGCTTTAGATTCGTGTGTAAGAATAACGGTGTCCTGTTTGAGAACCAGCTCCTGCAGATTGGTGTGAAGTCTGAATTCCGCCAGAACCTGGGTGAGCCGCGATGAGGCAGTCTGAACAGCTTTCCAATTAATTCCTTACTGCTTCCTACTTTGGCCATTATATCACTTGATGACTGTATTCTCTTAATGCCGTAGGTCGTATGTATTTGTTCTATGGTAACAAAACTTCGGTGCAGTTCCAGAGCTTTACACCCACCGTGTCGTATCCAGGTGATTTGCAGTCTCATATCCTTTAAGCATCAGTTTTTGGGCAAAGTGAATAAAACGGTTCACTGGACGTTCATCACCAATAATGTAGAAACTAGTGTCTTTATCTACTTTTAAGGGTATATTCTCACAATCAGGACATATTCTAGACTCAGCATGTCCTTTTCTGCGGAGACTTGAGTGTTCTCTGCAGGAGAACCCAACATCCGTGCCCGTGATCAGGGTTCTGGCCGTGTTCTTCAGCTGAGAACACTTGCGTCTCCGAAAGCATAAATTGACATGCTGCGACACATGACAGTTTACGCTGCAGAAAAAAGCACATCGGGTAGGAGATCTCTAGAAATCCCATCCTCTGTACTTGTTCTGCAGAAAGCAGCATTTTGGACACAGCAAGCGCAAAATGCATCCAAAACGCTTCTAATCCTGATCATGGGCACAGAGCCTAAGCCTTTTTGGGTTTCTTCTATCATGTACTGCAGATTGGGGGGGGGGGGGGATCTGGTTGATGATCGCCAGGTTTCAGAATCAGTCCTAAAACCTGGCGATTGTCGCCCGGTGTACACGCAGCATCGCTGCGTGTGACACCGGGAGTAGCGATATTCCAGCTCCCAGCGCCTCTCACAAGCGCTGGGAGCTGGTAACTAAGGTAAACTGCGGGTATCTAGGCAGCGCGCGTACCTTAGATACCAGCCGGTGAGCGGAGGAGGCTGGTAACTAAGGTACACGTCGGGTATCTAGGCAGCGCGCGCTGCCTAGATACCCGCAGTTTACCTTGGAGACCAGCCTGCTCCCGCTTACCGCAGCCTGGCAGCGGGAGCAAGACATCGTGGAAACGATATTTAAATCGTTTCCACGATGTTTCTGGTCAATTGATCGCTGGTGAGTCTGTCTGTGTGACAGCTCACCAGCGATCAGCCGTCAATGTCGTCAGCGATCATCTCGCTGACGACATTGACGCGTGTGACAGGCCCTTTAGAGCGATCAGTGGGGTATCTGGATATATGTAACAAACGAGGAAGATATTAAAGAAAACAAAAATGACAGATAATGATGAAAGCTGCAGCCGCCTTTTCTCGGCCTGTTGTCAGCTGTTTTGTTTTTGCCTGTTTCTGACCATTTAGAAGTCTATACGTGTAGTAAATGTAGTCTAACCATGAATATGCCACACAGCGCTCCGTAGGTCGTCATTACTAGCTCTGAGAAATGGAAATGCTGATATTGATGTTAGTCGTGGGAAAGATTGAACCTTTTATTGTTTAGCTTTGCTTATGTTTTAGACCAACATTTAGTTTTTCTATAAATATAATTAACCCTTCATTATGGGTAGATATATCATGTGTTCTTCATCCTGCATTCTAGAGCAGTCAAGAATTAGTTTGCAGGACCTCCGGTCCCTTGGTCAGGTCAGTAATCTGTGACCGCTGGATGAGAGGCCTACAAATCTCTTTACCTCTCAACATTTTTATTATCTGAGTTGGCATGGCATCATCTTTACGGCATACTGTGCACACACACACAATGTCGCCCTATCCCAGCTAATCAAAAGATGGGCGAGTAATGCTGGGAGGTAAAGAGATTCATTGGCCTCCTGTCCAACCTTGACAGATTAATAATCTGGCCAAGGGACCTGGAGTCCTGTGAATCGGTTCTCCCATCTTTACTCCTGGCAACTCTCATATAGACATGCACTTCACCCTCTTTTTCCAGCCGAATATATAATTTGTGCATTATGTAAGCAGTGATGGGTTAAGTAAATTTGCACAATCATTATCCTCACCACAATGAGTGTCATGTGAACAAGCTCAAGTATATCTTATGAGATTCAGCTTCATATGCTCTCCCCTGCCTCCTGCTTGACATACCTAACTGTGAGAACGCTATTCCAAGCAGGAGACAGGCTGAAGAAACCTCATATAAGATGCACAGATACACTGCAACATTCGGGACCAGTAATTGTGTATTGGCAGCTTATATGCTGCGTGCAAAACAAGTGCAGTGTGATAAATCTCCATGCCATCTGCATAGAGGTATCATGGGAAAAGTAGTCTTGTGTTTCGAGAACAATATCAGAGCAGAAGAAATAAATGAGTTGTCAGGCAACTTGTAAATGGCACAAGTAGTGAATCAGGTATACACAATGCCTACACAGGAACCTCTACGGTATTACTCTGGTGCAGTGTATGGGCAGATTAGCCACTTTGGAGCATTTATAAAGAATGATTGAGTATTGGTTGTAGATCGAGGCCATTATTTACATGTATTATTGCATTCCTATCCTTAACGACCCGAATTACAGCTCAATATTCAGACCAAGCCGGTTGACCCAGTGGTGGAAGGAGGAGCACAAGTTCAGCAGGTGCTGAATATTGAATGCCTAACCGACTTTGACGACGCACCCCTCATTAATATTAAGTTCAGGTACTTCACAACTTACATTTGCATTCTATAACTTTTGAACATTTTTTTTAGTGATTATTTTTTTTAAAAAACACATGAGATATTTTGCATTTTCTAACACTGAACTTTCATTTTTTCATATAAATTTAATTTATGATTTTTTTGTTTATTCTAAATAACAGATACCCTAGTGAGGCATTCTAAGTATAAAGATTTCATTTTTATACCTATTTTACTATCAAAATTAACAATTGCGTTTTAATACAAATCACATAAGTGGCGCACAAACCCAAGAACATTTCTCACGCCTTTGTAATTGTCATCTTTAGATATGGAGGAACGCTACAAAACATCACGTTGAAGCTGCCGATTACCATCAACAAATTCTTCCAAGCTACAGAGATGCCGTCCCAGGACTTCTTCCAGC
Organism: Allobates femoralis; assembly: GCA_033576535.1. Lineage (NCBI taxonomy): Eukaryota > Metazoa > Chordata > Amphibia > Anura > Aromobatidae > Allobates > Allobates femoralis. Next base: position 82,466,013 of record JARQOC010000009.1, read on the forward strand.
GATGGAAACAGCTAAGCCTGTAAATGAATCTACTAGTTAATTCATGTTCATTGTCCATCTTTCGAGACATTATTTTTTTTTCTTTTAAATGTATGTCCTTAGAGCTAAAAATCATTTTTGCAGTTGTTTATTACACAGGTCAACAAAAAAAATTTTCTGGTCGTCATAATGGGAGACCCAGACAATGGGGTTTAGGGCTCTGCCCTCCGGAGGTCACACTAGGTACTACAAGTTTGTAGACACCGCCTCCTCCGCTTATAAACCCCTACCGCAGGGAACATCCTCAGTTTTAAACTTAGTGTGCTCGGAGGATCACGCTTTGCTTGCACTTCACTGCATTCTCACAACTTACGTGATGGCGTCTGAAGACAAGGTAATATGGTCCTAGTCGGGACCTGTGACAGCCTCCCCGCTCACCCTTAGTGGCACACGCTGGTGGAGGTACCGGAGGGCCTAGAGCCTGGACACTTGGTGTTCTCCCGGTACGCTGTCGCGCTCCTTTCCATCCCTCTCTGGGGGGCTCTGGAGAGTGGGAGATGGGAGCCTTGCACAGCTCCGCTCCGTCCGAGGCCTCCCTAAATGGTGCTTACAGACCGGACTGGAGCCAGCCCAGTCCGAGGCCTCCCTAAATGGTGCTTACACTCCGGACTGGTGCTGAACCCCCGTCCGAGGCCTCCCTAAATGGTGCTTACAGACCGGACCGGCACTGAGGCACTCTGTGTCTCCTGTGTGCCTGGGGGTAGTGTCGGTCACTTTATGTGTCCTGACACTCAGACCGCGCGTTACCCTCGGGTCCGCGGATCTGGAGGTGTACCCTGTGCTGGGGTCACCCTGGCTGACCGCCCTGTGGGTCACAGGGGCTGAGGCTGTAGACTGCGTATGTGTGTTTTGTCTATGCAGTCTGTGTGTGGTGTATTTCACACTATTTCCCGCGCTGCGGGCTCCGGCGCCTTCATGCTGAGGCTGCCTGGAGGATGGGAAGCAGCCCGTGCGATGACGTCACCGATGGGCGTGTGTGTGTGTTTCCCGCGTGTTCTCGGCGCCGCCCACAGTTTCTCTGTCGGCGGCCATCTTTCCCCATCGCTTCCCGGCTGGGAGCTGTCTGAAGCGTGCGGCTGCACTTCAGGGGAGACCGGAACCTATCGCGGAGGTCACACACACACCGCTTCCTCCTACCGCTTTGCTGCGGTCGGTAAGCCACCGGGATTCCCGGTTTTTTGTCTGCGATTTGGCTTATTTACCCCTACTGTGGCGATGTCCTCAGTTGGGAAGCGTGCTGCTAAGGCGGCAGAGACCAGAGTTACTTGTGCTACATGCAATGGTACACTGGTGGAGGGGTCCTGCAATAATTGCGGACGCCCAGAGGCCCGGACTGCCACTGCTGAGTCAGCAGCTCCGGTGCGGTACCCTGAGGTTCAGGTGATCCCAGGGCCATGGGAAACTCAGAATAAGATCAATGAATCTCTGTTGTCCCAGCTGTCCTCCATGTCGCAATCCCTGGAGGCACTTAATAGGAGGCTGGACAGCCCAGCTACTCCTTCCAGTTACCCCCGGGTATCTCCTTCTTCTGCTGTGAGACCCCTTAAGCGAGCTCGTCGTGAGGAGTCACCCGAGCTCCAGGCTCTCTCTGAGGAGGAGCGTTCCTCTGATGGAGAGGAAGATGATGGGGGTTCGACTTTCGGGTCTGTATCTGCGTCTGAACCACCAGACGGGGTGGAGGATTTGGTATCCTCTATCAACGAGACCTTACGTCTTGTGACTCCCCCTGAGGAGGTGACTGTACACCCGAAGGAGGTCTATCAATGGCTGCGGCCGGAGGCTAGACCAAGTGGTTCCTTTATGGACCATACTAACTTTGGAAGGGTGATTAGAGCCCCCAGGTTACACCCTGGGCGGCGTTATGTCCGAAAACCTAAGGACAATCGCTTCCCCTTCCCCCAGGAGGTGCTTCAGGAGTGGTCGCAGTCCCCAAAGGTGGACGCTTCCATGACCAGGATTGCTGCACGCTCTCTATTCTCTGCCTCTGATAGCTCCTCGCTGAAGGATGCGACTGATAGACAGGTCGAGCAACTCGCCAAGTCTTCCTATGAGGCTGTGGGGTCTTCATTTGCCCCTAATTTTGCCACGGTTTGGACCTTACAAGCAATTACTACCTGCTTGGATGGTATCACTGACCTGGCAAGGTCCAGTCCAGAGGTCATGGCACTTACCGAGAGGGCAAGAGCCTATGCGGACTACGCCAGAACGGCGACTCTGGAAACTGCCACTCGCTCAGCTGTGGCTTCGGCCAATGCTATTGCGATTCGCAGACTGTTGTGGCTGCGTCTCTGGGACTCAGATGCCACATCTAAGAAGATTTTACAGAATCTTCCATTTGCTGGTGACAGGCTGTTTGGCACTGAGCTGGACAAGCTGATAAAGGATTCTGCTGAGTCCAAGATACCGCAGAATAAGCCTAAGCCACGGTATACTGTGAAAAGGAACCCAAAGCAGTGGTCCTTTCGCTCCAGCTCGCAGTCATCAGCATCGTCCGCTCGTACGGACCGAGGGGGCAAGCCCGCTTCTCAGTGGCGCTCTAAGAGTCGTCCAAAGAAGCCGGGGGGGGCAGCGGCTGCCACCCCCAAACCCGCCTCTACATGACTCGCTCTCTCATCCTGCCTCCCCACAGGTGGGGGGCCGCTTGTCTCGCTTTCAGGACAAGTGGCTACTTCACGTTCAAGATCAGTGGGTTCGAGACGTGATCTCGCGAGGTTACAGGATAGAGCTGACGTCAAAGCCGATATCCCGATTCCATCGGTCGGTCCCATCACCAGAAAAGGCTCAGGCTTTTTACCAGGTGTTGGAGGGTCTCCGCAGAGACGGAGTGGTGGTCCCGGTGCCTTCCGGAGAGAGGTTCAGGGGTTTTTACTCCAACCTCTTTATCGTCCCGAAGAAGGACGGATCCTTCCGCCCTGTACTGGACCTGAAGTTGTTCAACCATCACGTGTTGGTTCGGAAGTTCCGTATGGAATCACTGCGCTCCGTGATCGCAGCTGTGTCACAGGGGGACTTCCTAGCGTCCATAGATATCAGAGACGCTTACCTTCACGTCCCCATTGCACCGGCTCATCAGCGCTGGTTGCGATTCGCAGTGGGGGAAGAACACTTCCAATTTGTGGCGCTGCCGTTCGGGTTGGCCTCGGCACCGCGGGTGTTCACGAAAGTGATGGCTTCCATGATGGCCCTCCTGCACGCGCAGGGACATGCCGTCATCCCCTATTTAGACGACCTGCTGGTCAGGGCGCCATCGGAACACCTCTGTCAAGAGAGCCTGGATGTGACCATGCGATCGCTGGAACAGTTCGGTTGGCTCCTCAACATTCAGAAGTCAACACTAGTTCCGACCCAGTCTCTGACATATTTGGGCATGGACTTCAACACGGCCTCGGCCCTGGTGTCTCTGCCGCGACCCAAACAGATGGCGATCCAATCAGGAGTGCAAGCAGTCCTCCTGTCACCACAATCATCCCTACGGGTGTTGATGAAACTGGTGGGACACATGGTGGCGGCAATAGAGGCGGTGCCTTTTGCACAATTTCGCCTCCGTCCTCTCCAGCTGGAGATTCTCCGCAGATGGGACAAAAGGACGATCTCACTGAATCGGCTGGTGACCCTTTCCCAACCGACCAGAGATTCCCTGCAGTGGTGGCTACAGCCGCATCACTTGTCTCGGGGCCGGTCCTTCATAAAACCGTCTTGGTTAGTGGTGACCACCGACGCCAGTCTGAAGGGCTGGGGGGCGGTGTTCTTACACCACAGGGCCCAAGGCCTGTGGACTCAGTCGGAGTCGGCGTTGCAGATCAATGTGCTGGAGATCAAGGCGGTATACCTGGCACTCCTGGCTTTTCAGAGATTCCTCTCAGGACAACCCATTCGGGTTCAGTCCGACAATGCGACGGCCGTCGCCTATATAAATCATCAAGGAGGAACCAGGAGTGCGGAGGCTCTGGCCGAAGTTCACCGCATCCTATCCTGGGCGGAGGACAACAACTGCCTGATCTCCGCAGTTCACATCCCAGGGGTCGAAAACTGGGAGGCCGACTATCTGAGCCGACAGGGGATGGACGCCGGAGAGTGGTCTCTTCATCCGGACGTCTTCAGAGAAGTCTGCAGCAGATGGGGCACTCCGGACGTGGATCTGATGGCCTCACGGCTGAATCATCAGGTGCCGCAATACATGGCGAGGTCGTGGGACCCCCAGTCTCTGGGAGCGGACGCCCTAATCTTGACCTGGTCCAGATTCCATCTGCCGTATGTGTTCCCGCCTCTGGCTCTGATTCCCAAGGTGCTGTGGAAAATCAGGTCGGAGTGCAGGGTAGCCATTCTAGTGGCTCCAGATGGCCCAGGAGGTCCTGGTATCCGGACCTGTGGCAACTGTCAGGCGGACACAGGTGGGCTCTTCCAGAACGCGCAGACTTACTCGCGCAAGGCCCATTCTTCCACCGCAATTCCAGGGCCCTCAAGTTGACTGCGTGGCTCTTGAGGCCTGGCTGCTGACGTCTAGGGGTTTCTCCCCTACAGTGGTTGCTACTATGAATCGGGCTAGGAGGCCCGTTTCCAGGAAGATATACCACAGAACGTGGAAAATCTTTTTTACCTGGTGTGCCTCTGGTGGACGTTCTCCGTGGCCCCTCTCCATCCCGACGTTGTTGGCTTTCCTACAGTCGGGTCTGGAGTTGGGATTATCCCTTGGCTCTTTGAAAGGTCAAGTGTCAGCACTCTCGGTGCTGTTTGACAGGCGATTGGCACTCCTCCCGAAGGTGCGTCAATTTCTCCAAGGGGTGTCGCGGATGGTTCCGCCCTACAGGAGACCTCTGGACCCTTGGGACCTTAACAGAGTCCTAGCGGCGTTACAGAAACCGCCGTTTGAGCCGCTGAGAGATATCTCTCTCTTGCGTCTGTCCCAGAAGGTGGTTTTTCTGGTGGCAATCACGTCTCTGAGGAGGGTCTCAGAATTGGCTGCACTTTCGTGCAAGTCACCCTTTCTGGTGGTTCACCAAGACAAGGTGGTGTTGCGCCCACGGCCAGAATTCTTGCCGAAGGTGGTTTCAACTTTTCACCTGAACCAGGAGATTGTTCTCCCTTCATTTTGCCCCGCTCCCGTTCATCAGATTGAACGCGACCTCCATACTCTGGATCTCGTGAGAGCTGTACGCATTTATGTGTCCAGGACCGCTTCCTTTAGGAATTCGGATTCCTTATTTGTTCTCACGACGGGTCGCTGTAAGGGGGCCGCGGCTTCAAAGTCGACCTTGGCCAGATGGATTAAAACTCCCATTCAGGAGGCTTACCGATCCTCTGGTTTGCCTCTCCCGGTGGGATTGAAGGCTCACTCTACCAGAGCTGTCGGTGCCTCCTGGGCTTTGCGACATCGAGCGTCTGCTCTACAGGTGTGTCAGGCGGCCACTTGGTCCAGCCTGCACACATTTTCTAAGCACTATATGGTGCATGCCCATGCCTCTGCGGATGCGAGTTTGGGCAGGCGGGTTCTCCAGGCGGCGGTTGCCCACCTTTAAAGGGAACCATGTGTTATCCGTCTTGTTGAGGAACTCTTCCCGCCCTGGGGTATTGCTTTAGGACATCCCCATTGTCTGGGTCTCCCATTATGACGACCAGAAAAAAGAGAATTTTGTTTACGTACCGTAAATTATTTTTTCTTTAGTCATCAATGGGAGACCCAGCACCCACCCAGTTGTTCCGTTGCATATTTTGCACTTGTTCTGTTCTCTGTTGAGACAGTGTTTGCCGGGTTGTTGAACCGTCTGTGCACGGCATTCTTCCCGATGTTTCGGGTGTGGTTTATTTCTCCTCGCAGCTTATGGACCAAACTGAGGATGTTCCCTGCGGTAGGGGTTTATAAGCGGAGGAGGCGGTGTCTACAAACTTGTAGTACCTAGTGTGACCTCCGGAGGGCAGAGCCCTAAACCCCATTGTCTGGGTCTCCCATTGATGATTAAAGAAAAAAGAATTTACGGTACGTAAACAAAATTCTCTTTTTTTTTTTCTGGTGCCCAAAATATTTTAATGAATTTGGGGTATTTTTGGGGTGCTGATTCTGAATATGCTATCAGTTTTGCCAGATTGGCTCAAGTTTTTGAGATTTTTGGTATCTTATTTATAGCACTTGTTGGTAAATGCGACGCATCATCTCATTAATTTCTTTGGATTAGTACTTGAACTGAGCAGTTCTCAATATAGTTTTGTGTTAATTAGTGTTCTAAAAGTTTGTTCATAGCTTGGTTTTGGCACTAACTTTATGTTGTTGTCTGTTGTCCAGTGAAAAGCATGAACTCATCAAGAAGAAGTTGTCTTAACGATCCAGACTCATTCTGTTACATTTGTGGTGAATATACACTGACAAAACATAGAAGAAACATAACAGACTTCGTTAAAAAAGTAGCAAAAAAACGTCTTTTTTGTTACACATTTTAGGAAAAATCTCAAAAACTTGAGCCAATCTGGCAAAACTGATGACATATTCAGAATCAGCACCCCAAAGTTACCCTAAATTCAATTAAATATCTTTGGCACCAAAAATGCTGTTGACCAGTGTTATTAATGTACCTTCTATAGCCTTTATATTGCACTGTCTATTGCTTGCTGAATATTGAGTTAAAGGAAAACTGTCAGGTCAAAAATCCAGATGTAACTGATATCATTTTCTAATTCCTTTCTCTGTTCATGTATTTCTTTTATCTATATTCCCCTCCTATCCTCTGTAAACTTAAAATAAAGAGGATCATTCCATCTGTCAATCACAGTGAATGATCCACTTAATTCTCTGCTGTCCACTCCCCATGGGATGAATATTCATGTCACATATTCACATCACAGCACAGGAGATCAGTGGCGGGAGCTGTATCCTCCTCTACTCTCTTTGCAGCAAAACCAAGTGATCAGATAACACAGGATCTCTCACAGCCAAGCAGGGATTCTTTGTTACAGAAACAAATGGAATCTAGATCAGATAAGACAGACCTGTAGTTTTCTCCTTCCGTGTCCTGAAAAGAACAGTAGCTCCAGAAGTGAAACCACACACCACTGAGAACAGAGGGAGGAGGGAGCTGCTGAGAGGGAGGGAGGAGGGAGCTGCTGAGAGGGAGGGAGGAGGGAGCTGCTGAGAGGGAGGGCATAATTACATGGCAGTTTATACAGCTCAGGACAAATTGTCTCTGCTTATAATGTTACTAATCCAGGAGCTCCCTGCAGGGTGTGAAGATGCTAATAACATGGAAACTACAAAGGGTAGAATAATGATTTTACTCGTTTTTAAAAGGTCTGCCCAGGCCCTATTTCAGGGTAATATTAGTATCATACCAAAAAATGACCTGACAGTGTCCCTTTAACTGAGAATCTGTCGGTGAGCTCACTGACAGGAGAAATTATAACTCGTCTGTCATTTCTTGATCTCTTCTGAATTGATTATAATGACATTAAGGAAACATTAAGCCTGTTTAAAAAGAAAAAAAAAACCTGCAAAAGAGTTAATAAAGTTTAGCAAAAATTACTTTTAGCCCCAAATACATGCATTTGGATTAATAAAACAGAGGTGGCAGCAATCCTTTTAAAGGGATCCTGTCGCCTCCAAAACGCCTCCTAAGCTGTCAAAACATGTCCCTGCACCATCCTATCACTAATCTCACACTTCTTTTGTCTCCTAAAAGCATCCTGTGAAAGTGCATAAAAACGTTTTAATACACACCATTAGGGATTATAATTAGATGCGGCTATATTCTTTAGCGCCTAAGGCATGTTGTTTTGCAGCCTCGAGGATCCACCCCCTCTCTGTCTGTGCTGCTGTGATGTGGAGCTGAAGGCAGGACTAATGATTTGTATTCTGTGAGTGATAGAGAGGGGGAGGGTAAAGCCTGCACAAGCGAAGCAAACCGAGAGAGGGTGGATCCTCGAGGCTGCAAAACAGCCCACCCTGGTGACTAAAGAATATACCCCCTGCTAATTATAATAACTAATGAGTAAGTATTAAAACTTTTTAATGCACTTTCACAAGATGCTTTTAGGAGACAAAAGAAGTGTGAGATTAGTGATGGGATGCTGCAGGGACATGTTGTGATAGCTTAGGAGGCGTTCTGGAGGTGACAGGATCCCTTTAATCTGCTCAATTCACTAATGCTTTCCCACATTTACAGGCCTCAACAAGAAGCACAGAAAATTTTTAAAGCCAATCATCCGATGGACTCTGAAGTGACGAAAGCAAAGGTAGGTTTTGTGTTTGGGGTTTTAATACTTGAAAACTCAGTGGTTTGGACAGATAAGTCAGCCCCCTTTTGTCACAACTAACATATAGACTAAGAAGGGGCTGGCTGAGCTATAAAAATGAGGCATATTTATTAATACACAAAATGGGAAGCACCGTCATGTGTCCAGTACATCGGGAGTGATCTTCAGAGCTGGAACAGATACATTCAGATGGTAAGAAGGTTAAGGTAACCTGTACACTGTTAACCTGCAGATTAACAGGACGATGTGTGCCCTCTAATGACAGTGTGACTGAAAGCTGGCGGCTCCTGGGAGGAATAAATTCATTTTTTCCCAGGTGCAGCCTGCGGCTGGGCAACCTCCTGACACTATTAACTTGCAGATTAACCCTGTGTGTTATGGTATTATCTGACCTGACAGGTTCACTTAAAGAGATTTATGTACCTGGACATCCCCTTTAATTCTCTATTTATATGGTAATCTCTCTTTCCCTTATTCTGATTATAAATACAGCGCATTTCTCCATTTATTCTGATCATGGAGATACTAATCACATCCTGGTCATCAATGCTGTAACTGAACACTCATTGAAATACAGAACCATCAGTACGATCAGATGCATCTATACCTGCCAGCTGCCCAGTTTGCCTGATCACAGACTCTCTCTTGTTTATTCTCCTTATTTTGCCAGTTATTGGGCTTTGGTTCTGCACTGCTAGAAAACGTAGATCCTAATCCAGACAACTATGTGGGTGCCGGCATCATCCAGACAAAGTCCGTACAGGTCGGATGTTTACTGCGTTTAGAACCCAATATCCAAGCCCAGGTAAGTGGAGTGATGTAGCCAGGACTTTCTATACTCTGTCTGAATCTTGTATGTGACATATATAAGACTGGGTATTGAGCCTTTCATCTGAGGTATATGTCTAGACGACGCATCAAAGGAAAGCCTGTGACCTATCCCAGGGTATAGAGCTATAGGATTCTCTGGCTGATCCCGATATGCCATGAAGTCGATCAGACCTTCAGGTGCCAAATATCCAATTTCCAGCATGGCCTATCTTTCCCCTCGTCTTAAACACAAATCTTGAAAGGTTTTTTAACTGTTGGACCAGTCCATCCATTGTGGTTGGTGCACAGGAGACCTGGGCCATTCTGTCCATTGCAGCTCATGCACAGGAGAGTGGGCCAGTCAGTCCATTGTGGTTGGTGCACAGAGAGCTGGGGCCAGTCCATCCATTGTGGTTGGTGGACAGGAGACCTGGGCCAGTCCATCTATTGTGGTTGGTGCACAGTAGAGCTGGGGCCTGTCCTCCATTGTGGCTTGTGCAGAGGAGAGCTGGGACCAGTCCGTCCATTGTGGCTTGTGCAGAGGAGAGCTGGACCAGTCCGTCCATTGTGGTTGGTGCACAGGAGAGCTGGGGCCAGTCCATCCATTGGCTTGTGCAGAGGAGAGCTGGGACCAGTCCGTCCATTGTTGCTTGTGCAGAGGAAAGCTGGGACCAGTCCGTCCATTGTGGCTTGTGCAGAGGAGAGCTGGACGAGTCCATCCATTGTGGTTGGTGCACAGTAGAGCTGGGCCTGTCCGTCCATTGTGGCTTGTGCAGAGGAGAGCTGGGACCAGTCCGTCCATTGTGGTTGGTGCACAGAGAGCTGGGGCTAGTCCATCCATTGTGGTTGGTGCACAGGAGACCTGAGGCCAGTCCATCTATTGTGGTTGGTGCACATAGAGCTGGGGCCTGTCCGTCCATTGTGGCTTGTGCAGAGGAGAGCTGGGACCAGTCCGTCCATTGTGGTTGGTGCACAGGAGAGCTGGGCCAGTCCATCCATTGTGGTTGGTGCACAGGAGACCTGGGCCAGTCCATCTATTGTGGTTGGTGCACAGTAGAGCTGGGGACTGTTCGTCCATTGTGGCTTGTGCAGAGAGGGCTGGGACCAGTCAGTCCATTGTGGCTTGTGCAGAGGAGGCTGGGACCAGTCCGTCCATTGTGGCTTGTGCAGAGGAGAGCTGGACCAGTCCGTCCATTGTGGCTTGTGCAAAGGAGAGCTGGACTAGTCCGTCCATTGTGGCTTGTGCATAGGAGACCTGGGCCAGTCAGTCCATGTGGCTTGTGCATAGGAGACCTGGGGCCAGTCAGTCCATTGTGGCTTGTGCAGAGGAGGGCTGGACCAGTCCGTCCATTGTGCCTTGTGCAGAGGAGAGCTAGGACCCAAGTCTCTCCATTGTGTTTGGTGTACAGACGTCTGCATGAGCCCTGCCTTGGTAAGATGTGCATATTAAGAAGGGGCAGTAACAACACCCCAATCTTTTAGTCAGAGAGGACCGCACCCTAATGTATGGCTGCCTGTGTTCTTAAGTAGCGGTATTGCCTAGTTTATGGAGGTTTCAGCAGCAGCACCCATACCAATCAGCCCCTAGGGACTTCCTTCTCTGTTTATTAGAAAAATATTTGCACCAAAGATGTCACGTGTTTTCTCCTCTGATTGCACCTTCTCTCTTTCAGATGTACAGACTTACGTTGCGAACCAGCAAAGAAAGCGTTTCCAAGTACCTATGTGAGCTCTTATCCAAGCAGTTTTAAAGCCAACAGGGATGTTATTGCTAAAGACAGTAAAACTGGCAAAACACTACATGGAGGGTTTACCTGCCATGCATCAAGCAAAATGCGTGTCTGTGTGCATGTGGTGGCAGCGGCGGCGCCCTCCAGCGGGCTTCTCCCTGCAGATTGTCTTTATTTTGTGTGTATGTACGTGTGCGGTCTACGTCCAGTAAAGTCCAAAATGACTTTACAACTTGTAAAAAAGAAAAAAAAAACAAGACAAAGACAAGGCTAACTATTAATCTTCTTAACGTCATAAGATGTGTGGTCGTTCTACTAGATTTTGTCGTTCTTGCTGTGACTATAAATTTACTAGACTGAAAGGGATGCATGAAGCCGAGGACGCCCCCCGAAATGCAGACTGGAGGGTTTACCTGTCTCCGTGCCTCCTCTGGCTGTACTGTGGATAAGGGATCAGAAGTCTGCATGCTGACCCCTAGAGCCGCGGACGTGACGCTTTACAGAAGGACCCTCGCGTGGTTCAGAGGGGACGCGGTAGCCATTTGTATTCTTTAGTGTTCTCTCCACCATGTGCTCTCTTTTTTATGGTTAAGGAAATGGTGATTTGCATCTCGGCACTTCCAGTATCACTGAGCTTTGGAGTGACAGAAGGTAGGTGAGCCAACCGCGTCCTGCAGACAGACGTTTCAGAACAACTTTGCCAAATTCAGCATGGTAGGAGGACAGTCACTGTCACACATATGCAAGACCATTTTTATATCCCCGCGTCTGTCGTGCCAGTGAATGTGTTTTTGAAGTCTGTCCTAGTAATGATGATGATTCTGTACATTGCAGCTTCTATCTCGCTGACCCCCCACTTTTTTTGATTATCCGTTTTTGTTGACTCATTCCACGCCTTTGTATTGTATTCAGTGATTTCGCACTGACCTTTTACCTCGTATAGTCATTCCAAGTATGCACAAGCCGTATGTCTGACCCCTCCACCTTCTCCAGTGCTCAGACCGTCACCCCAACTTTTGAACAATGGGAGTGCGCATAACCATTAGTTTTTTTTTTTTGTTTTTGTTTTTTTTAAGTGCGACATACCAGCCCCCTGCACCTTAAAGATCTAGGACTATTCTATTCTATCCATCTCGTAACGACTTTGTTACCCACTTGCTGCAGGTTATCTCATTACCTCCCGGGGAAAGCAAACAAATTCTTACACCTGTCTTGCATTTTTTATTCTCATTTATGGCTTGTAATTGCCAGTTTTTATTTTTTTTTTTTTTCTTTGAAGGCAATTTTATGTTTTTTTTTTTTTTTTTTTTGTAACTGCCATTGTATATAGGTATATATAAGATATTATATAAATATTAATACGTAATCAAGAGGTACATAGACGATGTTAGGAATCACACCCCAGAGATTGGATGCACACTCAACCAGCCCGGTGAAACTGTCACTGGTCCGACACTTACCCCTCCTGGCAGAGGCCAGTCTGATCTCGTGGGCCTATGTTTTTGTTCGGGACCCCATGGTGATCTTTTTTATTAATTAAAGGGCCAATACTCACTGCCATAGCAAACAGTAATCCAGTTAGCGTTGGAGAAGATTCAAACCCTTTATCACTAGAAGTCCTGGGAATTTAAAGGATCCTTGGTTTTCAATGTAAAAGGTCAAATGACCCATCTCTGGGACTTCTAGGGGCAATCTTGCTTTTGTTTTTTGAAACATGTTCCCCAGCTATGCCGATTATTAACCTTATTAGTTAATATGCATTTTAGCACCTCACCCTCCACGGGGGTTATCCACTTACACTAAACTTGTCCGATACACCGTCTAAGAATAATGAAAATGTACATTTTATTTTTTATTTTTTTTTACCATAAGGAACTCATTTTGTTGATTGATGCAAGTTTAGTGATGAGACCCCTCACCGATCAACAAGTTATCACCCTATCCTGTGGATAGGTGCCAACTATTTTTTTTTTTCTTCACTTTTTAAAGATTTAGGATGGATCGATTGGTGGCGCACCAGCGGTCAGCAATTTAAAGGCTGTGGCAATGGCAGGCTTGCTCATTGAGTGATAGCACAATGCTGCCTTTAAAGGGGATCCGTCAGCAGGTTTTTGCTATGTAAGCTGAAGACAGCAGGCTGTAGGGGTTAAAACAGAAAGCAACTGTGCCTCTTATCAGTGTGTGTGCTATTGTTTACATAAACTGAAAGGTTTATTACTCTTGATTAACATTATAGGACAGCAAACTCTCACATACTGCAGTCCGCCATGCCCCTTGCTGTGATTGCACAATCTCTATGCAGAGCCTGGTGTGGGCGGGGGCAGCTCTCCCAGCTCTGCTGTGACTCTAAACCTAAATTCTGTGATTATGTGAGAACAGCTTCAGCCAGTAATCTAAGTGAGACATCGTTGGATTCAGGGTTTCTTTACCTACATTATGTTGCTGTTGGATGTTGTAGCAAAAACCTGCTGACATATTCCCTTTAATGTTGATGAGGGTGCCATCAATCCAATCCTAACATTAGCACATTGTTATTTTGTATTTGGGGAATATCCATTCACATTGTGTTTTGCTGCTTCATGGTTTCCGGCAACACCAACAACCATCAGAAAAGTGATAGCCGGAATAGAAAAGCGGGATGAACCCTCATTGTATCCCCAATTTTTAAAGGCTGTGACATATTTTTGTACAGTTGTGTGAAGCTAAAAACATGAAAATGGAGCATAAAATCCCTTTATAGTGATCAATATTTGGAAGGGGGTGATGTGCCTCATCCCCTATTTAGATTAATAGTGACGAGCTGCAATACCAGCTTTTTGCTGACGGCACTTTTTTTTCCTCACCCTACACCCCCCCCCCATCCCAATTTTTAGCAGTGGTGGCCTTTTTACATCTCGTTGATCCCTTGACCCTTGCTCCCATAAGCCGTCCGTGCATTTGGAGGGCAGACGTCATTTCAGCAGTTTGGGTTTTTATTTTCTTGCTATCTCAGTCCATGTTTTTATTTCGTGGTTACAGAGTGCAGTTTTCGCTGGTGCTGTTTTATTATTTTGTGTAATTTCCTGCTACTTATGACCAGCTCCCGAGTGTGTGCGTGTGTAACTGCATATGGATGTATTGCCGAAGCTTCGTGCGTTCTGTATCATATTAAACTTACATATTTTCTATTTTGTATTTTATAAACTGTATCATTCCCACCCAATGTCCTGGAATAAAAAGGTTGAGCCATGGAATTCTTTTATTGTCTATGTATGGAAATCATGTATGTAACTTTGGGCATTTTCTTTTTGCATTATAGCTTCTGCTCCTTTTTTATTCTAGTTTTTCGGTCCTTGTAATAGTTTGCTCAGCTATGTAGCATTGTTGAGAAAGCTATGGCTCTTGGAAGTGGCAAGTTTTACTCTTTAGTTAAAAAACCTTATCTGATTTGCACCCATCATGTGCCATTTTGATAAGTTTGGCACCAAATCCCCCAACAAAAACAAAGAGAAATTACTTACCGGAATGTTGACTGAATTGGTGGACTGTGTGTAGTCAGCATTTTATACATAGTACATAGTCTGGTCTTTTCTGTAGTAACAAATGGATGTGAAACCTGGACGATAAAGGAACAAGCCAGAATATGAATCATCACCTTCTAAATGTGCTGGAGAAGGATGTTATCAATACTGTGAATGACAAGAAGAACAAACACATCAATTTTGGAACAAAGTCAGATATGTCATTTGAAGAAAGGATCACTTGGCTACACAACATACAAAGAGAGCAATCACTGGAGAAGGACATCATGGTCGGAAGAATAGAAGGTGCCAAGTGAAGAGGAAGACCAGCAACCTGATGGATTGATAGTATCAAGATATCGGCGAAGAAGACCCTAGTAGACCTATGATGGTTGATACTATCAAGATAACGACAGAGATAACCCTGGTGGACCTATCCACGCTTGTAGAAGATCATGGTGGATTTATCTAGGCTTGGAGAAGACCCTGGTGGATTTATCTAGGCTTGGAGAAGACCCTGGTGGACTTATCTAGGCTTGGAGATGACCCTGGTGGACTTATCTAGGCTTGGAGAAGACCCTGGTGGACTTAGCTAGGCTTGGAGAAGACCCTGGTGGACATATCGAGGCTTGGAGGAGACCCAGGTGGACATATCTTGGCTTGGCGTAGACCCTGGTGGATTAATCTAGGCTTGGAGAAGACCCTGGCGGATTTATCTAGGCTTGGAGAAGACCCTGGTGGACTTATCTAGGCTTGGAGAAGACCCTGGTGGACTTATCTAGGCTTGGTGAAGACCCTGGTGGACTTATCTAGGCTTGGAGAAGACCCTGGTGGACTTATCTAGGCTTGGAGAAGACCCTGGTGGACTTATCTAGGCTTGGAGAAGACCCTGGTGGACTTATCTAGGCTTGGAGAAGACCCTGGTGGACATATCTAGGCTTGGAGAAGACCCTGGTGGACATATCTAGGCTTGGAGAAGACCCTGGTGGACATATCTAGGCTTGGAGAAGACCCTGGTGGACCTATCTAGACTGCACTAGATCGATCTTCCCACAGAGCCTTTATCCATCAAGTCGCCATGACTGGAGATTGAGCTGAAGACCAATTAATAATACAGTAACATCTGGCTACCAAATAAATGCTATATGTGATACTAACTGAAAAAGGTAGGTTCAATAGTATTTGGAGTGTTTCTGCGACTTTTTCTTTAAAAAAAAAGAAAGAAATGAAAAAAGCATTCTCTATCAGGGGTCCCCAACCGCCGGTCCGCGGACCGGGACCGGGCCGTGGGGGTCTTTGTGCCGGTCCGCGGCTAGCTGCCGGCTTCCCTGCCCCCCTAAGAAGTCTCCGCCCCCTGTGAAGTCCGCACCCCTCACCTCCTGCACTTCGCCGCTCTGCTCTAAGCCTCTGCCTCAGCTGCGTGCGTAGGAGGTGAGCTGTCGGCCAATCAGTGCAGCAGCCATGCCCTGATTGGCCCGCTACTGCCGCGCTGTTATTGGCCGACAGCTTCCCTCGTACAGCTAAGCAGCTGAGGAAGAGATGTGGCCGGAGTTTCATATCTCGCGCTATTTCCAAGCGCAGCAGTGACGTGAGCTTCCACGTCACGTGATGCGCTGGAAATAGCGCGAGATATGAAACTCCGGCCACATCTCTTCCTCAGCTGCTTAGCTGTGCTGCCGGCAGAAGCGGTGAGCATCAGCTGGCAAGTGTGAGGCATGGCATTCTGGGGCAATGTGTGTGCCATGGGGGGGTCATTCAGGGGCAATGTGTGTGAGGGGGGCAAACAGGGGCAATGTGTGTGAGGGGGGTAAACAGGGGCAATGTGTGTGAGGGGGGCAAACAGGGGCAATGTGTGTGCGATGGGGGGGCATTCAGGGGCAATGTGTCTGTGAGGGGGGCATTCAAGGGCAATGTGTGTGAGGCATGGCATTCTGGGGCAATGTGTGTACCATGGGGGGGTCATTCAGGGGCAATGTGTGTGAGGGGGGCAAACAGGGGCAATGTGTGTGAGGGGGGTAAACAGGGGCAATGTGTGTGAGGGGGGCAAACAGGGGCAATGTGTGTGCGATGGGGGGGCATTCAGGGGCAATGTGTCTGTGAGGGGGGCATTCAAGGGCAATATGTGTGAGGCATGGCATTCTGGGGCAATGTGTGTACCATGGGGGGGTCATTCAGGGGCAATGTGTGTGAGGGGGGTAAACAGGGGCAATGTGTGTGAGGGGGGTAAACAGGGGCAATGTGTGTGCGATGGGGGGGCATTCAGGGGCAATGTGTGTGTGAGGGGGGCATTCAAGGGCAATGTGTGTGCGATGGGGGGGCATTCAGGGGCAATGTGTGTGTGAGGGGGGCATTCAAGGGCAATGTGTGTGAGGGGGCATTCTGGGGCAATGTCTGTGCGAGAGAGGGGCATTCTAGGGCAATGTCTGTGCGAGAGGGGGGCATTCTGGGGCAATGTCTGTGCGAGAGGGGGGCATTCTGGGGCAATGTCTGTGCGAGAGGGGGGCATTCTGGGGCAATGTGTGTGAGGGGGCATTCTGGGGCAATGTCTGTGCGAGAGAGGGGCATTCTGGGGCAATGTCTGTGCGAGAGGGGGCATTCTGGGGCAATGTCTGTGCGAGAGGGGGGCATTCTGGGGCAATGTCTGTGCGAGAGGGGGGCATTCTGGGGCAATGTCTGTGCGAGAGGGGGGCATTCTGGGGCAATGTCTGTGCGAGAGGGGGGCATTCTGGGGCAATGTCTGTGCGAGAGGGGGGCATTCTGGGGCAATGTCTGTGTGAGGGGGGCATTCAGGGGTCAGTATGTCTGTGTGTGTGTGTAGGGGCAATATGTGAGGCGGATATTCAGGGATCAGTGTGTGTGAGGGGTTATACAAGGGGTAATGTCTGTGTATGTGGGGTTATTCAGATGGCAGTGTGTCTGTGTGTGGGGGATTGTACAGGGGGCAATGTGTGTGTGCGCGCGGGTTATACAGGAGGCAGTGTGTGTGGGGGGAATTTGCTATATGGAAGGAAGAGCCGCTGCATTAAACTATGAAGAGCTGTGACACTACATTATATTATATGGAGGGATATGAGGCTGCATTATATTATATGGAGGGATATGAGGCTGCATTTTATTGGAGGGATATGAGGTTGCATTATACTTTGAGGGCTGTGATGCTGCATAGTACTATATGGAGGGCTGTGAGGCTGCATTATACAATGTGGAGGGCTGTGACGCTGCACTATACTACATGAAAATAAGACGCGCATCTTTTGAGGAAATAGGGTGGTAAACTCCACCCCTTCTCCATAGCCCCACCCCATGAGGTAAAAGCCCCGCCCCACCGGGCCCTGGAAAAACTATCTTCCATGAAGCCGATCCCCGGTGCAAAAAAGGTTGGGGACCCCTGCTCTATATCATGTTTTTTTTCTAGCATTTAGCCTATGGTTGATGGAAGCCAAAATATTTCTTGTTCAGAGATGAGGGCCATAGAATGGACTCCACCCTTAGCACTTTTTGCATAGTTTTCTTGGGGAAGGGCTTTTAATTGATCTGTCACATTAATATCTACATTGTTGCAGCTTAAGGTAAGCTCACTGATCGGCTGCAGCGCTGATGTGACCTCAGTGCTGCAGACAATAACAATCTTAGCTGCTTGCACTGTTAACTCAGACAGGGCCACCGAGCTCACTGATTGGCTGCAGTTAGTGGTGAGCGAGTGTAATCGTTACTATCCGTTACTCGCATGGATAGTACAGTATTCGCAATACTTGTTACTCGGTGAGTATTGCTGGTGGTAGTGAGTGATGTCGATTGTGAACTGTGGGGGGGAATCACAGCCAAGGTGTTTTATACATTGAAACAGCAAAAAAGTCGTGTCTCTCCCCCGCCCTGTCCCAGAAATGCTCATATTATTGCTGGCTGTGTGTGGGCAGAGCCAATCACTAATTGACTTAACATTGGACTCGCTATTTGGACGCGTATGTGCGTATTACAAAGTACTCGTTATGAATATTTCTCCTTCGCCTCATTGGGGGACACAGGACCATGGGTGTTATGCTGCTGTCCACTAGGAGGCGACACTAGGCAGAATCTGCAAAAGAGTTAAGTGGCTCCTCCTCTGCAGTGTACACCCCTGGAGCAGGCATTGCCTCACCAGTTTTTGCTTAGTGTCTGAAGGAGGCACACATTCTTACTCTTCACCATTATTTTTACTTTTTGAAGCTGCATTTTTATTTTCTGCATGTGTCTGTGTGGGGTCGCTGGTCCCCTCCATGGAGGTCTAGTCCTCTGATGGTCTGATTTTGGTTGAGGAGCTTTGTTTCCAGCGTCCGGAGGTAGGATTGGGGTTTTCTTCCTTTTCATTGTCGGGGGTCTTTCAGTGTGGTTATGGTCACCGTTGAAACCAGGCCTGGGGTCTTTGTTTAGTATGATGTCTTTCAGCTCTTTGGCCAGGAGGCTGACCCCTTGTTTGTTGTGATGGTGGGTTATAGAGAGGTGTTGTTCCAGGGTCACGTTTGGCACAGTCTTGATCCTTTCGGTCAGGTCCATATTGATGGTTTGGGTGGTTTCCCTGGGTATATTCTTTGTTGGGAGCAGCGATGACAGAATGATTTTGCTGTATGGGAATTTTAGTTTTGCCATCTTTGCCAATTTGATCAGTTGTTCTGTGATCTGCTGGTGCTGGTCTGGCAGATTGTGGGTACCCGGGTGTATAATATGGTTTGCGTTGGTAAACCATGGTTTATTAATAACCTCTGCAAATTTGAACAGGTGACACAGTAGATTTTACGGACCAGTTTTCTTGGGAATAGCTGTCGTGCATTTAGGTACTTCCCACTTGAGTCCATTATTAGGACAATATCAGGGCTTTGTGATGTCTCGGGTGGGTTACAGTGCTACTGTTGGGTGTCTGTGATGGTTTTGCTGGTGGTTGGTTCTCTTCTCTCTTTCATAACTCTGGTTTCTGATTCACTTGTATTGGTTTCAGGATCATTCATATTGTTGGTTATTATTTTAATGCTGTTTGGTGTCTCCACATTCTGGTCAGTGGTGGCCGTGTTGTCTGCTCTCTAGCTTGTTTCCATTGCCCCCCTGCTGGTTCAGATGTCTGTGGGTCTGTGCTTTCAGTTCTGCAATCTCCTTTCTGAGTGTATCGTTGTCTTTTTTTCAATTCACACATTTCTTCTTTATTTTCTGTAGAGCTGAGTTGTAATCACATTTCTTTTGCGTTCCATTGGGAGACCCAGACATTGGGTGTATAGCTTCCGACCTCCGGAGGACACACAAGGCATTACACCTAAAAGTGTAACTCCTCCCCTACTGCCTATACACCCCCTCCCGGGAGAATCCCATCAGTTCTTTGCTTTGTGTTGAAGGAGGCACACTCTACACTCATGCTCTCCACTGGTTAGTGTCGGATGGAAGCAAAGAGGATCTTTGATCCCCAGCATGTCTCCTTCCTCTTCCCCAGGGCGGAGGCGGTTGAGGTACCCTTGGGGTGCAACGGGCTGGAGCCTCATGCTAATTATCCTTCTCCAACCCTTAGGGGCTCTGGAGAAGTGGGATCCCCCTGGCCCCCACATTTGGGCTCATCCACTCAGTCCACGGCTCCCCTGGTGTCTGCTTGCCTGCGTGAGGGATCCACACGGACCGGACCCTGCACCACCAATGAGGTACTCTGTGGGGGTCCGTGCTGCATCTGCAGCTGCTCTGTACAGCTGGGCAGGGAGCGCTGCCTCCCCCTGCTGCCTGGATCCTGGCCAGGCGCTCCCGCGATTTTCGCGGGTGCTCCGCGCTGACCCCTTGCTGGCAGGCGGCCGCAGAGATAAATTTAGCCCCCGGCTTGCGGCCTAGTGTCTTTACAGCCGAGCCGGGGCTTCATGGGGCGGTGCCGCCCCTTGGGTTGTGCCCGCCCCTTTGGAGGACGGCTGCTGCAGGCCTGATCTTTGGTCCCCTATGGGGAATTGCTGCTCTGCAGCTTGGGGGGGCGGTTTCTCAGGGGGAAAAGGACCTGCCCTCCAGATTCGCGCGCTTCTGGGGACACTCCCGGGTCACTCCCACTCTCTCAGCTCCATCGGCCATCTTGGGGGCTTCTTGTCCCTGCATTTTGCTGCTGGCTGCATGGTCTGCGCGTCTCTGGAGGGCACACAAGGTCCGGTAGGTCACCCCAGTCTCTGGTGGTGCTCTATTCTCTCCCCCTGGTTTCAACTGCACCCCAATTCCCTTCCTCTGAGCGCTCTCATTGGATGCACTGAAGGGACACCATGTCTAGCTCCAGGAACAAAGCTCCCAGGGTGCAGACACGTTATCATGCTTGTACAGCATGTCAGGCCCAGCGCCTGCTGAATCCTCTTTCCCTCATTGCTCGGCTTGTGCCCCGCGTGAGGCTGATATCTCGCCGGCTAATGCAATCCAAGTAACTGCCTTGGTGCACGAGGCTCCCCCCAGTTCTGGGTCTTTGGTGTCTCCGCCTGGCCCGGTGGATCCAGCAGTACCTCCGCCTTGGACAGCTGTTTTTGCTCAGTCCATTTCTGACTGTGTCTCAGTCTATGGCGGCTATGACCAGAGCCTTGCAGGAGTCCTTGTCAGGTGGATGGGAGGGTTCCCCTGGGGCCTCCGCCACACACGTCGGAGTGGTTCTTCCTCTACTAGAGGTTTGGACTCTGGTGACAATTCTGGCCTCTCGGAACCGTCCCCGCAACCTCCTAAGTGGCCACGCCGGGCGGTTTCTCCTGCGCCCTCGCAGGCGGGCTCCCGAGCTGCGGGCTCCCTGTTGGAAGGGGAGGAGGACTTGGACTCCGTCGGGCTCCTGATGAGGACCCGGACGAAAGTTCTTTGGTAGACGACTTAGTGTCTTCTATCAATACGGTGCTGGACTTGACGGTCCCGCTCCGCCGGTGGATTCCTCCGTTTCAGAGGAACTTTATCAGTTTCTCCCTCCGGCCAGGTCCAGAGGATCTTTTCTGGATCATTCTAACTTCCGCTCTACGGTTCAGACCCCTCGGGCCTGTCCTGATAAGCGCTTTGCTAAGAAGCAGAAGGATTCCCGTTACCCTTTCCCAATATATGTGGTCAAGGGTTGGTCTGTTTCTCTGAGAGTGGACCCTCCGGTTTCTCGATTGTCGGCCAATACCGTTATGTCGGTGGCGGACGGGTCCTCTCTCAAGGACCCCACGGACAGGCAGATCGAGCTTCTGCAGAAGTCCATCTTTGAGGCCACAAGTGCCTTTTTGCTCCAGCCTTCGCGGCTGTGTGGGCCCTTCAAGCGGTTTCGCTTGTCTTTCAGAGAGCCCTAGGGTGGCTTCGGGTATTCCTGAGGTGGCGGTCCTGACGTCTCAGGCCGAGGCGTTTACGGACTATGCTAGATCCGCAATCATGGAATCTGCTAGTCGATCTGCGGTTGCTTCAGCTAACTCGCTGGCAGCACGTCGGATGTTGTGGCTGCGTGACTGGAAGGCGGACGCTACGTCCAAAAAGTTCCTCCAGGGCCTCCCGTTTTCGGGAGATAGGCTATTTGGGGAGCGTCTTGACGATCTCATCAAGGAGTCTACAGGGGGGAAATCTGCACCATAGATTGCGTCAAGGAGGTGGAAGACCGGTCATCCTCCTCTTCCCGTCCGGACAAGGACCAGAGGTCTCATAGGTCCTGGAAGTCTAAGGCCCAGCAGAAGAAACCCGCCAGTGCCTCAGCCGCCAAGCCTGCCTCCTCCTGACACTTCACCGCCCTCGGTAGCGGCCAGGGTCGGTGGCAGGCTCTCCCACTTTGGAAGCATCTGGCAAAGTCACATCCAGGACCGGTGGGTGGTGGACGTGGTCTCTCACGGCTACAGGATAGAACTGGAGTCGCGTCCTCCGACTCGGTTCTGCATCTCTTCGCCCCCTCCGGCGAGGGCTGCGGCTTTTCAGCAAGCGCTGGACGCTCTGCTTCAGAGCGGAGTTGTGGTTCCGGTTCCTTTGGAGGAACGGTTTCGGGGGTTTTATTCGAACCTCTTCACTGTTCCGAAAAAGGACGGATCGGTGTGACCGGTGTTTGGACCTCAAGCTCCTCAACCGCCACGTGAGAGTCAGACCCTTCAGGATGGAGTCCTTACGCTCGGTGATAGCGTCCCTGTCTCAGGGCTTTGTGATGTCTCGGGTGGATTACAGTGCTGCTGTTAGGTGTCTGTGATGTTGGTTTTGCTGGTGGTTGGTTCTCTTCTCTCTTTCATCACTCTGGTTTCTGGTTCACTTGTATTGGTTTCAGGATCATTCATATTGTTGGTTATTATTTTAATGCTGTTTGGTGTCTCCACATTCTGGTCAGTGGTGGCCGTGTTGTCTGCTCTCTAGCTTGTTTCCATTGCCCCCCTGCTGGTTCAGATGTCTGCGGGTTTGTGCTTTCAGTTCTGCAATCTCCTTTCTGAGTGTATCGTCTTTTTTTCAATTCACACATTACAACTCAGCTCTACAGAAAATAAGAGAAGAAATCACATTTCTTTTGCGCTCCATTGGGAGACCCAGACATTGGGTGTATAGCTTCCGACCTCCGGAGGACACACAAGGCATTACACCTAAAAGTGTAACTCCTCCCCTACTGCCTATACACCCCCTCCCGGGAGAATCCCATCAGTTCTTTGCTTTGTGTTGAAGGAGGCACACTCTACACTCATGCTCTCTCACTGTTTAGTGTCGGCTGGAAGCAAAGAGGATCTTTTGATCCCCAGCATGTCTCCTTCCTCTTCCCCAGGGCGGAGGCGGTTGAGGTACCCTTGGGGTGCAACGGGCTGGAGCCCTCATGCTGATTATCCTACTCCAACCCTTAGGGGCTCTGGAGAAGTGGGATCCCCCTGGCCCCCACATTTGGGCTCATCCACTCAGTCCACGGCTCCCCCGGTGTCTGCTGGCCTGCGTGAGGGATCCACAGGGACTGGACCCTGCACCACCAATGAGGTACTCTGTGGGGGTCCGTGCTGCATCTGCAGATGCTCTGTACAGCTGGGCAGGGAGCGCTGCCTCCCCCGGCTGCCTGGGATCCTGGCCAGGCGCTCCCACGCGTCGGTGGACGTGAAGGATGCTTATCTCCACATCCCCATTGCTCCGGCTCATCAGCGATGGCTGCGGTTCGTGGTGGGAGAGGAACATTTCCAGTTTGTGGCGTTGCCCTTCGGCCTCTCCTCGGCCCCGAGGATCTTCACCAAGGTGATGTCTGCAATGGTGGCGGTGCTGCATTTGCAGGGACATGCGGTCACTCCGTATCTGGACGACCTGCTGATAAGGGCCTCGTCTGCGGAACAGTGTCAGATGAGTCTTTCTGCCACTTTGGACACTCTTCGGACGTTCGGGTGGATAGTCAACTCCCCGAAGTCGGTCCTCATTCCTACTCAGACGATCCTGTATCTGGGTATGGAGTTCCACACTGTCCCGGCTCTGGTGATCCTTCCCCTCGACAAGCAGTCTTCGATTGTGGAGGAGGTCTGACTCCTTTTGCAGGCGGACTTGGTTCCCGTCAGACGTCTCATGCACGTTCTAGGGAAGTTGGTGGCGACCATCGAGGCGGTCCCTTTTGCGCAGTTTCATCTGCGTCCGCTTCAGCTGCAGATCCTGCGCGGATGGGACAAGAATCCGTCCTCTCTAGATCGGTGCATTGCCCTTTCTCCCGCGACGAAGGATTCTCTCCAATGGTGGCTGTTGCCCAGGTCGATGTCCCGAGGCAGGTCGTTCCTTCCCCCTCTTGGTTGGTGGTCACCACGGATGCCAGCCTTCTGGGCTGGGGTGCGGTGTTCCTGCATCACAGGGCTCAGGGCACCTGGACGGCGCAGGAATCATCCTTACAGATCAATGTCCTGGAGATTCGAGCAGTCTACCTGGCTCTTCTGGCTTTCCAGAGGTTTCTGTCGGGGAGTCCGATTCGGATCCAGTCAGACAACGCGACTGCCGTTGCCTACATAAACCGTCAGGGAGGCACTCGCAGCAGTCAGGCTTTTGCGGAGGTCCAACCCATCCTTCGGTGGGTAGAAGACAACGACGCGTCCATCTCGGCTGTTCACATCCCCGGGGTGGACAATTGGGAGGCCGACTACTTAAGCCGGCAAGGAATGGACGAGGAAGAATGGGCTCTTCACCCAGAGGTGTTTCGGCACATCTGCAGCACTTGGGCATCTCCGGACTTGGACCTGATGGCGTCCAGGCTGAATCGTCAAGTTCCAGCCTTCATGTCTCGCGCCCGAGACAGTCTGGCGGTAGGGACGGATGCGCTGGTCCAGGATTGGTCCCGCTTTAGTCTTCCCTATGTCTTTCCCCCATTGGCCTTGCTACCCAGGGTTCTGCGGAAGCTCGGGGCGGAATGCAGACGGGCTCTTCTCATCGCTCCGGACTGGCCCAGTAGGGCCTGGTACCCGGACCTGTTACGGCTCTCGGTGGGGGATCCATGGGAACGGCCGGATCTATTGTCTCGAGGTCCTTTCTTCCGCCACAATTCCTCGGCCCTGAGCCTGACTTTGTGGCGCTTGAAGTCTGGTTGTTGACTTCCCGCGGTTTTTCCACTAAAGTCGTTGATACCATGAGACAGGCCAGGAAACCGGTTTCTGCAGGGATCTA
Organism: Allobates femoralis; assembly: GCA_033576535.1. Lineage (NCBI taxonomy): Eukaryota > Metazoa > Chordata > Amphibia > Anura > Aromobatidae > Allobates > Allobates femoralis. The sequence goes on from JARQOC010000009.1 coordinate 82,490,890, forward strand.
CCGCAGAGTATGGAAGATTTTCTTCTCCTGGTGCCGTCTCCACGGCAGCTCTCCCTGGCCCTTCTCTCTGTCGACCCTTCTGGCCTTCCTCCAGTCGAGGTTGGATAAGGGTTTGGCGCTCAGTTCCATCAAGGGACAGATTTCGGCGTTGTCGGTTCTATTTGATAAGCGTTTGGCTACGCTTCCTCAGGTGAAGAGGTTTGTTCAGGGGGCGAGTCACATCATCCCTCCCTACAGACGTCCTTTGGACCCATGGGATCTTAACCTGGTCCTTGCGGCATTGCAGAAGCCGCCTTTTGAACCTCTAAGGGAGGTTTCGCTTTCCAGGCTTTCACAAAAGGTTGCCTTTTTAGTTGCCATCACTTCTCTGCGGAGAGTTTCGGAGTTGGCCACTTTGTCATGTCAGTCTCATTTTCTGGTGTTTCACCAGGATAAGGTGGTGCTTCGGCCTGTGGCGGAGTTCTTGCCTAAGGTGCTATCTCCTTTCCATCTGAATCAGGACGTTGTCCTGCCATCCTTTTGCCCGAATCCGGTTCACCAGTATGAGAAGGCTCTGCATACTTTAAATCTGGTCAGGGCTCTCAGGATTTACGTCTCTCGAACGGCGTCATTTCGCCATTCGGATGCACTGTTCGTTCTGACTGTGGGTCAGAAGAAGGGTGAGCCAGCCTCCAAGTCTTCCTTGGCTAGGTGGATCAAGACTCCTATTCGGGAGGCTTATGTATCCTCTGGTTTGCCTATACCTACTGGTATTAAGACTCATTCCACAAGGGCTGTGGGGGCCTCGTGGGCCTTGTGTCATCAAGCCTCAGCTCTTCAGGTGTGTCAGGCGGCCACATGGTCTAGTCTTCACACCTTTACTAAGCATTGTCAAGTCCATGCTTTGGTATCGGCTGATGCCAATGTGGGCAGGCGGATCCTTCAGGCAGAGGTTGCTCATTTATGATGGGCCTGCTTTTGGGTTTTTTCCCGCCCTGGGATAGCTCTTGTACATCCCAATGTCTGGGTCTCCCAATGGAGCGCAAAAGAAAAAGAGAATTTTGTTTACTTACCGTAAATTCTTTTTCTTATAGCTCCTATTGGGAGACCCAGCTCCCACCCTGTGCCTTTTATTGGGGCTTTGTTCTCGGTTAGTGCCTGGTGTCGTTTCACCTCGCATGTTGGCCGTTTGTTATTCCCAGTCCTGTTGGACTGGGCACGGGTGGTCTTTCCTCCGTCCTGCTTGTGCACCGAACTGATGGGATTCTCCCGGGAGGGGGTGTATAGGCAGTAGGGGAGGAGTTACACTTTTAGGTGTAATGCCTTGTGTGTCCTCCGGAGGTCGGAAGCTATACACCCAATGTCTGGGTCTCCCAATAGGAGCTATAAGAAAAAGAATTTATTGATCTCATTTGCTACTTGGTCATTTGCATTTCTATGTGAGTTTCTTTGAAGCTCTTTTCTCAATTGGACCAGATCACTTTCTAACTGAGCTAAGCAGTCTCTGATGGTATCAGGGGACAGGTGTGAGGTATCAGGGGCTGGGCAGCTCTGCCTGGAGGTCTGTGTTGAGATGTGAGCATTAGAAATGTCCACTGGGGGTTGTTGTCCTTTAAGGATATGTGCCTGTTGTCTAATATGAGAAAAACATTTTTCAAATTGCTTCAGATTCTTCTGAGTCCCTTGCACCATGACGGTGCCATTGTTGTATAGGCTTATGGTGAGTATGTTGGTGTCGTCATCTGCTTGGCTGTTAATTTTAATCTGCTGGTAATTTCTATTGCTGCACGTGGATATATATTTATATTGTTTGCACAGGGCGGTGTGCCAGGCTGAGAGTTGGTCTGTGTAGGATAACAGATTTGGTTTTTCTTTAAGGTTCATCTTTGGCGTAGTCCAAATAAAGATTTACTGGATTTTCTCTAATTATGTCTCCCTTCTTTGGTTTATTGCTCCTCTGCCCCTGAGTTATCTCAAGATCGGACCCCAGGCATTCCTGTGGCTCCAGCTCTGGGCTTTGTTCATTTACTTGTTCTATGTTTGTGTTTTCTGTTTTTGTAATTATATGGTAATTATAATCCTTATTTCTAAGAGGGTTAATTTGTAGAAAGTCTATAGGTGTTGTGTTGTGGTTGGAGAATTCTCCTACCTTTGGAAGCCCAGGTCTCTGGATGTCAGATGGATGCTGCCTGTTGTTTGCAATCTGTCCTCCAAGAGATTCTTGTTTTGCCCTTTAAATCCTCTATTTCTTTCTTTTTTCATAAAATGTAAAGTCCAGCTCAGCCCAGATCACTTCTCTGTTCCACAGAGTTGATTTTTTCAAGGTTTCGTCTAACATTTGGCTCATTACAAGGTATAAAGTGATGGAAAATCAGGAGCTCATGTTCAGTGCTGCTTACTCCTAGGCGGAGTTTCAAAAGTTTACATACCCTGGTAGATTGTTTTCTTGGACTTTTACACTTAGCAGAGAATATGAATAACACAAAAACTTTTTTTTTTCCCACTCATGATTAGTGGTTGCGTGAAGCCAATTATTTGTCAAACTTCTGTTTTCTGTTTTTAAATCCTAATGACAACCAAAAACATCCAAATGACCCTGATCAAAAGTTCACATAGCCTGGTGAGTTAGGCCTGATAATATGTACAGAAGTTGACACAAATGGGGTTGAATGGCTAATAAAGGTAACATCTTTGCCTGTAACCTGTTTGATTTTCATCAGTGTGTGTGCATAAAAGCGGAGTTTCTGGGATCCAGACAGACTCTTGCATCTTTCATCCAGCCACTGATGTTTCTGGATTATGAGTCATGGGGAAAGCAAACTAATTGTCAATGGAGCTACAGGAAAAGATAGTTGATCTGCATAAAACAGGAAAAGATACAAAGATATCCAAGAAATTGATAATGCCAGTCAGCAGTGCTCATAACTGTGATTAACAAATGGAAAATCAGGGGCTCTGTAAAAACCAAACCATGATCAGGTAGTCCAACAAAAATTTCAGCCACAACTTCCAGGAAAATTTTTCAGGATGCAAAGAAAAACCTACAAATAACAATCTGAATACAGGACTCACTGAAAACTAGCGATGTGGCTGTTACAAGATGTGCAATAAGGAGGCACTTGAAGACAAATAGGCTGCATGGTTGATTCACCAGAAGAAAGCCATTACTGCACAAATGCCACAAAGTATGTTGCCTACAATAGCCAAACAGCACCAAGACAAGCCTTCAAACGTCTGAAAAAATTAATTTGGAGTGATGAGACCAACATTGAACCTTTTTGGTCACAACCATAAACATTACATTTGGAGAGGTGTCAACAAAGCCTATGATGAAAGGAACACCATTCCTACTGTAAAGCATGAAGGAGGATTGAGATGTGTGAGCTGCAAATGTACAGGAAACGTGGTCAAAGTTGAATGCTTCTGCTGCCTGAGCACACCACTAGATGAATGGTGCCCCATGGGGCCCAACTGCACCCTGAATTGATATAAAAAACGTTTTGTACTTTTTTTTTTAATGATAAACAAAAAACTACTATAATGGGATGTATTGGCCAAGACACTTAAGCTCATGATCCTCGTCACGGATTCCCATGCTCATGAGTCCTAACAAATTGTACAAAAACTAGGCCCATTGTATGCATGGCAAGTCGCCTCCCACACCTTGTTGTAGGTTGAGGTGATTTATTAGCCTGCACCTGGGCTTGCTTCACATAGTGGGGTCTGACTGTATCCTGCAAGTGCATTGTTGGTTTGTGTTTTTGGCATCTATGGTAAGGCCAAGAAAGCAAAAAATCTGCCGGGGTATGTAACGTTTTGAGCACAACTGTGTATAATTAATATATATATACAGGGTGGGCCAAAAGTAGGTAGACAGTATGTGTAATAAGGTTATGAAGGGGGAAATTTATCAAACATGGTGTAAAGCAGGGGTGGGGAACTTAGGCCCCAGGGCCTCAATGACCTTTGATGCGGCCCAGGGCAGATTCCTGGACACGGCCATGCTCATGTTGGCAGGATGTGTTTCGCCAACTACCTGTGCTTTAAATCCAGCTCTCCAGTGATCTCTATGCCCCAACTCCCCTGTGATGTATATGCTCCCAGCCTATCATATGATGTGTAGGGCTCTAGAAAACCTGGGAAAGCAGTTTAACAACCATTGATCAATATCACCTAACATCATAGCCATGCGAAAGAGAAGCAGCTCCAGCTACTGCAGTAGGGTGAGGTGATTGTTCAACCAAATATAGCCGGGTAATTTTCAAGTCGATAATTCTGTGCAGCCCCTGAAGGATGGTAGAAATTTCTAAATGGCCCACAGCAGAAAATGGTTCCCCACCCCTGGTGTAAAGTGAAACTGGCTCAGTTGCCCTTAGCAACCAATCAGATTCCACTTTTCATTCCTCACAGACTCTTTGGAAAATGAAAGGTGGAATCTGATTGGTTGCTAAGGGCAACTGAGCCATTTCACTTTACACCATGTTTGATAAATCTCCCCCTTCATAACCTTATTACACATACTGTCCACCTACTTTTGGCCCACCCTTATATATATATATATATATATAATATATTGTGGGAGGGACTTTGTTTTTAATACTTTTTACATAAATTCTTTATTAAACATTAGGTGTTTTACTCATAACACATTCCCTTTAAAGAGAACCTGTCAGGTCGTTTATGCCCCCAAACCTATCACTATCTGTCTCTGCAGCTTTCTAGTACATCCCTAAGCATCCCTGTCTGACCTAAGGCTGTACTGTACTAGTTGAGAAAAATCATTTTATAACTTACATTCTTGTATGGTAATTAGGATGGTGTCTTCTGACTGTAATCACTCTGGATGTTGTCTGTGTCCATCCCCCCCCTTTCCCTCCGTGGTTATCACAAAGTCTATGGGCTACTCCTTTCTGACGTGCTGGCCGCATCATTTCCGTCCTGTGCATTGTGGGTGAGTAATTGGGTATACTCGCCAGCTTCAGAATGCACAGGGTGAATGCTCTGGAGCCAGCAAGTACACCCAATTACTCACCCACACTGCACAGGGCTTGAAATGATGCGGCCAGCACATCATACCAGGAAGAGCAGCCCATAGATTTCATATACTGAGACAGTGCTTGGAAATTAGGTTATCACACACACCGGGGTGTGATATCCATGGAACGAGGGGGGCATGGACACTGAGAGAATGCCCAGAGTGTCTGCGTTCTGAAGACACCATCCTAATTACCATATGAGAATGTAAGTTATAAAATGATTTTTCTCAACTATTACAGTACAGTATTAGGTCAGACAGGGATGTTTAGGGATGTACTGTGAATCTGCAGGGACAGCTGGTGATAGGTTTGGGGGTATAAAGTAGCTTACAGGTTCCATTTAAGACATTTGCTTTGTCCTGTCCCCATTCTGGGCTGGCTGCAAAATATTGGAAATAAATGCGTGAGTAGGTGGCTTTGAAGAGGTGAATATTTAATATATACCTGATACCAGCATAATGTCCCAAAGATTGTGAAATCATTTCAACACACATTTTATTTTTTTCTAAAATAAGAAAAAACTTAACAATTTACATCTTTCAATATTAACATCCTTTTAAAAATACAAATATATACATAAAACCACCACTCAAAAGAGCAGAGGTCCTTCAGTCACTTCTGCTTATATACAGTATGTGTGTGTGTGTGACCTTGGGTCTCTCTATATGACATTGTACCATTGGAGTATAATGCTATTTTACCATGATAATTAACTGATGTCGCTTTGAACAGAATTACTATTACATCAAAGGTGTCTTTATTATTTTACTTTGTGACCTTGTATAGAAAACAAAAATATGTCTGAAACCTCTGGACCTAGAAAGTCAAGTTGTCAATATATCTTTATTAATTCACAAGAAGGGAGCTAGTAATGAGGACTCTATAGTCTTCTATGAAGGTCTTTGGATGCTAGTGTCATGCATTGCCCTATCATTTCTTTCACTTCTTAAGTAGCGTGATGTAGGAGCAGAGAGAGTCTGATTCCAGTGACATATCATTTATGGGGCTGTTTGTATTGAATCTACAACAATCAGTGGTTTATCAGCAGGAGATTATCACTAGAGGACTAGTTGTCTCATGCCATGTAGTCCTGCTGCTGTGTAACCCTACCTTCAATACTGATTGGTAGTTTTCTGCTTAAAAACATCCGTGTTGGGGGTTATAGAGCTCATAATTCAGAGAACTTGAAGATCTGCAGCAGAGGAAACATGTATGAAACTGACAACAAGCATATCAGTAAGAGACACACCCCTGGAATCAGGGTCTCTGCCCTCACATTATGGTGCTTTCAGACGGGGTAGTAAATAAAAATCTGCTGAGAGATTATTTTTGAAGAGGACCTGTCACATACACCCTCCACCCCTGGGTTATGGTAACTGAATGCAGCATATCTACTGCATTCAAGGAAGCGGGTCCCCCATGTTTCCAGCCCCCTTTAAGCTGTTAAAAAGACTTTATAAAGTGTATAGTATTAATAGGGTCCTTGGGACTCCATTGAGTCATTGCTGTTGCTGGTGTCCTCCCCGCCTGCAGCCCTCTCTTGTTCAGCCTCCTGTATGTGTCATCAATGAGGGTTGGAGGTGCAGAAAGAGGGCTGGAGGCAGGGAGGACATCAGCAAAGCGATGACTCATTACTGCGTAAGTCCCTCCGGATTTGTTATCTGTACACTTTAGAAAGTCTTTTTAACAACTTAGAGGGGGCCTAGAAACATAGAGGAACCGTCCCTGAATGCAGAAGATAGGGTGCTGCATTCAGTTAGCATAGCACAAGGTGGGGGTGACAGGTCCTCTTTAATGGGGCTGTACAGCTCTTCTCATTTCAGCATTAAGAGTCTGTGCCTGGATGCTGTTGGCAGATTGCAAGTACTATTAGAATGCATGATACCTGTCCGGCTGCTGACAGTCTAAAGGAGTGGACAATTAATAAATCTGAGGGATTCATATACATGGCAGTGCTGGTTGAACTCCACTAATAGAATCATGGAGATCATAAGTCTCTTAATTGTATTTTAATCTCTCCAATATGGAAGAAAAGAAACGGAAAAAAAATGGAAATGTGTGGGGTGAAAGAGTAAAGAAGAAATCTGCTGAGCCTATCAGTAGACAACATTTAGGGGAAGAAAGCCTACAAACACTTTTACAGTAGAGGTTCTCCTGATGTATTTAGACCTTCTTGAAATAGAGATCAGTACATGAGTAAAGGAGAATCAAACTAAGTCCACTTATTGCATAGATATCTGGATAAGGCCTGAAGTGGCTACGAGCTCTTATGTCTTCCCATTGACAAAACAATCCTCCATTAACCAGGTGGTAAAATCAAGACTGGTGGAACTCTACGCCTTCCTCCTTTTTAGTTCAATGAAGACATTAATGATATGTATACTCGCCGCAAATCTTCATGGAAATAAGAGAACGTTTATAAAAAGTTGACAAAAATGATGGAAGGCTTAAGACAGAGAGAGCATGGTAGACTCTGCTTTCCTGCTGCTTAGTAAAACATTATCAAACTGATACGTCAGCTTCTTCTTCACCTTCCTGATCTCGCCGGTCTTGCCGTAGTTGCGCAGCGCCCGAGCCATCTTCTGGTAGGTCATCTTTTTGCGGTTTCCCTTCTGTTGCCCCCACCTGTGAGCAAGCAGCTCTTTGTGTTTCGAGGAGAATTGGAAGGTCCCTCTCTCCCGGTCCAGCCACCAAATGCAATCCCTCATGTCGCCATTTTGGAGGAGCTCCAGGAGAAACTTGTATAGGCGAACCTTCTTACGAACGCCTTGAATAAATATATATAGAGAGAGGTTAAAGTTCTGTACAGTTGTCAAATCCAAGATTTAAGACACTATATTACTACATTGAGTTAGGAAAAAAATGACAACCAATCAAATCCTAAACTAGTGATTTGCAGCTGCACTTTATGGCAGCCATAGCTAAGTGTGGCTGTGCTTTATGGCAGCCATATATTATCATGATTCATGTGTACGTCACCATGGACATTTGTCTTACTTGATTTATATGACAGTTGTTTAATGATCATCTTTTATTATTATTATCATTTAGAGTGGATGCAGCATGTAATGTCACTGGCTAATTAGCCTCTGATAACGGCTAGCATGCAGGTTACTCTTTTTCTTTTTTTTTTTGCACCTTACATACTCCAAGAAACTGTCATTCAACGAAGAAATTAAAGGTTACCAAGCCGTGTGCATGAACGTCAGGATAACACAGACAGACCTTTATAATAGTAAATGAGCTGCAATACCAAACACAGCCTGTAGACAGGTGTGGCACGGTTTTTAAAAGAAAGCAGCCACATATTTTAGAATCACACCAGACCTATCTGAGAAGGCAGAACACTAAACTCTTGGTGGAGATATGAAGTAAGTGGCCAGTTTTACTTTATTTCAAATATCTTTTAATACCTGGTTCACAACACCCAAAAGGAGAAGGAGATTCCACCCCGGATTCGCTGTCTGACACTTCGAGATTTGGGTCTCCCAATTCATCGTCAGAGAGGGAAGGGCTCCGGAGGTTAAATGGTAACGTATAGGTCTGATAAGGAATGAATGGCTGTAGAAAGAAATATGCCAAAATTAGTACAAGAGAGGAGCATAAATACCACAGCTGGGGTCTGGATTTTCTAAAAAACCATCCAGGCTTAGGCAAGGGGTATACTGAAGTGACAGACAGACCACCATTCATAAAGTTATTTTATAGAAAAGTGATTCTGGTGGAAATTGATTAATCATTCTGATCTTATCGGAAGATGGGGTTTCAGATGACCAGTGTTATCAATGCTACTTTTTGGAACTTTTACTAATGTGTTTGTGTCTAGACTTTAGCAAATAAAAAAATGCTAAAATTTGCTGCTTCCAGTGTTGAACGTCTATTTAAAACTCTCTTTGTGTGGGCCATGTAAAGAAAAGAGGCATCACTTAAAGTGAACCTGTCACCAGGTTTTTCCCATGTAAGCTGTGGCTACCACTAGTAGGGCCTTTATATACCTCATTCTAGAATACTGTATATAAGTCCCCAGGCCGATCAGTATAAAATAAAAAAGATCTTATATTAATTCTACTTCCCTACGGGGGCAATAGGCATCTATGACCTTTATGCGGCGCCTCCTCTCAGCTTGTGATCGCAATCCTCTGCTTTGCAGGATGACGTGTCCTACATCATCCACACGGTGTCTCCATTGTGCTCTTGCCCAGCTCACTTCTGTCCTGCTTAGGGCAGAGCAATGTATTGCACTGTGTAGGCTCTCTTTCACCTTTCCCAGCGCATGCGCAAGACAGTACTTTGCTCTGCCCTCAGCAGTGCAGAGAGAACTAGGGGAGTAACCACAACAGGTTCAGGGGATGCAATCGTGCCCGGGTCCTGGAGCCTAGGGGGCCCCAAAAGTCCCTTTGGCTTATAGAAAAATACTATTGCTATTAAAGATTTGTAATAATTGGGGGCCTCGTTGGAGCTTTCGCATCAGGGGTCATGAACTTCAAGTTATGCCACTGGGAGAAGTGCACATGGGCAGATGTGCAATGAAGGAGATTGCAGGTGACGTAAGATGCATCATCCACAAGAAGCAGGGAAGAGAAATGGCGATCACAAGCACAAAGGAGGTGCCAGATCAAGATCAGCAACGCCCATCAAACTGGACCCCGCCCCGTAGGTGACTATAATGATAGTTGTTTTTTTTTGTGTTATACGGATCAGTTTGGGGACTTAAATACAGGATTCTAGAATCCTGTATATAAGGCCTTACTGGTGGTGGCCGCACTTCGTATGGAAAAAGCCTGGTGACAGGTTCTCCTTAAAATGTGACCGTAACCAAATTAGGCGCATAAAGCGGCACAAATTAATTCAACCTATAATTATGTAAATTTAGACAAAAGTGTCTCGATAAGTGCAAAAATTGTCACCCAGTATGTGCCACTGCAATAAATGTACTGCATTTTCAGATTTGTATAGTCTAGAACTGGACCTCTACACAAGAGTATTCTCAGACATTCACATGAACTCTTGGCTCTAACGAGTATTCCAGTGTTTTCAATTGGAAAAGGGGTAGTATGAAATCCCAATGGCCCTGTCCTCTCCACTGTCAAGTATCAAGAAGCCCCCCTTCTACATCAGATGGCCGTCCTTAAAGCGAACCTGTCACCCCCCTGGACATCAAAAGTTATAATAGCCACCTTCTGCAGCACTAAGGCTGCATTCAGGGAAGGTGGCTATAAGCTTTTGATGCCCTTTATACTATTAAATATGAACTTATATAAAGGCTTACTCTTAAGAAGGTCTTAGGTCTTCTTAAGAGTAAGCCTTTATATAAGTTCATATTTAATAGTATAAAGGGCATCAAAAGCTTATAGCCACCTTCCCTGAATGCAGCCTTAGTGCTGCAGAAGGTGGCTATTATAGCTTTTGATGTCCAGGGGGGTGACAGGTTCGCTTTAACCTGACAATTTTGGCAAGACAAGGCCATGTGCACAGGGAGTTTTTGCAGGAGAAACTAAGCGAAAACTCTGAACTTCTACTCTGAAAAATCTGCAAAACTGATCTGTGTGCACAACTTCTGAGATTACATTGATATCCTTACCTCAGTACTGTATGGATCCTCAGGCATGGAACACTGCGTCAGACAGGGGGATGTCACAGAAAGGTTCTGGCTGGTGTCCTCGTAGTAGTGGAGGTAGGGTTCCTGCCCATAGGAGGAATCTTGAACATTTTGGAGTGGTGTTAGCTGGCTGTTTTCATACTCATAACAGACATCCTGTGGATCTATAAAGTTCCAAAGGAAATCTAAAAGAAAACAAGATGGCAACCCAGGTGGAAGGAATTAATGAAAATTAATCCTGAACAATCATTGATCTAGAGCAAAAAGACACATAGATAGAGAATATTGAGGCAATGTTATTTGATGAGTTGTTTAGAACTCTAATTTTTGTTGGATCAAAATTTTCCTGCAAGCACCATGAACATTTTATACAGGTGTGAAAAGTGCTGCGATCTAAGAATACTTTAAAAATTGGAACTTTTAATTGTTTATTTTTATCAATTACGGGTACAGCTCAGCTCTGTTATCTGCAGGATTGTAGTAGAAATTAAGTGAGCGGGGAAGGGTAATGTTGCCTTTAGGGATGAGCAAGTAGTGAAATATTCGGACTCGCTGGAATCGTAACTATTAGGTTCTAAGGGTACAGTCACACTGTGCGACGGCACCGGAGATGATGGTGGCGACGGGCGGGAGCGCGCACGTTTTTGCCGCCCCCGCCAGCGTCGCCGTCCCCCATTTACATGGGGTGACACCTCCGGCGATCTGACAGGCGGCATCGCTGCTGAGGTTTCTTAAAACCCCAGCGGTGATGCCTTAACATGGGAGCCTATGGCTCCCATTGCCTGGCAGATCGCCGTCGGCCGTTTACATGGGGCAATGTGTACTCATCGCCCCAAATCGGCCGCCTGGTTTTAGAGCACTGCTCTGAAACCAGGCGACCATTAAAAGGCGTCGCCATCTCCTAATTACATTAGGCGATGCAGGGGCGATATCGGTGCCGATAGGCCATGCCCCTGCATCGCCTAAGAAATCGGGGGTGCCGTCGCACAGTGTGACGGTACCCTAATACCCGCCTGTTCGTTACAAGTAGCGAGTGCAATGCAAGGCAATGGGAAATGCGAGTACTATTCTGCTGGACCCTACAAAGCGGTGTGGGGGCCTGAGGAAATGGCTGAAATGGATGCATGATTGTTTAAAAGCCGGGCGGTAAATAGCTGGCCGACTTTTTAAACAATCAGCTGATGCATCAGCTGTGATCATTTAAAAGCCTGGTGGTAAAATGCCAGCCGGCTTTTTACCGCCCGGCTTTTAAACCCCATTGTTATCATACCCACCCTCAGCATTTCACCTCCTTCTTACCATACCCACCCTCAGCATCGTTTAAAAGCCAGGTGGGAAAACGCCAGCTGGCTTTTTTAAACAATCAGTCCCCTCCACATCCACACCCAGCCTCTCCCATCCACCCCTACACTGAGCCTACCCCCTCCTCCTCGGCACCCAGCCTGCCCCCTCCACCCGGGGCGGTAAAAGTCGAGCATAAAAAGCCATCAGGATCATTTAAAAAAGCCAGCCAGCTTTTTAATGCCCGGCTTTTAAGCGATGCTGAGGGTGGGTATGATAAGAAGGGGGTTTAAAAGCCGGCCGGCTTTTTACCGCCTGGCTTTTAAACGATGCTAAGGGTGGGTATAATCAGAAGGGGATGACATGATGAGGGTTGGTGTGGTAATAAGGAGGTGACATACTGAGGGTTGATATGATAAGAAGGGGGTTTAAAGCTGGCCGACTTTTTACCGCCCGGTTTTTAAACAATCATGCATCCATTTCATCCTTTTCCTCAGGCCCCCCTGACTGCTTTGTAGGGTTCAGAAGAATAGTACTCGCATTTCCCATTGATTTGCATTGTACTCACTACTCGTAACAAGTAAACTCGCCGAGTAACAAGTATCCCGAATACCGTACTACTCTGCGAGTAGCGAAAATTAACAAGTATAGTCGCTCATCCCTAGTGGCCTTGGCTTCATTCAGACCTTGAGATTGTGGAAGCCCAAGCAGTCTGGTCCCCAACAATTTTACCTGTCTTATCAGCAAGGGATGAGACATAAAAAAACTGACCTGGACATCCTGACAAGTGTAAACAAGTGCAAACCATAAATACAATAAACTAAAAAATAGACAGCTGCACTCTAGCGTTAAAGCATGCAAACATTAAATAAGGGAATTATGGACCTGCATTACTACTATTGAAAGTAGAAAAATTGATATACTTAAGTGCCCCCAGTTTATGAGAGCCCAGCAGCCAGTGACGAGGTGTCTATTGGCCGGGTCCCTATCCATGATATGCCTCCATCGGGGCTGACAGTCTAGTTTTTATGCGCAGATAGGAACCTGCCAAATTGAAAACCGCCTAAAGCTGGTGGGAGGAGTGCTCAGTCAGAAGGAATGTACTATAATATGAAAGAAAAAACTGACCCGCACATCCTTACAAACAAGTGTAAGCTGTAAATATAATAAACTAAAAAATACTGACCGAGCACTCCTTCCACCTGCTATAGGCTGTTTTTCATGTAGTAAGTTTCTATCTGCCCATAAAATTGTACACTTTTAGCACGGACAGAGGAGTATCATGGATAGGGCCAGGCAAAAAGATACGCCTTGTTGTTGGCTGCTGGGCTCGCATAAGTTGGCCACTTTATGCGCTAAGTATCTCAATTTTTCTATTTTCAATAGCAGTAATGCAGGTCCACGATCCTCTTATGTAATGCTTGCATACTTTAGTGCTATGGAGTGCAGCACTCTAATATTTTAGTTTATGGATCAGAGATAACACACATGCTTCACAAAAAGCCTTAAAGCGTATGTTCACACTTTTTTTTTTTTTGCAATAATTTCTATGGCATAAAAAATACGCTTCAAAACAACTTTTTTTTATACCATTGTTGTCTAAAGGGTATTTTTTTCCATTATCAATTCTGAAACAAACAAATTCTTAACATGATATTTTTTCAGTATGGAAAAAGTGAGAAAACCGCTTCATGTGCAAGTTTACTGAAAATATTTCTCTTTTATGTGGATTTTGAAGCAGAATCTACTCCAATATCCTAGTGAAAAAAAACTAAACAAAACACATGAACATTCCCTCAAAGTACGGAGTGACCGTGGGTGTACAGACACTTATGGAACGGAAAGCTTGGGTCTGGAGAGCATGGTCAGTCCAGCTCAAGGGCTGCATGAGAGCAGGTTTATGGCTTTTGGAATGGAGCGTGCCCAAAAAAATATGTCTTAAGGTGCCGTCACACGCGGCAATTTTGCTAGGCAATTTCACTGGCAATTTGCTGGTTGCAGTGAAATCATGGACACATTGTTCTATATTGTTGCCGTGTACAAATGTAACAATGTGTCCATGATTTCACTGCAACCAGCAAATTGCCAGTGAAATTGCTAGCAATATTGCCGCGTGTGACGGTACCTTTAGTCCTAACCCATATTGGCCTAACATGATTAAAATATATTTAGTGTAACAGTGCACTGAGATTATCTACAAAGCTGCTAAGGAAATCAAGTGCCGTGGAAAGTGCTGGCCAGGTAAGTAGGAGTTAACTGGTATGTTACAAGTGACAGAGGATCAGACAATAAAACCATAGAGTGATGGAGATAACGAAGACTGTAATGTTAGCAATAGGGTTTATTAGAAGGGAGGGGACAGAGCTGCCTTTGTTAGGTAACTGTTAAGAAACTGTTGGCTCCCACTTTCCATACAAGTCTTGCAAATTTCCTAGAGGATTATTTGCATGCCACCTAGAGCCTGACAAGGGCTTTGTATGTTATGCCCCATGCACAGAAAAGCTGTGTGGGCTAAGGATCACAGATCACTATCTGATGGAGGAGAAGGGACTTCATTTCCAATTAACCCCCTCCTGGGGATAGCTCATGTCAACCATCATAGTACATGGAAATAACGTAGAAAATCATCAAATCATCTTTTTCTTATATTTATTTTTTTTCAATGGAAACTGTAATCTTGTGACTGGTTCTCTTTAAGACGCCTCCTGCTGTGGTCTGATGAGTAATTATCCCATGTAGTGTGGAGATTTCCCTCTGTCTCGTTTCATTACTGTTTTTTTTGTGTAACCAGACTTGTGTCATACGCCGCAGATGTTAAGCTCAGAGGGACAGTTATAACTTTGTGACGAGTCAATCAGTTTGCATATGTCTCCATAATTTACACAGACTACGGCTGAATTCAGACATTCATGTACGATAGTTTGAAGTATGGATGCGGCTCTCCCGACCAGAACGTGACAGGCTCATACAGTCATGGCCACAAGTGTTGGTACCCTTGATATTGTTACAGAAAATGAAGTATATCTTCCAGAAAATTATTACAATTACACATGTTCTGTCATGGACATGTTTATTTCCTGTGTGTGTACTGGAACACAAAAATAATGAGAAAAAAATGGAAATTGGCGCACACAACCTCAAATATAGCATGGACAAAATTGTTGACACCTTTCCAAAAGTGTGGGTGAACAACTTTGTTTCAAGCATGTGTTGCTTGTTCAAACTAACCTATGGCAAGTAACAGGTGTGGGCAATATGAAAATCACACCTGAATCCAGAAAAAAAGGGGAGAAGTTGACTCAATATTTGCATTGTGTGTCTGCTTGTGCTACACTAAGCATGGATGCCAGAAAGAGACTGAGGACTTGAGAGCCAAAATTGTTGAAAAATCTAAACAATCTCAAGGTTGCAGTTCTATCTCCACTGGTCTTAATGTTCCTTTATCCACAGTGTGCAACATAATCAAGAAATCTACAACCCATGGCACTGTAGCTAAACTCACTGGACGTGGACAGCAGAGAAAAATTGATTAAAGGCTGCAACATAGGATAGTCCAGATAGGTCAAGTTCCAAAGAAAAGCAAGCTGTCCTGCAGGCTCAGGGAGTATCAGAGTAAGCGCAAACTAACTGTAGACATGTGGATGAAATGAAACGTTATAGAGGAGACCCAGGAGGACCCCATAAAAAATCTACACTGCAAATTGCCAAAATGTATGTGAGTAAGCCAAAATGAAATCCTTATGGGAAAGTGTCTTGTGGACAGATGAGACAAGATAGAGCTTTTTGGTAAAGCGAATCATTCTACTCTTTACGCAAACAGAATGAGGCCTACAAAGAAAGAACACAGGACCTACAGTCACATATGGAGGAGGTCAGAGATGTTTTGGGTTGTTTTGCTGCCTCTGGCACTGGGTGCCTTGACTGTGTGCATGACATCATGAAATCTGAAGATTACCAAAGGATTTTGAATCACAATGTAGAGCCCAGTGTCAGAAAGCTGGGTGTGCGTACTAGGTCATGGGTCTTACAGCAGGACAATGACCCTAAATATCAAGAAGTTCCAGAAATAGATGAAAATAAAGCGCTGAAGAGTTCTGAAATAACAGCACTTAGTCCGGATCTAAATTCCATTGATCACCTGTGGACAGATCTGAAAATTGCTATTGGTAGAAGACGTCTTCACATATGAGAGACCTGGAGCAGATTATAAAGAAGAGTCCAAAATTCCAGGTGAGAAGGAGCTTGTGGATGTTATAGGAAGCGAGTGATTGCAGATATTTATTCCAGAGTGAGCAACCAAATATTAAGTTGAGGCTAACTATTTTGTCCAGCTAATTTTTGGGCTTTTGTGTGAAATGATGTCGAGTTTGTCTTTTTATTTGTTTTTTGTTGCTCCAATACACACACAGGAAATAAACGTGCATAACAAAATGTGTAATTTTAATAATTTTCTGGGAGAAATATTTCATTTTCTGGAACAGTTTCAAGGGTGCCATCACTTTCAGCCAGGACTGTATACGTCTATGATTCTGTGAAGTTCAGGCCAGGAGATCCACAGCCTGTCTGTGCACATTAGATTGTGATTCATTCAACCTTAAGGTGCACGTTTACCAGAAAGGAGCGTACTAAAGCCCATGTCACACATAGCGAGATCGCTGTTACATCACAGGTTTTGTGATGTAACAACGACCTTGCCAGCGATCTCGCTATGTTTGACACGTAGCAGTGACCAGGCCCCCGCTGTGAGATCGACGATCATGTTGAAATGGCCTGGACCATTTTTTGATCGTCGGGCTCCCGCTGGCCAGCATGCATCGGTGTGTTTAACGTCTTAACAACGACCTCGTTGGCGCTCAGAACTCAGCAACGTAGGTCTGAGTCGTCTGACTAGTTGCTATGTGACAGGGTCCCAATGACTGCCGAGGTCGTTTTACTGGTCGCCATTATCATTGCTGTGTCGTTCAGTAGATCTGTGAAAGAAAGAATGCGCATATAGGGTCTTATCTCAATTAAAAACTTTCACTTGTCGATGTGGAATTGCTCACCTTAGTCAGTTGTGAAACCCACAACTGGTAGAATAGCGTACAAGCAGCTGCTGCAGGGACCGCACTCTCAACGGTGACCGTGGTTGTAATGCAGAATCTTGGACAAAGTGCTTCGGTGTCCGTGCTGCTGCTCCAAAGCCAAAGAAACACAGACACGGGAATGTCTGGTAAAGCTACAGCCTTTATTTTCCTCCTACGCGTTTCGGAGCCTCCTCCCGAGCTCCTTCCTCAGGGAACATCCTGGGGGAAGGAGCTCGGGAGGAGGCTCCGAAACGCGTAGGAGGAAAATAAAGGCTGTAGCTTTACCAGACATTCCCGTGTCTGTGTTTCTTTGGCTTTGGAGCAGCAGCGCGGACACCGAAGCACTTTGTCCAAGATTCTGTTCAGTAGATCTGACTGTTTGACATCTCACCAGCGACCATGTAGCGACGTTCCAGCGATCCTTACCAGGTCATACCGTTATTGGGATCGCTGGAACGACGCCAAGTGTGACGGGACTCTAAGAAACATTGTTTCTTGATAATAGCGCAGTCTGTCGATGAATGAGCCGTTTGCTTACTCATCGTAATAAATGATCTTTTGTGCTGCAAAAGAATATTTAAAAAAAAAAATTACAATATAACCAGCTCACTGTTCAATGTGGTGTCCAGCAAGCAAGCTCTTAATAGCATGAACTTAGATAAGAAAAAACTTGTAAGTTCCAGCTTCTGATTTCAAATATCAAAAAAATAAGCTTTATTCAATCCTTAAAAATTATACATAACAATAGAGATTAATAAAAGCGAGAAACAGGAAGTACTAGACAACGCGTTTCGAATGCAATCCTGGGTTCGTATCAACCATTGATAAAGAATGCAGGACTGAGTTTGAAATGCGTCGCCTTGTGATTCCTGTGACTTTTCTTTTAATCCCTACTAATATGTCTAAGGGCCCTTTCACATCAGCGTTTTTTGAAATTTGCGGCAGATGCGGTGAAAAAACCGCATCTGCCGCAATTACCGCATACCGGCTGCACTTGCGGCGCGGTTGCGGTAAACGCCATGCAAAGTATAGGCGTACTTGCGGCAGGTGCGGCAAGTGCGGCCGCGAAAAAAAACCGCTGATGTGAAAGGGCCCTAACTCTAAAGATGGAACAAAGTTTATACTTTTCAATATTTCAACCAGAAGCTGGAATTTCAAGGTTTTTTTTTAATATTGTTTACGGCAGCACATTGTCCTGTGTAAGCAGGACCTCTGCTGCCAAGAACTATAGAAGCCAATGTGCACACTGAACAATCTATTAGATCGCTTAGTGTGGTGCATCTGAAACAATGAAATGACCGCGTGTTGAACGGTTGACGGTTGTTAACGCTGCACATTGTACAGTTTATACGGACCTTTAGTCCTCAATTAAAGACTATTACATCACAAATAACTATTCTTTTAGTTGGCGGAGATCCCACATCACCCGCCTATCGGATATTCATGGCAAATCCGGTAGATACACAGCCATCTATTGTTTGCACATCAGATATCTTCCTCATTTAACTATCAAATATTCATGATTTCAATACCCAAAGTATTGTGTGTGAGGGAGGGAGGCGCACTTTACCTATGTGAGGTTCAGGGTCAGTGGTCTGTGTTAAGTTGACGGGATGTTTGGTGAAGTTCTGGTCCAAGTCTTGAAGCATCATATCAGGATATTGAGGAAAAGAGTGCATGCCCTGCCAGAAGAAGAGGCTCATTAGAAGATCATACTATGCTTTGATCATGTAGGTCTTGTCATTTTGCCACAGGTTGGATACCATTAGTTTATATGTTTAGCCAAAAGATCATTATGATAGTGCGACATTTATCACAATCACTTTTGATTTATTCTGATACACGCTAGTCAATGCTATATTTACAATGGCGCGCCTGTTGTAATGGGAAATGACCAGAGGTGTCTTCCCCTTCAGATAATAGTTGGTGATGACGGCATCTGACAAAAATGGAGGAAAAGGCTCCCATTCACCTTCACTTGTTTTCTCAATCGTCAATTTTAGGACTCTAGAAAACACGAGCAGGCTTCATTTATGAAAACAGGCCTTGTTGTCCATAGCAACCAATCAGGGCTCAGCTTTCATTTCCTAAAGTCTTCTGGAAAAATGAAAGCTGCGTTGTGATTGGTTGCTATGGTTAACGAGGTAAATCGTGGTAAATAGAGTTTGCTGTGACAGGAAATGTCATCATTTCTAATCCTGAAATAGATGGAAGAAACTCTCATAAAAATTGTAATGGCATGCACTACAGTTAACACTATATTTACTAGGGAGTATCAATTATAATGCCAAATAACCAGAGGCATCTTCCCCTTCAGATAATTGTTGGTGATAGCATCTAGCAAAATGGAGGAAAAGGAATAGGCTTCCATTCCCCTTTACTTGTTTTCAGAAAACTCAATTTTAGGGCTCTAGAAAACATGAGCAGGCTTCATTTATAAAAATAGGCCTGGTTGTCCATAGCAACCAATCAGGGTTCACCTTTTATATCATAAAGTCTTCTGGGACAATGAAAGCTGCGTTGTGATTGGTTGCTATGTTTAACAAGGCCAATCGTAGTAAATAAAGTTTGCTGTGACAGAAAATGTTATAATTTCTAATCCTGAAATAGATGGAGGAAACGCCCAATGGCATTGAACGGAATGTGCTGGAAAACACTGGGTCGGTAGCAGCTCGGGAGTTAAGATCTGCCCATAGCAACCAATCAGATGAGAGCTTTCTGTTTTTTAAGACCCTTTGACAAATAAAAGCAGCAATCTCATTGGTTGATACAAGTATCTATGCATTTAGGAAGTGGCAGTGGTAATATGTATAGATCTTAAGGGGATTTCTAAGTGTTATATAGACCTTACACAGTGGCGTAACTTCAGGCCCTGGGGCCCCGGTGCGAAAGCTCCAACGGGGCCCCCAATTATTGCAAATTTTTAATAGTATTAGTCTTTTTCTATAGGCCAAAGAGACTTTTGGGGCCCCCTAGGCTGCAGGGCCCGGGTGCGATCGCAACCCCTGCACCTGTGGTAGTTACGCCCCTGACCTTACAAAAGATCTGTCCCAAAACATGGTATAATAATGTTTTTTGTTTTCAAATGATTTTTATTGAATTTACTATGCAAAACAGGTAGCTCACGAATGCATTACTGAGCGTATTCATTAAAGAATAGAGTATACAACTCGATAATAGTAATAAAATAACATGTACAATTAAAAACATTAATTAGAAATAATAAAGTTTTTTAAACCCTACAGATTCAACTACTTGGGCGATGATCCAGCTCAGTGAAGCGCATCGCTATTGCTCGTATGCTAAAATGAAACAGAATGTCCAACAAATGGCACCTTCCATTACTCAAAGTCCCCAGAGATCTATGGGGTTAGGTTTCTCCTTGTGGAGAGTGACATGCCAGTATGAGGAGGCATAAATGGTACAATGCTCCTCTGGGAAATACACAAATTGCCTCTTCAGAGAGCAAGATTACTTGAACTCCACTGCCACCTATTGGAAGTAGCAATCTTAAAAGTCAATATGGACGCTTTAACGAGCCTTATCATATGACGATAAGCAAGGGGCAATAACACCATGTCTGCAAACTGAAATTCTGGCTTTTTATCCAAAGTCATATGACAAGGCTCGTTACAGGGTCCATACCGACTTTTAGAATAGCTATTTCCAATAGGTGGTGCTAGAGTTCAAGTCCTTTTCCTCTCTAAAGAGACAATTTGCATTTTTCCCAGAGGAGCATTGTGGTGTTTAAGTCTCCTCATACCAGCATGCTTAACCTGGTGTGTCACTTTCCACAAAGACAAACCTTACCACTTAGACTCACATATAGCCAGATCAGATTTCATACTTTGCACTGACGAGGGGGAAAATCCCGAAACACCATGTCTGCAAATTGAGATTCTGGTTTGGGTTTTTATCTTAAGTCCTATGGTAAGGCTTGTGAAAGGGTCGATATCGACTTTTAGGATTGCTACTACCAATAGGTAGCATTAGTGTTGAAGTCTTCTTCCTCTCTCAAGGTTCCCATACACATCACATAAAAATTGGCCATTGGTCAGACCAAAATACATCTCAGACCTCATCAGCCAATATTAGATTTCTTTTTCAGGCAATAATGCAGTCAGTGCTGATTGGTACCTGAAAAAATCCACCCTGCCAGCCCAATATTGAGTGACAATGATCATCAGCCGCCGACCGTTCGTCTTGGTGAAAATCGCCCATATCAGACGACTTTTATCTGATTTGTGTCGGCTTCATTCTGCAGAAACTATCAGCTAGTTGGACCTGTAGTCCAATAGGCTAAATAGGGACAGCAATAACCGGATCCCTCAACAGCTGCTTGTAAGTCTCTCCCCAGTAAAATACTGTAGAGCCAGGGAAAAACAGCAATTGACTAAACAGAAACAACAACAGGATCCATCAACAACAGCTCGCTTTTAGTTTACAGGTAGCTACATACTAGAACATAGCCGAAGGTATCACTTCTGTTCTATAAAAGTATAGGAACGATTTAACTAATTTATAGTTTGTTTTTAGTGGAGTTAAGCCACAAACTAGTAAAAAAACCATATACCAGATGCTAAATTGGATAAATAGTTATGTATGTGATTTCTGCGTTTTCCCTATCTATGCACATACTCACATAAATACATATAGAACTTACCAAGTAATTTGAAGAAAGCTCAAACCTATGGGAAAAAGAAAAATAGAAAAGTCATGTACAATGTTCAGAGCGCGGCCGCTGGGGACTAACACAAAACTTCCTAACAGTCGATTCGTATCTTCATCACACTTCCTGAAATGGCGTTAACGAATGAGACACAAGATAAGTGATATATATAGATATATATATCTTACACTATAGCAGTAGCTGTTATAACAAACTTGCTTTAATCCAATACCAATAACCAATACATTTGTACCACTTAAGGAACTTCCTAATGTGTATTAAACATACAGATGTAGCAGAGCTGAGTGTGTCATTAAAAGGGTTGCTCATCTGAATTAGGCTATGTTCACCCATACCATTCGTTTTTGGGATCTAAGTGCAAAAACGCATGTGCATTAAGTGTCACTGCGTTTTTCAACAACACGTGTTTTTGTTCAGCATCCCAAAAAATGCTGCATGCAGCGTTTTTGGGTGCTATAAAAAAAATGCATGCTTTTTTTTAACATGGGGCCCTATGGGAAACGCATGCGTTAACGCATGGCACATATAGGCACCTGCGTTAACGCATATGCGTTTTTCATTAAAAAAATGACTAAGTCCCAAAATTTGCAAAAAAACGTCCAGGACCTCAGGGGACACTATTGGCACCCTTAGAAAAACGGATCCGTTTTTCTAAGGGCATTAAAAATCAGATTGGTATGTGTGAACATAGCCTTAACGTCATAGAGTGGGATCCCTTGTTAGGAACAACCATCTATGATCTAAAGCAGAAAGCCAGTTTTTTAACCTTTGGTGAGCATCTAATCACTACAGCGACTCTTAAAGGGGACATCCTTGATGAAACCACCCCTTTAAGACATTTCCGTTTTCACATGCTGACATAAGTCATTAGGTTTACTTGGGGTCCTATGAAAACATGATACATACAATATAGGAGAAAAAGAGCCGGGTTTGTCCGCGCTAGACCACGGGGAAAACCGAGGATGCAAGCAAACCTTTATTTACACTCAAGCCAACGCGTTTCGTGGCCACTTCATCAGGGCAACAATACAGGTGGTTGTGACTCTCACAACCATACCAGGTGAGTGGATTACCTTTGTTAATAACACGCTGGTGTCCCTCATTTACCGCCTTAGTGCGCTCCCCCTCGCTCTAAATTGTTTGCAGATGAAAACATGATAGAATTTGCATTCACCTTTCTAGATAAATATGAAAATGTAGCAGAGCTGAATATGTCGTCACTTATACATCTGTGAAATGGGAATACAAATGATAATGATTTAGCGGTCTCCAGTGGTCTTAATAAAAACCTGAAAAATAGACATAAATTTCCTATTTTTCTTTACATATTCCCTCAATATCAGCAAAAGAATTTACAAAAGTAAAGTCCAAATATTCCAAAAAAAGGGAAAATTAGTTGAATACCGGAATGAGATTTTTTTTTTAGAGGATTTAAATTTAATTTATAATGACTACTCTATATAGGAAAATGTGTGAAGGACCAATTCCTGCAAAGGAAAAGTGATGGGTCCCTTAAAAAAAAAAAAAAAAAAAAAAAAATATATATATATATATATGTATATATATATATATATATATATATATATGTATATGTATGTAAGTATATATATATGTATGTGTGTATATATATATATATATATATATATATTGTAGATAAAAATTAATAATTAGAAGTGTTACATTGCATGACTTAAGCAAGCAGATTTGAGGCATATCTGTTTTTTAGGGATGTGCTGATCCAATTTTTTCCTTCCCGCCTTTGCTCTATTGGTTGTCTACAGTCTGGATCCCTGCACCTGCAGAGGCGTTAGTTCACGATATCTGCACTGTGAGGCTATGTTCACACATAGCGTATTTTGGTCTTCATGCAGCACTACTTAGCGCTGTGTAAATTCAGTGAAACGTAGCACCGTTACGCATCCCAGCAAAAGCAATGGCTTTTGCAAAAAAGCGTTCACATGGTCCGCAATTGTGCGGATGCGCTTTGTGCTGCAAATTACCATGTTGATTCTTTGCGCTTTTTACTCACTTTGCCGCGTTCCCCCGCTGATTGCTCCTCATACCGACACCATAGGACCTTAATCAGCACCATGTGACTGTGCGACGTCACCCAGTCACATGGCAGGCCGCAGGGTCCCAGAGGCCGTGCTTGCATTGGCCCGACAGGTAAGTAAAGCGCAGGGGCATTCACACCCATAACGCTGCGTTGTGAGGATGCCTTCTTGTTGCAGTACGGATACTCACAAAATGCAGCAATTACACTGTGTGTGAACCCAGCCTGAGGCTTTTCCTAACATTTTTCTTGCTGGAATGTTAAACAAGTACCCTAATATTATTTACATTTACTATTTACGTTATTACACGGTATATGCTCATTTTGTGTTTTTTTTGGGGCGGGGGGGTTGACAATAGGAACTGGTTAGACCTCAATCTCAATTTGACGTCCATTTTTCGCAGGGGTTCTATTCATGTTTTTAAGGAATTCATTATAGTCTATATAGTGTCTGAACAAAGAAAAGAGAAAATAAAAAAAAACAACACATTCCTTTTTGATCCGAGCTCAAACTCATCTATTCAAAGCAATGAGTCTGTGAAAAAAATGGACAAGACACAGAAAGTGAGAATTGGATAAAAAATTGGATCCAAACTGATTTTTCAGTATGCAAAAAAACAAAACAAAAACACAGACATCTGAATAAGGCTTTAGTCGTCAGCTCTGACTATTATACCGTATTTTGCACTGCATCAGTCAGAGTCAAATTAAGGGAAATTGAGGAGTTAGAGTTGGAGTCGAAGTCAGATGTTTGCTTACTGACTTCACAGTCATGGTTGTGGAGTCGGTGTTCATTTTGGTGAAGTTGGAGTCGGATTCAGGGAAATTGAAGAGTCGGAGTTGGATGTTTGGCTTACCAACTGTACAGCCATCCCGACAACGATACGACCTGGTAGGGATTGCTGTTGCGTCGCTATGTGGTCGCTGGTGAGATGTCAAACAGTCAGATCCCACCAACGATGCAGCAGCGATCCGGAATGATACGGAGGTTGTTGGGACCCTGTTTCTAGACCTGTAGTCAAACACACCGATGCATGCTGCCCAGCGGGAGCCTGACGACCAAAAAATGGTCCAAGAGACTATGACACGACCAGCGATCTCACAGCAGGGGCCTGGTCACTGTTAAGTGTCAAATATAGCGAGATCGCTGGGAGGTCACTGTTGCGTCACCAAACTTGTGACTCGGCAGTGATCTCGCTTAGTGTGACGGGGGCTTTAAGTTGGATAATTTTTGGAACACCGGCTGATCTTTCAAGATAGATCATGTTGGAGAAGTGAAAGATTACAAATATAGACGTACAA
Source organism: Allobates femoralis (assembly GCA_033576535.1). Classification (NCBI taxonomy): domain Eukaryota; kingdom Metazoa; phylum Chordata; class Amphibia; order Anura; family Aromobatidae; genus Allobates; species Allobates femoralis. The sequence continues at coordinate 82,515,896 of JARQOC010000009.1, forward strand.
TGACTGATTCTTCAGGGAGATACGTTCCCACGGGCCGTGACTGATGGCACTAATTCCCTTCAAACATTGAACACTCATGATCACTCATCCTAGTTGAGTGTGCATACGCTTCTCCTATTTTGATGATTCACCCATTCATGTAAATAAACAAAAACAGCCTTTCAGTTACCATCCATGCGTCCTCCGAGTGCTCTCCATTTTTCATTGAGTAGGAGAAAATGTGAAAAATTTCTATCATTTTTTCTTTTCATCCAAGAAAACTGGATGGCACACCGATTGTAAAAATCGAGACATGGAGCAAAAATGGGGCCGGCTCACGAGAAAAACCGGCCATTTTATGGAGACGAGAAAAAAAACCTGACGTGTGAATTCAGCCTGAGGAAGACTCCGGATTTGTCGTTCTCAACTTGTTTTCTTTTAGTGTTACTGGAACAAGACTATTTCCAATCGCTCTCTGCTGAGGGTTGTAGTTTAGTTTCCCCTTTTCTCAGAATAAAAAGCAATTACACAAGTCTGTATCTCACACATGCGTCTCCCTAGCAGTGGACAGTGTGGTCAGCAACACATATATATATCTATATCTATATATATATATATATATATATACACATAAATATATATTTTATTTAGTTACGGGCCCTACAGGAAAGGGCTGCAGTTGCAAAAAAAAGTGCAACACGGAGAGGACGACCAGACCAGTGCGTCATTTGTGCCGACATCTACTTCATGGATGGCGGCCCGCACTGTTCCGTCGCCCACATTGGCTCATTCTCTGCATCTTATGGCCCCAGGGGACACAATTTGCATAACAGGGAAAGGGTGATATTATAAATGTAACGGAAACACAAACCTGTTTTGCTGTAAAGTAACACAATGACGCGCACACAATAATAATTCACCAAAGCTACATGAAGATGATGGTGCTGCACACCCGCTGCACTTATCAATGTGGCTAAATTTGGCACTTACTCATGCAAAAATTATCATTCACCATCTTTATACTTCAGAGATATATGCAGCAAAACCGCAACTTTAAGTTGTATAAAGTTGTCTTTGACGAAAGAAAGTAGGCAGATGCATAGCCAAGTGTAGTACACAGGCTATGTGGCAGAACGATTTCTAATTGGCAAAGAGGTTCTGCAGGGGCTGGAATGTTCTCCAATTTGTAACCTACATTTTTTAGATTATTTAAAGGTATAGGCTGCGCCTGCAACAAAGCAAATACTATACTGGCCACTAGGGGGAGCTGGAGAAGATCGGATTCTGTGCACATTACCCTTCCAAGGCTGATGGCACAGGTGGGGGGCAAGACGCTGGTGGGGCAAACTGAGTCCCCCTCCCAACTGAAGCTACCACTAGGACCTTCTATAAAACGTTTGCTTTACTCTACATACATATATATATAAGCAATAAAATGAAGCCACACCAGCTTGTAAAAATGTATTTGGTGCCAATCCCCAGGCTGTAAACCAACAACCTGTATTATATAGAGGAGGCTGGGAAGGTCCTGTGCTTTTTTCTAAACTCATCTACCCATTCATCTGTTGATCATCTATCTATCTATCATATCTATCCATCAATCTCTGTATTTTTATCTATGTGTTGTATCTATCATCTAGCCATCTCTTGTCTATCATCTATCTGTTGTATCCATCCATCATCCATCCATCTGTTGTATCTATCTATCAACCTATCTACACATCTATCTGTTGTATCTATCCATCTATCTGTTGTATCCATCCATCTATCTGTTGTATCTATCCATCTATGTATCTATCACTATCACACATCTATCTGTTGTATCTATCCATCTATCTGTTGTATCTATCCATATATCTGTTGTATCCATCCATTATCCATCTATCTGTTGCATCTATCCATCTATCTGTTGCATCTACCTATCCATCCATTATATCTATCCTCCATCTATCCATGTATCAGGCTATCCATCTCTCTACATATCTATCAGTTGTATCTATCCATCCATCTATCAGTTGTATCTATCTATCTATCTATCTATCTGTTCTATCTATCTTTCTATCTATCTATTCTATCTATCAGTTCTATCTATCTATCTGTTCTATCTATCTATTATCAACTATCTATTTATCTATCTATCTATCTATCTATCTATCTATTCTATCTATCTATCAGTTCTATCTATCTATCTGTTCTATCTATCTATCTATCTATCTAACGTTGTATCTATTTATATCCATCCATGAAGATTTTTCCAAAGATTTCATATCTAAATTTAAATTATCCAATATCCATTTAATAGCCTATATAAATGTATCAATCTCTTTCTAATATCTATTTGTTGATAATACTGAATCAGTTATGATGATGTAAAGTTATATCATCCACCCAAATCCTGACCACAAGCCATGAATCATGTACCATAAGCCAAGTCATCCAATACTAAATAGATATAAAGTATTTCTAGAAGATACATTTTAGGAAACAGCATAGTACCGAATTATGTGTATTATCATATAGAGCAAGACTTTATCCCTATTATATATCTTTTATTTCTCACCACCCTGTGTCTGGGCCCCAAAACAGTTTCTCATTGTTGAAGATCAATATTTTAGGAATGATTAATACTTAGCATATAACATTGTCCTGTCACTACAGCCCTGTGCAAAGTGCATCCAGAGAAGAGAACAGAGACTAAACAAACGTCTGGAACATTAAGGCTTTGTTCACACAGCGTTTACGGTGGTTGTTTTGCATGTTTTTTTTCCTTTGGTTTTATGCAAATCTACACTAATAAAAGCTGCCTTTGTCATTACCAGCAAAACCTCTGAGATCCCAGAAATCTCCTGCCCACAGACACCTGCGTTTCTTTCCCTGTCTGAAATGGAAACCGCTCGGTTTTTGCTGCGTTTTTAAAAGAAACAGCGTGTCAATTATTTCATCATTTTTCTTGCTTTTTTTCACTATTGAAAGCCATGAAGAGTGAAAAAAACACAGGTTTCTGACAGCCAGAAGATCAGGTACTGCTGCAGAAAAAAAACGCAGAAAAAACACCCTGTGTGAACATAGGCTAATAAAGTAAATGACAGCGTGTACATCACAATACCCAAACCCAGTACAGATACCAGGAGCATGAAATCTGCTGTATACAGAACTATGTATTATCTACAATAAGTCATTATATAGGAATGATATCTACAGATCACATCCATCTATGAACATCAGTCTACAAATGTCGCTCTTTATCTATTTGTGATTTATCTACGTTACATAATATCTAGCCATTTCAGATCTATTCTCACCCATATCTAGAAAACATGTTACACTTGGGTATCAAAAAGCTGCAGAACCTTTTTTACATATAAGGTATCTATTGACCATCTCTGTAACCTCTCCTATCTAACTCTCATCAATCTCTCTATCTTTTTATCTATCTATTATCTCTCCTTATCCATCTAGTCAAACTGTCCATCTACCCATGTAACATCAATCTCACAGCTGTTAATCTATCTATATATCAGCTACGTATATCTATCTAAAAAGAATAAATTAAACTTATGTATCAAAAAGCTGCAGAACCTTTTTTACATATAAGGTATCTATTGACCACCTCTCTCTGTAACCTCTCCTATTTAACTCTCATCAATCTCTCCTACCTATTATCTCTCCTTATCCATCTAGTCAAACTGTCCATCTATCTATGTAACATCAATCTCACAGCTGTTTAAATCTATCTATATATCAGCCTACGTAATATCTATCTAGAAAAGAATAAATTAAACTTATGTATCAAAAAGTTGCAGAACATTTTTTTTACATACATCCCTTGACTATCTATCTATCTATTATTACTATCTATCTATCTATCTATCTCTCAACCACTCTCCATCATCTCTCCAACCATCTTCCATCCATCTCTCCATCCATTCTCCATCCATCTCTCCATCATCTCTCCATCCATCTCTCCATCCATCCTCCATCCATCCATCCGAGAAAAAATGTGGCCATGTCACGGTAAATATACCACCTTCCTATCTATCCAGTCAAACTGTCATCTACTTACATAATATCAATCTCATATCTGTTTATATCCATCTATATATCTATGTAATATCTATCTACAAGAAGAAAAAAGTAAAAAGTTTGGAAAAGTTGCAGAACATTTTGGATGTGCATCGATTGATCTATCCATCTATAATCTATTTGTCTTGTATTTTTTCTGCATCTGCAACATGTAGCTCGTACATATCTATAATACATATATATTTAAAAACAAAAATGCACATTATGTATTAAAAGGTTGTGGAAGTCATTTTTCCCCATTTACTTTTGATTACCTATCACCAACTTTCCTGTTTCCATCTCATCCATCTAGCTATGTAATAACTGACGGTCATGTACTACCGTATTATGTATTGATACAAAGCAGAACATATATATATATATATTATACACACATACAAATATGTCTATTGATCTCGTATAATCTATGTACTATTTATCTATATGGTGTAGTTTATGGACCAGTACCCTTGTAGCTGTAGTAGTGAGCACAGCTTATTGTAATATCATTAGATATTATTAGTGGATCAGACGGACAGACACAGGACTGCGGATACAGCATCGTCTTATTTCGGCATACCCCTGATGTAGCCGTCATAATCAACTCTGGTACTTTAAGATAAAATAAGGAAAAATTAAAAAAAGTCACCTACCGTGGTGGATCTAGGGAGAGCATCTTTCTGGCAGGACAGTGAAGCTGCCGGTGGCAGTGATGTTCGCTCTGTGTTTACAGCACCCCCTTTGCAAACTCTAATATCACATATTTACCTGGGGCGAGCTTTTTAACTTTTTTTTGCCTGAGGGAGGGACAAGTCCTACAAGTCATAGGAGGAGTCACAGGTTTCACAATAGAGGAGATGCACATGTGTACAGTGATGGCTCTGCCTTCATGACAATCCCAACACCCATCTACCACAGGATACAGTTATGATAAGCCTGGACAAACAATCATAAAGAGGACCTGCTCCGGATCCCAGCACATGTCACCTGATATTATTATATTATTTTGTTTTTATCCTTTAACATCTCAGGGCTTAAAAGTTTTGTAACTTTTTACAACTTTTATTACTTACTACCTTTCATGGACATAAATACATATAGTGTATCATTTAACATATACACAGACACACATAGTATAATATGTCACATATAATTATTTATTTATAGAGCTCCATTGATTCCATGGTGCTGCACATGAGAAAGGGATACATGCAAAACAAGTGAAAAACACAATAAACAGACTAACAGTGACAGATTGATACAGAGGGGAGAGAGGACCCTGCCCTTGCAGGCTTACACTCTACAGGGCAGTGGGGAGGGAGACAGTAGGTTGGGTCTGGTCTGGTGGAGGTGGAGCGCCAGGTCCTGTGGTGGTGGGACTCCAGATCTAGTGGTGGTGGGGCGCCGGGTCCTGTGATGGTGGAGCGCCAGGTCCTGTGGAGGTGTAGTCATTATAGGTTGTAGGCTGTTCTGAAGAGAAGGGTTTTCAGGTTCCGCTTGAAGGTTCCGAGTGTAGGGGACAGTCGGACATGTTGGTGTGCAGAATTCTAGAGGATTTGGGATGCTCGGGCAAAGTTTTGCAGATGGTTGGATGAGGAATGTACAAGTGTGGAAGAAGGGAGGTCGTCTGGGGAGGATCGAAGATTACATGTTGGATGATATCGAGAGATTAGTTCAGAGATATATGGCGGAGACAGATTGTAGACGGCTTTGTAAGTCAGTGTTAGTTTGAATTGGATATGTTGGGGAACTGGAAGCCAGTGGAGGGATTTCCAGAGAGGAGAAGTGGAGGAATAGCAAGGAGAGAGGTGGATTACTCGAGCAGCAGCGTTAAGGATAGATTGGAGAGATGCAAAAGTGTTAGCATGGAGACCACAGAAGAGGATGTTGCAGTAGTCGAGGCAGGAGATGATGAGGGCATGCACAAGTATTTGTGTAGATTGAGGGTTGAGGAAAGGATACATTCTGGAAATATTTTTGAGTTGGAGGTAGCAGGAGGTGGCAAGGGCTTGGATGAGCAGTTTGAAGGACAAGTTAGAGTCAAGGGTTACTCTGAGGCAGCGTATTTCAGGTACAGGGCTAAGTGTGATGTCATTTATTGTGACAGATCGGGTAAGGAAGATTCAAGAGATGGAGTAAACATGACGAGTTCGGTCTTGTCTATGTTTATATATACATTTACTATGCATACAGTATGTATATAATATATACCCTGTTTTCCCAAAAATAAGACAGCGTGTAATATTAGTTTTTGCCCCCAGAGAGGCGTTAGGTTTTATTTTCAGATGTCTTATTTTTTCATGATCCCAATCATCCCCTTGCAGCACCGAATGTCCCCAATACGGTGTCTGCAAGGAAAAACAGAAAAAAAACACCTTTTCTCACCAGTCCTCCACAGTCTGCGCTGTATGTATCGGTATTCCGGGCGCCGCTATAAGCTCTCTGGCTAAGCTGTCATAAATGTACAGTAAGCTGCCGATCAATCAGAGGCCTGCATATAATGTTATGTGCCGACGTTACCTGCTAGCCTCTGACCGGTGGCTTACCGTACATTTACGGCAGCTGAGCCAGAGAGCTGAGAGTGGCGCCCGGAATACCATACAGAAGCGGTCGCCAGGACAACGGCGGCAGGCGGGCTGCGGTAAATATAATCATGGCTGCATGCCCTTATCTTCTGTTAGGCGAGCATGCTTAAAAAATAAATAAATGAAAAATAATCTTTGGTGGTTCTTATTCTCGGGGGGAGGCCTTATATTTAGCAGTTCTGCAAAAAAAAAACCACCAGGCCTTATTTTCAGGGAAACACAGTATGTATATATACAGTACATATTTATATTTTTATATAACAAAATTATAGCAGCTTACTGTTGACGCCAATAACATGTACACAATGATGTTTTTATGTTCAATATGTTTTTATTAACGATCCACAAAAATTGTCACAAACAGCTGAGTATATAGTGGGCTGATCACTTTTCCACTTACTTACACCACATAGAGATTTTAGATTAATCAAGGGCCAACATGGCCTCAACAGAATTTATCTTAATAGACATTAAACATATCAATTCGCAATATTATAACGATATACTTGTAATACACATTAGTAAAGGGGCTAGGAAGTGTCATAAATGTCTTCTACTGAATAAAAGGGTAAGAGCTAAAACCATTATTCTGTAGTATGTATTCGGAACTCAGTGAAGTCAGATTTTAAACGCTTCAGTATGTGTCAGCTCTATTTATTCACAAGAGTCTTACTCAATATGTAACTTCACTTATCTTGATCATTAAAGGGTAACATCTATGTGAACGTGAAGCAGTATATATCAAGGTGGGTGAATCTGCTATGGTTAGGATGCAGAGTAAGTAAAAGAAATATGACTCTGTCTTTGCTTATTGCATTCTATCGACTGTTGGACTAAGCAGGGCTGTCAGTTGTTTCTGGTCCAAGATCTTAGTCATTGAGTCTCGCTCCCATACCTCATATCGCTACCAATAGGTCACCAAGCACGAAAGGAAATGAAGAATTAGATCAATAGAGAAAGAATAGTAGGGGGATACAAGGGGGAAAATAGATTTTTAGTATAGTACATATAGGTTAGGGAAAGCGAACCCTTCACGGGGGTTCATAATTGTGCAATGACGAACCCTCTGTCCCATTAAGCACACTGTGAATGGAGGCTCCCCGTATCCAAATCCGCCCCCTTTTTTGCTTCCCCTCAGAAAGTATCTCTAAATGTCTGGGAATCTTTAAACAAGATCCAGGGACCCCAAGTCTTGAGATATCGGTCCCTGGCATCGGAGACCTCTGCTGTGAGTTCTTCCATACGGTGCAGTTTCACCATCTCCGCTAACCACTCCGTCAAAGGAGGAGTGAGTGTAGACTTCCAGTATCTGGGTATGACCGTCCGAGCTGCTGTTAGAAAAAATCTGAGCAGGTCGGTCTTCTGCGATTTATAGGACCCTGGGAGTATCGACAGTAAGGCTATGTCAGGTATCATCACTTGAGGCCTACCGTAAACCTTCCCATACAGATGGAAAACTGCCTGCCAAAAAGGTTTAATTCCTTCACATTCCCACCAAATGTGTATCATGGTGCCTACTTCTTTGTTACACCTCCAACAAGTGTCTGAAACTGTAGGGAAGGCCGCATGTAGGGTGGATGGGCAACGGTACCAACGAGTCAAGATTTTATAGTTTTTCTCTTGGGCTTGGCACGCCATTGAGAGTTTATGAGTGTATATGCAAGCCCTCTCCCAATCCTCTGCGGGGATCTCTTCTCTCAAATCCCTTTCCCAACTGATCATGAATCTTGGTCTATCTTCCTCTGTTCGTGTATTGAGAACAGAGTAGATTGAAGAGATTGTGTGCTCTGGTGGGGAATCAAGAAGAAACAGTTTGTCTAATGGTGTCGGGAGGGCCGAAAAATCCACTTCCTGAGATAGACTGGCTATATAGGACTGAAGCTGTGCATACTCCAACCATGTCCTGCTAGAGGTCGTTGCGGCTAAGTCATCGGCCGTCTGAAGGGTCCCCCTCACAAACGCCAGCATTAGACGAGGTCGATCCTTGCGACTCCATTTCAAGAAGGATTGGGCCTGCAGTGCCGGGGGGAACGCTGGATTATGAAAAAGAGGGGTGAGAGGCCCCGGGCTCCTTGTCCTTAGGTTTTGTTTGCTTAGTGGGTCCCAGAGTTTTAAAGTTGTGGTCATGAGGGGGTCGTCCAAACCCCATTGGGGTCTATCTGCTGGCGGTAGCCAAGGCAAGCTCCACAGAGGGATGTCTACTATTGACTGCTCTAATTCCACCCATTGTTTTTCCTCTCCATGGTATTCCCAATCAATCAGACGGTTTAGAACTGCTGCTTTATAGTAGTTTTTAAAATTTGGTAAACCCGTCCCGCCTTGAGATTTATGCCTATATAAGGTCTGTAAGCTTATTCTTGGGCGTTTCCCTCCCCAAACAAATCTAGAGACAATAGACTGCAGTTGTTTGAAGAACTGAGCCGGGACCGCCAATGGGGCCGCTTGGAACAAGAATAGAAAACGGGGAAGGACATCCATTTTTATGGCGTTGATTCGTCCAAGCCAGGATACCCGACGTCTATCGTAATTGCGCAGGTCGTTTGTTGTTTTTTGCAGCAAAGGGGGATAGTTTAAATTGAACCATTTGGAAATATCGCTGTGGACCACTATTCCCAGGTATTTCAGACCAGACAACTGCCACTTAAATGGGAAGGACTCCATCAAGTGCTCCCTCTCCCCCCTGTGTAGGGATACATCCAATGCCTCCGTCTTATGAGTGTTGATCTTAAAATTGCTATGCTTACCATACTCCCCAAAGACCTTGAGTATTGAGGGGAAGGACGTGCGTGGTTGAGTTACAAATAACAATAAATCATCCGCGAAGAGCGCTGTTTTATACTGCCTATCGTTGAGTTCTACCCCTTTAATGTCCGGGCTTCCACGTATTGCCACGGCCAGGTATTCCATAGTAATTACATAGAGTAATGGGGAGAGAGGGCATCCCTGTCGCGTTCCATTGTTTATCGGGAAAGGAGTGGACAATCCTCCATTAGCTTTAACCCTGGCTGTGGGACAACTATAAAGAGACATGACTCTGCTCATAAATCGTGTCCCCAAGCCCAACCGTTCCAGCGAGGCCTCCAGAAAGCACCAGTTGACCCGGTCGAAGGCCTTTTCAGCATCAACCGAAAGTATACACATTGGGATCTTACGGGCCCTCGACCGGGCCATAATCAACATAAGTTTGTTAGTATTATCCCTAGCCTCTCTCCCCTGAACAAATCCCACTTGATCGTTGTGTATCACAGAGGGAAGGAGAGGAGCTAGACGATTAGCTAAAAGTTTGGAAAATAGCTTTATGTCTATATTTATTAAGGAAATAGGCCTATAACTGGCCACTTCCGAGAGATCTTTGTCAGGCTTAGGAATAACACTAATGTGGGCTTCCAGTGATTGAGGGACCCACGTGCAGTCTGAGGTAATGGCGTTGAACGTCTTTGCCAAGAACGGAACCACCTGGGGGCAGAATAGTTTGAAGAATTTGGAGGTGAACCCATCTGGTCCCGGGCTCTTACCTCCCGGGGAGCTACGAATTACTTCTGTGACCTCATCTTCAGTAAAGTCTGTCTCTAGTGTATTGGTTAAGTCAGGGGCAATGGCTGGTGGAGCTATATTGTCCATATACGATTTTAATTTATCTTTATATCTTTCTTTATTCATGTCAGCGTAATGCCCTTTGATATTGTAGAGACGATTGTAGAAGTCTCTGAATGCTTGCAAGATAGCTTCAGGATTTTGAGAAATTTCCCCATTTTGTTGTTTAATTTGTGGAACACGACCAGGGATACCCCTCGGGTGGAGCAATCTAGCTAAAGGCCTCCCACACTTATCTCCATGTTCATAGAGATGCCTGTGGAGCCTTTCTCTCCCTCTTAAGTATTTCTGATCAATGAGGCCCCTAAGTTCATCTCTCACCATTATCAACTCCGCCAGGGTCTGCTTCTCTAGCGTCCTTTTGTGGATGCTCTCTAGGGACTCTATTTTCTTTACTAGAGCGTCTATTTTGTGACTTTTTTCTCGTTTAATTCTAGAGCCATGTTTAATTAATACTCCTCTCACCACGCACTTTAGAGTTTCCCACTGGGTTGGTAGAGCTGTCTGGTCTGCTTCGTGTATAGAGAGGAATTCGGAGATCACCTCCTTTACTTCTGAGCAGCAGATTTCATCATTCAGGAGGTTATCATTTAATCTCCAGGACCACTGTTTGTCGTTTACCCCCGGCAGGCGCAGGTGACAGAAAATAGGAGCATGGTCGGAGAGGCACATCTGTCCCACAGTAGCCTGTGGCTCCCATGTCAAAACTCTCTGACTAACTAAAAAGTAGTCTAATCTACTATACGAGTCGTGGACAGGTGAGAAGTAGGTGTAATCTCTGTCGTGGGGGTGAAGGGCTCTCCAAATGTCTACCAGGCTTAGGTTCTGTAACGCTCGCTTAACCGCCCTCAGTTTGGACCCTGATATGCCTCTGCCACCAGAGGAACTATCAATCGAGGGGTTCAAAGTGAAGTTTAAATCTCCTCCTATGACGATAACTCCCTCCGCAAAATCTGCCAGTGTGCCTAGGAGATCTTTACACGAACTGGCGGGGTTGTTATTCGGTAGATACCAGTTGGCTATTGTAAAAATTGTAGGACCTATTCTTAATTTTAGTAGAATATACCGACCATTTTCATCGACGACTGTGTCCAGGACTGAGTGAGTGAGGGATCTGTGAATTGCTATGGATACTCCTTTGGATCTCCCCGTCGGGTTGGGGCTATGGATCCAGACGTTGTAGCGTTGGTCTCCGATGACAGGGACACGACCCTCTTTAAAGTGGGTCTCCTGAAGAAGTAAAAGCATAACCCCAGATTTATGCATATCATTCAAGACATTTGAGCGTTTCTGAGGGGTGTTGAAGCCCCTAACATTATATGAGCAAATCTTGAGTTTAGACATGCTATACCCAGGGTAAGATTATAAGTAAATGTCAAAGGCGCGCTTCTAAATTTATGTGGGTCAGCTTCTGGATTAGAGACCAGGTAGCGTCAGAATGATAGTTGATAGAGAAAGAAGAGGAGAAAAGAAAGAGAGGAAGAGGGGAGGTGAGAGAGGAGAGAGAAAGTGCTTCAGTGGAATCCCTATCAGTGAGCGATACAAGATCACACCAAAGCTTCGGTTTAATACCCTAATGTGTGTCACAAAGAAAATTAGGAGCTGCTATAAAAATCAATTAGTAGTAATCTAGGTAGCCTGCTTATTACTACTATTCACATTACTGAGGCGAAATAGAAACAAATTTCCAACAGTAGGTAAAAAAAACACAAGTAAGGAAGAATAAAAAAAACAAATAGGATCAGTTAAGCTCTAGAATCTAGAGTCAGTAGGTAGGGAATAACTTATCCCACCGCACCTGTGCGGGCAGGAGTCCCTGTGGGGTTTAAAACCTTCTATGTCGGAGTCTCCCGCTCCAGGTCTAAACCATGGCTTTTCACAGGCAAGAGGCTCATATGGTCACCAGGGAGGGGGAGGGGAAGGGGGGAAAGGAGGATGGGGGAGATGTGGGATGGGAAAAAAGGGGGGGGGAGGGATAGGAAGAGGGAGGAGGGGGGGAACATATGTATAATTTCCATCCTGCGAGATCACTTATATACTTCTCCTAAGTAACATTTTAGTAAGATACTTCATAAGATATAATCTTTCGCCTGTCCAGCTCTGTTCAGAGAGGATTCGTTTAGTACACCAAATCCACATTTTCCAGAGGACCGTTCTTGGGGAGTGAGGGAAGGAGGGGGGGTGGGGATAGGGTAAAGGAAGGAGGGGGGATATAGGGGAGGGGGGGAAAGGGGGGGAGTAGAAGGGATAGGAAGAGGGAGGAGGGAGGGGAGCATATGTATGATTTCCGTCCTCCGAAGCCACTCATTAACTTCACCTAAAAAAAAAACATTTAAACAAGATTTTCTCATAGATATAGTTGTCTCCCAGTCCAGATCTTTTCAGGGAGGGTCAGTTCAGTATACCCAGTCGACCTTTTTCATAAGGCCGGTCAGAGTGAGAAGGGGAAGGAGGGGGGAGAATAGGGAAAGTGAGGAAGGGGAATATAGGGAAGGGAAAGGGAAGGGGAGGAAAGTTAGGGGGGGTCAAGGGGGGGAAAAAAAAACTTCTCACGGTGCTCGATTAGTTCTCAGTTCTTGTTTCCAACCAAATTGCGAATTTTCCGTAGTCAGCTCCAGGTTGTTCTCAACGATGTTGTCTACGCTCCTCGTTCTGGCCTTGTCGCCGACGGAATCCTCCGCCTGGTCTCTGGAATCCTTCTCCCATTCTCAATGGGAACTCCGGCCATCCTTGGATAGGGACCATAGGGAGATCAAGTGCCGAGGTGAAGGAGGACATATCAGCAGGAGACCGCAGGATAATCTGTCTGCCTTCGCTTCTAACTTGGAGTCTGAAGGGGAATCCCCAAGTGTAAGGTATATCGTGGTCTCTCAGAGTGTCCAGTAGGGGCCGTAGTGCCCTTCTTTTCTGGAGAGTCAGCCTAGAGAGGTCGGGAAGTATGGACAGTACCTTATCCTCAAATTTGCATTGTCTGCCATTCCGAACTTTATTCATTATGGCTTCTTTGGTCAAGTAATGGTGAACTCTACAGATCACGTCGCGTGGCCAGTCTGCATCGTCAGGTCTGGGTCCCAAAGCCCTATGGGCACGGTCAAGTTCTATGTAATTTGAGGGGGGATCACTTAATAGCTCATTGAATATACTCTGCAGCACCCTCGGTAAGTCTCTGGAAGCTACTGTTTCAGGCAGGCCCCGTACACGTAGGTTGTTTCGTCTCCCCCTGTTTTCGCCGTCGTCTAAAGCATCAATCAAATGCGTAATTTGGGTCGACTGGTTTAGGAGGGTAGCCTGTTGCGTTCTGCAAATTTCCTCCAGGGCTGAAATTCTATGTGCGTGGTCTTGGCCTTGTGAGTCCACCCTATTGACCTCTCCTCGTAGGCATGATAACTCACTCCTGTATGCCTGCTCTAGGCGACCTATGTACGCCTCCATGTCTTCCCGGGTGGGAATAGATGCCATTCTGGTTCTCAAGTCATTCAACTCCCCCAGTACACTGTGGGTCTGGGACTGATCATCTGGATGTAGCTGAGCATGAAATAGCTGGTTGCTGGGGTCAGGGTACACTGTTAGGGCAGAGCACACCGGTGTATAAGCAGTTGCAGGTGTCAGGAGAGGAGGCTCTCTGTGTTCTACCCCAGCCTCCAACTGCGCTCCTTGGGTCCCAGGTGCCGGGGTCCCCGTCTGTGGCATAGTAGGGGGTCTCTGATGAGTTATGGCAGGAGTTATTTCTCCCATCTGCGGGGGACTCTGAGGGATCACGCCTCCAGGAGATTCTATGCGCTCGGGCTGGGAGCTCGCTTCCACCACCATCCCCCCTGCCGACCGGTTACCTGAGCCTCTGGTTTTCATTACCCTCTGGCTACCGGGACCCTCTGCTGATCCTTGGGAGCTCTCCGCTTGTGTCCGCCGGCTTCCTGCTCCTCCCGCTGCAGCCGCCATCGTCTCTGCTGCATCTCTTCTCCCTGTCGCGGCCATCTTAGTTTTCTGTGTCCTGGCGGGAAACTGTTCTCCCGGGCTAAAGAAGCGTTTAATGGAGGCTTCAGAGCTTCTAGCAGTCTGGAGGTCGGATCCTGATGATCTCGCCGGCTTCCCCCTTCTCATGTTCTCCTCAGTGCCTTGATTCTCTGAGCTTATGTGGCTGATAAGAAGACCCGGGAGCGGGAGCCTGTGTAACTAGCGTCCTCTCTCCTCCATAGCTAGGCCACGCCCCCCACAATGATGTTTTTAAATGATGGTAAAAGATGTTTTGTTTTTTTGAGAAAAAATAACAACCAAAATGTCTTTTCAAAAAAAACTCGCATGAAATTTTTTTTTTTTTTTTTGAAAAACACATCTTACATTAAGATCCTTATCATATGTATTGGTCAATAGATGCCTGCCCACCAACCGCAGCAAGGTGACCTTAAATCTGATGGGTCTCTGTCTACTCGATAGACCTCTCTTGTACCCTTGGGGTCTCCATCACGTGGGCAGCAGCAGGATACACAGCACACCAGATAGCATATACATATATATATACACATATATACAGTGATGTGCAAATTAATTGGGACAAAGCATTTTCTAAGTAAAATTGTAAGTTGGGGTTACCAGTCAGTGATTCAAACCAGTTTTAACGGCTTTGAACAGGTGTGAGTGTACAACCTTGAGTAACAAAATGTGGTTTGACTGGTTTTAGACAGAAAATAACAGCTAGCTGCCCCCTCAGCTTCAGGTGAGAGCTTGTTTCTGTGAGGAGTGGTTTACTGTACTTTTTCTCTCAGTGTGATTCCTGCCTGTAAAAATGGATGGTACTCCACGGAAGAGGTCTAGAATTATTACTCTTCGTGAACATACAAGTCTGACGGTAAGAGAAATCGCTTCCACCGTTGGTATTGGAAAATCTATCGTTCCAAGAATAATTCGCGCACACAATGAAACTGGTTCGTTTTCTCCAAGACAAAAAGGAAAATGTGGAAGAAAAAGGAAAACGACACCAAGAACTGAGAAAACACTTATCACAAATAGTAAAATCAATGCAAGAAAAACTTGCTTTGTCCCAATTAATTTGTACAGCACTGTATATATATATTTATATTTTCTACTGTGTATATATCACATACACATCTTTCTGGAAATAATTTCTTTTTCTGGCTAAATACAATTTTGACCACTTTTTTCACCATTTTTAACACTATCACAAAACAACTAAATGTTTGTTTGTAAATGTATTCTTCTATCGGTTACTACAGTATAAAAACAAAAATTAAAACCCTGTAAATGGATTCCCTCCCACCCTCAGGTCATTCTTGCTCCCTGACCTGAGTCATTTATTATTTGTATTTCTCCTATTTAGTTTTTCCTTCTATGTAGCTTTATTATTACACATTATTTTTCTGGGGAAGGAATTTTAGTTACTTTTTTGCCACTTTGAGCATTTTAAAAAATGTCAGTATTGATTACATTATAAAGAAACATATAATGGTTTTCTATTTTTTATTTGTTAAAAAAAATTAAAGTAAAAATATAAAGCCTTGAAGTCATTGGTTACTGTACTTTGCTGTTATTTTGGCCTCAATATATTTAATTTATTATACATTCAGTGTAATGTTAAGCAGGGAATAAGGCTGTCCACCGAAACACGTCCATTACCTACAATTGTTCCTATTGCATTGCCAGATTTATGTACTGAGCTATTATTTTTTAAGTAGAATAAAGGTGAAGTTTTATCTACCTGGGATTTCTAATTTCACACTAGATCTTCCATTCATCCTTGTGTGTGTCACTGGCCAGCCCATAGGCCTACCGTTATTTTATGGGGACCCCCAACAGATGATGTAGGGGCAGATAGGGATCCGCAAGTCTTAGTTTGGACATCTGATCCTTTCCTTCTCCCTTAGATAAGCCGCTGCCTGAGGAGTGGGGCGGATAGATGTCAGCCAGACCATTCCTTGTCAGCCATCTTAAGGCCGCTTTACACGTCATTCCGATATTGCATACAACTTCACGGGAGCACGCATGTTTTTGGCACTTGTTCATAATCGCATAGGAGATGTTACACAGGGAGATATCGGCAGGCAACGCAACTACGATGTTGTACGCCCCTCTTGCACACTGCGTCTGAGCAACTCAGGGAACGACCAATTAACATTGGAGTGAATAGGGGAAGTTACGCTCCAAATCGTAGTTGCGCTGTCACACAGCACGATCCTGCCAGATCGTCAAGCCAATATTGCACGGTTGAAGAGCTTGCACAATCCACAAACGATATCGAAGTTGTATCGTTTTTGAGTTGCGTTGCCCATTTACACGACACAACACACCAACGATAACAACTGCAACGCCCCTACCACGTGACGTTTTATCGTAGTTGCGTTGCGATATTGTGACATGTAAAGCGGCCATAAGGTTTATGAGGTCTAAGATCTTCAATTGTCCAATCATAATGGAAGCTGAAGTGTGGGACTTGATGGCATATATTGATGCATGTCGCATCTGGACAAACATTGAGGGGTTGTATTATTCTGATCAATAGAGATTCCTAGCGTCAACCCATCATACTCAGATGACCGATATGCCACCAACACGTATCCTGCAAAACTATCATAATGAATAGTTCTACAGCTTTCTAATATAGGTTTCAAACTTTTGCTATTCTAATTCCGCTCACTGTCGAGGTATATGAACATTCTTGTTGGCAACCAGTGGCTGAAAATCCCAATACTCCGAGCTCAACAAGTCTTCAAGTTCATGACAAGCCTCTGACTTAAATACATACACTACACAGGAATTCAGATTCCAAGAGCAAGCAGAGATACTGTATATACAGGATGTGCATCAAAACGATACACAAAACCTGAAGCTTGCCTTACCTTGACGTCAGCCAGGATGGAAAAATATTGGATGAACCAAGGGAAGCCTCCATAATCACTACTATATCTCACCTACCTCAAGGTATCAAAACCCCCATGGACAGGTACATACATAGGTGTGAACCTTATTAGCATCTTATCTTGGTAACTAGAACAGATGTCTCTGGTTTAGTATCCCTTTAATCCTGGTGTTCACATCCATGGGTGCGATACTGCACTGAGTAACCAAATTCATAGGGAAGTTCTGTGTTTGCTTAAATTAACTAGACCGTTGAGTTCCTGAAATTTGGTAGTCATAGAATGATTTGGTTTATTTTAGATTAATATTAATTGCTATACTACTTCATCTCCTCTGAACACTGTGTTTTCTTCAAGGTTGCCGAGAAGCTGTGCTGGTCAAGCAGGAGATAAAGTAGCATGGCTCTCGGAAAGAACAAGTTTAAAAGAATAAGAAAATATCCCCACTACCCGCAAAAAATAAATAAATAAATAATCTTTTATCCATGCTGATTGTTGTAAGTCCAGCCATTGGGAACCCCAACAGTGCAGAGATCGGGGCTTTGGAATCTGGAGATTGAGGCTACATAACTTCATCCGGAAAGAGTGGAGGGACGTGAGCTCGGGATCTGCTTCATTCCCCGTGCATGGGACTGACAAAAATAGCCAAGCGCTGTACTCAACTGGGGTCACAATATTTGGACTCACATAGATCAAACATGATCGTAAAGGTGTTGTCTTGTGAAAAGAAAACGTTTAATATCCAGCTCTCGCTAAAAACTGAACTATAAAAACATTATTTTATTGATGTACTAAAAAAAAAGTCACTGGATAAAAGAAGCAAGTAAACACATGACCTACGCGTTTCAAGCGATAAACGCTAGTATTTTTCGCTTGAAAAGCGTAGGCCATGTGTTTCAGTTTTTCTTTTATCCAATGACTTCTAAAGTACATCAATAAAATAATGTTTTCTTAATACAATTTTACAGGAGCTGGTATTTCACTTATTACGTGCGCTGCAAGCAATTCATTGAAACTGGGGAGGAAAGAGAGTGCAATAGGGTCTTATCTTTTTAAAAACATAAAGCCCCCGTCACACGCAGCAACCAAAGCTGCGATGTTGGAAGCGATGTGCGGGTGCGCGGTCGCTTCCGACATAGCAGCCTTGGTGTCACACGGCAGGATGTTGCCGGTGACGCTGCAGCGATACGGACGGAGCCATCGCTCGCTGGCTGGGATCAGCCCAGCGAGCGATCCGCAGAAAAACTGCGGTATAAGCTGGATCACCGCCAACATCGCTATTGCGGTGTCAGACAGCGCAATCCAGCCTAATCGCTGGTTGCAGATTGACATGTTTAACTTCATGCAGGTAAACCTGTCAACCTGCGGCCAGCGATAGATCGCAGTTGCGTCACATTGTTACACAGCACGACACAACTGCGATATCGTGAACGACATCACTGATGCGTCAGTTTTCGGCGATGTCACTCACAATATTGATGCGTGTCACGCCGCCTTTAGATGCAGTAGAAATTGTCAATGGTCACCTGGGCCAGTTATATCACCCACAATTGGTATAAGCGTGTAGTATGGCTGCCGCAGGATCCCAACATTCCACAGGAAACGTGGAAGTCAGATGAAGGAAAAAACAAATGAACAGTGTTCCTCAGATCTGCGCTGCTGAAGAGGCGGTGAAGCAGTCGAAAGTGCAAAGGTGGCTTTTACTTCAGCCGACGCGTTTCAGAGTCATATCCCGAATCTTTCCTCAGGGAAGAAGGAGTACTTCCCTGAGACAGGAGTCTGGATATGACTCTGAAACGCGTCGGCTGCAATAAAAGCCACCTTTGCACTTTCGACTGTTTCACCGCCGCTTCCATTGTATGAGCATTGCAGATCTGAGCAGGCAAATCATTGGAATAGTCCAAAACGAGTTGGTGAATTGATGTGATTTACTTGTTCATTATTGTCCAGTGAAAGCTATCTGCAAGTAGGTGATAACTCGCTGACAGTGGGAGCCACAGTGATGGGCAGAACACGGAATGTTTATATTAACTGCAATATAGTGCGGAAAGTTATGTGTTCCATAAGAAAAACACTAAACACTGCATGACCCATGGAAAATGAATGGAGCAGAGATTGACATGCGCACTTGTAGCTCCTTTCCAACGGAGAGATCACAGCAATCAGATGTGCAAGCACAAATACTCAGGTGCACGGTACTCAAAACTAGCAGGAGGGATGCTTGGATGACCGCGACTCGTGTACCGCGTATAATGGAAGTCAATGGGAACCTCACACACTTTTCTGGAAGATCTTTCGGAAAATTGCTTGAATTCCCCATCGATTTCCATTATACCGGTACATTAGTATCGCTCATCCGAGCATCCAACCTGCTCGTTTTGAGTACTGAGCACCCGAGGATTTTAGTACTTACTCATCACTAATTGTCCCCTATCCTGTGGATAAGAGCTGAATTATGTGCAACGGAAAACCCCTTTAACAGGGACAACACGTTTTAGAGCTAAATCTCCAAATCACATCATGGAATATTTACTGGTCTTACTATGTTGAAAAATCATTGAGCAACTCCTTAGTCTATCTATTGCTGACAGCTGTTGTCACAGCCCTATCTTCACAGCAGCCCATTAGTAAAGGATATTATGCAACAAGCACCATGTTACTTAAGGAAGCGATAGGCAGCAGATCATGTAGGCGATCAGACCACTAATACAGTGTGTGGTAGAACCTACCATTAAAGGGGTCCTCCTCCGAAATGAATTGATTTACGGCATGCCTGATATCCAGCTGATCTTCACCTCCGTCTTGTCACAAAGAATAAACTGCCTAACAACTAAATGATTTTAATAGGGTTGTCAGCCACTTTGTCCAAAGTAACCAGTCTGTCTTACATTACTCAGGTTTTGGGTTCAAGCTGTTACTGGGATCAGCAAAAAGGGTGAAGAGATGAAGCAAAGCTCAACCATTGTATTTGTCTGCTGTATGTTTGCAGAAATAACCTGTAGAAATCACTTCTTATCATAGCTACAGTATATAAATAAAACAGATGATTATGATTCATTGACGTATTCATTGTGTCATCACAACAGAACATTATATTCGATCAGCTTCAGTTCCTGCAATCGTCCACAGTCCCAGGCATACTAATTGCCAAACCAGGACCGTCCGTTTGCAGCCAAGACCACTTCTATCATTTTTATTGCCACTTTAAAGTTTCCTAAGCCAACACAAGTGGTTTCTAAAATGGTAACGGGAGTGAGCACAGGCTGGGTCCTGGAATTATAGGTACGTTTAAAAGGAATCTGTCACCAGGTCTTTGCTACTCTGAGGCCAGTATGATTCCAGTGATGTGTTACTTACTGAGCTGTTTGCTGCAATTTGAATAAAATCACTGTTGTATCTGCTGCAGAGAGCTCTGTATAACCCCACCCACACCACTGATTGGCTGCTTTCAGTGTATACGCTGTGCAGGTGTGGTGGGGGCAGAGTTGGGCTATATGGTAGCAGGCAAAGTAGTCCGCAAGTGATAATATCCTGTTGGTAAAATGAAAAGTTTATCAAAGTTACAGCAAGCAGCCTAGTGAGTGACAAATCACTAGAATTAGGAGCTTTATCCCTACATACATCAAGCAGCAGTTAGATTAGGTGGCAAAAAATTGGCGACAGATTCCTTTTAAACAAGTGAACAGTTAGCAAACAAGTCGGTGATTATCCAACTAAACTGCAAAAACACTAGTTGGATAATTGGACTAATTATTGTGGTATAAAATCCATCTTATCGGCAGCTCATTACAGTGTGTTATACCTCTATACAAGTCACAATGCGACCACACTTAGAATACTGTGTACAATTCTGGTCTCCGGTGTATAACAAAGACATAGCTGAACTAGAGCGGGTCCAGAGAAGAGCGACAAAAGTCATTAGAGGACTGAGGTCTGCATCAAGACAGTTATTAGAGGACTGAGGGGTCTGCAATACCAACAGGTTATTAGAGGACTAGGTCTGCAATACCAAGAAGGTTATTAAACTTGGGGTTATTTAGCTTGGAAAAACGAAGGCTTAGGGGTGATCTTATAATAATGTATAAATATATGAGGGGACAGTACAGAGACCTTTCTAATGATCTCTTTACTCTTAGGCCTGAGACGGGGACAAGGGGGCATCCTCTACGTCTGGAGGAAAGAAGGTTTAATCATAATCACAGACGCGGATTCTTTACTGTAAGAGCAGTGAGACTATGGAACTCCCTGCCACATGATGGTGTAATGAGGAGTCACTACTAACATTTAAGAAGGGCCTGGATGCCTTTCTTGAAAACTATAATATTACCAGTTATACATACTAGATTCTTTGATAGGGGTTGATCCAGGGAATAGTCTGATTGCCGTATCTGGAGTCAGGAAGGAATTTTTTCCCCCAATATGGAGCTTAGTGTTGCCACATGGGTTTTTTGCCTTCCTCTGGATCAACATGTTAGGCTATGGGTTGAACTAGATGGACTTAAGTCTTCCTTCAACCTTAAATACTATGTTCAAGGAATGTGCTGCCGATAACATGAAGTTGTAATGTGGCCAGTGTTCCATCAATATTTGTTGGCCTTTGCTAAGTCATAGTAGGTAGTTGCTCAATAATGGGTTGGAGTGCACATTAAACAGGCTTTCTGGTTTTAAAAACAAGGTCTGGTCCCTTTTCTTAATTGCTTTTCTCACCCTCCCCGGGTCCAGCACTGACTTTCCCCACTGTGTTATTGTCTGCAACACTGAAGTCACATTGGAAGCACTGCAGCCAATCAGTGAGCTCAGCCATGAAAAGCTTCAACTTCTGCTAAACTCACTGATTGTCATAAGCGTTTTAGATAACAGACACCGTCGACGGAGACCCAGTGCTGGACACCAGGAGGGGAGGAAAGCAACAGTTTGTTTGTTTGTTTTTTTAAGAAAAAAAACAAAATTCAACTGGTGGAAAGGGGTTTTCCAAAACCGGAAAACCCCCTAAAGTTAATATACAATGCAATACTGTTTAGAACCTGGAGCTGGTTCAGACAGTGGTGTCATTAGTTCTCTACTGTGCTTATTTTATTATTAATGCTACCAGTTCTTTCACAGCCTTAAAAATTCATAGAGCTGCAAACAATAACAAGTAAGCAATAGCAAAGCCCGTCACTAATGATGTCATTAGAAGGTGCTAGATCACTGGATAAAAATTACTTCATGTTATCAGGACCGTATTTGGGTTCCTGCTGCCCTAGGCACTTTCAGTGGTCACGGACACATTTCTATAGTGTTTGGGGGCTTTAGTCAATTGTTTGGCTGACATTCAGCTGCATTTTTAGTCAAGCACACCTGCCCTATAATGTTTTAGGATCAAGTCTGTTAAGTTAAAGATTACAACAGCCACATGACTACATCACCAGAACCACCGGCAATACAATAATACCTCACCAGAACCACTGTCAGTACAGTAATACATCACCAAAATCAGTCAATACATCACCAGAAACCCCATCAATACAATAATACATCACTATAGCTCCTGTTAGTACATCAACAGAACCACCGGCAATACAATAATACATAATCAGAACCACCGTCAATACATCACCAGAACAGTACATTCCCTATATAAATGTGTATGCTGATCCTCCTTCCATATGTACCATACTGCTCATCCTCCTCCCACATGTCCCATACTGTTCAACCCCCATATGTTCCATGCAGCTCATCCTCCATCCATATGTTCCATGCAGCTCATCCTCACCTTCATTCCCCTGAATCTCATATTGCTTATCTTCCCCTCATACATCTCATGCAGCTCATTCTTCCCCCATCCCCCTCCCATGTTCCAAGCAGCCTCCCCCTCCCATGTTCCATGCAGCCTCTCCCCCATCCCTCATCCATGCAGCTTCCCCCCCCATCCTTGCAGCTTCTACCCCCCACGTTCCATGTAGCTTGCCTGTAATATGTATGTATAACTAACATGGACGTCTGAATGAGGCCTTAGTAGGTGAAAAAAAGTTTTTATCTATGCCAAAGGCCATGTGCCCACGGCCACGGTGCAGATTTAGTGCAGTTTTTGTTATGTAAATGATGCATATATGGAACACATCTGCACTAAATATGCAGCAGCATAATTTGTCATAAAAGTCAATGTGAACATTGCAGACCTGTCCCACTGCTGCAGAATTTCTGGCAGAGGAAATAGTGTGTTGTTTAGTGCGGAAAAATAAGCAACATGTCAATTCTTGCTGCATATTTTCCTGCACCAACGCACCAATTCCCTGTCTCGACCTCGCCCACGGCGAGACCCCTCCCCTCACTAAAACAGTTGTTTCACACATGCATGCAAATCACTAACGTGTGAGACAGGTCGTTTTTTGGGGGGATGGGGGGCCTGTATCCGTGTATCACATGTAACACATACATGTGATGTCCATGTGCTATTCGGGTGATATCTGGATACCACAAGTCATCCTGTCATTTCATACTCACCTCACTCCAGTGCTGCCTGTTTCCTCTCTCTTCCGGTCTGCTGCAGCTCTCAGGCAGTGAATATTAGAGCTTAATAGGAGACCCCGGAAGTGAGAGGAGCAGACAGCGCTGGAGTCAGATGAGTAAAAAAAAATCTTTGTTTTGTTTTAAACACCTGGCTCATGTCCGTGCACACAGAGGACATCCGTGTGCAAGACTTTTTTGCACGGACCCTTGACCTGAATGGGTACATGCTTCTGCTGAAAAACAAGCATGTCACCATGTGGAGCACACGGACACACGGTCTATGCGGTATCATGGACATGTGAAGGGGGGATCAAAGAGGAACATTGCTGTCCATATGTCCGTGCCTCCGGCATGTGTCGACATGGACCGCACATGTGCCGGATGCACGAAAGTATAAAAGAGGCCTTAGACTAGGGTTATCTGGCGCCCCTGCCGACCTGTCGCCACTAGACGTGCACAGAAGCTGGGACTGATAAGTCAGTCACCCAACACACACACCCAGCATACTCCCGATCCCGGGTCTGCGTGCTGTATGTCCAGCAACAGGATAGCGGGAGGAGCCAGGTGGAGGGTGGAGAGTTAGGCCAGAACCTGGTTAGGGGTGGGAACACAAGAACAAAAAGGACTGCACAACACCAAGTTAGGAGAAGGGAAAAAGGAGGACAGTGGAGTGTAGAAGTAGCGGAGAGAAGACCAGAACAACCCAGACAAAGCCAGACCAGTCAGAAGGAGAGGCGAGACCATCAGGCAGGACTGAGAGAACCCGGACCCCGCGGCCTGTGCCACTATGAGGGTTGCCCGGGTCCAAGGCTGTGAACCGTGGTGACAGACAGAAGGAGTTCAGGTGTGCCCGAGTTAGCGTGAACACTTGTGGACTGGGCGGGAACCAGAGTGTCCAGGAAGCTTTATGCCCCAGCCACGAATTCCGGTGGGGTGTGGGGGTCTTTATGTCCCGAGACCCAACCTTCGGTGCAGTGAATGGAAGGCCGTTGTATGAGGGCAGGGGACCCGAAAAGTCACCCACTGAAAGCCTGTGACCGCTGAACTGTAGCTAGCATGCGGAAGAGACCGAAAAGGCCCGTACATGAAAGGGGGTGCCACAGAAATACCATCCTAGCTACTAGACGACACCGAAGCCGCTAAAGTTTTGACTGTGTTGTAACCATCTGCCGAGCAGGAAAGTAAACCCGGTTAAAGCTTGACACTGTGTGATACTCTGATTGCCGCGCCTGAGAGGAGACAGACTGATTCCGTGAGCTGGCAGCGGGAGACTACCTGATGGTAAAAAGAAACCTGCAACCCCCTGCACTACACTTTCTACACGGTTGCCCTGGGGACCAGCCCTGCCCTTGGAGGGCTCAACATCACAGCTGCCAACCCCCTATCGTCCCCAGAGGTCCCGACTGCAGCGGTGGCTAGCCATAGCCGCAAACCACGGGTGGCATCACACAAAATCCCATAAACCGGTTTTCCCCCTTTTATTGACCGCCCGGGACCACGGAGCCGGGTCACGACACCGTGACATCCTGCAGCCCCAGGCGATGACCAGAGGGCCAGGTTCTGAGTGCCCCACGGCCCCGGTGGGCAAATCAGTCAGACTTGCGTCTGCTCATGAGCCTGCAGGATCCTGCAGAAACTTAGTTTCTGGCTGGAGCAGCACACAACCTTACCAGCAGGTAAAGCTATGCGCTGCCAGGCTATGGATCTCTATGGCAATCTGACGCCCACCGCAGCCTCTGGCTCCACAGAGAATCCATGGATCTGCACTTTTGCAGAGCACACAGGAAACGCTGCAAACAGTGTTTCCTGTGTGCTCTGCAACAGCGCATATCCTGGAGATCTCTGTGGAGCCGGAGGCTGCGGTAAGTGTCCGGTTGCCATAGAGATCCTGGCGGCGCATAGCGTTAACTGCTGGTAACACTATGCACTGCTCTGGCCAGAAACTAAGTTTCTGCAGGATCCTGCAGGCTCATGAGCAGACGCAAGTCTGACCCTAGCCTAAGTGTGTGAAAATGTGAAAAAGTGATTCTGCCCATGTATATATTATGTGGCACCTGTGAAGGGGCTGCAGGAGTGGTTTAAAACCACTACTTTATTACTATCACTGTTTGAAGTCCTGTCGGGTTTTGCCCGCAGAGCGGGACTCCTGCGCCACTTCTACGCACAGAACTGTGAGAATTGGCTTTGGAGCGTGATCTACACCACATTTAACAGGTCTGTGCATAGAGAAGAGGCATAGAAGTCTCACTCCGTGGGCAAAACCCAACAGGACTTCAAACAGCATGCTGCAGGTCTGTGTGAACCCCCCTGCCTTTTGGCTGACGGATCCGTAAAAAACGTAGAATTCTGCAGCCTGAGCGCAAGCGTTAACATGCTGTAATGCTGTGTTCAGGCAGCCTATACATCCCTATAGTTACTGGTCTACCAGCGCAGCCGGCCGCTTGACACAGAAGTCCCAGATATTCGTGCTTTCTGAGCACACATGGTAATGTGGTTTGCAGTAACGGATCTATAGTCCAGAGGACTGTGGCGACGCTGGTGACCCATCACCAGGTATTATAGGTGGCGTCACATGACAAACTCTAATCCCTTGTACATACACCCCTTATTGAAGTGTCCACCCAGGCCACGGGCGCGCTGCCACCCGTGACATCCCTGTGAGAACACCCACCGAGCCGGATACCCAAGTACCCCTGGACCTGGGGCTCGACAGGAGCAGCAATTGGGGACAGGGGGACAATGGGACTCAATTTTGCAGATGGTTCCTAAATTGGTGAATCCAGTCGATTGTCCCAATTATATATTTTCTATAGGTTATATTATATATTATAGGGTTATATTTATATTTTTATAGGGTTTATAGAACCCCTAAGTGGTTATTTGACCTGGGGCTGAAGACCGACTTGAGATGTCCTAGGTGCTTGCTTGAGGATGCTGATATCTTGCATATGCAGTGGACGTGCCCTTGCCTGCAAATATTCTGGGTTATGGTTCTTAATCTAGCTCACTTGACCACAGGACAAGATATCCCAAGGGACCCTATTGTATGTGTTTTGGGCTATGTAGAGGATGTGGGAGGAGATGAGTATCTTAAAATAACGGTTGCCAGAATGCTATATAACGCCAGGAAACTGATAGCTTTTCATTGGATATCGGATAAAACGCCCTCGCGGAAAGAAATACATCAATAAATTGAATTTTATACTGTATAGAGAAAAGACCATATACCACTAGAGGGGAAGATCGAGTGCATGTGAAACAATTTGGGAAGTTTGGTTGAATCTCCTGGGCCTACAGTCTGTAAATCTACTTGAGTGATGGCTGAACTTTGTATAAAGAATTTATAAGATAAGTACTATACTTATGCGCTACTGATATCCATTGTGGTTAAATTTTTTTTTTTTTATATATATATATATATCCCTTGTATCTCACAATATTGGACCTGGTTGGGTGGGTAGGAGGGGATAGGGATGGGGGTGGGATGTTTAGTTAATTGTAACTGTTTTTTTTTTCACTTGTTGCGATGAAAAGCTTTTAACAAAAATTATCTGATTTAAAAAAAAAAAACATCCGGACGTCTTCCCCTTGGGACCTGGGACAGCCGACGGAGAGGTATTTTATTTTTTTTTAATACCTTTTGTTCCCTTATTTCACTTTCGCAGTGTATGTAGATACATGTATGTAGGTACACTGCGAAAGCAAAACTCTAGGCCCGACATGTCACACGGGGGGAGGAGCACAGGATTCTTCCTCTCCTAGAGTGAGACATCACTTCCCCCAGCACCCGTGTCTGAACGACAATGTGTATTCCAGCTCCTTATAATGGGGCCTATGGGAGAAAGCCAGCAAAAGCGTGGCCAAAAAAAGTGCAGCGTCTGAACAGCAAAAGTAAATTTCCATTCACTTTGCTGGCAAATGCAGACGCAGATAAACTTTGCGGGAAAAGCTTATATAAAAAGATGCGAAAATTACGCTGTGTGTGAACGCAGCCTTAGCTGCAGTTACTGCTGCAAGTCTTTTGGAATATGTCTACCAGCTCATTTAGAGGCTGACATTTTCACTCTGTCTTCTTTGCACACTCGCTCAGTTACATTGGATGGAGACATCTGTGATCAGTAATTTTCACGTCTTGTTAGATATCAGTGGGATTTAGGTAGGTTTGCCATTGTGGCATTTCTAAATGATGGATTGAGCAGTGATCTGAGAGATGTTCAGAGCTTGAGATATTGGATTTTTTTTTTATTTTTATAACCTAACCCTGCTTTACCCTTCTCTACAACTTTATCCCTGACCTGTCTGGCGAGTTCTTTGGTTTTCATGATGCTGTTCGATTTCCTAATCTTCTCAATCAAACCTTTGAGGCCTTCACAGAACAGCTGTAGTTCTACTGAGAATACAAATAGGCTGGATACAAATGGACGTCATAATTTGCAGAATAACATTAGAAAACCATGTATCATTTCCTTTACACTTCACAATACTTGCACCATAGTGTTGGTATATCACATAAAATCCCAATAAAACTACATTTAAGTTTGTGGGTGTATCATGAAAAATAATGTTAAAGTCCATGGAGTATGAGGACTTTTTCATAGCTTTGTATCGACTCCTGTACCCTTTACTTC
Source organism: Allobates femoralis (assembly GCA_033576535.1). Taxonomy (NCBI): domain Eukaryota; kingdom Metazoa; phylum Chordata; class Amphibia; order Anura; family Aromobatidae; genus Allobates; species Allobates femoralis. The sequence goes on from JARQOC010000009.1 coordinate 82,544,105, forward strand.
TGGTCAGCGGTGAATTGAATTAAGCAACATTTAATTGGTGGTCAGACAGCAAGACCCCAGATTTCCTGCCGCACAGCTACAGATCAGGAGGAGAAGGGGGTAGGATGTCTTATCGGCAGTTTGCATCAGTGGGAGGTAAGGAGGACAATAGCAGCTGCCCACTAGTGTCGGTAACCACAGATCACTTGTCTCCAAACTTGCGGCACTGCAGCTCTTGCAACACTACAACTCCCAGCAAGCCCCTGACAGCCACAGGATGTCTGTGCACACTAGTTGTAGTTTCTCAACAGCTGGAAAGCCACAGGTCACTGACTACGGCTAAGGACAGGACCAAATAACGCACAAATAGATTAAGCATACAAGATGATGCTTTTTTTAGGATTTCCTTCAATCCCTGGGTGAAAAATTCATCAGCTGCCCTAGTCATCAGTCTAAATACCCTACAAAAGTTATGGAATATCGGCGCCTCCTAAAGTATACACAAAACTAGTGTCAGCCCAATTTTCCGTCAGGTGACCATTATGTCTCCCACACGAGTGCACAGGGAGAGCGGAAAAGGCCAATAATAGTCAAAAACAAAAGGAATCGGCCATTGAGTTTACAACATCCCGATCCTTCTCTTCCCAGCATCATGGCGCCCAAACACATCAGATGGTGACGGTAGTGTCCAAATTAGAAGGTTTTGCGAATTTCCATGTATGAAATTAGCCATTAGCATATATATTAAAATATATCAATATATACAAAGCTGAAATCAATTTACTGTAGAATTAGCACGAATACATTGTGATTAGTGATAAGCAAGTCGTGTAATATTCACACTCGCTATACTCGTCATGAGTACTTTTTAACCCTCGCATATTCTTCCGAATAGCGAATTCAATGTAAGTCAATGAGTGATTGGTTTTGCCCACACATCCGACAATAAAACAAGTCTTTCCGGGGACATGGCGGAAGGGTGGACCTTTTTCACATTTGAACTGCATAAAACACCTTGCTGTGCCCCCCAGAGAGACCCTAAGCGGTACGTCACACACAGCGATATCGCTAGTGATATCGCTGAAATCAGCGACCTCGCCAGTCGTATCGCTGTGTGTGACATATATCAGCGATCAGGCCCCTGCTGGGGGGTCGCTGATCGCTGCGCATCCTTCAGGACCATTTTTTTGGTCCTTGGTCTCCGCTGGTCAGCACGCATCGCACAGCGAGAGACCAGCGATCTCACAGGCTGGTAACCATGATAAACACCGGGTAACTAAGCAGCACGCACTGCCTAGATACCCGGTGTTTATCATAGTTACCAGCACTAAGTGGGAGGACGCTGGTAACCATGATAAACAGCGGGTATCTAGGCAGCGCATGCTGCTTAGTTACCCGTGTTTATCATGGTTACCAGTGTCCTCCCCTTAGCGCAGCCTGTAAGCGGGAGGATGTGTGGGCCCCTAAGGCTAGGCACCCCAGGGAGGTACTGCACCCCAAATAGAAGGTGCAGTGCCTCGGTAGCTAAGGGTTTGGGATTGTGCTTATGGAGTCTATATTATCACTCAACACTAGGCCACCTTAGAATAGGGGGGACTGATATACAGCAAGTCCCAGGGGTGGAGCCTAGGTTAGAGTGGGAAAACCAGGAAGTTGAGAGTTTTTAGTCAGACAGTGCTGGGAAGGCAGTCAGCTAGGACGCGCCTGACAGCTGAGTGACACAGGGATCACCCATCTCCAGGAAGGTGACCCGGGACAGAAGGGGACGAACCAGCACTGATTGGAGCTGGCTGGTTAAGTCTGGGGAAACACCGGCAACACGGAAGCTGAGGCGGTCAGCGGTTCATCCCTGACGGTAAACCGACGAGCCGCGGCCCTTAAAAAAACTGGCTAGCCGTAGGCACAAGACGGTACCTCACTCCTCAGGCCCATAATCGATCCAAGACTACAAAGGTAACGGCCTGGATTCCGGTGGCGGGAGAGTGTGCGTTGCTGTTGCTCCCGTCCATACCGGTCAGGGAAAATCCGTACCTAACCGTACAAGACCAGGGCCTGGCGAGAGAGCTCTGCAAAGGTGGTTAAGGACAGAGAGGAAGATTAAAACTTAGGTCCCTAAAGATATAAAGAGAGGAACATCTTCAGACTCCATAGGGGACTCCTGAACCCTCAGCTACGTCCCTGTTCTTCCAGACTGTACCGTGTATTGTATGACATCTGCCGGTACCAGTAAAAGGATGTTGAAGCTGAAATGGTGTCTGTCTTCCTTCCCAACGGTGCCCCGGAGGGCCTCAGCATCCTCAGAGGTGTAAGAAAAACTACTCCCCTCATCCATCCTCGCTGCCCTGAGGTAAGCTCCACCTGTGGGGAGCTGTACTACACTTAGCTGCATCCCGTCACCTCAGCAGCTGTCCTGCACTCGTATAATCATTACCAGAATCCACAGGTGGCGTCACGGACTATGAATCCTTGTAAATATTTCCCAACCAAACAAATGACAGCCAGGGCACAGAACCGGGAACCCGATCACCCGTGATTCCCCGTCACAACCATCAACTCATCGCGGTGTTCGAGTACCCCTCTCCCTGTGCTGATCAGATGCTGGTAACCATGATAAACAGCGGGTATCTAGGCAGCGTGTGCTGCTTAGTTACCCGCTGTTTATGATGGTTACCAGCATCCTCCACCAGCGATGTGGAGGTCGGCTCCTTGTCACTGAGGAAATTTGCCTGATTGACAGCTCCCCAGCGACCACAAAGCGATGTTCCAGCCAGGGGCTGGCTGGAGCCTCCATCCCTGGGTGGCAGATTTGCCCTGCCGGCCCTGAGTTGAGAAGCGGGGGGGGGGTGCTGTCAGGTCTGACTTGAGAAGCGGGGGGGGGGGGTACGCTGTCAGGTCTGACTTGAGAAGGGGGGGGGTGCTGTCAGTTCTGACTTGAGAAGCGGGGAGGGGGGGGGGTTTGCTGTCAGGTCTGACTTGAGAAGCGGGGGGGGGGGGGTGCTGTCAGGTCTGACTTGAGAAGCGGGGGGGGGGGGGGGGGTGCTGTCGGCCCTTACCTGATCAGAGACTCCCGCAACTCCCGCGGCCGGGCCGTCTCGCGTCATGTGCCGGCCGCCCTAGAAGTGGACTATACCACCAGCCCAGGGGGCACTTGCCCCCCTGCCACCTGGGCCAGCCCGCCCCTGGTTCCAGCGATCCTGGTCGTTGTCGGGATTGCTGAAATATCGCTGTGTGTAGCGGCACCCTAACATTCAATCTGCTCTCACTGAGGTGCCAGCTCACTTTATGTAGTGAAGGGAGCCATCAACTTGTGTCAGATCGGTAACGATGGACACATTGCTCACGAGCACCAGCGATACTGACGGGGTAACAAGTATCATGAATACCAAATAGCGAATAGTAATGATTACACTCGCTCATCGCTAATTGTGATAATTCCATAATGTTGGACACTGTATCTTACTTCCACAGAGGATACAATGCATTGGATAGATGGATAGATACATAGATATCAGATAGATAGAAAGATAGATAGGATAAATGATAGATACATAGATATAATAGATACATAAATTTCAGATAGATAAAAAAGATAGATAAATAGATAGATGATATACATGACAGACAGATAGAAAAATAGATGATAAATAGATAAATAGATAATATAGAATAGATAGGTATTGGATGGATCATTACAACAGATAGATAGACAGATAAGTATAGGATAGAGAATGGTTACCAGCAGCACATCCACTTGTACGAACAAGGAATAAATGTAATCCATGATGGAAGGTAATGACCACCATCTTGCTAAAATCAGTTCAATTACATCATGGGAATATATGTAGTTTAACTAGTTTATTAATATTTTGAAGTTTTTGTCTAAAATATTAACTTAGCTATGTGTGGTAGTACATCAATAAGTCAATCCTGTAATATAGCTTTTTCTTATGGTGCTCTTATACAGTTAATAATATAGCAGTGACAATGACGGCGTGCTGACGATGCACCTGACAAGTCCCAGTGACTGCTCTATTATTGCCCAGAAATGGGAATTGGGTTTGGAATCCTATTACCTGGAGGGGTGATGGAACCACCCCAGGGATCATAGGGACATGTGGTATAAAAAAGTCAAAAATACGCCAAAGTCACAGTTTATTTAGGAGATGTAGACGTATGGTATTAAAAGTAAGTTATAATGACCGACTACTATACTGGCAAAACTGTCCATTAAGCAAGATGGCGGATGGAGAACTAGAGCACCATTGCGCATGTTCGTGACGTCACAAGTGAGTGACGAAAGTTAGCCGCAACCCTGGAAGTTGAGTGATGTAAGCGATGATGAGGGGCCGGCGGCGATTCCTATTGGTGGATAGCCATGCATGCTCAGTGGAACCCGGAAGACGCCGAGCGTCTGACCGGGTTATTCAATAGTCTATGTGATGGGTGAATCATAAGCATGAATAATAAAAAATGGTTCTTATTTAGCGAAATATGAAACACATGGGCTAATTAGCACTGTAAGCACCTATGTATATGATCCACAAAACATATATTATATCAGGTTCACTGTAAACCATCTCGGACGAAACTCGCATTAGTGACCCTGAACGGCCTCTCCCTTTCTGGACGGGGAGTGTGATGCTGGACAAAAACACAAGCAGATGACACTCCCGTCCAGAGAGAGAGAGGCCATTCAGGGTCACTAATGAGAGTTTCGTCCGAGAGATTCACATGTAAGTAGGATAGTGTGTTTCCAGCTTTATTCTGAAACGTTGCGTTCATTACGGGCCAATAAACAGAGAGAAGTATTGAACCAGACATAATGAGAGCTGTCCATTTAACAGCAGCTGAATACTGCTGTCGGACTCTGCACCTTACTATATAGTATTGTTGCTTAGTGCTGCTCATGACTTTCCCTTTTTCATCCATATGACAATATATATCCTGAAATCTTCCAGTCTTCACATTTGCCAATGAACCTCAACATGGGCGGATGCTTCTGTTCTTCACGCGGGAATGGACAGATATAATGGGAGTACAACCTGTATTATAGCCAAAGTATAGACAATGGTGGGGCCGGCTTATGAATTGAAATGAGTAATCAACCCCCTTCACGCACAACACCACCCATGCGCCAACACGCAAAATGTCATCCTGTGTCATACATGGAATAAAGCCTGCCGGTATCTAGAACCTTACGATCCACATTTCAGCACTACTCATGCTATAACCTTAACTTGTAGCTGAAGATCAGAGCACTGTTCAGATATGAAGTTGTATACCCTACTCACTTAAGATCATTTTTAAAAGGGAACAGTTTTTGCTCTTATTTCATTACTGCTTAGTATTCTGTATTTGTTTTTTTTTTTAAATCTGCCATGTTATTTCAGAGATATTGTCCTTTACTAAGAGGGCTGTGCTTACAGGATAATAAAGCCAAGCAGCCTAAAGACACGCCCCTGAGGATCCTGTGAGCCACACCCTCTTAGTAAAACAAAACACCAACATAAAAATTAGCAATAAATGAAAAGACCCATATATTTGACCCATAGGGTGGTTTTTTTAAAAATATGGGATACTCAAGGGCGCAGCGGGATTAAAATAAGTGTAAAAGCTGTATACTTTTTACCAGGTGATAGGCCCTCTACAATATTTTTAATATCAAGCTCTTTTGCACTTGGTGCACCACTTCTGGTTTTGCTTTACAAATACTGAGCTGAAAAACTCACCAAATACTCATCATGTGCACAAATTGGGGCAATTCTTAAAATGTATACTTATTTTAATAACATTTAGTCTCATTAAACATTTTGCACCGTTTGGCTTTTAAAGGGAATCAGTTAGCAGGTTTTTGCTGTATTGCATGACTGCAGCATAACATAGGGCAAGAAAGCCTGATTCCAGGGATGTATCACTTACTGGACGGCTTGGTGTAGTTTTGACAGAATCCCTGTTTTGTCTCATATAGACGTCTGAGCTCTGTACATCTCGCCCACTGACTGGCAGCTTCCTGTGTACACTGTGCATTGTCAACCAGGGTGGGGCGGGGTTATACAGATTAGCCTGACTATTCTGCGGTAACACTTGGTCCTCTAGTGATAATCTCCTGCTAATAAAACACTGATTGTTCTGAAACTACAACACACAATTTAGGAAGTGTCACATAATTATAATCAGGACCTCTTATCCTATCAAATGCTGCTCTAGTTTCTATTCACATTTCCCCTTGCCACAAAACATAATGAAAGTTACTCATTTATAATAAATGTTTTTGTTCTTAAGAAAAAAAAAAACACTTACCGGTATGAGAAAATATAAAATATGTGGCTCTTTGATTGGGAAAAAAAAAAAAAAAGCTAAATAAAAATCTCTTCCACCAGAAGGGCCAAAATATGCAGATGGATTCATACTACAGGGTGGGCCATTTATATGGATACACCTAAATAAAATGGGAATGGTTGGTGATATCAACTTCCTGTTTGTGGCACATTAGTATATGGGGGGGGGGGGGGAAACTTTTCCAGATGGGTGGTGACCATGGTGGCCATTTTGGATCCAACTTGATTTTTTTCGATGGGAAGAGGGTCATGCGACACATCAAACATATTGAGAATTTCATAAGAAAAACAAGCTCGACTGACGGGAGAACATTCCCTCCCCCTCTGCCTGTCGTGCCACCTCCTGCTGTTCAGACAGCAGGACAGGAATCAGGCACTGACGTCAGGACAAATGATTTGCATGCTGTGTGCGGCAGGGTGAGTGACAGAGGAGGAGGGCAGAGCTAGCACAGTAGAAGCAGCACAGAGAGTAGGGGAGGGAATGGCCCCCATCAATTGAGCTGGCTCCTGCCCCAGGGAATGTCCTCATGGCTTCTAACAGTGAGTTTTCCTAAGGCTATATCTCGGGGTACACAGCACACAGACACATGGGGAACCCCTTCCCTGAATGCAGCAGACATGCTGCATTCAGTGCTGCATTTAGATTGCCATGCAGCAGGGGGTGACAGGTCCTCTTTAACAAACAAAACCACCGCTATTGGTCTGACACTAACCCCAGTGGATAGATCCCTCCAAGACTGCTGGAACACACACATTGATGGTATGGTGTGGTATATGGGGTACAAAGATACCAAATGACGACCGGTAACACCTCCTGTGTGAATGGTGCCAGCTAGAAAAAAACATCAATATTGAAAAAAAAAATATCTGCTGCACACAAACACTATAATATGTGAAATAGCTGAATGGCTAATGAATGCATGGAAAGACTATGTGCAAAGCTGTTCAAGTGTGAATAAGGCATAAGAGGCCTCTACTTATTATAGTGTGTGCGTGCAGCAGACTGACTTTTTATGTAGTTTAAGGTTTTTTTTTGCTCCTTACTCTCCTTAGGTTTGGCACTTTTTTCTTTCTTTTTTACAACTATTGTTTTCTCAACATCTTTGTGAATCTGGAGGTTTTAAAAGTCGCATTTCATGAGTCTATCAAAGGTCGCTTTTTCATTCTTGGGGGACGCCTCTCCATTCCCTACTTAGGATTCCAGACAATATTTGTATCTGGCAGAATTTTGTGATGTTTTAAAAGATTTGCAAGTTCTCATGATTAAAAAGTTGCAAGAACTGAATAAAGTTTAAAAGAGCATTTTTAATTCTTCGCTAAATTCATGAACCATGTGCGCCATTTCAAAAAATTTGGCACAAACATGTCCACGAATAATAGAAAAAAAAAGAAAAGTGACTTCAATAATATGCAAATGATGAATGAAGGACCTTGTGTATAGGGGGCTTCCAGAAACAGTCCATCGACGTCTCTATCAGTCCCATAGACATTTAATGCTATTTTATTTAATCTGTGACTGGAGTGGGGAAAACCCCTTTAAGAAAGGGAAACTGTCTAGCCTTCAGAATTAAATGAATCTCTGTTTATTAATGATTTATTAATTCCACATTTACAAACATGAACATGACAGGATGCTTTACATAGATGTTCTCTGGGTCCGGCAGTCTTAAAGAAGACCTGTCACCCCCCCCATGCATGCTGATCTAATTGCAGCACTGAATGCAGCATGTCTGCTGCATTCAGGCAAGGTGTCCCAATCCCTTGAGCCCCCCTGTACTCCAAGATGATTGAATTTAAAAACTTACAATGTGGAGCCAAAGAGGTGGGGTGTAGTGGCTGGAGCCACTTCCCTTCACGAGGCAATTTCACGCCCCCCTATATGTATTATCCTCCCTCCGCCGCCTCCCTCCTGTCACTCATGGTCATGGTGGGTGACAGGTCCTCTTTAAATTGGGGACCCCCTGTAATTTCTTCTCAAAATTTTTTATTAATCAGTCGTACAAGAAACTTTAAAGGGAACCTGTTAGCGTGTTCTACCCCCCTAACCTATCACTACCTGTCCCTGCAGCTTGGTAGCTGATCCATAACCATGCCTCTCTGACCTAAACGTGCCCTATAAAGAGTAAGAAAAATTATTTATAACTTATATGTAGTCTCCATCCGGAGACTGGAAAGGTGGCTCCATGACTTCATTGTCCCCCCTCACTGGCTCTTAGCATGCCTCGCTGGGTGTAATCAGTTATTCTGTTGTTGCACCTCTTTTTGAAATTCCTGCCTCCCTGCTGCTATCATGAGCCGACCAGAAAGTCATATCCGGCCCGATGCATTGTGGGGGCTAATCATGTGGTACGGCTCGGCTCCGGCACATGCGTAGTGCGCAAATTGAAGCCGAGCCATACACGTCATAAGCCCCCACAATGCACCGGGCCAGATATGACGTGTATGGCTCAGCTTCAATATGCGCACTGCACTTGTGCCGGAACCGGGCTGAGCACGGAATTAGCCCCCACAATGCAACGGGCTGAACATGGCGTTCCGGCCAGCTCATGATAGTAGCAAAGGAGGCGGGAATTTCAAAAAGAGGTGCACAAGGAGTAAGTACGCCCAGCGGGGCGTGCTGAGAGCCAGTGAGGGATGGGGTGAATGGAGACCCAGAGCCCGCCTTTCCAGTCTCTGGATGGAGACTGCTTAAAAGTTATAAATCATTTTTCTTAAATCTTATAGGGCACGTTTAGTTTAGAGAGGGATGGTTAGGGATCAGCTACCAATGTACAGGGATAGGGAGATAGGTTAGGGGGGTAGAATGAGCTGACAGGTTCCCTTTAAAGGGAACCTGACCCGTGAAAATTAGCCACCAGCCTCTTAAGACCTGTCCCTGCACCATCCTTATACATTTCTAGCCATCCCTTTGTGCTAAAAATGTGTATTTAGAAAGTTTATAAAAGTGACTTTATTACCTTCAGCAATGTGGCTTCTCAGATTTTGAGAAGTCACAAAAGGCGTTGCCTGGTGCTTCTCCCCGCCACCTGCAGCCTATTCACACCCCGATGGACGTGCTAATCAGCAGAGAGCCGCCGCGTCACATTACATGGGCGGTATAGCCGCTATGACGCTAAACGCGCTATATCCGGCTTCACCGACCTCAGTACACCCATTTGGGTGTACTGTAGGACCTCGCGACGCGCATTGCGCATGCGCGAGGTGTGTTCACGGCAGCTTATCTGTGATGAGCTGCAGTGAACACACCTCGCGCATGCGCAATGCGCGTCGTGAGGTCCACAGTACACCCAAATGGGTGTACTGAGGTCAGTATAGCTGGATATGACACGTTTAGCGTCATAGCGGCTATACCGCCCATGTAATGTGACGCGGCGGCTCTCTGCTGATTAGCACGCCCATCGGGGTGTGAATAATTAGGCTGCAGGCGGCGGGGAGAAGCACCAGGCAACGCCTTTTGTGACTTCTCAAAATCTGAGAAGCCACATTGCTGAAGGTAATAAAGTCACTTTTATAAACTTTCTAAATACACATTTTTAGCACAAAGGGATGGCTAGAAATGTATAAGGATGGTGCAGGGACAGGTCTTAAGAGGCTGGTGGCTAATTTTTAGGGATCAGGTTCCTTTTAAGAAACTGCAAAGTAACTCATCAGAGAAATATGCTCCTTGGTCTATTTCTTTTCATACCTCCTGCCTCCAGAACTCATCATTTCTTTTAAAACGTTAAATTCTATATTAAATCTTGATCAAAAGAAGTCAGGTTTAGGGATTAGATTACTGCGGCCTATTAAAGTATTTGAAGAGGGCAGAGAAACTGTGGAGCACAATGAGTAAAGGAGATAGACGCAGATTCTGAAACTTCCTTGTTCTCATCTCACCCCAGTGCTGGATTCACAGCTACACTGCTCAGTACTTGAAATGAGAGAATCAATTCACAGAATCATGCTCTAGTGACCAGGTCCTTATTCCAAGAAGGCTAGATGGGAGCACTAAGGTATAAACTCCTGCCTACATTTCCATCTCCTCTTTCGAATAGCTGACCTGGCACAACGTCATCATGACACACAATCAAAAAAAGAAATAGGAGGTTCGCAGGGCTTTTATTCAGTGGAAACAGAGTGTCGACCTGGCCGTTGGACCAGGGTTCTGGAAATGTATTCACTCATCTCTACTCCCTACTGCTGTAGAATGTCCCCGTTCCCGTTATCGCTTCCAAACATAAAGAAAGGAGTGCAGGAATAATCATGTCTCTGTATAAAGTGATACGCTTGTGGGTGCGGTCCCACTAAGACACGGAACGAGCTGACCCTGAAGGAGAGTGACTGTGTGTCTACCAGGTTGTCATCAGAGCCTCAGATAATGAGGATGGCCTGGGCTGCCAGTATACACCAAGTACCACTCCAGGGCAGTCCCTCGGACTCCAGCAGTTGACAAGAGTCAGGCATGCAGGTTCGGGAGGATAGGCAGGACAGAACAGGTACATGAGGCAGGTAGTACTGGACTGGAGCAATCAAAAGCAGATGGATTCAGAAACTGACAAGATCAATGGTTTGGAGTACTAGAAGATACAGGCACCCTAGGAATCTAATTTCTCAGGCTTCTCCCTACAGGTGAAGGTGTTTTAAAAATCCAGTGTCTCTCAGCCATAGACTGGAAACAATTTCAGAGTGTGTGCATTGCCCCTTTAAGAGGAAGGGAGCGCAAGCGTGCCCAAAGGACATGCGCAGTCCCTGGGGCCGGGAGACCGGGGAAGGATCAGGGAGAGCGCTGTCTGGCTGTGGTGGTGAGTGCCTTGGCGTCTAAGCTAAGAAGAGGCGGGACAGTGCAGGAACTAGTTTAGAGTGAACTGGTAAAAAATTAAATTTAGGATACAAGTGATATAATAGCTGGATATAGTGTTAATCCTCAAATACACACACAAGGCAGCAAAAAAGTGGCCTGAAACCACTAAAAAACGTTACAATTCCCCAATAGGGAGCAAGAAAATGAGGCAGGATGCACCCGACTCATTTCAAGCTGTCTGATTTCATATAGAGATTCTGTTTTTTTGGGTTCCTATAGCCCATTCTCTTACCCTATGAGGCAACAATTATTCTTTCTGAAAGCATTACTGTCAAGAATCACCAAAATGTGGTGTACAGGAGACTTGCGGCTTCTCCAATAAAGTGTCTACAGGAACTTTACCATTTACGTTTTAAGTCCTGAAGAAGTCCCACCAGAGAGTAAAGTCAGGAAAGTCCATAAAGTTGGGTTATAAATGGAAGGTCAGAAAGAAATCATTTGCATTCTTTGTGAATACATTTTCCAAAACTTGTTGCTAATGTGGGAACACTGTTTTCCATGGAAAGAGATGGATTTTATCTGAAACATGCAAATGACCCCAGTGCACGATTCTATGAATGTTTAATGATTTGTAAGATAACGAAGTTCATAGACAAAGCGTCTTTAAATGTTTAAAGGCAATGCAAGGATGATATGGAAATGTGGCCACCTGTTCAGATCTACATCTGTGCCCAAAATCTATAATGTTCTAACATACAGCACCGAAGTCATGAAGACATCAAAGTCATTGTGGCGTAACGGCTGAATGGGACAGTGACAAATGCAGCAATGGTCATTTCTTTTCCTCCAATAATCAACACCTTATGCAAACTTGATTTCTCAACAACTGAACAGGATGGAGCGTCTACAAGGGTGAGGAGAACAGGAATCTGTGATGAGGAGAGAGACATTAAGGCTATGTGCACACGGGGGGGCGGGTTAGGGGCGGCGGCGGCTGGGCGGACCCGACAGGAAGCTCCGGAGCCGTCCACCGGCTTCCTGTCGGGTCCGAGCTGCGGAAGACGGTCGGGTGTGCGGCGGTGCACAGCGGGTTAGTGGCGTCGGTTCTGCAGCGGCTGGAAGCAGCACATGATTCTGCTTGCAGCCGCTGCAGAACCGGCCGGTTTATAGGACATGCACATTCTTTGCTAACCCGCTGGGGACCCAGTGGGTTAGCAACGGATGAGCATGTGGAAACCGCCGGTGTGTGCACACCGGGTGTCGGTTTCCATAGGTTTCTATGTTGATCCAAAAGCCGCTTTTGGATTAACATAAATTTGCATAAACCTGATGGAAACCGACCGGCGGTTCCGCTCCTAAACCTTCACTAAACCTTCCTGTGTGCACATAGCCTAAAGGTCACGTATACTTCACTACATCTCTAAGTAAATAAAAGTTTTCCTTAAAAGTAAGCAGCTCCCAGGGCGCCGCTAGCCATCATACACTATGTGGTCTAAATAATTGGATACATGTTTTATATTTAGGGGTACTTTACACACTGTAACATCGCTAGCGATGTCGCTGAAACGTCACAGCGACCTCTCCAGCGATGTCGCAGTGTGTGACACATGGAAGTGATCAGGCTCCTGATGTGAGGTCGCTGATCACTGCAAATCGTTCAGGATTACTTTTTGGTCCTTGGTCTCCCGCTGGTCAGCACGCATCGCTGTGTATGACAGCGAGAGACCAATGATCAGCGACCTCACAGCCAGTGCCCAGCGCCACACGTTAGACGCTGGGCACTGGTAACCAGAGTAAACACCGGGTAGCTAAGCAGCACGTTCTGCTTATTTACCTTGTGTTTACCCTGGTTTCCAGCGTCCTCCCGCTTAGCCCAGCCTGTAAGCGGGAGGACGCTGGTAACCAAGGTAAACACCAGGTAATTAAGCAGAACGCGCTGCTTAGTCACCTGGTGTTTACCCTGGTTACCAGCGATGTCGCTGCTGGCTGGTCGCTGGTGAGTCTGCTTGTTTGACAGCTCGCAAGCGACTGCAGAGAGATTTTCCAGCGATCCCGGCCAGGTGGGATCGCTGGTGGAATCACTGAAAAGTCTCACCATGTAAAAGGGCCTTTAGCCCCATTGTTTCCAATGTATAACCTCCCACTCCTGATCTTCCCCCCTGATGTATAACTTTCAGCCCTTCGCTGGCCCCAGTATATTACATCTAGCCCCACTCCCTCCCATGTCTAACCTCTGGGTCCCTCGCTCCCTCCTGATGTATAACCTGCAGCTCATCATTCCCCCCGATGTATAACCTCCAGCCCCTCGCTTCCCCCCAGTGCATAACCTCCGGCCTTTTGCTACCTCAGATGTACAACCCCCGGCCCTTCACTGCCCCCTTGGTGTATAACAACTGGCCCCTCATCCTGCCCACTAGTACATAACCTATGGGGTGGCGAGGGGGTGGAGGTTATCACATCTGTCCCCTCCTCCTACAATCTATAACATCTGGTTCCTCATCCCCCTTAAGTGTATCACCTTCCATCCCTTGCTCCTCCTCCCAGTTTATAAGATTCAGCACCTCGCCCTCCTCCCATGATGTATAGCATCCAATCCCTCCCCCAGGTGTGTAACATGTAGCTCCTCTTCCCTTCTGTATAATCTCCAGCCACCACCATGCCGCCTGCCTTTACTAACATGTGGCACATTGGCCGGTGGTGCGGAGCTCACAGACATATGCGCAGTCTTATAATAAGAGCCATCGGTGTAACAAGTCCATTCATGATATTTTTCTTGCTAAATTTTCCCCCATCACTTGTGACTGATACTATTGAGACATTGAAGAACCACAGCAACTCAGTGACGAAGTGGAGACCCTGTGACATTGTAGTGCAGGGGTTAAGTGCTGAGGAGCAGAGGACAGAAAAGTCCCCATCGCTCTGCTGACCCCGTAATGTTAGAGCGGGGGCTAAGTGCTGAGGAGCAGAGGACAGAAAAGTCCCCATCGCTCTGCTGACCCCGTAATGTTAGAGCGGGGGCTAAGTGCTGAGGAGCAGAGGGTAGAAAAGTTCCCATCGCTCTGCTGACACTAGAACTGTCCAGATCTCATCTGTTAACATCAGCACAAACACTGTGCCCACCAGGAGCTTCATGGTCAAGCTGCTGCAGCCGTACATCACCAAGCACAATGCCGAAGACCTATTCATGGCTGTCTCCATGACTGATCTCCATCTTATCTCAAAGACATAAGTGGGATCACTGAACAGCAGAACAGACCTCCATTCCAGCCTTCACATCTGTCTTGGTCTACTCTTGGTCTACACCATGAGAGCAGTGGCCTGAGGTCAATGGACACCTGTAGCTGGATGAGTGATGAAAATGCCTTCTAATGATGATGTAGACTCTGTATGACACCTTTTGGCTCAGCATGTGATGTCCAATTTCCCTTGCAGTGCAGTGTGGATCATTAGGCTCCATTCCTTGCATATGGCAAGACCACAAGGGCATGTGAGGGAACGTCACACCGATTTTTCTCCAGTGATTATGGTGTGGGGGAGTATAATGTACGGTAATGTACTCTGTAGTTTCATTCCAGATGCACTAATAGCATTACATTGACTGGTGATGGAAGTGGTGGTTTGTTCATTTCTCCAAAGTGTCCCAGGAACCATTTATCAACACAACTCCAAGCCGCATGTTGCTGATGTTACTGTGAGCAGCCTGTGTGGCCTAAACTTACTACCATGGCCTGTGGAGTTTCTGCACTTGTTTCCCATTGAGCACAACTGGGATGTCATTGGTCGGCAACTGCAAAGGATCTTGAAGATTTACCCAAGTGCATTCAGTGGCAGAACCTTCCTTAGGCTGCTTTCACATTGCGATTCTTTAGGATCCGTGGCTGTCTGTTGTAAAACAGGCAGCCACTGATCTGATTTAACCCCCATGTTTTCCTATGGGCACGGATAGGATCAGATTTGGCCTCATTGCCATCCGATTTTTGTCGGATTCGATTGTGTCTGATTTTTTGCTGTGCCCAAAATCGAAGACTGATCCGATTTTGGGCACAGCGGATCAAATTGGACACAATCGGATCCAACATGATCCGCGCCAAATAACATGGGGCCTATGTAGCGCGGGTCCGAAGAAACAGCTGATCGTTCCTGAGTATGCTCAGTACACCAAAATTACTCCTAACCGTCTAATTTCACTTCTGCAGTGTATATACATACATTGCGGAAGTAAAATTAAGTAAAAGCAAGGGTTAAAAATAAAAAATCTCTATTTTCACCTGTCCTGCAATCCCCCGATGTGCAGCATCTCCGGTGGCTACAGGACCTGGCGTTACGTCACAACCCGATCAGCTGATCGGGTCACATGACCGATGACGCTGATTGGGTAGCCCCCCTCAGCCAGGTAAGCATCTGGAGATAGATGCCGTTGACTCACCGTGGCCGGGACTCCGGTTTAGACAGGCGATGCTTCCTTCCTCCTTGTCACGGGTGGACCGCGCCTGCCGGCAGTGGAACCCGGTGTAGTGCAGATCAAAATTTGAAGACGTCTTGTAAGGAACAGATTAAAGGGGTTTAATTTATTCGTGACGCCACCTATGAGTAGTTTCGGTAATCGTTACCGACGCTGCGGAACCTCCGGGGGATGGACAGCAGCAAGATGGAACGCTCCCCACAGGCTGAGCGGTGATCCCCGGAGGCTGGAGCTGCTTAAGATGTTGTGCGGCAGCTGCGGTTACCTTGTAGTGCGGACGGACAGTTCATAAAGAAGCACGGACACAGAAAGTCTCTGCAACGGGTCTTTACTGTAACCAGCAGGTAGTACATGGTATACAGTTACGGGTAGTGGACCGGGTGGACTCAGCAGTGATAATGTCCCTCAGAGATCCGCAAGTGTTCCTCCATTCTAGCTAAGTGATTTTGCCATTGTCGCCCAGGAATACCAGATCGGGTACGGGGAGGCTGCTTCAATACCCTATCCAAGTTGTACGTTGTGGATGTTTTGGGGAGCCTTGGATCCCTCGGTGGGTACACAGCTGGTTAGACGACTGGTAGTTGGCTGGTGGTGGGGTGCTCCTGTGAAGCTGCTCCTCCACGCTTCTGGTTCGCGTAGCAGAGGTGAACTGCTGCCAGCTTCGGTACCAGTGAACCGGCTGTGAAGTTTTGGGCACGGGAGTCTTTTGGAACCCGTGGTGATGATGCCCGATCCCGGTTGTTGAGGCCTCAGGTGCTGACACCCGACCGGTGACGGCCCGGGGGCTGCACGGGGTGCGGAGCCCCCGCTCCTACTCCTAGTTCAAGTTCTAGACTCCTTCTCTCTGTTCTAGACTCCTTCTCTATGACTAAAGGGTCAGTTCTCCTACACACTTCCCTAGCACTCCACCCACCAGGACCCTGGATTGGCCCTCTGTTCTAGGTGATGCATGTAGGGTTGGATCTCAAAGTTAACTAGATCACTGCTGTGTCAGAGAATATTGCGGCTGCATTTATGGCTGCAATACCCTCCTGTGACGCACTCGTTGCGGGGCGCCACACTGTCGTCGGGGGATTGCTGGAAAGGTGAGAATAGAAGTTTTATTTTTAACCCTTGCTTTTACTTAAATTTCACTTCCGCAATGTATGTATTGTGATACGGCGATCACGGAGCGGGCCGGGGTACACTTGCTTAGCAGCACGAAACCATTAACACAGCAACAGTCTCTTCTATGAAATCAGTCCAGCGGGTTTATTTAGGACAGCACAAACCACACGGTGAAAATTAAACATGAGCCTTTTCTTCGGCTTTACAGAAGCAGAAAGTCTGTAGTCAGTCCACACAGGCCTCCAGGGACTGACCTCTCCATGCCTCAGTCTCTTTCAGTCTCTCCCATGTCAAACACAGACTCCATTAAGACAACCTGAGACACACCTACATCTCCTGCAAGTTGCAAGCTTAACTCTTGCCATGCTGTTAAGCAGACTGTGGCTTCCATGGCAGGACATTCATAAAAACATCGCAGCAGACTTCTGCCTGTGCGAAACATACTGGCCATATATAGTGCCGCCATTCAGACCATGGCTGCCGGCCATATCACAGTATATACATTGCGGCAGTGAAAGTGCCCCGCACAGCTCTTTCTGTGTCCGGACTCGTGAAAATCACAGACACGGACACAGAAATAGGTCACCTCCTATGGTGTCCATTCCTGTCCATGGGGTCCTGCAAAAAGTAGGCTCCCACGGACAGGAAAAATATCTCTATGTGAAACCAGCCTTAGATGACCGTTAATAACTTGAGTAGCTGAGGCTGTCAGTGCCAGCATTTCTGCACATGGCACTCATACTTCATAGTGAATAAATCGAGATGTTTGAAACATTTTATTTCCACAATTTGCATATCCTATTTCTAAGGCTGCCTTCACACTACGGATTTTTTAGATCTGATGCTGTCCGATCCAAATCGGACAGCATCGGATCCGAATTTGGCCCCATGCAGCCCTATGGGCATCGGACCGAATCGGATGTGCACTAAATGCCATCCGATTTGGTCCGATCCGATTCTGTCCGATTTTATTATCGGTGCAAAAATCGGAGCCTGGTGTCACGTGACTGTGACATCACCGCAGGTCCTGTGTACAGCAGAAGACCTCTGCAGCCACCGGGAGCCTGCGGGAGCCACCGGGAACCTCCAGGAAGACGGCGGGGGCTCGGGGGGAGGTGAGCATGAACTTTTTTTTTTTTTTTTCTTTTTTTCAGCCCGGAGGCTACGATTTAATGCCGGAATCGAATGCCTATTTGGCATCCGATTCCAGGCATTAGAAGGGAGCCGATGCTGTCCGAATTTTTCGGACAGAATCGGCTCCCTTCAAAATCGTAATGTGAAAGTAGCCTAATCCATGATTTCCATCATTCCACAACTTTTCCTTCTTAGTGGTGCAATTTCAATGTTAAGGAGTGTTAAGTTTTATCAGAGAAATTCTGCTTCTTTCTCCTCCTGGACTGATCTTTCACTCTACATTCACAGGTAAAATCTGTATACAGTAAATACAGATTAGAGATTACACATGCTGCTCAAATCATCTGGATTTGGTGAATGCCAGGAGATTGTTACCTGCCTGTGCATGCTGTAGTGTTTGGTGGAAGTGGTAATGGGATATTTTTCAGGAGTTTTCGTTCCAGTGAGGTGAAAGCTTGATGCGAAGCATGGTGGACAATTGTAGCTGCCAACCTTGTGGGGACAGTTTGGGGAAGACCCTTTTCTGTTCCCAACAAGGTCCATACATAAATGGAGGGGGAATCCATACCTCAACCCCAACCAACACCTAGACCAGAGATTGTGAGCCTAGGCCTCTCCTCCCAATATCAGCTTCTGAACTTATAAGTGCTCTCCTACTTGAAGGGCAAAAAGTCTCAGAGACAATTGCAAAAGCTTTCAGAGGAGTGTAACCAGATTTAACAGCAAATAGGAGGTGAGAATCTGGACCACCCACTAGCACCGGAGATTTGGGAATCCTAAAGGTGGCTTCACACCTGGCGACGTCGTTAGTGACATCGCCGAAAAAGTGACGTATCAGAGATGTCGCTAGCGACGTTGCGCTGTGTAAACGTGCGGCGCGACCGCGTTTTATCGCCGGTCGCAGGTTGACAGGTTTACGGGAAGAACCGTAAACCTGTCAACCTGCGATAAGGCTGGATCGCGCCGTGTGACATCGCCAGAGTGATGTCGGCGGCAATCCAGTCTATACCACAGCGTTGCTGCGGATTGCTCGCTGGGCTAAGCCCAGCCCAGCGAGCGATGTCACCGCCCGCATCGCTGCGGTGTCGCCGGCCGCAGCGATGCTGTGTGACAGCTGGCCAGCGATGTCGGAACCGAGCGGGCACCCGCGCATCGCTTCCGACATCGCTGGCCAGGTCGTGCCGTGTGACGGGACCATAACAGTGTGCACATTTTTTGCTGAGCCTTGAGAAGCCTTTGAATGAAGGTTTATAAGAGCCCCTGTAGGAGTAATGTTGGGGGGACACATACTTTTGCCCACAGTTCTAAATAAATGCCAAGGAACCATTTGGGTCATCAGTCTGGAAACTCTATTATAGGCAATGTCAACAAGAGCACACGTGTGGACAATTCTCATCAATTAGGGAAAAGTTACCAACTCTTGGTCCAACCTTATATGCAGGGTTTAGTTATTTCATTCATTAGGCCGCTTTCACATCTGCGTTTCTCGGCAGGATCTGTCAAGACTGTGTTCGGCCTAATGGGTTCCCTATGGGACTTGCGTACATGTGCGGCACTTACGGTTTTGCACTGCCGGTCAGCTAGCAGCGAATTTGTCGCCGCAAGTGCCAGATTTCGGCAAAATCGCAAGTGCCGCACATGTCCGCAAAGTCCCATAAGGAATACATTAGGCCTAATGCAGTCTTGCCGCAAGTGTTCTGGCTTCCACCAGATCAGGCATAACTGCCTGATCTGCCGAGAAATGCTGATGTGAAGTAGCCTTATTCCATATGTTCCAACCCGACATCTTATATAAGAAATAGCTGGTGGTGGCAACACAGGTGTAACATTTTAATTTGTTTGACCTTGCTCTTCCATTATATCGGCATGGACGCATTCTTCATTTAAGGTCTACTGCTTCCTCCTATAATTTGCAACTGATGAAGTCTAAATGACTTCATATTTACTTACTACGATATCATAAGTGCAGTATCAGTAAACTGCTCCTGGAATTGCATGGGATCTTTACAGTGATTTACTAGCGCACTGTTATTTTACACGGTAATGAGGGACAATCTGCAATGTTTGCTCACATTGGGTAATTAAACGCTGGTACACCTGGCGCTGATTTGTACACAGAGCGCCATAAAATAACTACAGAAATCTGCTGTATGTTCATTGAGGTGCACGTCCATGCCGGTAGCTCAAAATAATGGTCAACATACTCAAAAGAACGGGGCACAAAATGCCTCTCTACAGGTTAGAAGAAAAGGCCAAGAACCAACTATGTAACACCAGTCTCCACTGATGGCCCACCATGTGGGCTTTTACACATTATTAATGGGCACCCAATAGTCTGCAATGTTACAATGACAAATGGGTAACAGATTGACTGAGCAACATAGCACCGGACAAGGACCTTGAAAAATTGAATCATATGCAACACTAAAGCTACCGTCACACATCGCCATATGGCTTCCATATCGCAGACGATTTACGTGAACGTGCCCATTTCAGGCACTTTTGTCTGATCGTTGTGGAGCTGTCTAGCATGCGAACGTCAGCGATCCTGCGTCCCGGAAATCGCCTGCAGAAGACCGGAAGCGATCTCCCTTCACACATCGCCGCGTCACACGACAAAATCGTAGCAGCAATGTGGCCATATTGTTTCAATAGGGGCGTGCTAGAGTGTGTTTCACCGCGCCCCTATCACTGCGATTGGTGGACGGAACTGCGTTCTCATGGTCAGCCTTGCGTGAACGCACGGGTCATCAAATAAGGCGCCTTGAACACGGCCAGCCAATCGGAACAAAGTATCACCCACCAATCGCCGCAGATGTGGGGCAAAAAAAAAAAAAAACCCATCCAAGCACGCCTACGGGAATGATTTCAGGATCGCTGTTTACGTCGCTATCGCCCTGTTACATACCACGATCCGCTGAAATCTCCTGGTGGATATCGCCTGATTTCACTGCAGTGCAGGGCAATCAGGCGAAGCTCCACCGGCGATTTCTTGCTGTAGAATCACCCAGTGACACGCCACTGCACACATGCAATGTGGTTTCCACATCACCGAATTTGGGAATTGCCAGCGATCTCGCCGGCGATATGGCGGCGTGTGACGGTACCTTAAGGGGGAGAGAAGATTTCTATTGCAGAAAGCTGCCTCTCAGTTATGTATGTGTGTTATATTATATATATTATGTATATACACAACCAAAAAAAGAGAGTCCGCAGCACTAAAGTTCTGATGCAGCATGGACACAGGTGGCGATGTTTCAGGCACACATGCCCTTTGTCTAGCAAATACTGTCTGGTCTGTCAAGATTGCAAACATTTCTTTCCAATTACATTTTAATTGCGCGATTAATAATATAAGAAACAGTACAACATGCTAACTTCCATGCATCAATATGTTGTAATCCATAGTGCTCATCTCTAATAATAATATTAATTGTGTGAAAATTCATTTACATCAAAACTTTGAGTTGAGATGATAAATACACACACAAAATTGTCTGGGAGGCAGCTTTCTGCAGCAGAACTCTCCCCCCTCCAGCGGATCCAGCACTGGCTCTCTTCTGCTGTCCCCGGTATTTCTTAGGTTACGTTCACACATTGCGTCTTTTTTGAGCGATTTTTTTACGGGCACTTTTCAAAAATGCACAATGTGCCTTGTGTCTGCCAGCAAAGTGGATGGGAAATTCACTTTGCTGTACTGACCATTGTAAAATTACGCCGCGCTTTTATGGTAAAAGCGCGGGGTAAAAAGGATTGACATGTCAATTCTCTATGCAGCAGCGCGGCGCTGCAGGATCTGATGTCACAGAGGGGGAGGAAGAATCCTCTTCCTCCTCCCCTCTGTGACACGTGTGATCACCCCATTTGGTTTCGCAATGTATTAATATACATTGAGAAACCCAAATTGAAGTAAACCAAATGTGTTAAAAATAATAAAAATTAAATACTTATCCTCCGCGAGGTGTTCGTGGAGCCGAGCCGAAACACTGGTATGGAGCTGCCAGGACCTTGCGTGATGTCAATGGGCGTTGATTGGCCGCTCACGGCCATGTGATATGTGACATCATATGACTCGCATCACATGACCGTGAGCAGCCAATCAGCGCCCAAGAGCGTCACGCAAGGTCCTGGCAGCTCCATACCTGTGCTTGTCTCAGCTCCAGATAGCTCAGACAGGCCATTGGAAGGGTAAGTATTCATTGTTTATTATTTTTAATACATCTGGCTTACTTTTATTAAGATTTCGCAGTGTATATTAATACACTACGAAATCAAACAGGGGCTGTCACAGAGGGGAGGAGGAACCAGGATTCTTCCTCCCCTCTGTGATATCACTTTTTTGCGCGGCAAAAAGTGGCCACGCAAAAAAAAAAAAAAGTGCAAAAAAAGCGCTACGTGTGAACGTTGCCTTAACAAGCTGCAGGTGTGACATCTCTCCTACAGAACATGACAACACTCCCTGAAAAAACTGAGCGAAACACACATTGGGGCATGAGGTCATGGAGAAACTCCCAGCAGATCCAATGCTGGCTCTTTGATGCTGTCCGGGGGTTTTTCTTGACAAGCTGCAGCTGTGACATCTCTACTGCAGCAATGACGACAGTCCCCAAAGAAGCTGGGCCAAACGCACATCGGGGTGTGAGGATGTAGAGCAAGGGATTTACTTTTTACAGCTATCAGTATCACTATTACATGGTAAAACCTTTGTATTGTTATGTACCATATCATTACGATTTCCTATATAGAGATTTATTTGCATTGGAATGTTGTTTAATTCCCTTTTTTCATAACTTAATGGATTGATGTTTGGTATATTAGTGTTACGGTACTATGGTTGCTATTCTACTTGGGATTGTCGATATGAGATGTACTAACATTGTCACTACCACAGTATCACCTCTTTCCCTGTATGCTTATTTCACATCTATTTTTGTGAAGCAATTTGCTATTTTTAACATGTTTTTAAAAATATGAATATAATATATTTTACCGTTTTTAACCACTTCTGTTCTTCCCCTCTTATTGCATGGGTGCTGTTGATAAGCACAGGACAACGGTAGGTAATCAATGGGCTCAGAAGTCTCATGCTGACTGCATCCCCATAGCAGTCAATGATTGGCTGCAGCGCTCACGTGTTTAGCGATAGCACATAAAGTCAATAAAGTCAATAAAGGCCAGCGACAGCGGATCAGATGAGTACAATGCTTTCAACCTTCTGATTTGTTTGGGAACTTTTAAAGTTTAAAAAGAAAAGTGTACCGCCCCCTTACACAACCCCATGACTCGTAGTATGGATGAAAGTTGACAAAACAAAGTACATGACATAATGATAGACCAGATGGAAATACTTTAAGACTTGGTCAGCTAGAGGCGAGTTGATCATTATGTGAAGTCACTGTACACAGCACATTAACGAGCTGATGACCAACACAATGCCGCCTGCTAATTTCCAGATCAAGCAGGGTCAACAACCTGACTCCGCGCCACACAACTGACACAGAACTCCACATTTAGAGACTACGTAAAGGGAAAATCCCAAAATAAGATCTTCTGCTACGTCATAAGTACATAGAAAGAGAGGACTCTAATGAAGTCTGTCATCATCTACTGGAATGTCCCAGGAGTGATGTGAGGTTACGGGGTCAACCACCACCGACTTCTCTCCGTCCCGGCCTCAATAGCCCGCATCATTAAGACTGGCATTGTACACGCCAGACCTAAAGGCCCGGTCAGACGTAACGACCGCAGTAGCGATCCCGATAACGACATGGCTCCCGGGATCGCTGATGAGTCATTATCGGTATCGCTACTTGGTATTCAAACACGCCGATCTATACAACGATATGTCCACCCTAGCGATTTCTTCAACGATATTGTTCAGTCGTTGTATTTCCTTCTCACATGCCTGCACGCCTATGTATCTCATTATGTGTTGCCAACGATATCGTCGGTAAGGTGTCAAACACAGCGATACAGCGTTCCCAGCGGGAGCGCAACGACCAAAAAATGAACCAGGAGGCTGTGTAACGATTGCCGATCTCGCAGCAGGGGACCAGATCGTTACACCCTGTCGCACGTAGCGATGTCGTTGCTGAGATCGCTATTGCGTCACAAAAGTAACGATCTCGTTAGCGATCTCGGTATGTGAGACATACCCTTAAAGGGAATCTGTCAACAGGTTTTTCTATGCAACATGATCGCATCATGATGTAGGAGCAACAATGTATCACTTACTAGACTGCTTGTTGTAGAATCAATATAATCAGTGTTTTATCAGCAGGAGATTATCACAAGAGGACTAGTTGTCTCCTGCCAAGTAGTCCTCTTGCTGTGTAAACACACCCACACCAGTAATTGGCAGCTTTCTGTGCACACTATGCATAGGCAGAAAGTTGCCAATCTGTGGTGTGGGTGGGGTTATACAGAATCCAGCATTCAAAGCACTACTAGATTTGCAGCAGAGAAAATAGGTACGATATTTTATCAAAATGATAGAAAGCCACACATCACTGAAATCAGGGATTCTGCCTCTACATGATGCTGCTCTCAAATTATGGTACATGGCACAAATCTGGTGACAGATTCCCTGTAATGAAGGGCCATTTTGGAGTCTGATTCACCAAATTAAGTGGCGCACACCTCCTTTCATCTCGCCATAAATGCTATTACTTGGGAGTAACAATTCAAGGGTAGAAAATGCTTGTACTATTGATGAATTTTATAGGCAAGCATAGCCACCTCCCACTTTAGCAGCACCCATGTTGGCAGAGCTGCCTAAAACTGTTGTGAAAATAATATGAATCACAAAAAAAGTTTGGCTCAAAAAAGTTTGTGATTTTTTAAATTGTTTTAAACACACAGGTCTCAGGTATCAATTTATATGCAGAAACAGTCTGCAACAACGAGTAAAGTTTCTAAAATATCGCCAACTTGTCCCATACTGTAGTCCGCTGCATTGCCACCATACCATATGGCATGAACAAACTTACTAAAGCCGCCATACCATTTGTTCTCTCTATCGTAACTCCTCTATATATATACAGGGAGTCAAGCTAATGTGTTTTCAACAGGGAAAAGATTTAAAAAATAAAAATAAATAAAAGACACTGCCAGTCACCGCTGGCAGTGGCCTATCTGGCCATAAGGCTGGTTTCACATTGCGTTTTTTGGGCATCCGTGGCTGTCCGTTGTAAAACGGGACAGCCACGGATCTGATTTGGCCCCCACAGATTGGTGCTCTATTGCCGTCCGATTTGTCACTGATCTGATCCTCTCTGTTTTTTTGCTGTACCCAGAATCGAAGACTGCTCCGATTTTGGGCACAGCGGACCAAATCGGACAGAATCAGGTCTGACCCGGTCCGCGGCAATTAACATAGGGGCCTATGTAGCACGGGTCCGGGAAAACATCGGATTATTTCCTGGACCCGATTTCAGTGTACTGAGCATGGACACACCCTGGAGAGGTGAGGATCTTATTTTCTTTATTTTTAACCCTTGCTTCACTCCCGCAATGTATGTACATACATTGCGGGAGTGAAAGTGCCCCGCTTGCCTGCGCTTTGCAGGCTCAGGCTTTTCTGTTTCCAAATCTGTTGAAATCACAAACCCAGACACAGAAATGGCATCCGAGGCACACATCCGATCCGGTCTTTTCCTGTCCATGGGGTCCTGCAAAAAACAGGATCCCAACGAACAGGATAAAATCATGATGTGAAAGGCTACCTTCACATTACGATTTTGAAGGGAGCCGATGCTGCCCGATAAATTCAGACAGCATTGGCTCCCTTCTGATGCCTGGAATCGGATGCCAAATAGGCACCTGATTCCGGCATAAAATCGTTGCCTCCGGGCTGAAAAAAAAACAAAAAAAAAAACCTTATGCTCACCTCCCCACGAGCCCCCGCCGTCTCCAGCCGTCTTACTGAAGGCTCCCGGTGGATCCCGCAGGCTCCCTGTGGCTGCAGAGGTCTTCCTCTGCTGTTCAGGACCTGCGGTGATGTCAGAGTCACGTGACCGCAGGTTCACCATGTTAACCCGCGGTCACGTGACTGTGAAATCACCGCAGGTCCTGTACAGCAGAAGAAAACCTCTGCTGACACCGGGAGCCTGCGGGAGCCACCGGGAGCCTTCAGGAAGACGGCTGGAGATGGCGGGGGCTCGTGGGGAGGTGAGCATAAGGTTTTTTTTTTAACCCTTGTACTCCCAGTAGGAGCAGTTTTACTGTACTGAGCATGCTCAGTACAGTAAAATCGGGTCCGAGGAGACATCCGATGTTTCCTCGGACCCTGCTCCATAGGGCCCCATGTTATAGGGATCGGGTCAGATCGGATGTGCACTAAATGCCATCCGATTTGGTCCGATCCGATTCTGTCAGATTTTATTTTCGCTGCAAAAATCGGAGCAGGCTCCGATTTTTGCACCGATAATAAAATCGGACAGAATCGGACCAAATCGGATGGCATTTAGTGCACATCCGATTCGGTCCGATGCCCATAGGGCTGCATGGGGCCAAATTCGGATCCGATGCTGTCCGATTTTGATCGGACAGCATCGGATCTGAAAAATCCGTAATGTGAAACCAGCCAAAAAGGATTGGGCAATTGAATTCCCACCACATCCTTAATATCAGGGTGGAGTTGGGAGACCTCCACATACACTAATCAGCAGATCCTGCCAAAATCAACGGGTATGGTTGACACTTAACTAATGTGACTTTAGAGTTGCTCAAATCAGATAGAAATCCGAAAAATATTTATAATAGAAAATTCTATTATCTAGGTGTTTGGAAAAAATATGGAAAATTATGGAGATGAGGATCTTTCGCTCAAAACAAAATCAAGATATCACTCCAAAGGACCATGGTGTGGGTGATAGGATGCATCATTCTAGAAGAGGGTTCAGGAGGAAGTAGATATCTTTATTGGTATGTATTAAGGTGATTGCATCCTCAACTCAAACCTCAATTAAAAGGGGATTCGTTTCTGGAATTGCCCCCAGTAAACTTCACATAAAGTAATTCTTGGCCCAGACTTTTTGGCTGGGGTCTGCAGATGTTCCTTCTTCTGCCGTCAAGTGCAACAACAGATAACAATGCAAATAATGTGCAGGTGAGTGTGACGTTATACACTGCAGACATTGACATGTTGGATACATTTACGCCTAAAAATGTTTCCTGCTGTTTGACTTTGCAACGAGCGAAAAAAGTTTAGCACAAGTTGTTTGTTGCAAGTGTCGAACATATGTTTGGTGGATATTACAAAATAAAAACTATTCTGCAATACAGACAGAGCACACATCCTTGTAAATCTGCAGATAACATCTGCAAGGAAACAGATTAACTTATCTGACACATTGCACGGAAGGAATGCCTCCACCCCGGCCAGCCAGCCGCGGGGCCGAATACTGAAAGACTAAAAAAAAAAATTTAAAAAAAAAGTTTCCAAAACAAATTTTTAACAGTTTTAATGGGTGTTAATGGGCCCAGCTTCATCTTCTCATCTGTTTGCAGTACAAGAATAATTTCATTGTTTTCCTCCTTCAACGATGGAGAATATGAAGCGCAATTTCAAGGGGTTACCCCAACCACAATGGTCAAAACTCCATTCTACCTGGGCAACTCGTTTCCAAGCAATTGGAGCCCCTGACATTGGCAGCTTGTCACCTATCTTGTCAATCTACATGGAGATAGGACTCCACTGGGATTTCTCAGCACAGAAAGTGTCCACAATATTCCTAAATTTGGGAAGTAACTCTGAAGCTATCTAGAAGAATGACTGTCATGAGGTAGTAAGGAATGACAGGGAGACAGGGTCTCCTAGACTGAACCTCAGGATAGAGGTGCCCTAGCTGTGCCTTATCCCAGAGGTACCTCTGATGGTGAGTATGTCTAAGCCACCACCCTTGCCCTCCATCTGGCCAGCCCTGGTCTAATGCCACCCAAGAGGGGGCCAGGACAGGAGTGGTAAAACCCCACACAAATAAAACAATGGGGAAACAAATGATACACACAGAGGTATAGGACAATACACGTGCGCAGGAACAAATAAAGAGCAGAGAAGAAAATCAGACAATGAAGATTTTCACAGCATATCAAACAGCACTGTGATAGATCACCAGCAAAGGGATCATCACAGCACAAGGACCGGGATTGCAAAAGCTGTAGTCGGCATGGGAAGACAGATTGATTCCACCATCTTAAAAAGGACGGGAGCAACTGTGACAGGTTTCCCAGAAAATTTGATCCTAGAGATAATCAGGAGTCATACAGAGATTAACTCCTGATAGCCCAATCACTAATGAGAACACAGCTGGTCGATGCCTGACCCTGCCGGTGCAACTCAGAAGCATCAGAGAAACCATAGCGTTGAGTATCAGAATCCGTAGTGTGAAAAGCGCCGGATGCCACCATGACACTGCGTGTTTTGAGCAAAATGCTGTGTGACATTGACAATTGCAATAAAATGCTCAAGGAAATTCTACACATAGGTGCATAAAGTACTACTTTGCATGAAGGTGAAGGCTCCTCATACACATTTAGGGCACATACACGAGTTTTCAGAGCGCTGACATATACAAGAGAGGATCCAGCAACCACATAAAATGTATAAATGTAAAACATCACATTTATTGAAAAATTTTAAATGCAACGATTAAAAAATAATAGTCTGTGAAAAAGTACAGAGCATTTCGAGCAGACGGCCTTCGTCTTGGTCAAGACATAGTGTGCGCTCGAAACCTGTAGACCCGGTGTCTTTACTTCTTCACGCACTGTGATTTTTTTAAATCATCTGGTTTTAAATTTCTCAATAAAAGTGATGTCAAAACCACCAGGTGGATGAATCAGGGTCCAGCTGCTATCTGGCATCCAACTGTAGGCAGAGACGAGAGTAGTCAGGCCTCTCACTATGAAACCTTCTAATGCGCCAGCGGTTCAGAGAAAAACATTCCAGACTGCAGCCAGGCTCCCATTCATGCTTTCCATCGTTTGGGCAACGTGAATTGAGTGATACATTCCCTTTAAGGTTTTTTTATCATGACATGTTTCCTTTAAGAGGCAAGAAGAGAAAACATCCAAATCCTGGGTGAACAATTGTAGTACATCACCATTCAAAAGTTTGGGGTCATTTAGAAATTTACTTATTTTTGAAAGAAAAGCAATTTTTTTTTTAATGAAGCCAACATTAAATGAATTAGAAATACACTCTATACTTTGTTAATGTGGTAAATGACTATTCTAGCTGCAAACATCTGGATTTTAATGCAATATCTACATAGGTGTATAGAGGCCCATTTCCAACAACCACCCACTCGTGTGTTTAAATGGTACATTGTGTTTGCTAACTGTGTAAGAAGGCTAATGGATGCTTAGAAAACCCTTGTACAAGTATGTTAGCACAGCTGAAAACGGTTTGGCTGATCAGAGAAGCTACAAAATTGACCTTCCTTTGAGCCAGTTGATAATCTGGAGCATTACATTTGTTTGTTCTATGAAACTCTCAAAATGGCCAGAAAAAGAGAACTTTCATGTGAAACTCGACAGTCTATTCTTGTTCTTAGAAATGAAGGCTATTCCATGCAAGAGATTGCCAAGAAACTGAAGATTTCCTACAATGTTGTGTCCTACTCCCTTCAGAGGAGAGCAAACAGGCTCTAACCAGAGTAGAAAGAGAAGTCGGAGACCCTGCAGCACAACTGAGCAACAAGACAAGTACATTAGAGTCTCTAGTTTGAGAAATCGACGCCTGACAGCTCCTCTACTGTCAGCTTCATTAGATAGTACCCGCAAAATGCCAGTGTCAACGTCTGCAGTGAAGAGGCGATTTTGGGATGCTGGCCTTCAGGGCAGAGTGGCAAAGAAAAAGCCATATCTGAGACTGGCTAATAAAGGAAAGGTTTAATATGGGCAAAATAACAGACATTGGACAGAGGAAGATTGGAAAAAAGGTTTATGAATGAAAGTTTGTGGAACATTTGTGAGACGCACAACAACTGAAAAGATGCTGGAAGAGGCCTGACACCATCTGTCAAGCATGTTGGAGGTAATGTGATAGTCTGGGGTTGCTTTGGTGCTGGTAAAGTGGGAGATTTGTACGAGGTAAAAGGGATTTTGAATAAGGAAGGTTATCACTCCATTTTGCAATCCCATGCCATAGCCCATGGACAGCGCTTGATTGGAGCCAATTTCATCCTACAACAAGACAATGACCTAAAGCACACCTCCAAATTAGGCATGAACTATTTAGGGAAGAAGCAGGCAGCTGGTATTCTATCTGTAATGGAGTGGCCAGCGCAGTCAACAGATCTCCATTGAGCTGTTGTGGGAGAAGCTTTACAGTATGCTATGCAAAAAGTGCCCATCAAGCCAATCCAACTTGTGGGAGTGGCTTCAGGAAACGTGGGGTGTAATTTCACAAGATTAGTCAGCAAATTAACAGCTAGAAAGGTCTGCAATGCTGGAATTGCTGCAAAGGGAGCATTCTTTGACCAAAGCAAAGTTTGAAGGAGGAAATTATTATTTGAAATAAAAATCGTTGTTTCTAATCTTGTCAATGTCTGGACTATATTTTCTATTCATTTTGCAACTCATATGATAAATAAAATTATGAGTTTTCATGGAAAACACAAAATTGTCTGGGTGACCCCAAACTTTTGAACGGCAGTGTATATTCTGCCACATAAAAAGGTCTTTATCAAGTACGTACTTGGATGTGGTCTCTTCTTGCCTGCTGGATGTTCTTCAACTAGGTTTCTTGGATAGTGTTGCAGACAGTTCCTCTTTGTTCTGGTATATTTCCTTTAAGGTTCTGTGCACACAGTGCCTTTTTGCTGCGTTTTTACCATGGGTCTATGCAAATGTTTGCTAATCTATACCTGGTTTGAACTTTCTAGCAAACCCTATGTGTATTAGGAAAAAGCTGTGCACACACAAGGTTTGCAGAAAGTAAAATTACCCCAGGTTTTACTGCATTTTGAAAAGAATGAGTGTCTAGTCTTTTCTGCGTTTTTGCTGCAGTCAATGGCAAAAACGCAGATACCAAAACGCATCAAAAATTCAACAAATACGCAGCAAATCTCCCATCTAGGAATCTAGAAATCCTAGAACCGTGTACAGGTTTTTCTGCATTTTCAGCCACAGCAAATACGCCCTGTGTGCACATATCCTACGAGTCTATTAAAATTTCATACATTTTTTTTTTTTTTTTTAGAAATTGTGAAATTTATTTAAAAAGTAGCTAAAACTTTCATTAAAAAACATTTTCATCCAATAAGTTAAGAAACTTTGCAAACTACTTCACCAGGGGCTTGCATTTCCTTCCTGTAAAAAAAATTCCATACAAGTGGACTTTTCTTCCCTCTATATTCTTGCCTTAGCTGCCTGATACCAGTAGGTACTCCTATAGAGTACAGATGATGGCAGTGATGGGTCAGCCCAGCACCTGTGTCACTAACTCTGGGGAGTACAGATGATGGCAGTGATGGGTCAGCTCAGCACCAGTGTCACTAATTCTGGGGAGTACAGAAGATGGCAGTGATGGCTCAGCTCACCTCCTGTGTCACTAACTCTGGGGAGTACAGATGATGGCAGTGATGGCTCAGCTCAGCACCAGTGTCAGAGTTAGAATACTAACTCTGGGGAGTACAGATGATGGCAGTGATGGGTCAGCTCATCAACTGTGTCCACTAAGTATAGGGAGTACAGATGATGGCAGTGATAGTGACATCAGTGCTGAGCTGACCTAACTCTGGGGAGTACAGATGATGGCAGTGATGGGTCACCTCAGCACCTGTGTCACTAATTCTGGGGAGTACAGAAGATGGCAGTGATGGCTCAGCTCACCTCCTGTGTCACTAACTCTGGGGTGTACAGATGATGGCAGTGATGGCTCAGCTCAGCACCAGTGTCAGAGTTAGAATACTAACTCTGGGGAGTACAGATGATGGCAGTGATGGGTCAGCTCATCAACTGTGTCCACTAAGTATAGGGAGTACAGATGATGGCAGTGATAGTGACATCAGTGCTGAGCTGACCTAACTCTGGGGAGTACAGATGATGGCAGTGATGGGTCACCTCAGCACCTGTGTCACTAACTTTGGGGAGTACAGATGATGGCAGTGTTGGGTCAGCTCAGCACCTGTGTCAATAACAGGGAAGTACAGATGATGACAGTGGACAGCTCAGCCCGTGTCAATAACTCGGAGGAGTACAGATAATGGCAATGATGGGTCAGCTCAGCACCTGTGTCAATAACTTTGGGGAGTACAGATAATGGCAATGATGGGTTAGCCCAGCACCTGTGTCACTAACTTTGGGGAGTACAGATAATGGCAATGATGGGTCAGCTCAGCACCTGTGTCAATAACTTTGGGGAGTACAGATAATGGCAATGATGGGTTAGCCCAGCACCTGTGTCACTATCTCTGGGGAGAACCTGCTGCAGGAGATTAGTCTGATAAGCAAAACATCCAGAGGAGGAGCCAGGAGCTGACCCATCTCTGCCATCATCTGCACTCTCCAGAGTTAGTGATACAGATACTGAGCTGAAAAATCACTTACATCATCTGTATTCCCCATACTTAGTAACACAAGTGCTAAGCCATTATCTGTACTCCCCATAGTTAATGACAGGTGCTGAGGTGACCTGTCACTGCCATCATCTATACTCCCCAGAATTAGTGATACAGGTACTAAGCTGACCCATCACTGACATCATCTGTATTCCCCATACTTAGTTACAAAGGTGCTAAACCATCATCTGTACTCCCTATACTTAGTCACACAGGTGCTGAGCCATCATCTGTATTCCCCAGAATTAGTGACACCGATGCTGAGCTGACCCATCACTGCCATCATCTGTACTCCCCAGAATTAGTGACACCGATGCTGAGCTTACCCATCACTGCCATCATCTGTAATCCCCAGAGTTAGTGACACTGGTGCAGAGCAGATTCATCACTATAATCATCTGTACTGCCCAGAGTTAATGACATCACTGCCATCATCTGCACTCCCTATAATTAGTGACACAGTTGCTGAGTCCATTACCTGTACTCCAACACTTCATGACACAGGTGCTGAGCTGACACATCACCAGTACCCCCCACAGTTAATGACACAGGAGCTGAGCTGACCCGACCCATCACTGTCATCATCTGTACTCCCCAGTTAATGACACAGGTGCTTAGCTGACCCATCACTGCCATCATCTGTACTCCCAATACTTAGTGGACACAGTTGCTGAGCTGAGCCATCACTGCATTCATCTGTACCTCCCACAGTTAGTGACACAGGTGCTTAGCTGACCCATCACTGCCATCATCTGTACTCCCTATACTTAGTGGACACAGTTGCTGAGCTGAGCCATCACTGCATTCATCTGTACCTCCCACAGTTAGTGACACAGGAGATGAGCTGACCCATCACTGACATTATCTGTACTCACCAGAGCTATTGACAAAGGGGCTGAGCTGACCCATCACTGCCATCATCTGTACTCCCCATGACCATATTCTGATATCATTGCAGCTGAAGGAACTGGGGAAAGAAGGGATTTGGAAGCCACTTACATGTAATTTTTTTTTTTTTAGAAGAGTTAAGATATCCTTTCATACATCATTGAACCTTCTTTCTGCAAAGAGAGATGGAGTAAAAGATTACTGATCCTAATAATTTTCACCATTCCTCTGTCTGTGACAATGCTTAGGCTGGTTTCACACTACGATTTTTCTAAATCCGATGCTGTCCGATGAAAATCGGACAGCATCGTATCCGAATTTGGCCCCATGCAGCCCTATGGGCATCGGACCGAATCGGATGTGCACTAAATGCCATCCGATTTGGTCCGATCCGATTTTATTATCGGTGCAAAATCGGAGCCTGCTCCGATTTTTGCGCCGAAAATAAAATCTGACAGATTCGGATCGGACCAAATCGGATGGCATTTAGTGCACATCCGATCTGACGCGATCCCTATAACATGGGGCCCTATGGAGAAAGGTCCAAGGAAACATCTGATGTCTCCTCGGACCTGATTTTAGTGTACTGAGCATGCTCAGTACACTAAAATAGCTCCTAAAGGTGAAACAAAGGGTTAAAAAAATAAAAAAAATCTATACTCACCTGTCCACGAGGCCCCCGGCGTCTCCAGGTGTCTTCCGTTATCTTGCTGTTCTGTCTTCTGTGCTGCCAGGACCTGCCGTGATGTCACAATCACATGACTGCCGGCTATTGGTTACTCGCAGTCATGTGATTGTCACATCACGAGAGGTCCTAGCAGCACAGAAGACAGAACAGCAAGATACCGGGAGACGCGCGGGACCGTGCAGGAGTCCGTGGACAGGTGAGAAAAGATTGGAGAGGGGGAGGACACATGGGGGCACCTGGAGGACACATGGGGGCACCTGGAGGACACATGGGGGCACTGGAGGACACACGGGGGGACCCAAAGGACACATGGGGGGAACCGGAGGACACATGGGGGCACCACATTGAAGGACTGGGGGAGGACACATAGAAGGACCGGGGGCCAAGAGAGGAGGACCGGGGGCCAAGAGGGGAGGACCGGGTGTGCAGAGAGGAGGACCGGGGGCCAAGAGGGAGGACCGGGGGCCAAGAGGGGAGGACCGGGGTGCAGAGAGGAGGACTGGGGGTGCAAGAGGAGGACCGGGGGTGCAGAGAGGAGGACCGGGGGTGCAGAGAGGAGGACCGGGGGTGCAGAGAGGAGGACCGGGGGCCAAGAGGAGAGGACCGGGGGCCAAGAGGAGAGGACCGGGGGCCAAGAGGAGAGGACCGGGGGCCAGAGGAGAGGACCGGGGCCAAGAGGAGAGGACCGGGGGCCAAGAGGAGAGGACCGGGGCCAAGAGGAGAGGACCGGGGGAGAGACTGTGACAGCTAGGGAGTGATCTGACAGGAGGGCGGGCATCCTATTTTCAGTCGGAATCGGATGCCTATTTGGCATCCGATTCCAGGCATCAGAGGAATCCGATGCTGTCCGATTTATATCGGACAGCATCGAATTTTAAAAAATCGTAGTGTGAAAGTAGCCTTACCCGTTTCCACCAAAACATGATGAGTCATGTTAAATGCATTGATACCGGACATCCATTGAAAACATGTACAAGGTCATGCTAAATACATTAATACCGGATATCCATTGAAACATGTACAAGGTCCACGGCTGTACAAACTTCACCCTGGATATCATTGCATTGAAAACTAAAAACTCACGTAGAGCTTATAGTAGAGAAATATAGAAGTAGTTTAAGCACTCTTATTAAATAAACTGTTCTTATCGGCAATGAGGGTATCACTCACCGCAATGTTGTCCGCTTGCACCTTCTAAGTGTGACCACACCAATGTAAGTTTCACTATGTCTTATTAAAGAATCAAACACAAACTAGAAATTAATTTCCATAGATCTCTCATTAATGTGAAAAGAACAAGCACAATCTAAGAAAATAAAGTCAAAACTAATTTTTTATGTAATATTGGTATAAAACATTACAAAAGATGAAATAAATCCAAAACTATACTGAAAAAAAATAACAAAAATCCAGTAGAGCGCCGATAACTCATTTCAGGCAGCCCGTGACTCCTTCACAGTAAGAGAATGAATCCTTACAATAAAGGCAGTCCGCCATATCTGTGAGGTCCTCACAATAAAGATAGTCCCCCATATCTGTGAGGTGCTCACAATAAAGAGAGTCCGCCATATCTGTGAGAGTCATTAGACAGAGGTTACACTCAACCAAATGAATTGCTGATTTGGTCTGAGGGATAGAAGATTCATGTACAACCTTTCAACCAGCTTGAGATTTCTTCAGGTCATGGACATCTTGATGAGTGTAGAAGAAACCAAATGTTGAGATTTGCCATGTGCTAAAGTTTGGTACTTGGAGCTTTTGAAGATATACTTTTTGTATCGTCCATTTAAGAGGAAGCTTATGGTTGCAAACTTGGCTCAATATTATAGTCACTGAAGCCTTTGCTTTTGGTGGTTACCAAACAGGAGGTCCGAATCGTTGGATCAACTTCTCCTGGTCATCCAGGTCCTTTTGTACCTTCTTTCTCATGTAGAATATTGGGCAGTCACGACTGTGAAGAGAAGCAGAAGGATTCACAAGGGTAGAAAATATGGGATTTAGAATGAATTTAGTCTCTGTTGAATGTGGGACAAGGAGGGACACTTTGATTACTACTGCTGGACAACTTGCCTACCCAAATCTAGCATTGGCTGGAGGATGATCAATTATCTGGTCCATGTTGCCTCCTAACTCTTCCCTCAATAGATAATGTTTGGGCCATTGGGTTAACCCCTTCACAACTAGGGACGTATATGTACGTCTTTGGCCATGCACCGCCCCCCCCCCCCCTCTGATGCAAGCTCACGTGCTGAGCTCTCACCATTCCTAGTGCATGTCAGCTGATCTGATCATCACTTACAGCACGATCCAAAGCACCATGGCAGAGATTGCATCGTTTCCCGCCGGCATCGGTGGTCTCCAGATGCGATCACGGTACCTCCGCTGTTGCCTTGACAGCCCAAGGTCCTGGGATGACCCCGGATGCTGTCTGGAATCACTTCCTGTAAAAGTCTGGCGAGCGCCGTAATCTACGCAAAAGTGATAATTTCTTCTGTACACAGACGTGCAGCAGCAGGTCTGTGCACAGGAGAAGCGTTTGGAGTGTGCAGTGATAAGACCCCCTGGGGGCAGTGTAAAATAAAGAAAACATTTTAAAAAGTTTCTAAAAATATGAAAACAAAAAGTTAAAATCACCCCCCATAGAAAATAAAAAGTATAAAAAAAGGTCACATATTTGGTATCGCCGCATTCAATAATTCCCGATCTATCAAAATATAAAGTCAATTAATCTGATCTGTAAACTGTGTAACGGAAAAAACAAAATCCCAAAACGCCCAAATTAAATTTTTTTGGTTGCAGCAACATTGCATCAAAATACAATAGCGGGCGATCAATACAACGTACCTACCAAAAAATGGTATCATTAGAAACGTTAGCTCAAGACGCAAAAAATAAGCCATCAAACTGTCCCAGATCCAGAAAAATGATAAACAGTAGGGGTTGCAGAATACGCTGCAAGAGAACAATTGTTTTTCTTTCAAAATTTCTACATTTTTTTCATCACTTAGATAACAGTAAAAGTATACATGTTTGGCATCTACGAACTCGTACCAACCTGAAGCATCACACGGTCACATCAGTTTTACCATATAGTGAATGTGGAGAATAAAAAAACCCAAAAATAAACAGGTATTTACAGGTTTTTTTTTGCAATTTCATCGCACTTGTAATTTTTTATCTCATTTTCCTGTACATGATATGGTAAAATAAATTATTTAATTTAAAAGTACAACTTGTCATGCAATAAACAAGCCCTTGTAGATCTATATTTATGGAAAAATAAAAAAGTTATGGCTCCTGGAAGAATGGGGAGAGAAAAACAAAAACTAGAAAATCGCCCAGGGGTGAAGCCACTGTCAAATAGGTTTGGCAGCAGCTTTCGCTCTGTAAAAAACACTGGAGCGCTCGGTTGACCTCTCATGTGAAGTCAGAGATAGCGGTCTACCACAGAAATGTTCATCTGATACGGATTACATGTGTATGGCCAGATTTAGGTTACATGATTGACCTACGTAGACGTTCATCCCTCAATACCAATGTTTTTTCTTCTGATCCAGTCGAACTAGACATGCAAGGTGTGTTTGTGGCTAAGGTAAGGGTCGACCCTATTGGTAAATTAATGAGTGAATGCTTATCACCCAGTTACGCTTACTGGGTTAGGGAACCGTGGTAACGTAAAAGTGGTCAATTTGAATATTAAATAGACAATAGCGAGATCTACATGTGTGAGTTCTTTAGAGCATTGTCACTTCAGAGAGGAAATAGACGAACTCTAGTGCCACCTAATAAAGGTAGCAATCCTAAAAGTCATAAGTGACTCTTTAACATGACTTAGGATTTGTGACAGATCAGACCCCCAAACTGCAGATAATCGTTTCGGGGTGATTTCCCCTCATCAGTACAGTGTGTGGGATTCTGATCTGGCTGTATGACAGGCTGAGACGAGGTCTGGGGAATAGCTATTCTCCTTGTGGAGGGTATTCTGCCTGCCGGCCGAGGAGACTTATAGCCGCAATGCTCATCTGGTAAAATTGTCACTTGATTGAGGAAGTAGACTAACTCTATTGCCAGATCAGAATCCCACACACTGCACTGGTGAGGGGCAATTACCCCGAAATGCAGCATCTGCAGTTTGGGGGTCTGATCTGGCACAAATCCTAAGTCATATTAGAAGGCTTGTTAAAGAGTCAATTATGACCTTTAGGATTGCTACCTTTATTAGGTGACACTAGAGTTCGTCTACTTCCTCACGGACGTGACAATTTGCATATTTCCCAGAGGAGCATTGCAGCTATAAGTCTCCTCAGCCAGCAGGTAGTATGCTCTCCACGAGGAGGAGAATAGCTATTCCCCCAGACTTCATTAGAGAACACTTTTTATTGAGAATATATTAGTTACAATGTTTCGGCACCATAGTCTAATACTAAAAGAAGAAACTAAATCGACATTCTGTTACCCAATAATAAACGCCAAGCACTCTGTCGTTACTTGTGGTTGAAGAACGCCCGCAGGGTCACATTCCTTGGGTAATGACAGAGGTGGTAAACTGAACAAGGACTCAACGACTGCACCCATCACAGGCCAATAAATCAGCACCGGTTGTGTGCGATAGTCATTTCATTCCATGACACTTTTATTCCCGCAATGAAACACGTGTTTTTCTTCAGCTAATATCTTTGCAAAGAGGCTTCATATTCTCTTATCTGCAAACAGAAGATTCAACATTCGCCATGTATTTACCACTGCAACGTTTTTTTTTTCCCCTGAAGTACTTTTCCATTGTAAACTTGAATGAGATGGGTAATATAAAAAAAATCTGAAAAAAAACAATTCCATTGCACATTCGTTTATCCTACACTTATTCTAAGGAGCCATAACTTTTACTTTGGCGTCTTAATAGCCATACGAGATTTAGTTTTTGAAAGACACCATTCTTCCTACTTTCACGTACTGAAATATGAGAGAGAAAATTAAAAGTGTGGTGAAAATAGTGATAAAAAATGCATTTCCACTTTTCTTTTATTGTTTTCATTTCTACTGCATTCAATGATCAGCTTCAAATCAGACAGCAAGATTTTGCAGGACAGTACGATCACGGCGAAACCCGTCTTGTTCAGGTGTTTATTGGTTAAAAAAATGTAGAGCTCCAAGAAAAAAAAAAACACTTTTTTTGCTAGTGGAGTTGTGTCAAGACTTTTTTTTTTTTTTGTTGTATACTGACCTGCAATATTCATTGGCACCATTTTGAGGTACTTTTGATGTTGTTATCCCTTTTTTAATGTTTTTTGGTGGGAGGTGTAGCAACTGAAAAACAGGGATTTTTGTGTACTCACGTAAAATCCTTTTCTCCTAGCTCATCATTGGGGGACACAGGACCATGGTCACCTCCTAGTGGCAGAAAAGCATACACCCATGGTCCTGTGTCCCCCAATGATGCGAAGGAGAAATTAGCAATTCTGCAGTTATGATTTTTATTTTATGGCGTTTTGATAGATCTGATTTTTGCAAACAAGGCGATATTAATTGAATATGTTGATTTTTTTTTTATTTACTTTGCATTGGAAAAGGGGGGATTAATGCAAGTTTTTGCTTTAATTTTTTTTCAATGTTACTTTTTTAAAGTATCTCCCAGGACACTTGAACCTGTGATTGTTCAATATATCAGTTAATAGTAATAAAGATGGGTTATATAATAGTACAAAGGAGGTGGGGGAAAGGGGTCATGTCAACCCAGTGGCCGCAATCACATCACCCTGTGAGGCAACAGACTCCGATGCCGATGTCAGAGGCTGGCAGCAAAATTTAAAGAGGTTGTCCGCCACTTTAGGAGAGGTCACCAATGTCTTATCAGCTGGGGTCCAGCAACCGGCACTCCCACCAATCAGCCAGTGGCGGCAGCAGGTGGTCTCAGTCGCGGAGCTGCTCTGTCTTCTGATAGTGGCCATGGCCAGTATTGCACATCCGCACGTATTCAAATCAATAGGAGGCAGATGAGAGGTACCCGACCGCGGCCACTATCAGAAGATAGAGCATCCCCGGAAGACAGCATTTCGAGCCAATTACTGCCGCCGCTGGCACCTAAAACAGATGCTTGGGGGGAAGAGCCATGTGTCAGACCACAGTCATCAGACATTGATGACCTATCCCAACGATGAGCCATCAATGTTTAAGACGTGGACAACCTCTTTGAATGTTTAAATCTCATCTCTGCTTTGAGAGCAAGGTAAGGGCTGTACAATATAGCCGGCCCCACCATGAAAACTGCCACTCCAGAGTCTGCTCCATGCGTGGATA
Organism: Allobates femoralis; assembly: GCA_033576535.1. Classification (NCBI taxonomy): domain Eukaryota; kingdom Metazoa; phylum Chordata; class Amphibia; order Anura; family Aromobatidae; genus Allobates; species Allobates femoralis. The sequence goes on from JARQOC010000009.1 coordinate 82,584,342, forward strand.
TTGGTAAAAGAATTAAAAAGAAGCTGGTATATCGCTATGGGTTTGACTTCCTTAACCCCTGATGATCCCAGAGATTGATGATGGTTAGCGGGATGTATAGAAAGTACAAGCCGACCATTCGAATGGTGGTTGACTTGCCCGGTGACCCCAGAACAGTGGCCAATGTTCTCTATGAATCCTAAGTGGGGAACTCTCCTCTGTGAGGTCTGCATTTCCTACTAGGACACAAGCTCTTTCATACGTCCAGGCTATTCAAAATCTTTGCATCTGAAAATACCCGTCAGGAAAAAAAATAAAAAATGGGTCATGTTATCGGTAACCGAAAATTCCTGTGCTATCCAAAGTAAATCGAAGTGATCACCCCATCGCTTCCCCTCCTTCTCATATACTTTTGCCCAGACTTATTTATGAATGCTGTAAATTTCAAGCTGTTCAGAGGGAAAACAAAGCTGCCATAAAGCACTGGTGCTGTCAGTCTTGCTGCCTTTTCTCATAGACCTTTGTACCCAAGCTACAGACATGAAATGTCTGCACAACGGTTGTGTGTAGCCAGCACCTGCCGCCAGGTCCGGGCACTGCGAGAGACAGCTTTCCCTCAGCTGCATTGATAAGGGATCTTTTGGGAGCCATATTCTGAGCACACATGTGCTGAGGGTCATATTCACCCCACCCCTGGCAGCTGGCGAGCGGGGCAGGGAATTGGTATCTGGATAACCTCCAGTTTGCTTTTCCCTTGGGAATTTGGAAGTGGCAGTACGGGAGCACAGATTGCAGGCCGATACTCTACAAAAGTGTGAAATCACTGTAAAACCAATCTGGACAGTCTACTCACTTATCACTAAGACACAGGTGTGATGTGAACCATTATAGGGAAAGAAGTAGATCAATGGGATCATTACCCAGCGATCAAGCAACCCTAAGGCTCTGATCATGCTGGCACTGAGAGGCCTACCTACAGGACAGCTCGTTAGGTATGGTCCCTTTAAGGTCAGGTCCCAATAAAGAGCATTTCCATGAAAGTTGACATAAGGTGATGACTGTCAACTGCAATTGTGTTCCCAAAAATAGGTCATGTAGTTTTCATAAATATAGATCTTCCGCATTATGCCCTGGTCAGATCTCACATCACTTTCCACACTGCTCACCTGGTGCACAGGACGTCCTCGTGTAAACTTCCCTGACAGCGCTGGCACTGAGTCCAGAGGCGAGAGAACTTCTCTTCTAGAGAACCGAGGTGAGCGACCTGCAACAGAGAAAGGGGGAAGGGCTCAGACTCCGCAAAAGCCGTTGTGTCTTTGCGGTTTCCCACCATTTTCAATATTACCATATATGAAAGTAAAGGTCTGGATTAGCAGACTGAGCGTGACTAGACAGGCTCAAGTTCCTTGAGTCGGCAGAGATTTCAGTGATCAGACTCCTTATATACCTAAAGGTATATCTACATACATACGATACTGATTGTCTTTAGTTAATAATATTGCACTAAGCTTTATTCTTCAATCATTGTCAGACTCCCTGATCCAAGTTTTGGACTTTTTATCAGACTTTATCTGGTGAGAGCTTCTCTTCCAGTAATATAGGCTGGATGTGTACTCTGTGTGTATCCAAGGGGCTAATGTATTAATTCAGCAAAGCTTCTATCCTTTTTTTATTATTACTTTTCATGAGCTTTTCTCTTTTTCTATAGCCATTTTTCTCTGCCCTCCCCGAGATCCTTTTTCTCCTACAATGGAAGTCTGTGTACAAATCTCTCTCTGGTGCAAGAGAGCAATTAGAACTGGACGGATTTCTACATTTTTGCAAAAGCACTGAGCTAGATATTAGTTTGCAACAGCAAAATGATGAAATGTTTAGTATAGACTACTTAGAAAGGTCTCTTTCTATAGGAAGGAAATATGGAGCTGTAAAAAGCCTGGAAAAGAACATTCGAATTCCGTTTCCTAATCATTAAAGGGGTTGTCTAAGGATTTTGATCTAGTGCAAAGAGAAATTAATTCAATGAAATAATACATTTTAAAAAACAAAAACTGCATTGGTGTCTAGAATTCTGACCCATCTTACAGTCCCTGTCACTTCCAAATTGGTTCCAAGCTCCTGAATCTCTAGGGGCCACATTGCGAAAAGGGACTGGCTTTGTTTATGAACTAAGCTAAAATCCAACCTCCTTCAAGCCTTCACTGACCAAACAGCTATCAATTGTGTATTGGGTAAAGGCAACACATATGTTCCAGCAACCATCGTCGCTGACTAGAGGCCGGGTTACACGCAGCGACATCGCTACAGATGTCACTGCAACGTCACAGGTTTAGCGACGTCGCTGAGTATGACGTGCCGCAATGACCAGCGATCAGCTTACTGATCGTTGCGGAATGGCCAGGACCATTTTTCAATCGTTGGTCTGCGGCTTTCATGCATGCATTGGCATGTGTGACAGGGGCAACGACCAGCGACACCCACTGTGCGCCCGAGACCCTGGACGATCATAACGATCATCGGGTGTTGACGCATCGCTGGGTGATCGCTGGTGAGATCTGCCTGTATGGCATCTCACCAGCGATCACAGTGATGTTCCAGCAATCCCAATCGTTAGTCGGGTCGCTGGAACATCGCTACGTCTAACTCAGCCTTAAATATCACCGCATGCCTCCTCCCAAGATTCTCTCACCTCCTTCTGGTGAAGCTCAGATTCTCTCTTCTTACAATAATTGCAAACAGCACCTAGAAAAACAAGACAAACATGGTAACGTTGGAAAGGGGATAAAAACATTCTTCTTGTATATTACCAAAAGGAAAAATCAATGAAATGACAAATACAATAATGTGGACATGGTGCTTCCTATGGGAACGTCACACACATCAATGGTTGCCAGCGATCTCATCGCTGGCGACATTGAAGGCTGATCGCTGGTGAGCTGTCACACAGGCAGACTCATCAGCGATCAGGACCAGCGAGAATGCCGGTAACCATGTAAACAAGTGGGTAAGTAAGCGCCGTGTGATGCTTACTTACCCGCTGTTTACCATGGATACCAGCTCCCAGCACTTGCTGAGAGGCGCTGGGAGCTGGCTTCTCGCTCATCTCCCGGTGTCACATGCAGCGATGCTAATTGTCCATTGCAAAGTTTTAGAGCAGGTTCTAAAACCGGGCGACCTGTCACACACGTCAATATCGCTGCAACGTCATGTGCAGCAGCGATATTGCAAGCGATATTGACGTGTGTGACGTCCTCATTAGTCGCCGGAGCACCGGCACTCTTTTGGGTATCAGAAGACATTTCAGGAAACAATGAAAATTTTTACCCAAAGTGTTTTTTTTATATTTGTTGCAGTTTTGCCACCGACACCCTTTTTTATTTTTAATTTAAAAAAAACAAAAAAAAAAAAAAACACATTGGATACAAAAATAGTGGCTGCATCCAAGTGGAAGCTGAAAAAAAAATGGTCAGGTCACTTCACAGTTTTCGAAGACTAAATCGGCTAAAAGAAGTGATAAAAGTGTGAACATGGGAACAGCAAGTTTTGTCCTTATGCTCGTTCCTTTTTATGTTTCTTTAGCGCTTTTTCTGAAATGGACGACTTGTGCACACTCCCTTCATAGGAAATTTTAGCTATAGCTAAATCAGTTAACAAAATCATTGCATCTGTAGCCTTCTTACAATATGAAGTCCTGAAAGGATAGTGCAATTAAAAATAATTTGCTCTGACTTTTTTTCATCTCTGCTCAAGTGGCTTTTAACATTAATTATATTTTCTTAAATACGATAAAATTACACTGTGACAAACTGAGAAAACACAAAATCCAATCACAGCGACATTTATGGTTTGCTGGCACATAGTCCGATGGGGATATGGAAAAGTAGCACCGAAGACTTAAAAGGAGAATTTGTCTTTAAAAAATATAACATGATATTAAAAACTGTCTCAAAGAACTGTAGATTATTTACTGTAGCACATACCCGTACAAAGAAGAAACTGCTAAATTGGTTGCAATAGTAAAAATAGAAATACTGAAGAAGCGAAAAACTCATGATTTAAAGTTTGTTTTCTTTATCCAAAATAACGATACATTTGCTACTTGATCAGCACTTTTTAAGATTTTACAGCTTGTAAGATAAAGTTAACAGTAAGAGAACAAAAGCTAAACCATAACTATAAAATCTGACTACACAGGATGCTTGTAGTCTGTAACCATGGAGACACAGATGTTGTATAGGGCATACAGCGGAATATTTGAAAATAAAAGTTCATTATGGTTTAAACTCAAGTTGGACCAGAAGAATAAAAATAATAAACAATGAAAAGAAATTTGCAAAAGTATAGATATCCTTTAAAGAGGACCTGTCAATCCCCTCTGGTGCTTTCCAAACTGAAAGCACCAGTGAATGCAGTGTGTCAGCTGCATTCAGGGAAGGGGTCCCCGCGTGTCTCTAGCCCGTTGCATAAAACAATTTATAAAGTGTACAGATGAGGAGTCCGGAGAGACTTGCTCAGTAATGAGTCCTCGCTGCTCCCTGGTGTCCTCCCTTCCTCCAGCCCTCTCTGTGCCACCTCCAGCCCCCTCAGTGCTGCCTCCTTTATGTGTCTCCCCTCTTCGGCCGTTTATGCTGCTCTGCATCTGAAGTCACGCAGAGCGAGCAATGGGCGGGAGCGGTCCCGGCAGCTGAAACGCCTCCTGCTGGTGACATCAGCGCCGAAGCCCGTCCTGCTCCAGATTATGTATGTACAGCAGGGCGGGCTTCAGTGCTGATGTCACCGGCAGGAGGCATTTCAGCTGCTGGGACCGCTCCCGCCCATTGCTCACTCTGCGCCTGGCTGATTTCAGACGTAGAGCAGTATAAGTGGCCGAGGAGGGGAGACACATAAAGGAGGAATTACTGAGGGGGCTTGAGGTGGCACAGAAAGGGCTGGAGGCGGGGAGGACAGCAGGGAGCAGCAAGGACTCATTACTGAGTAAGTCCCTCCGAGATCCTTATCTGTACACTTTATAAAGTGTTTAATACAACGTACAGGGGGGCTAGAGAAATGGAGGACCCCTTCCCTGAATGCAGCAGACATGCTGCATTCAGTGGTGATTTCAGTTTGGAAAGCACCAGGGGGTGTCAGGTCCTCTTTAACTATGGCATAATGAAAAAATATGCAACTTTTTAGTATATTTGTGTTTATGGTCAGTAAATGAACATTTTTGTATCGATCAACCGGACAAAAATAAGTGAACACTTAAGGGGGTGTCACACGCGTCAATGTCGTCAGCGAGATGATCGCTGACGACATTGACGGCTGATTGCTGGTGAGCTGTCACACAGACAGACTCACCAGCGATCAATTGACCAGTGACATCATGGAAACGATTTAAATATCGTTTCCACGATGTCCTGCTCCCGCTGCCAGCCTGCTGGAAGCGGGAGCAGGCTGGTCTCCAAGGTAAACTGCGGGTAACTAGGCAGCGCGCGCTGCCTAGATACCCGACGTGTACCTTAGTTACCAGCCTCCTCCGCTCACCGGGTGAGCGGAGGAGGCTGGTAACTAAGGTACACGTCGGGTATCTAGGCAGCGCGCGCTGCCTAGTTACCCGCAGTGTACCTTGGATACCAGCTCCCAGCGCTTGTGAGAGGCGCTGGGAGCTGGAATATCGCTAGTCCCGGTGTCACACGCAGCGATGCTGCGTGTCCACCGGGCGACAATCGCCAGGTTTCAGAGCTGGTTCTGAAACCTGGCGATCATCAACCAGCGATTTATCGCTGGTTGATGCAGTATGTCACACGCGTCAATATCGCTGCAACGTCACGTGCAGCCGATATCGTGCAGGCGATATTGACGCGTGTGACACCCCCTTTAGCCCAGCTAACGGCGTTCACTTATTGTATTCAGACAGTGGATTGAATCTGTGAGATTAGTTTCCTACAATGCGGTCTTGCTCACAGAGGATTACCTAGACCAGGGGGCTCAAACTCCAGGCCTCAAGGGCAACAAACAGTGCTGGTTATTAGAATTTCCTTAGCACAGGGCTTGGAATTATCACCTGTGCAGGCGATTCAATTATCACCTATGCAATACTGAAAACCTGCACTGTCTGTGACCCTTGAGGTCTGAAGTTTGAGATCCCTGACCTAGACCGAAAACCTTTGTAGAAAACCCTAAGCTGTAATGAAAATTCAGGTTCAACTGGATTTCTAACCTCTGCATGCTGTCAGTGAATAAAAGGATGTCTTCTATACAGAGTTCTCGAATTGTTGAGGAAATGAAACAAAAAGCAAATTAGAAAGTTGCAGAACTTTCATCACTTTGAAATAGAAACTTTTTTTTCCCTAATGTCAGACAGCTGAATTAATAAATAAGCCACGCTACAGTACTCGGGCACTACACTGAAACACAGTGACTAGGTGGGGACCCTATTAGATTAGGAGAACGATATCACATTGAATGGGCTGCACTGCAATAAATGAGAAGCTTTGAGTTCCTAAATGGTACTCCATCGGCCAACGCGTTTCGGTACCCAAGTGACACCTTTCTCGAGGTAAAAAAACTAAAAACAAAAAAATTGCATTAGGGCTCATGAGCCAATGAATATAGCTGACACTTTTAGCTCCCACCTTGTTCATCATGGCTCTTACATGACAGGGTTTCCTTTTTCAGCAGCAATACAAAAAGGGATAGGCTTGGAGGCAAGAAAGAAGAGTTTCAATCCCCCACATAAACCATAATGTTGAAAGTTTCCAGACCCATAGTTCTGCTTTGCTGATCATTGCAGAACTCAGAAGCGACAGTCAGCACTTTTAAGGGATGCAAACGTTTTGGTTGGGACGGTTTCCTGTCACTTTTCCGACATCCATAATACTACACGGTCAGCGCATTTATTTTCAGCAAGATGTAGTAAAAGAACATAGATCCCTCAGTTTCCCCCTTCTGTTGGGCTGTTAACATTTTTACATATTTAGCTGCCCCCATTTTTGAGAAACGTAGGTGACAACTATTCATTATATTGTAAAATTTCTGTTTAATCCTTGACAACTTGGAACAGTAGGATTTGCAACTAGAAATGCTTTGATGACCAAGATCGTATGGAATCTGCCATGATCAAGACCAATCTGTAGGACGATGTGTCGCACGATCCGCGCTGCTGCCAAGAAGGAAAACCAGGGGACTGGAGTGTCTGGAGAAAATGTAGTTGTATTTTGCAATAAAACTACATTTTCTCCAGACACTCCGGTCCTCTGGTTTTCCTTCTTGGCAGCAGCGCGGATCGTGCGACACATCGTCCTACAGATTGATTCTTATACCGCGGTGACCCGTGGATGTGTAGATCCTGCAGCAGCTGACCTCTCGCGCTCATACTTGGTTGTGGGTAAACACAACCGAACCAGGTGAGCAGATTCCAACAATTTCTATACCGCTCTTTTCATATAAAGGAAAAGACCCTAATGCGCATTCTCTCACATTTTTAGATGATCAAGTCCAGGCCCTCAAATACAGTCCTAGTTCCTGTTGCTGTCATGATTTTACCACCAACAAACGTCTCTCAAGACAGTATCATCAGGCATCCCTGCAATGCAATAGTCGACTGCTACTTTATTTGAAACTTATTCAGACACCAATTCAAGGTCTGTAGACAATGACCAAACCAACTGTAGTTCTCCTGCCCCAAACTTACACATACAGTGCTGCTCACCATTATTGGCACTCCATTATATTTTCATAGACTGTACAATACTTTCAGAAATACATGGAAATGTACCAAAGTTATATCCTCAGGATTTTTTAATTAGTGTCCAAAGTAATACAACAATAAAACATTGTTTTCCAACTTGTGTGTTGCAATTTCAATGAAGAAACAGAATAAACATCATGTGCAGCAATAAAGGCCCTCATTAATATATGGTTGCACCCTTTCGAATTCATGACGCATTGTTAAGCTTCTTGCGCTTCTCAGCTGGTATTTTCTCTTCCTTTGCAGTCTATTCAAGCATTTGAATGTTTGCAGGGTTCTGTTTCCCAATGGCAGATTTCAGCACACCCCAGAGATTTTCAATGGGATTGAGGTCAGGACTCATTGCTGCCATGCCATTTTAAAACAGTCCATTTTATCTTTTTCAGCCATTCCTGTGTACTTTGGATCATTGTCTTGCTGGAGGATCCATGATCTTCGACTCAAAGTTTGCTTACACTGGTTGGATTTTTCGCTCCAAAATCTCTTGCTAATTCTCTGATTTCATGATTCATATGACACGGTCAAGGCCTCCAGTACCGGATTCAACAAAACAACCCCAGAGCATTATGGATCCTCCAGCATGCTTAACTGTTGGTAAGATGATGTTTTCCTTATAAGTATCATTGCGCTGTCTAAACAAATTGTTGCTTTCAATTGCCTAAAAAGTCTACTTTTGTTTCATTGGTCCACAGAACATTTTCTCAGAATCATTGTGGTTTGTCTTAGGCAAAGATCAGTTGTTCCATTTTATGTCTTTTCTTCAGCAATAGTTTCCTCCTTGGCCTTCACCCATAAAGTTCTGCTTGGTTTAGCCTGCAGCATATGGTAGTTGTTGAAAGCATGATCCCAGATTGTTCCAGGTTGGCCTTCAGGTCCTTGGATATCTGACATGGTGTTTTTTTTACATCATTTGCAACAACGTTCGAACACATCTTTTGCTAATTTTCCTATTTCCCTCATGTCTAGGGAGGTTCTTGACGGTTCCATACTTGGAAATCTTCTTAACATTGTGTACTATTGAAACTGGGATACCAAGGTCTTTGGAGATTGCCTTATACCCTTTGGAAGTCTTGTGTTTGCTAATAGCAGCAGTTCTGATGTCTTCAGAAACCTCCTATGTCTTTACTATTGTAACAAAGGATCAAGGCCTAACATGTGGCTTTTTAAACACTGAAGTCATCACTCATTCGATAATTCAAATCACATGGGCACCAACAATACATCACAGGTGATTCTCATTTGTGATTTACCACAGACAATAAATGTTTCCAAACTAACGGAATGTAAAGATGTCAACACCAGTGTTTAGGTTTTTCTCTTTTTGTTTAAATTGTTGTTTATCTTTTGCTCTTTTGTATTTAACACGAGTCTCTATACAAAAAGCCGCTTCACATTATTCATTTTTTTCAGGAGATATTCCATATTATGTATTAAACTTCATGGGTGCTAATAACGATGAGCAGGACTGTACCAATAGAGCTGTTGAGTTGAGGTCAAGGTGCCAGTTGTCTGTATATATGCATCATCTGAAGATCATCTTGATCATCAACAAGTACTGTGGCTTTACGGCAGGGCAAAATGGTGGCAGGGCCCCACCGTTGTCCAGATCTGTTATGCACCTACTTAGTGCAAATGTGATAATTGCTTTGTTCACTTTAGCCAAGAATTAGCAGAATACACACGTGTAGAAAGTACGGTAATTCTTCTGTGTGTTCATCTCGTTACCTGAATGCAAATTGGGATTTTCATATCACTTGAATTAGAAAACAAAAGAATCTCCCATAGAGCAATAAAGGCCCTTTCAGCCCGCTCGGCTCACAGTAAAATCATTTATTTGTTCAGATTGTTCAAGCATTGCACATGCAATAGAGAAGGCCGAATATCAGCATGTCGGGAACAAGTCACCACTGTGTCCTCATGTTTAAGCTTAAATCATTTGGTTCTCACCCGGTTTTTCAGTTTGTAAAATATTTAGTTTTTTACATTATGATTTATATAGAGCATGTAAAAGCAAAATGTGGCCATCACAACCAAGGAGCAATTTATCGAATCTGGGGCAAGGAAAAAAAGTAGGCGACTGCTCCATTTTCTCAAAGGCCTTCTGAAAAATGAGATCATTGCTCTAGGCCAGCGTTTCCCAAAACTCCAGTCCTCACGGCCCTCAACAGGTCATGTTTTCAGGATCTCCTTAGTCCGGCAGACCAGACCATCTGCAGTGATATACACTTTTGTGACTGTTAGGCTATGTGCACATCAGTCGGTTCTGCATTTCTGCAGACCGACCGGGAACCGGAGGACACTGGCAGAAACTGAGTTTTCTGTGCTCAGCAGTGTCCCTCGTTTTTTGCTCGTTTTCCGCCCGGTTTTACAGCGTTTTGTCGGCGGTTTTTCTGAGCGGTTTTAAAACTGAGTTTTTAGTGCACTTGTTCAGCTGAAACCGGTGGAAAAACGGAGGAAAGAAGTCACTTGCTCTATTTTTCGAAACCGGTGAAAAAAACTCAGTTTTGACAGAAAACGACCAGAAGAAAAACGTTGTAATGTAGACAGAGTTTTCTAAAATCCATTGACTAGCATGTTAATCCAACCGGAGGGTAGGATTAACATAAATTAACATAAAACTGAGCGGAAAACGCCGACGGAAAACGTCCAAAAGCAGCCCACAAAACGACTGATGTGCACATACCCTTAAACTCACAGTTTAGGGCTGAAAATGCAGAAAAACAGCTTCAACAAAAATTAAAGGTTCACCGTCCCCTATGTCCTTCTTTCATGATTGAGACGGGAATCACTGTCCAAGCTTCTGACCATGAATGATGGAACTATGGAAAAAATGTCTTTTGGCGTTACATGAATTCACGTCATTTTTTTTCTTTTTAAACACAAAATAATCATATAATAATAGAAATATTTTAGCCGGTTTTGGTCCGTTTCCATTTTTAACACCAGCTTGTAATCCAAAAATAAAGGCAACTTGGCATTCGTGTGCTGTCCATTTTATATGCTGGCCCACTCACTTGAATAAGCCAATTTAGTCCATGAGAATAGAATATAAGGCCAGCACACAGACGTGAAAACCAACTTGTGACTTTGCCTTACACAAAAGAGTGTAGCTCAGGACCGCGCTCCGTTGTATCCGTAGCTCTACCCTCGATGGTGAGATCCTAGACAGAGTAATTTTCTTTTCAGTCATGAAAGGCTGAGATTAGAATAGCTCTTTGAATAAAAAAGTATGAAACATCTAAAGCTGGCGATTCACGAGACATAGATGGATTTCTGACGAACGGATGACATCTATGATGGCTTCCCTGTATATGACTAAATGCTCATGTGCTTTCATTATCAGGGAGAAGGGAGAAAGCTGCTGCCAGACTTCTCTGGCAGTGACTTTCTATCCTAGAAAACAGAAGGATTGGGTATTGAAATCACTACTACAAGATCTTTCTTTGTCGGGGACAGTTAGGAAGTGAGTTAGCCAATGCTGCCGAGATTGGAAGGTTTCGCTAACTTTCATCTAATGTGTATGGGGGCCTTTAGTGCATGTACAACCACTGTTCCTTTTTTCATGCTCTCCAGTCTGATACTGGGTAAACAAGTAAGACAAAGCAAACACCCCAGGTTCTGACTCACAAGAAGCTATTGTTCTCGGCCTTAGTCGCCATCTACATGTATTAAGCCCCGTCACACCTAGTGAGATCGCTAGCGAGATCGCTGTTTCGTCACAGGCTTTGTGACGCAACAGTGACCTTGCTAGCCATCTCGCTATGTTTGACACGTAGCAGCGACCGGGCCCCCGCTGTGACATCGCCGATCATGTCGAAATGGCCTGGACCATTTTTTGATTGTCGGGCTTCCGGTGGCCAGCATGCATCGGTGTGTTTAACGCCTTAATAACCACCTCATTGGCGACTCAGAACTCAGCCACGTAGGTCTGAGTTGTCAGACTAGCTGCTGTGTGACAGGGTCCCAATGACTGCCGAGGTCGTTATACGGGTCGCCGTATCATTGCTGCGTAGTTGAGTAGATCTGACTGTTTGACATCTCACAAGCGACCATGTAGCGACGTTCCAGCAATCCTTACCATATTGCATCATTGTCGAGATTGCTGGAAAGTCGCCAAGTGTAATGAGACCCTTAAGGTCCTGTCACACGCGTCAATGTCATCAGCGATCTGATCGCTGACGACATTGACGGCTGATCGCTGGTGAGCTGTCACACAGGCAGACTCACCAGCGATCAATTGACCAGTGACATCATGGAAACGATTTAAATATCGTTTCCACGATGTCCTGCTCCCGCTGCCAGCCTGCTGGAAGCGGGAGCAGCCTGGTCTCCAAGGTACACTGCGGGTAACTAGGCAGCGCGCGCTGCCTAGATACCCGACGTGTACCTTAGTTACCAGCCTCCTCCGCTCACCGGGTGAGCGGAGGAGGCTGGTAACTAAGGTACACGTCGGGTATCTAGGCAGCGCGCGCTGCCTAGTTACCCGCAGTGTACCTTGGATACCAGCTCCCAGCGCTTGTGAGAGGCGCTGGGAGCTGGAATATCGCTCGCTCCCGGTGTCACACGCAGCGATGCTGCGTGTCCACCGGGCGACAATCGCCAGGTTTTAGGACTGATTCTAAAACCTGGCGATCATCAACCAGCGATTTATCGCTGGTTGATGCAGTATGTCACACGCATCAATATCGCTGCAACGTCACGTGCAGCCGATATCGTGCAGGCGATATTGACGCGTGTGACAGGCCCTTAAGTTACATCATTATCTTTGTTGATATCATTGCAAACATCTGACAAATTATCAAGAAGATCAAATAGGTTGTGAGTAGGGATGAGCGAACACTACCATACTCGAGTGCTCGGTACTCGTAACAGGGACACTTGGGCATTCTCAACTCTTTTACTCGTCTTCTGAAGAAATTCTCGAGTTTCCCATTGCTTTCTAATATATTAGGTACAGAAATCGAGCCTGTCCAAGCGGGCAGCTGCTCATTTCTGAGTACCGAGCACCGAAGCATGGTACTGCTCGGTCATCAGTAGTTAAGAGTTATCTGATAATAAACAGACTCTAATAAACTGATTGGCTTCAATAGACTACTATTGTGCCACAGCCATGACCCACTAGTGAGCACTTGTAACCCTGCCTCACCCTTCATCCTGACCAGGACTCCCAACATAAAAGGGACCAACCAAACACATACCAAAATGTCAGAACTGATGATTATACAATTCACAGACATCTCAAAGCCAATCAAGGAGCTGGTTTGTGTGCAAAGACTAATTTGCCTTTATTTACATATGTAATAAATTGACAGAGCGCTTTTCATACACAATATCCTTAGGTCCTGGCTACACTGTTCGGTATTGACTGAGATGTAAATTGAATTGGTAGGACGCAATAGTGGAAGCACTAATCCTAGCGACAAGCTAAACATACAATAATAATATTGGTAGCCTCAATGCCTCGCCTCCTCAGCAAGAAACCTATGACCTGTGCTATGGATTTAGAGCATTATTTGCAACAACCTTCTCAGGCATCTCAATAACAAGTGAAGAATCCATTCTTATTGAGAAATGAAAGAACATTGTATGGCAACGTCATAAGATTGTAAGTGCTTGTTCCAATGTAGAGGGTGAAATGGTGACCACCAGATCTAGGCCATTTATTGGGCAGTTTGAAAGAATGAAGTGTAGAACAGCTGGGACTTTTAGGCTTGGTTTCATTAAGAGTGATCTTAATAACTATGGACAGATGATTGGTCTGTAATCTTGTAATCTACTTTTCATGTTCACTTGCTTGTTTTCTTACCAAGCCTTTTCTTTTCCAGGTGCACTGCCCTTGACAAAGGATCTCCCGTCCAATGCAGCAGGCATAGACGTATGGGTTCATTAGTTACCTTCCCCCTAGAAATCCCCTTTTGGTGAAGACACTAGACTTTGGAGGCCTGGGAAACAATTGGCTGGCAAACTCGTGGGCATAGATGGGTTCCGTTAGGTTTGACCCTTCTAGTCTTTTGATTTAGAGTTATGGGATATTCTTCCATGTGAGGGCATCAAAGGGCTTTCAAAAAAGCACTCACTACAAGGAGATAAAACGGCAACTTTAACGCTTAGCAGAAAATGGAAAAGATTAATTACATCCGATGGATGGAAGAGTTGATGGCAATACAGCGTTACACCCATTCCTGCATGGCTTCTATCCAGTGATCATCAACCCGCAGAGTTGGTTCTAGGAGTCTTCTTAACTTTCCTTGCTTAAGCCTAGGTCTCACATAACGATATCGGTAACGATATCGTCCTATTTGTGACGTAGGAACGATATCCTTACCGATATCGTTGCGTGTGACTGATAGCAGCGATCAGGCCCCTGCTGTGAGGTCGCTGATCGTTGCACAGGGCTCCTGACCATTTTTTGGTCGTTGGCCCCCCCGCTGGTCACCACACATCGGTGTGTGTGACCGGCGGGGGCAGCGATCAGCGACCTGTCAGGATCCCCCGCCATGTCACAGCGCCGCACAGCAGCGCTGTAACATGACATCCAGGGTGACAAGCGGGCTTAGAGACCCGCTTGTTTACCATGGTTACCGGCACCCGCCCGCTTCCGGGTTGCGGGGAGCGAGCGGGTGCATCCTCTCCTATCCTGTCCCTCACTATTCTCATCTCTCCCTGCTATTTCCCTGTTCCCTACTCTATCCCCTATCCTAAACCCTAATCCTATCCCTCTCCTTGTTCTAAATAAAGAAATCCCCCCCCGAGGCTCACCGGCATCAGAGGCTCCCATACCGGCATCTCTGTAATGGAGATCTCAGGGGTAAAGGACCTGTAATGAGGTCACAGTCATGTGACCGGCCTATACTGTACAGTATAGGCCGGTCACATGATACTGACCTCATCATAGGTCCTTTACCCCTGAGATCTCCATTACAGAGATGCCGGTATGGGAGCCTCTGATGCCGGTGAGCCTCGGGGGGGGGGATTTCTTTATTTAGAACAAGGAGAGGGATAGGATTAGGGTTTAGGATAGGGGATAGAGTAGGGAACAGGGAAATAGCAGGGAGAGATGAGAATAGTGAGGGACAGGATAGGAGAGGTCGGCACCCGCTCGCTCCCCGCAACTCGGAAGCGGGCGGGTGCCGGTAACCATGGTAAACAAGCGGGTCTCTAAGTGCAGGAGAGACCCGCTGTTACCATGGTTACCAGCGTCCGTCCGCTCCCAGGATGCAGGGAACGAGCGGACGCTGGGTACCAACGATCTGGCTGCCCAGAGGTCGCTGGTGAAGTCTGTCAGTGTGACAGCTCACCAGCGACCTGATAACGATGTGTCAACGATGCATCAACGATGCTGATCGTTGTCGGCATCGCTGACACATCGTTATGTGAGACCGGGGCTTTAGCATAGCTCAGGTTTAATCTTTCTACTACCTTCAATCTTCCAACTATTCTTCTCTCTATTTTTACCAACAAGTTGGAGTTTGGCTCATCTACCATATTAGTCTGCTGCTGTAGTCCCCTACTGTTTCTTAGTATGATTGTGCATGCAGAGATTGCTGTCAATCACTAGTAGGACTGCCCACTGGATTTATATGCTATGAACCCCAGTGAATAAAGTTCAAGCTACACTTACTTTTAAACAAACCTATATATTCTGCTCAGTCTCTTCTTGGTATTCACACATTCGGACATAACCGGTTCCATTTACAGAAGAAGCAGAGGTCCAATAGATTAAGTAGTCAGTTCTTTTAAATATGACATGACACCTTAATGCCACTTCTGACATGGACATATGGTGCCCATTCAGTTGAGTATATTAGGATGGCATTACATACGCAGTTGTGTTTCTTTTGTGACAAAAACATGGCATTTAAAAGTGATTTCTAATCTTTTTTCTTCAGGAGCACACTGTTCCATTGCCTCCCAGTTTTGTGCTCGTCAGGGGGACAGTGTGCTCCTGATTATAGTCTTCAGATGAATTCAATGCATGTACCGCTGGTCTGAACTGTGAACTATTTTCAGGTAGCTTTGCATCTGCATTGGAGTTGCTCAGGCACATTAAAGGTGCACACCCTTTAATGGCTCGATAAAGATCCTAATGTGGCTGAAACCTATATTTTATTACACTTTTGTGTGTGTGTTTATGCTGAGATTGATAAAGTTTTTGATGGAGGAAAATCTTTGGTGCCTTGGACCGTGTTTGGAACTGATGAACAACTGAAAAACCTAATCTAGGAAAAAATCTAAGGGATTTAAAGACCCCCAAGTCACACATACTTTCTTCTTTCTCTTGATTGGTGGGGGGGTCCTAGCAATCTAACTCTCATTGCACCTACATTTATCATCCATGCTGCATACAAGTGATACAATTTTGATTAGACAGAAAGCACCATTAAAATGGACACTTAATTGATCAGGTCGTACACCTGAAGAGGCTGATGTGCTTACTATGAAAATGCATATCAGAATGGTCATATAATCCTGCAATAAAATGGAGCATTTCATGAACCCAGCTAGATTGCTCATTTCAATTATTAGGTCTGGAAATTTAAAGAGAGACTAGACAATCGTCCTGATAAGTATTTTCACAGTAAGTACACCAGCCTCATCAGGTTTAGATCCATTTAACACATCTCGACAGATCAGCTTATGGGATTTCCCACTTACCCATATGAAAAGGATGTGTTATTATCTTCCGACTCTTTTATATGTCTAAACCCAATCATATGATGTGTGTGACACATTAGCGAATACTTCGTGCTTCATAGAGGCCAAAAACAATTTT
Organism: Allobates femoralis; assembly: GCA_033576535.1. NCBI lineage: Eukaryota > Metazoa > Chordata > Amphibia > Anura > Aromobatidae > Allobates > Allobates femoralis. The sequence continues at coordinate 82,600,820 of JARQOC010000009.1, forward strand.
TCAGCACTTTATGATCTAGACATATTGGGATTTTTGCCTGATAACAATATAATCTGCATGGCGTTGAAGCTTGGGAGCCAGCCTCCTCAATAAAAAGGTGGACTTTTTCTTATTACACCATTGTTGTTGTTGCTTATTTTTGACTCCGGCCACAGAAGGAATTGAGCAAATTCAGAAAAAAAAAAGAAAATGAGGAACCTTCTCGATCACACAATAAGAAATGGAACAGACTTCTGGGAAGAGAGACGCCCACACGGCTACATGGTTGAGGCAATTTTGCTAACTTTAAATTTCCGGGAATTACAACATTTTTCTGTTAATTCACAGATTTGCAAAAATGAATCTTGAACAGGAGATCCGATATATCATCACAATCTGGAAGGAACATTTAGGGGTTGGAACAAAAAAAGTCTGATCAGTTGATGGCCACAGGGGGCAAAAGGTGATGCCCCAATCCTGCCACACCGGGAGACGTCCCTTTAACGGCACAGTAAACCTGGTAAACATTTCTTTCTCAGCTTTGCCCCTCCACAATCTAAACTTTTTCTCATTACAGAATACTATTGGACATCACTTTTAAATTGGTGTCCATTTCTCTGTATTTATAAACTCTTCATATTTCCATGAATCTGTAGGATATCATCCCAAGGCCAGATTTTGGCCAAGAAGACAATTTATTGATTTGTTTTGTCACTTTGGGGCAAACATGTTATGTTTTAAAATGAACCAACATTTTTTTTAATATACATTTCCAAAATGTAGGTTTTTTTTTTTTAATTAAACAACAATTTTCTGAATGCACAAAATAACATCCAAAAAATATTAAAATACTGTGAAAGAAGGCAACAGTCATAACAAATTCTAATGTAATTCATAAATACAGGAAAACTTTCACCCAATCTGACAGCAGCATGGAGTAGAGAGGACACAGATTCCAGTGATGTGTGTCACTTACTGAGCTGCTTGCTGTTGTTTTGATAAATCACTGTTTTATCAGCAAGAGATTATCACCAGAAGACTACTTGACCTACTGCCAAGTAGTCAAGCACATTCATGAGCTCTTTATAACCCCGTCCCCGGAATGGATTGGCTGCTTTCTGCGTACGCTGTATATGGCAGAAAAGCTGCCAATCAGTGGTGTGGGCAGAGTTATAGAGCTCCAAATTCAAATAACCTGAAAGAAAAGTGGATTTGATAAAAACGACAGCAAGCAGCTCAATATGTGATACATCGCTGGAATCAGGGTCTCGGTCTCTAAATCATGCTGCTCTCAGATAGAGTCGCAAAAATCTGGTGACAGATTCCTTTTAATAAGATGCAAAGCTGAAGTTAAATAATTGGTGAACAAAAAAACAAAAATGAAATATTTATACAGAATATTCCATCACTCAGTAAAATATGGATGATCAGAAGCAAAGACCTGGGCAGAATACGTTAAACAACAATCACAAGATGTGCTCTCTTTTATGGCGGCACGGTGGCTCAGTGGTTAGTACTGCAGACTTGTAGCACTGAGTCTGGTTCAATTCTCACCCGTGTTTGCGTGGATTTCCTCGGGCAGTCTGGTTTTCTTCACATTTCAAGACACTCGAAGCTGGGAAAAGGGTGTATCTCAGGGTATCCTGAGGAAGGCGCCAGGTGGAGCGCTGAAACATGTGAGATAAGATAAGCTTGAAATAACTTCTGCATCCAGGTGATTTCTTTGGTACCGGGCGGACTGTCACACACCTTTTCCAGCTTCCTGAGAGTTTCCAGTGCGAGTGGTTGGTGGAGGTCTGCAGCAGCTGGTATTGATTGTATGCCTTCAAGCAGTGTGGGTCATCACAATGAATAGGTGAGTGGTTTTGACAATATACCTCTTCTCTAAGTGGGGTCAACGCGCGATCTGGCCTGCGATGTCGGAAGCGATGCGCGGGTGCCGCTCGCTTCCGAATCGCAGGCCAGCTGTCACGGCAGACGTTGCGGTGAGCGGCGGCGTGTGGGGGAGCCATCGCTCGCTGGGCTAAGCCAGCGAGCGATGCTCAGTAACGCTGCGATATAGCTGGATCGCGCCAACAGTGTCAGACGGCGCGATCCAGCCTAATCGCTGGTCACAGGTTGAAGGTTTGAACATGTTCATAACTGTAACTGCGACAGCGTAATTTGCAGTTGCGTCGAGCTGTCACACAGCGCGACGCACTTGCAATATCGCCGCAACTCGCTGTGACGTCACTTGCGGCGATGTCGCGGCAAGATCGCGAGTGTGCCCCACTTTAGTGTCTGAGTGATAGGGCACTATTGCGCCTCTTGTTCCCTTCTATTTTACATTCAAAGACAACTGATAGGATATTTAGATTGTGAGCCTCAATGGGGACAGCATTACTGATGTATGTAAAGTGCCATGGAATGGATAGCGCTAAAAATGAAAAATATTATTTTACCTGCATTATATTTTGTTTTTTGAGGCATTTTCTCGGATGCCTTTTTATGCTGACATTTTGTAGCGATGATTGCTTGTCCAAAGTACATTGGATGAATTATAAAAAGGGAGCATTGAATTGAAGTTTTTTGGTTCTAATCTGCATGAGTTTTTTTTTTTTTGGGGGGGGGGGGGGGGGGTAAATTGCTCCAGCACTGTCAGCGTTTGCATTGAAAATGATGAAAAATAAAAAAAAAAATGTTTAAAAGTTTTCCATAAAAACAAAAATCAATTGTGACTTTTTAAACAGACTATATAGCAATTGCCATTTATAATGTATGACTATATTGTGTGGGTGGTTTCCCAATCAGGACTCTGAAAGGAAGGCAGCTGCTATCCTGAAAAACTTTAGGGATGGCCTAAATGTGAGCAGCTGCAAACCTTCTACTACCTACAGTATTCCCAGCGCCTTTCTAATTGGTAGGCCTGGCAGGGTGGTAGGACTGCTCTGGTCCGGCAGACAACGATAATGGACGTAGATGCAGCAGCTAAAACACCAGATACGATCCATGGGGGAAAGAGGCGCTTTTTAGAGAATTTTTTTTTTTTTAAATTCATACAAGTTTTTTAAATAGTTGTATCCCTACTTGTATCTCTGACAAGATCTGCAGCATTAGCGCAGGCATGTGTGCAGAGCAGTCTGCCAATCCAAGTGATTACAGAGCGCTGGATGCCTTGGAGTAAGCAGTTGCAGGGAGAATAAAATGTCATTTTTCTCCTTTAGCTGCAGCTCCAGTAAAACTGTAGACAGGATTTAAATATTATTTACCTGCAGATTCCCCTATATCTGGAGATAAATAGCATTTTTTGGAGGGGAAAGATTTTATATAACTAATTATTTTTAATGGCAGTCATACTGCTGACTTCCTATAATAGAAGTGTTAACAAAGAACTGACTCATTTTCATTTTTTAATTCAATGACACATGCTTAATGGACAATAGTGAATTTTAATAAATAGATCTTAGAATAAAAATAAGTTGCACAATTGGTTGTGTTAAATATTTTTCTGTCCCGAGATATTCTTATAAATGTGCCCGGTATAATGCAGGTGTCCAACCATGCAGGAAGAGGTGGATATACCACAGTCCTGGGTGGGGGAGAAGTAAGAGTATACAAATATTACAGCCAGGGATCACAGAATATAAGAGTATACAGACATTACAGCCGGTGATCAAAGAATATAAGAGTATACAGACATTACAGCTGGGGGTCACAGAATATAAGAGTATACAGACATTACAGCCGAGATCACAGAATATAAGATATACAGACATTACAGCATGGGATCACAGAACATAAGAGTATACAGACATTATAGTCGGGGATCACAGAATATAAGAGTATACAGACATTACAGCCGGGGATCACAGAATATAAGAATATACAGACATTACAGCCGGGGATCACAGAATATAAGAGTATACAGACATTACAGCCGGGGATCACAGAATATAAGAGTATACAGACATTACAGCCAGGGATCACAGAATATAAGAATATACAGACATTACAGCCAGGGATCACAGAATATAAGAGTATACAGACATTACAGCCGGTGATCAAAGAATATAAGAGTATACAGACATTACAGCGGGGATCACAGAATATAAGAGTATACAGACATTACAGCCGGGGATCACAGAACATAAGAGTATACAGACATTATAGCCGGGGATCACAGAATATAAGAATATACAGACATTACAGCATGGGATCACAGAACATAAGAGTATACAGACATTACAGCCAGGGATCACAGAATATAAGAGTATACAGACATTATAGCCGGGATCACAGAATATAAGAATATACAGACATTACAGCATGGGATCACAGCATATAAGAGTATACAGACATTATAGCCAGGGATCACAGAATATAAGGGTATAATGACATTTCAGCCGGGGATCACAGAATATAAGGGTATAATGACATTCAGCCGGGGATCACAGAATATAAGGGTATAAAGACATTACAGCCGGGATCACAAATATAAGGGTATACAGATATTACAGCCGGGGATCACAGAATATAAGGGTATACAGACATTACAGCCAGGGATCACAGAATATAAGGGTATAATGACATTTCAGCCGGGGATCACAGAATATAAGGGTATAATGACATTTCAGCGGGGATCACAGAATATAAGGGTATAAAGACATTACAGCGGGATCACAAATATAAGGGTATACACACATTACAGCCGGGGATCACAGAATAGAAGGGTATACAGACATTACAGCAGGGATCACAGCTGATTTTTTCTGTGATGTAAAACAAGTTTATAAACAGACATTGAAATGTTTTTCTTTACAGAAATAATCTGCTGTGATTTGGCAGCAGGTCACCTGAAAGTTGTACAGTCCCTGTTGGACTACGGCGCCCTCTGTGAACAACATAACCCTTACTAATTTTACTTCCAAAAAGAGCCTGCTTTGACTGTAGTCTGGAGATGGTGAAGTCTGTACTCTCTTAATTCTGTGATCCGGCTGTAAGTCTGTACACTCTTATATTCTGTGATCCCCGGCTGTATGTTGTACACTTTATTTCTGTGATCCGGCTGTAGTCTGTATGCAGCCCACCCCAGCACAGTCCGACCTATCACACATTCAGAAATCTATGACCATTAACCCTCATACAATCACAGACTCTCTATACTCATCACTGTCCCCAATCTCCTAATTTTCCGTCCCGATCTGGCAGTAAATCATCTAAATAACTCTCTCAGATGCTTCCTGGACCAAGTAGCGCCCCTCACCTTCTGAACCTCCAAACACAGAGTAAAACAGCCCTGGCTCACACCGCAAACTCGACTCCTCCAGCGATGCTCTAAGAGTGATGGACGCCTATGGAGGAAAACCAGCACTCCAGAAAACATCATTCACTAGAATGCTGAGAACTTACACTCTGCCTTCACCGCCAAACGACTACTTCACCACTCTGATCTCCTCACTCTCAGCAACCTAAAAAATGATACTTTCACTCTCCTCAGTCCTAATTATGCAGTCCTACACCGACTCTGTGCTGTAGATCTGGCTTCTTACTTACAGAGAAGATAGAAAACATCCTTCAGGAAATCACTCCAACTCAAATCGCCATTAGGCGGCCGTCACACGCTGCAATATCTTGAACGATATCGTTTAAGTGATCTGCTTTGTGATGCTTAAGCGATATCGTTGTGCATCGCTACGTGCGATCAAGCGATTTTACAATGTAATCGCTTGATCGTGACATCGCAGATATTAGGCGGAGTCATATCAAGCGAGAAACGCTTGTTCAACTGCTTCACGTGGTGTGTGACACCACGATGAACGATCTCAGCGGCAGGCCTATGCTGGAGATGGATCTATGGTAACGTCGGGTTACTAAGCGCGCGCGGCGCATAGTAACCGATGTGTACATAGTTACAGCGATCTCGCTGGCCCACATCGCTGAGATCTGTCTGTGTGACAACTCACACGATGTGAACGATATTGTAAGCGATCGCGCGTGACGTGATCGCTTACAATATCGTTCACGATGTCGAGACGTGTGACGGCCGCCTTACCCTACCTCCCCACATTTCCTCAGCTCACTGTCCACATTCGACCCAGTCACAGAAGAAGTCTCCAGGCTCCACTCCACCTCTCGTCCCACCACATGCATTGCTGACCCATCCCCTCACACCTACTCCAGTCCCTCTCTCCGTGGTCACCACTCAACTAACCAAAATCTTCAATCTCTCCCTCTCTTCTGGCATCTTCCCGTCCTCCTTCAAATACTCTATCATTACTCCATTATTAAAGTAAACGTCTCTCGAAGCAACCTGCACAAACAACTACAGACCAGTCTCCAATCTTCCCCTTCATCTCTAAGCTCCTGGAGCGCCTGGTTCTACTCCCGCCTCACCGTGTCTCTCCGCTCACTCTCTTTAGACACATTACAGTTGGTTTCCGCCCCCTACATTCTACAGAAACTGCTCTCACAAAGTGACCAACCACCTTCTGACAGCAAAACGTAATGGTTACCACTCTCTGCTTATTCTTCTTGATCTCTCTGCAGTCTTTGACACTGTTGACCACCATCTCCTACCCACCATGCTGCACTCTATCGGCATCAAGGACACGGCTCTCTCCTGGTTCTCTTCCTATCTTTCTGACCATTCTTTCAGTGTATCATTTGCTGGCTCCACTTCCTCTCACTATTGGGGTCCTCCAGGGTCAGTCCTTGGACCTCTTCTCTTCTCTCTCTACATGGTCCCGATTGGACAGACCATCAGCAGATTTGGCTTTCAGTACCATCTTTACGCTGATGACACACAACTATATACTTCTTCCCCTGACCTTACTCCCGCTCTAATAAAACACACCAATGACTGTCTAACCGCAGTTTCTAATATTACGTCCACTTTTTATCTGAAACTCAACCTTTCCAAAACTGAACTTCTTCTGCTCCCGCCCTCCTCTAACCTCTCTAAATCTGACATCTCTCTCTCTGTGCGGCACCAATGACTCTAGTCAGCAGGCTGCTGTCTGGGAGTCATGTTGATCTGATCTCTCTTCACCATATAACGATCTCTCACCGCTTTACCGCTTGCACTGAAGAACATCTCTATATTCGCCCTTTTCACTTGAAAACACAAAAACCTCACTGTGACCTGATTCACTCTCGCCTTGACTATTGTAATTCTCTTTTAATTGGCCTCACAGCACAACTTCCCTCTCAGTCCATCTAAGGCAGCGCCAGGATCACCTATCTAGCTAAGGCCCCTTTCACTCAGCGTTTTTCAATCGCGGCAGATGCGGTGAAAAACGCATCTGCGCGATTACGATACGGCTACATTGCGCACGTTGAAGCCATACATGTATAGCGGGCTTGCGGAGTGCGGTTTGGCACTTGCGGCAGGTGCAGGCCGCGAAAAAAACGCAGTCAGACGCGTTTTTTGCGGCGCACCTGCCGCCAAGTGCCAAAACGCACTGCCGCAAGCCCGCCTATACTTGTATGGGGCTTGCCGCAACCGTGCCGCAAGTGCAGCCCGTATGCGGTAATCGCGGCAGATGCGTTTTTTCACGCATCTGCCGCGATTTGAAAAAAACGCTGATGTGAAGGGCCTTACTGTTGCTTGGACCTTCTGCTCTATGCAGTCATTGCATGCTGCTATACACTATAGCAGGGCGTGGGTAACTCCAGGCCTCGAGGGCCGCACAAGTGCAGGTTTTCATGATTTCCTTAGTATTGCACAGAGTCTGGAATCATCACCAGTAACTGGTGATATACTATCACCTGTGCAATACTAAGGAAATCATGACACCTGCACTGTGTCGGCCTCGAGGCCTGGGGTTCCACACTGCACTATAGGATCCAATTCAAACTGCTTGTTCTCACCCACAAAGCTCATCACAGTGCGGCACCTCCCTAAATATCCTTCCTCATCTCTATCAACCCACCCGTTCTCTTCACTCTGGAAGTGACTTTAGACTCACTTCAGCATTAATCCGAACCTCCCACTCCCGCTCCAAGACTTCTCCCGAGCTGCATCAATTCTCTGGAATGCTCTACCGCAAGAAATTAGGTGTATCCACAACTTACATAGTTTCAGGCAATCCCTAAAAAACACATCTTTTTAGGGCGACCTATTATGATGATCAAAGTCATCTAGATATAGCCTATCCTCCAGCAGTCTTAAGTGGATCACAAATAATGGGGTGGTGGCCACTTATGCTGCTCCTAACTGGTCCCTATCTCCTCAAGTTGACTATACCATCATTGGAAACAAGCACCTGTACTTTGTGTCACCCCACCTCATTGTTAGATTGTAAGCTCTTATGAGCAGGGCTATCATTATTTTGCTCTAATTATTGTAATGTATTATGCATTGTATTGTATTGTTTTTGTATTGTATTTTCTAATAACTGTTTCTTATGATTGTTTAAACATGAACTTTGAATTTGAACGCTGCAGATAGTTGGTGCTATATAAATAAGTGATTATTTATTATTATACTCTTTTTCTGTGATCCCGGCTGTAATGTCTGTATACTTTATATTGTGATCCGGCTGTATGTTGGTATACTCTTATATTGTGATCCCAGCTGTAATGTCTGTATCCTTTATATTCTGTGATCCCAGCTGTAATGTCTGTATACTGAATATTCTGTGATCCCACTTAAGTCTGTATACTCTTATATTCTGTGATCCCCGGCTGTTTGTCTGTATACTTTATTGTGTGATCCCTGGCTGTAATTCTGTATACTTTATTGTGTATCCTAGCTGTATGTCTGTATACTCTTATTCTGTGATCCCCGGCTGTAATGTCTGTATACTCTTATATTGTGTGATCCCTGGCTGTAATGTCTGTATATCTTATATTCTGTGATCCTGGCTGTAATGCTGTATACTCTCTTTGTCTTCCCTGCCCAGGAGCTGTGGTATATCCCACCTGTTCCTGCATGGTTGGACACATTCATTACACAGGGCTACATTTAGAAGAGTTTTTCTAAAACACATCCAATTGTGGAACTTATTTTGATTCTAAGATCTTAAAATGTCCAATTGTTCGTGGCACAATCCCAGAAAAGGTCTAACATGTTCCCTCTGGGAAGTTAAGTAACTTATAAATGAGAAGTATGGTAAAAAAATAAAAGACCAAAAATGTATTAATATGCAGAATGTAGCGATGTGCTCTAATGGGGCTTCATTAATTAACGAGCGTGCAGGTCTCCACTCCGCGCCTCAGTGAAGCCCACTGGTCAGAGGCCGGGAAAAAAGTACCTCCACTGTTCCAAAATGGTTAGTATGTGAAGGTCAGATATCAAAATGGCCATAAGAATGGAAAGTCAGTATTTTATTACAATTTGGTTATAGAAAGAGGAAATCCTTGCTCAGGGGGAAAGAATTAAAAAACTCATGAAAATGACATGCTCAATCCAAATAAATGTATTAAGGAGAAATGTGGGTTACTGATTAAGCATGGAAACTTTCTTTTGGAAACTTTTATCCGCAGGCATTGTGGGGTATTGCAGTTCAGATGAACTGAGCTCACCTGCAATGCCAGACAAGGCCTGTAGGGTAGATTGGGCGCTATTTCTGGGAACAAAAATGATCAGATCCTTTACATTTTTAAAGGGCTGTTCCAGTTTCAAACAACAATCACAGCTACAAACCTATACTTGTTAGATTATGGTTATAAAGGGGTAGACACTTTCTAATCGCTCCTTTAAGAGTTTGATCACAATCTCACCTGCTCCTAGTAATGCGTACGGGTCACTTACCATCATGATTTAACGTTGCTTTACATCCGATACAGGTGCTTCGCTTCTTTGCAAAAGCCATCAGACCCCCAACCTTAGAGGTAAGGACAGTCTTGCATCTTGTGTGTTCCCCCTCTGCAAAAAAACAAACAAATGGAAGTCGTCACTTATTTGCTCTCAAGAAAGGGGCCCACATTGTGCACTGCTGTCAGAGGAGAATGTAGTCGAAATTCTTGGACAAATAAATGGGAATTCATATACTCTCCTTAACAACAATGTGTAATGGCACCCAATTCTTCAGATGAATGCAGATCCCATTGGTGGGAACCTCATCCTCTGTACATTTCTGGCTCATCCTGTGCATATGTATGAGAGGAGGCCCCCTTTATGATAGGATAAACTCCACTGGTTTGGAGTAACCATGCTTTCACCTAATGTCCAGTACTGGTCCTAGTGATTACATTATAAGGCCGATCAGATACAAGCCAAAATCTGGGCATATGTCCCATGGGAGCAGAACATATTTTCATATAAGTCTCGTATATGAGGCAGACAATTATTATCCTCCCAACACTTCAGTCACAAAATCCAGAATCACTACACAAAATAAATCATATCCATTATGTTTTTTAGCCTCAATCTACATTGTTGTCTGTAGCATTGCTGATTTGTATAGTGTCATCTTCCCTGGCAATGACTGACAAGACAGTGACATGAGCCACACACATCCCACATCGCCACACCTCACTGTAGAGCCACCTCTCGTGAAAAGCCACACATCTACCCCGTAAAAGCCACACATAGCTCCCTGTAAATCAACGCGCCTCTCTCCATGAAGCAACATGCATCTCCATTAAAGCCACACACCACCCCCACATAAGGTCACACATCTCTCCCTGTAAAAGATACACACCAGCCCCGTAAAACCACACAATTCCCCCATAAAGACACACATCTCTCCCTATAAAGCCACCCACCTCCCCTCTGTAAAGCCACACACCTCTACCCACAAAAACCACACAGCCTTCCCTGTAAATCCACACGATTCCCCCATAAAGACACACATCTCTCCCTATAAAGCCACCCACCTCCCCTCTGTAAAGCCACACACCTCTACCCACAAAAACCACACAGCCTTCCCTGTAAATCCACACGATTCCCCCATAAAGACACACCTCTCTCCCTATAAAGCCACCCACCTCCCCTCTGTAAAGCCACACACCTCTACCCACAAAAACCACACAGCCTTCCCTGTAAATCCACATGATTCCCCCATAAAGACACACCTCTCTCCACACAAACCACACATCCTTCCCCTTAAAGGGACACGTTTAGGTAATTTTTCAGTATGATACTAATATTACCCTTGAATAGTGCCTGGGCAGACCTTTCAAGAACATGTAAAATCATTATTGTCCCGTTTGTAGTTTCCATGTTATCAGCATTGTCAGACCCTGCAGTGAGCTCCTGCATTAGTCCTGTCCATTATAAGCAAACAGGAATAGTCCGGCTGCTGTATAAACTGTCATGTAATTATGCACCCCCTCTCAGCGGCTCTTTCCTTCCTCCTCCTTTTGCTAACAGTGCAGCGTCAGGTTTCAGTAGCTTCTGTGCTGATAAAGACAAGGAGGGAGAGAGCTATTGCCGATCTGACTTATCTAGACTCCATCTGTTTCTGTAAGCAGTTATCCCTGCTGTGACAGATTCTGTGTTGTAGTTCACGTGCAGGAAAAAAAAATTTCTGGTTTGAATTGAAGCGCTACCAGAGGGATCACAGGGATGGCAAATTATTCCAAAATAATTTCTTCTTTTATTACACGTTTCGGCTTAACATATAACAAGCCTTTATCAGATAAAATCTGATGAAGGCTTGTTATATGTTAAGCCGAAACGCGTAATAAAAGAAGAAATTATTTTGGAATAATTTGCCATCCCTGTGATCCCTCTGGTAGCGCTTCAATTCAAACCAGAAAATTTTTTTCCTGCACTTCAACACGAGCCTCCCTCTGGGTGACTTGCTTCTCTGGGAACAAGCAGCAGGCCAGGAGATCCAGGAAATATCCCTCTGTAGGATTATATGCAAACTGCACAAGACACCAGAAAGGTGAGCACAATACCTAAGAACAACTGTTGCTACTAATACACTGCACTTAGATCTGCGCCTTCTCTTTTCTCCTCTATCCCCAGTCTCGCTGACCTCACAGTCTTTGAAGACACTATTTGACTATGTGTTGTAGTTCACGTCTTTCTTGGCTGCAGACACAGAGAAAATACAGCCCTCCTCCCCAGTGATCTCCTGTGCAGTGATATATAAATATAAGCAGAAATCCTGCTGTGACAGTTTCTGTGTTGTATTTCACCTCTTATTTGGCAACAGACACAGAGAGCGGAGAGAAAAATACCGCCCTCCCCCCGTGATCTCCTGTGCAGTGATGTGGGTGTGAGTATGTGTCATGCATATTCATGCTTATGGGGAGTGGACAGCAGAGAACTAACTGGATTATTCACTGTGAGTGACAGATAGAATGGATCTCTTTATTTGAAGTTTACAGAAGATAGGAGGGGAATATTCATAAAATACATGAGTACAGAGAGTTTAGAGTGAGGAATTAGAAAATAATAGCAGTTACATATGAATTTTTGACCTGACAGTTTTCCTTTAAAGCCACATGACATTTACCCCATAAAACCAAACACCTCCCCCCCAGTAAAGCCACACATCTATCCCCGTAAAACCACACACCTCCCAAGCGTAAAGCCAACCATCTCTCCCTGTAAAGCCACAAATTTCTTACCATAAAACAACACACCCTCTCCCCCCATAAAACCACCCCCCTCCCCTCCTGTAAAGCCACACACCTTTCCCCGTAAAGCCACAGTCGTCCTCCCAGTAATAAAAGACAAAAACAAATAAAGAAAAAGAAAAGAAAGGAAAAACAAACAAGCAGGTCTGCTTTTATCTAGTTTTATATTAGTGTTTTTATGGTTTTCTTTTTGCAGATCTACCATTTGTGGACTACGACAGATTTGCTAGACTACAGCAGACTTGTAATTTTTTTTGTTAATAAAGTTGTCAACAAGGAGATTTAATGCGTCAGGGAGTGTTTATTTCAATGAAGTATTTTTTGTGTGTCTTTTTTATTTATTACTGGGTTAATAATGGGGGTGTCTGATCGACCAGTTTTTTATTCAGCTCCATGTCACATGGCCGGTACACGAATGTCATCCATGTGCTGTACATGTTTTTCACAACCCCACTGACTTGTATGGGTTCGTGTGATCTGTGTAAACGGACATGTCTCCGTATGTTTCTCACGGACACATTGGACATGTGAAGGTGGCCTAATATACAGTGTACACTTCGACTAGACAGTGTGTATGCACCAAATGTCACAGCGTCTCAAGACATGATCAATTTAGTAAATCTTTAGATACATTTGCCTCTTGGAGTAAAGCCAGCCTCCTTTATGCTAAGCCATACCTCTTGTTAAGTGAAGTGCTAAAAATATCTACCAGGTTTCATTTTTTTTTTTTGGCCCAAATTGATCATTAATTCTGACACACTTGTTAATAAACATCCCCCTACTGTATGGCACAAGGATATCAAAGAGTCCATTTTGTATGGAGTTTCTCTTAAAAACTATTTTACAATTAATTTTTTTGGCACTTATGCTGAGCACCTCCTCCAATTGCCGTCTCTCTGTTGCTTCTGGAACAGTTTTTGTTTTGCTTCTGTGCCCCCCAATCCAAAGTTATGCCCCCCAGTAATAAAAGAGCCAATTCTCTTGTCTGTCAACCGGGCGTGTAAAACACAACTTCCTTGTGGACTTTTGCTTTTTCCCATTGGACTCTGACCAATCAAACATGGCCTTGCAAACAGAGAAATTGTGATATACACCCAGATGGTTGAACAGAAAATCTTGACTATCGTTAACAAGAATGGGGAAGGGGGGGGGGGGGGGTTAACTTTGGAAAGCAGGGGTAAAGAGACAAAAAAAACTGTGCCAGAAGACAAATGGCATTTGGAGGAGATGTGAAGATTTTTGGCACTCACCATTGTAGCTTTCATTTGGGGGACACAGGAAACTAGAAGTAAAGTTTGCTGCCACCTGGAGGTCAGCACCGGAAATAGATTTAAAAATAAGTTGGCTTCTCCCCAGCATACTATTCCTATGCCTGCTAGAACCAAGACTTCTCAGTTTGTGAGAAAACATTAAGAGACGCAAAATAATAACAGTCTGGAAAAAAAAAATAAGTATAACCACCGCAAAAGATAAAACTATTGAAATGCACATCCGAATGAGCAACAAAGGGAGGGTTCTGAATCCCCCAATGGAGGCTACGAGAAAAAGATTTATTACAGTGAGTACCAAAAGTTTTCTTTTCTGAGTCCCTTCATTTGGGAACTCAGGAATGGTGGAAAGTGCAAAATGCAGGCCATGGAGTGGCGTCTGAGAGTCAGTCCCATGTCTACCTCCAAATTTCACTAAGCTAAACTAAGGATATTTTTTCCACTTATGGTTAGTGGTTGGGTGAAGCCATTTATTGTCAAACTACTGTGTTTTCTCTTTTTAAATCATAATGACAAGCAAAAACATCTAAATGAACCTGATCAAAAGTTCACATACCATGGTGATTTTGGCCTGATAACATGCATAGAAGTTAACACAAATGGGTTTGAATGGCTAATAAAGGTAACATCTTCATCTGTAATCTGTTTGCTTGTCATCAGTGTGTATGCATAAAAGCTGAGTGAGTTTCTGGGATCCAGACAGACTCTTGCATTTTTCAAACAGCCACTGACGTTTTTGATTTTAAGTCATGGGGAAAGCAAAAGAATGGTCTGTATAAAACAGGAAAGGGATACAAAAAGATATCCAAGGAGTTGATAATGCCAGTCAGCAGTTTTCAAACCGTGATTAACAAATGGGAAATCAGGGGCTCTGAAAAAAACCAAACCATGATCAGATAGACCAGGGGTCTCAAACTTGGCTTGGTTGGTGTGCCACACATAGAAACCCATTTATAGCAGGGAGCGGCATCCCTTGTAGGACTAAGTAATATTTTTAGTACTACCAGAACTTTTTGCTCAATGTAGTAAAGTACAAATCCCGATCCCCTTCTTGTAGTAATGTCCTTTTCTACTGTGGGCCAGCACGGTGGCTCAAGTAGTTAGCCTTTGCAGCGCTGGGGTCCTGAGGTCCTGGGTTCAATTCCCACCAAGGACACTTAGGACAACATCTGCAAGGAGTTTGTATGTTTTCCCTGTGTTTGCGTGGGTTTTCCTCCGGCACTCCGGTTTCCTCCCATTACTGATGTATGTAAATGCTATGGAATCAATAGCGCTATATAAATGAATAAATATTATTATTACTGATGTCCCCCATCCTGATCCCTTTTTCTAGTAATGTCCCCCACCCTGATCCCCTTTTCTAGTGATGTTCCCCATCCTAATCCCTTTTTCTAGTGATGTCCCCCATCCTGATCCCTTTTTCCGGTGATGACTCCCATCCTGATCCCCTTTTCTACTAATGCCCCCCATCCTGATCCCTTTTTCTAGTGATGACCCCCATCCTGATCCCCTTTTTCTAGTGATGTCCCCCTTCCTGATCCCTTTTTCTAGTGATGTCCCCTTCCTGATCCCTTTTTCTAGTAATGTCCCCCATCATAATCCCTTATTCTAGTGATGTCCCCATCCTGATCCCCTTTTCTAGTGATGTCCCCCATTCTGATCCCTTTTGTAGTGATGTCCCCATACTGATCTCATTTTTTAGTAATGCCCCCATCCCGATCCCCTTTAGTAGTGATGTCCCTCATCCCGATTCCCTTTTGTAGTTATGTCCCCATCCTGATCCCTTTTCTAGTGATATCACCCCTCCTGATCCCCTTTTCTAGTAATGTTCCCATCCAGATCCCTTTTAGTAGTGATGGTCCCCATCCCGACCCCCTTAGTAGTGATGTCCCCCCTCCTGATCCCCTTTAGTAGTGATGTCCCCCATCCTGGACCCCTTTTGTAGGGAGGTCCTGCATCCTGGTCCCCTTTTGTATTGATGTCCTACATCATGATCAACTTTTATAGTGATGCCCCCATCCTGTTTTACCTTCTTTTTACACACTCACATACCTACTAATTCACATTCACACACACCTCACACACAAACCCACACACACATAGACACACACACACACTCATACACACACTGAAACTCACACACACTTTCTTATACACATATCCTCACTCACACCCTCTCACACACTCACACTTTTCTCACTTTAATGATTCATCGCTGCAGTGCAGGGGGCCCCATGCTCCCCTGATTTCCGGCCTCTGATGTGCTATGACTTCCTCCAGCCGCCGCTCAGACAAGCTCTGTTGCTCAGCAAGATCAATGCAATCTGCCAGCCAGAGGCCCGCATGTGACGTCATATTCCACCACCAGCTGCGGACCTCTCATTGGCTGGCAGCTTGCATTGATCTTGCTGAGTGGCAGAGCTTGTTAGTGCCGTGAACGGATGTAATCACACAGCGGGGACTGCAGCGACCCCCTGCACTGGGGCGATGCATCATTAAGTTGTCCAAGGTGCCGCGGGCCGCATAGTGGAACCATTACTGCACAAGTGCCACAAAGTATGTTGCCTACAATACGCCAAACAGCACAGAGACAAGCCTTCAAACTTCTGGAACAAGTTAATTTGGAGTGATGAGACCAACGTCAAACTTTTTCGCCACAACCATAAAATGACATTTGGGAGGTGTACAAGGTCTATGATGAAGGAACACCATTCCTACTGTGAAGCATGGAGGTGGATCGCTGATGATGCGGGGATGAGTGAGCTATAAAGGCACAGGAAACAAGTCTAAGTTGAAGGAAAGATGAATGCAGAATGTTATCAGCAAATACTGGAGGCAAATTTGCACTCATCGGCCTAGAAGCTGCGCATGGGACGTACTTGGAAGTTTTAACATGACAACGATCCAAAACACAAGGCCAAGTCTACATGTCATTGGCTATAGCAGAACAAAGTGAAGGTTCTGGAGTGGCCATCTCAGTCTCCTGACCTTAATATCATTGAGCCACTTGGGAAGAACTGAAGAGTGCAGTTCATGCAAGAAAGCACAGGAATTTACAGGAACTGGAAGCTTTTAGCCAAACAGAAAGGGCAGCTTTACCATCTGAGAAAATAAAGAACCTCATCCACAACTACCACAAAAGACTTTAAGCTGTCATTGATGTTAGAGGGGGCAATAAACGGTATTAAGAACTGGGGTATGTGAACTTTTGATCAGGGTCATTTGGATGTTTTTGGTTGTCATTATGATTTAAAAAGAGAAAACACAGTAGTTTGACAATAAATGGCTCACTGAACCACTAACCATGAGTGGAAAAAAAGTTGTGTTATCATTCATATTCTCTGAAAAAAACGCCAAGAAAAAAAAATGTGCCAGGGTATGTAAACTTTTGAGCATGATTGTATATGAGCATTGACCCACTTACCAGAACAAGGACACCCCAGAAGGAGCAGCTTCTGTCCAGGTAGACGACCATTCATATTAATGATGGCCATGTAAAACTATAGTTCCCTAATAACAGATCTCTGATAAAGAACCTCTTTAATTTAATCTTTCACGCTATGAACGAACAAAACAAACCAAAACATTCTATAATTCTTATCAAGCTTCCATCATGGTGTGCATGCCAAACATGTAGATCTATTGACCATATTCTGCTGAATGAGGAACTGGAATATTGCATAAAACTCTAAATAAAATCTTACATTACATTACCTCAATAATAAGAGTGTTGGGTCATATTTTGTAAAACCGCACGATTATTAACCTGTTCTTTAATCCTGTGACACTATAGGACCCATCAGGTCTTGTTATCAGCCATAACATTTTCAATTTGTTGAAGGCATTTTTGCAGTTGGCCTTGTTCACACAAAGTGATTCAAGGTCTTCATCGACGGTCTTGATGCAGAGGTCCTGTAGGTCACAGTGCTTGTTCCCCTTTAGGCATATATTTGATAAAGTTGGTCTTTATTCTTGAATGAGAATGGCATGAGTCGCACTGCAGGATGGATTGCGCTCTCATAGCTGTCATGATGTTACAAGGCTAAACTGATGTATTACTGCTCATATCACATTACAGCAGCCAGCACTAACAGACAGCCCGAGAGTCCTCCTTTCATTTACCCCTAAATGCAAACTCATACAGGAAAAGCCATCTCTGTGTGGGCACGATAAGCAGGGCTCACAGGCTCGCTCTCTGCTAGGAGGTGAAGCAGGGCTCACAGGCTCGCCCTCTCGCTAGGAGGGGAAGCAGGGCTCACAGGCTCGCTCTCTCGCTAGGAGGTGAAGCAGGGCTCACAGGCTCGCCCTCTCGCTAGGAGGGAAGAAGGACTTACAGGCTTGCTCTCTTGCTAGGAGGGGAAGTAGGACTCATATGCTCTATTGCTGAGAAGCAAGCAGGACTCACAAGCTCTCCATTGCTGAGAGACCAGCAGGACTCACAGGCTCTCCATTGCTAGGAGGGATGCAGGACTCACAGGCTCGCTAGGAGGGAAGTAGAACTCACAGGCTCGCTCTCTCAGTTTGGAAGGACAACAGGACTCCCAGTCTCACTATTGCTGAGAAGCAAGCAGGACTCAAAGGCTCTCTATTGCTGAAAGGCAAGCAGGACTCTCAGGCTCTCCACTGCTAGGAGGGAAACAGGACTCACAGGCTCACTGTTGCTGAAAGGCAAGCAGGACTCACAGGCTATCAATTGCTAGGAGGGGAAGCAGGACTCCATGGGCTACCTGACAGATCCACAGGTATGTGCCCACAGGACGTTTTTCCAGCAGTCCTGAATGCAGCAAAACTGGTCCAGGGATTAAGGATCTCTAGAGTCAGATTAGCTGCGTTCAGGTCCTGCGTTTTTAATCGCATTTTTTCACAGTTTTGCCATTGACTGCAGCAAAAACAGAACATGATCAATCTTTCCTATCCGCAGCAAAGCCCGGACGTATTTGACACTTGCAAACCAATGTGTGGGCACAGCGTTTCTGTGAAACACACTGATTTTGCTGGGAAGCCCGACCGCAGGACAAATTACCATACATTAGCATAAAACCAAGAGTAAACTGCATGCGGAAAACACAGCAAAAACGCAGGAAAAACGCAGGAAAAATGTCCTGTGGGCACATACCCTAAAGGGATCTGACTTTATATTGCAAACTTATTTGCTAAAAAAAATATTTTGCCTACTATGTATAAAAGTTTACTATACTCTTTAAGCTTCCTAAAGACATTGAAGAATTTCAGTCTCAAATCTAAAGTTCACAAAAAGCCATCCAGGACTTACTCAGAAGCACACTCTCCGCTTTGGTCTCCCCCAGAATGGGCTCAAATATTCTTAGCAGTGGCTTTGCCAATTGTTGCTCTAAATAATATTGAGTGTCAATTGGGATGTTATTCTCCAGCACATAAATAGGATCCTAGAAAAAAACATATATGGGAAAAAACTATTTCATTACAGTTATACAAAAAGAGTGTAGGGATGTAAGTATAATGTGTATGTAAAAGACTCCATAAAACTGGTACATGGTGTAGAGCCATTTTGTATTTAATCCCAATATTTGGAGAAATAGTGCAGATTTAGAAAATATACATATTTAAATTTCTTTTACTTTTATCTTTCATATCTGCATTCTGTTCAGATCCGGCAGATCCGGACAGAAAACTGCATCTGCCGCCTAACGGCCGCACTTGCGTTACACTTGCGACAAGCCCCATGCATTCTCTATGGGGCTTGTGGCAAGTGCGGTATTGCCATGTTCCGGCACTTGTGGCAGTTGCGTCCAAAAAGAAAAACTATGGTCAGCTGCATTTTTTTTCGCGGCCGCAACTGCTGCAAGTGCCGGATCGTGGCAATACCGCACTTGCCACAAGCCCCATAGAGAACGCATGGGGCTTGTCGCAAGTGCAACGCAAGTGCGGCCGTTAGGCGGGAGATGCAGTTTTCTGTTCGGATCTGCCGAATCTGAACAGAAACACAGATGTGAAAGGGGCCTTAAAAACAGTATTTCCATGGTTATTGCTGCCCTGTGAAATGTTACCTTCAGATTCAAAATTGGCCTTTCCACCAAGCACCTAATCCCATTTGTTTTTTTTTTTTTTTAATTCTTGGTTATAAAATCCAATTATTGCATAAGTAAAATGTAAGTATAAGTGCAATTTATTTCCAAATTGACTCAACTGCAAAGTGTGAATGCACTCATAACTCAGTCCAGGACCATGTCTCCTGATCCAACTTTAGGTGGCTAAATAGACTATGAGTGGAAAAAATGCTTTATACCATATCAGCAAACAGCAGTGACTTTACTATTCACTTCATCCACAGAATATAGGCTGCCGTGAACAGCACCTATAATCTGTAGAAAGCCAAGAGAACAGGCACAGCACACGTGTGACTTCCCTGTTGGCCCAGTGCTAATGGGGCAATGTGGCCACTTAGTTTAGATGGTCACTGCTCAAAAAACATCAAGAGAATGCTGAAATTGCAGATCGGATCTCAAAGGAAAAATGATTAGAGATGAAAATCTGTTTTGATGCACATTGTGGATTTTCTTGAAACCAAATGAAACAACAACAGTGGAAAACAAGTCATCAACGCTCTTAAGGAAGGATGGCAAATCACACCCATAATGGAATAGAGCAAATGAGATCACAGGAGAATCCAATTTGTCTGAATTCCAGCTCAGCAACTAGTAATGTGAATAGTGTTGATGACCCACACAAGTCTGGAGATTCTCCTGACAATGTCTGGGCAAGATCCTAATGAGAGGGTGGATGGTGCACTGCGGGATCTAACTCCAGTCCTGGAAGCAGCGATACATGATTTCCCAGAAATTCTCAATAGGATATAAGAACATTATAGCTGGTCAATGGCATCGATGCCTTCATCATCCAGGTATCACCTACACACTTGGCCATTATTCTGCACTGAGGATCCCAGGGCCAACTATACCCGAGTGTAAGGTCTGACAACGGTTCTGAGGATTTTATCAAAGCAGGATTGAGACACCCTCCACTGATGTGCCTCCCCAATCATCACTGACCCACCATCAATCCAGTCATAAAGGATGATTGTGTAGACCATAGTGTCTCCAGAATCTCTTACATCTTTCACATGTGCTCAGTGTGAACCTGCTCAACCTGTCGCTTTCTGGTGAATGCCAATTGAGCCGCGGGGTGCCTGAATGTGAGTGCTGGTCCCAAAACAAGATATCGGACACTCATGCCAACCTTGTGGAGTTTGCTTCTCACATTTTGGTCAGAACCATGCACAGCACTATACAGCAGTTCATGTAACAGCCCATATCTTGGTATCTGTACCCTGTTCTTCAAACTTTGCTGGGGGAAAATATTGTTACTGCGCTGTCTTGGAGGAGCTGCACTACCGGTACAACATGATTGGGATGCAGGTGGCATCTCCGAGGATAGCAACAAAATACAAAATTAGAGAAGAATTACTAAGGAATCATGAAAGGGGAGGAATTGCCTGTGACCACCACTCTATTTCTGGGGGTCTCTTGCTGTTCATCTCCTGTGCACCTTTTGTCACTTTCATGTCCACCAAAGTGGGAGAAATTGATTCACAATTACTTATTTTCTTAACTGCACTGACTGATTGTGGAGATATGAGGGTCAGTGGGTGCTCGTCTGCTGGCCTGGTTGTCTTTAGAAAGTGGGCTCATTCCGAATGAATGCCCACACTCCATTCCAGTGGGCAGAACGCTACTCAAACAACACAGGGTGAGGCAGCACGCTCCGGTAACACTTTATTGGGTCACCAACAGTCAACTGCATATAGTACATTCCAGGAAGGACACATGATGGTGCATGTGGCAGTCTCACCCTCCCGCTGGCTTGCCAGGGGTCAAAACCTCCATGAATTCAGGGGATACAGAACTAACTACCCCAGCCAGCAGCGCTTTTGGCGGGTATCCACTGAAGGGAGGTTATGGAAAGCTTAAAAAGCCGTCAGAGCACAGAGAGGTATGAGGCCAGGTCATCTGACTGTACCAAGCTTCTTGAAATAAATTTGTGGCCTACATATTGGGCAGTGGAACAGTTCTGTAATCCACCAGCTGGAACCTTCATCCCTACACTGAGGTCCTGTAGAATAACATCGGGGAAAGAGGCAGGCCCCTGTTTATATCCCTAAGCTCCCATTTCAGGGCATTGTGTCCCACAGGATTGGGTGGAGATGGCTGTTCCTTCATTGGTGGCTAGTTCAACCCGACTGCATAATTGTCCTCTGAATGATGAAGTCTAGTACACCGCAGGGGGCTGATGCAATTCGCAATCAGCAGGCATTCCATAAATTAGCAAACAAAAAAGGGGGCACCTGACAGTCTCACATGAAACAATGGCTCACGTCCGCTTAGTTGTAGTACCTAGGAATGGTACATCTGGCATAATTAAAAATAGTTAACCCCCGCACAAGAGGCCATATTCTCCTCAATGACACTGAGTCGCCACACTGATATTTCTCTGGAGTTTTACAGACGTGGGTTAAGGGCCTGTCACACGCGTCAATGTCGTCAGTGAGATGATCGCTGACGACATTGACGGCTGATTGCTGGTGAGCTGTCACACAGACAGACTCACCAGCGATCAATTGACCAGAGACATCATGGAAACAATTTAAATATCGTTTCCATGATGTCTTGCTCCCGCTGCCAGCCTGCTGGAAGCGGGAGCAGGCTGGTCTCCAAAGTAAACTGCGGGTATCTAGGCAGCGCGCGCTGCCTAGATACCCGACGTGTACCTTAGTTACCAGCCTCCTCCGCTCACCGGCTGGTATCTAAGGTACACAGCGGGTAACTAGGGACCCTAGTTACCCGCTGTATACCTTAGATACCAGCCGGTGAGCGGAGGAGGCTGGTAACTAAGGTACACGTCGGGTATCTAGGCAGCGCGCGCTGCCTAGATACCCGCAGTTTACCTTGGATACCAGCTCCCAGCGCTTGTGAGAGGCGCCGGGAGCTGGAATATCGCTACTCCCGGTGTCACACGCAGCGATGCTGCGTGTCCACCGGGCGACAATCGCCAGGTTTTAGAGCAGGTTCTAAAACCTGGCGATCATCAACCAGCGATTTATCGCTGGTTGATTCAGTATGTCACACGGGTCAATATCGCTGCAACGTCACTCGCAGCCGAGATCGTGCAGGCGATATTGACGCGTGTGACACCCCCTTTAGGGTGCTTTCACGCCACGATTTTTGCATTTCCGATGCTGTCCGAAAAAAATCGGACAGCATCGGACCGATTTTCGGACCCCATGCATCCCTATGGGGATCGGGTCATATCGGATGTGCACTAAATGCTATCCGATTTGGTCCGATCCGATTCTGCCCGATTTTGGCCGATTTTTTTCAGGAGAAAAAAATCGTTGCCCGCAACGATTTTTTCATCCGATTACAAAATCTGACAGACTCGGATCGGACCAAATCGGATGGCATTTAGTGCACATCCGATATGACCCGATCCCTAACATGGGGCCCTATGGAGAAGGGTCCGAGGAAACATGTGATGTCTCCTCGGACCCTATTTTACTGTACTGAGCATGCTCAGTACAGTAAAACTGCTCCTGGGAGCACAAGGGTTAAAAAGAAAAAAAAAAAAAAAGTTTATTCTCACCTCTCCCCGAGCCCCCGCCGTCAACCGCCATCTTCCTCTAGGCTCCCGGTGGCTCCCGCAGGCTGCCGGTGTCAGCAGAGGTGTACCTCTGCTGTTCAGGACCTGCGGTGATGTCACAGTCACGTGACCGCGGGTTCACCATGGTGAACCCGCGGTCACGTGACTGTGACATCATCGCAGGTCCTGTGTACAGCAGAGGTACACCTCTGCTGACACTGGCAGCCTGCGGGAGCCACCGGGAACCTAGAGGAAGATGGCGGTTGACGGCGGGGGCTCGGGGAGAGGTGAGAATAAACTTTTTTTTTTTTTTCTTTTTTTGCAGCCCGGCGCCGATTTTATGCCAGAATCCGGGTGCCTATTTGGCACCCGATTCCAGGCATCAGAAGGGAGCCGATGCTGTCCGATTTATATCGGACAGCATCGGCTCCCTAAAAATCGTGGTGTGAAAGCACCCTTACACTGTGATGCGCAAGTGTATATTCGTTAGTGGCAGCACACTCCGCAGAGTAAAGAAATGTGACGGATCACATATCATCTATTGTAATGGCCGTACTTTGTTTCCCTCTTGTTGACATAACACAGGTGTGGTTTAAGTGTTATATTCAGATTTCAGGGGGAATTTCATTCCTTTAACTTGGCACGGTCTCAAAAGCATCATTGTTTAGGAAGAACTTAT
This sequence comes from Allobates femoralis, assembly GCA_033576535.1. Taxonomy (NCBI): domain Eukaryota; kingdom Metazoa; phylum Chordata; class Amphibia; order Anura; family Aromobatidae; genus Allobates; species Allobates femoralis. The sequence continues at coordinate 82,624,874 of JARQOC010000009.1, forward strand.
CTGAAAAGCAACGGGAACTGACAAATGTTTACAAGATTGGATTTTACTGTTGAATGCTCTTTGTTGTGGCGTTAGTGGAAAGCAAAAATCTGTCACATAGTTCACAGGGCACATAATAAAATACTCAATTCACTGCAAATCAGTTCCTCTATAGTGACACGATTGGGGAAACAGTGCACACAATAGGGCTTGTGCCTCTCACTGACTAAGCTCAGTTAATAGAGAGATTGCAGAAGTTGGAAGCCAGACATCAACCTCTGCTCCCCGGTGACAGGGAAGCACTTTCTCTGCCAGGCCGCTCACTGAAGAAAAATTATCAAAAAGCAGAAGTGCAACCTGTATCTCAGCTCACTCTCTCCTAAACTGCACCTGAGCTTATTAAGGTGTGTCGCATCTAAGCCTTTCACTAAGAACTCGGATACAAAAGGTTTGTGTTACCGCAATGTATAAGTGTGCGCCAGATCCGCGCTACATGGACAGATGGATTTTTAGTAAATAAGTTTGCAAGGATGTAATGGAAATAGGTACAGTGTAAGATTTAATATTAAATGCTATTAAAAGAAAGATCTGGGGGAAACCACATGCAAATGAAACCGAGCATCTGGAGGGTGGCTGGTATTGCGGTACAAATGGGGGTTGTAATATGTGACTGCTGTACCGATGTACAAGCACTGAGTACTCTGAAGAATAGAGAGCGGGTACAAAAGAGTATCTATTACTCTGTAGGAGCGCTCCCAAAAAGAGCATCTCTTACTCTGGAGGAGCACCCCCCAAATAGAGCATCTCTTACTCTGGAGGAGCACCCCCCAAAAGAGCATCTCTTAGGGTACCTTTACACGCGGCTACATTTCTAGGGTGGCTACAGGTAACTTACTGGTTGCAGTGAAATCATGGAGACAAGGTTCTATCTTGTTGCTGTGTACAAATGAAATAATCTCTCCATGATTTCATTGCAACCAGTAAGTTACCTGTAGCCACCCTAGAAATGTAGCCGCGTGTAAAGGTTCCCTTACTCTGGAGGAGCACCCCCCAAATGAGCATCTCTTACTCTGGAGGAGCACCCCCAAATAGAGCATCTCTTACTCTGGAGCAGCACCCCCAAAAAGAGCATCTCTTACTCTGGAGGAGCACCCCCCAAAAGAGCATCTCTTACTCTGGAGGAGCACCCCTAAATAAAGTATCTCTTACTCTGTAGTAGTGCTCCCAAAAAGAACACCTCTTACTCTGGAGGAGCACCCCCAAAAAGAGCATCTCTTACTCTGAAGGAGCACCCCCAAAAAGAGCATCTCTTACTCTGGAGGAGCGCCCCCAAAAAGAGCATCTCTTACTCTGGGGGAGCGCCCCCCAAAAAGAGCATCTCTTACTCTGGAGGAGCGCCCCCAAATAGAGCATCTCTTACTCTGGAGGCGCGCCCCCAAAAAGAGCATCTCTTACTCTGGAGGAGCGCCCCCAAAAAGAGCATCTCTTACTCTGGAGGAGCGCCCCCAAAAAGAGCATCTCTTACTCTGGAGGAGCGCCCCCCAAAAAGAGCATCTCTTACTCTGGAGGAGCACCTCCACATAGAGCATCTCTTACTCTGGAGGAGTGCTCCTGCCCTACACAGGCAGCCCAGTGATAAGAAAGGACATTTTTGATGCTCGATTTCTACTGGGTTGGCTCTTCAATAAAACTAAACACTTGAAAAAGTGTTTAAAAAAAACGTGAAAAAAAGTGCTTTATTTACACTCACCGGGTCCAATGCTGAGTTTCCAGCACTGCTCCTTGTATGTGTTATTTGCAGATCTACTGCTTCAGCAAGTCAGCGAGAGAAGCAGCACTGAACGGCTTGTGTTGCTTACATCAGGTGCTGCAGACAATTAAATATATTGGGAAAAGTGGTGGAGACTGGTGGACCAGGGGAGGGTGAGAAAAAAAAAAACAGTTTGGGAGAGAGGGTTGTATTCAAGGGACAGGGGCATTCCAAAACTGGAAAACCTTTTTTTAGGTCTCATACATTAGATAAAAATAGGCCAAACCTGCAGATTTCGTTGAGATTGTTACACGATCTAATGTTTATGGTGGACTCCCAACTCTCCCCTCGAAAAGGAACATAAGGATCTGGTAGTTGGAATTTAACCCGATCACTTATTCGGAGTGGAGAGAAGATGCTGCCAATTCATTCTGGCAGATCTCATAAAGAACACTGAAAATGTATGGTCAGCTTTACTGCCAACTTCTCCTTTGAAATTCCAGCTAATCCCAAGGGATCTCAGCAGGGTGACACTATCGGTTTAAGTTAGGTTCACATTACATTGTGCTTCCATGTAACGCATCCGTTAGACAGCAGCACAAACACATTGTAACGGACTGTTTAAACGTATCCATATTCTTCCATTCATAAAATGCATACTAATGCATGTCAGAATGAGCATCCGTTTGCAAAGTATACCTTTATCTGTTCTGTTGAAATTACGTCCACTGAATGTTAACGTTTTTTTACCCATTAGAATATATTACAAACACAATATAGCGTCATGCAAAAGATTTGTATACATTTGTAGAAAGCATTATATTGCGTGTTTCACGCTGCTTGCTTACAGGGCCGCTCATTAAGCTTCAAGCATATTCTTGAAATATTTAAAAAGTTATTTGAAATAATAGAAAAAAGGAAAAAAAAACGACATGGGGCTTCACTATATTTTTTGTTGCCAGCCGTTCTGTGTCCCCTGCTGTGAATTGCAGCCCGCAGCAACCTCAGGAGATGGCACATTCAAAGAAGCTACATTTTCTGGATCTGTACCTGAATCTTTCAAGTACCCTGGTGCTGGTGGCAAACTAGATAATAAAGGGGTTAACGTCAGCTATGTATTGCCAGCTGGCACTAGGCCCGAGATTCCAATGTCAGGCCAATGGTAGATCTGGCCACTAGGAACCTCAAAGTAAATAGTAAATGATACACCACTAGGGAAAAAATAATTTATTTGGAAAAAGAACACAAATACAAGCCTCGTTTCCATCTTTATTACTCCCCTATAAATCCTCTACGATCCTCTGCACAGCACAGAATGACGGCAAAGCACCAAGAGCTGCTGTCGTGTGAGTGGTGAGTCAGTGAGGTCACCCGAGGACACCAGGTACCATGGTAACCGCTATAGTTAGCGGTTACCATGGTACCTGAGCTGTGTCCCTTCAAATGGTTGCAGTTCACAGTTCCATCATTCTGTGTTTGGAGGCTGCGATGTAAGGATGCTTTTTCTTCAGCACAGCTTCCGATGCAGCACATAATGGATAATGAGGGTTTGTAAGTGTTTTATTTCTAATAAAGGATTTTTCTCTGTGTTTGTTAACTATTCAACTATACTTACTGGATTGGTAAGCATAGGAGGGACTGGCTTACGCGTTTCGGGTACTGCGACCCTTACTCATAGCACCATGCTATGAGTAAGGGTCGCAGTACCCGAAACGCGTAAGCCAGTCCCTCATGCTTTTAATTTGCACGTTGTAATACATTTTTAATCAATTGAAATAAAGACTTGATTTTTTTATACAACATCCGAGCTGCTGGATTCCACTATTTGCAAGACTGCCCTCCTCTGAGACGGGGATTTTTCCTTGCACCGGATTTATATGGGAAGGTAAAGTGAAGAGCAATTAAGGTGAGCTGAATGCCCTTTTTTCTTTGCAATAGGTGGGTATTACAAGACACCTGATCTTACCAATCCAGGATTAATGACAAGCTGTTAATCATCAGCGGTCATTAAATCCTTCTATCATCCTGATTGCAGGGCACCAAAGCATAGAGAAGAGCAGTGTAAAGCGCCATGATTTGGCGCTTCTAATGAATGCATCAAATTCTGGGGCGGCTATGGGCTGTGGGCTATGTGCTTTCCCAGGGCAAGAATAACAACCCCAAGCCGTGTGCTCAATCTTGGCTGAGTATCAAATTGGGGGGACCCCACATCGCTGTTTTTTTATATTATTTAATTACTTAAATAAATAAAAAAAACTGAGTGGGAACCCCTTATTTGATACTCAGTCCAGATAAAATGCATAACTGGGGCTGCAGCCTGCAGCTGTCCACTTTATCTGTACCGAAATAGAAAATACTGGGGACTCCCAACGCATTTTTTCCCTATTATTTATTTATTTTACACACTATGATGGCATGTTGGTTGCCACACACTAATGTATTTGGCAACCAAGCATAGACACCGTGACAGATTGTGGGAGCCCAGTGTGACTGTAACAGCCAATACCAGACGCTCTCACAGAGAGTGAGTGGCTGTAGTTGGCCGTTACCGGTCAGTGCAGTGAACATGCATAAAGCTTAATGAGCCGCTCCAGAAGCAAGCAGTGGGAGACTGGTAAGATGATTCAGCTATCCTATCATCCATCTATCTACATATATAATGCATATGTACTAAAAAATAAAAAAAGAAAGGAACTTTTGCAGGTAGTTAAAATGGATACGTTAAACAGACAGCAAAAACGCAGTGTGAACCTAGCCTTATTTCCTAAAGATTTCTCTGAAAAAGCAGGGACTGTCTATAGCAAAGGTCTCCATTGATTGCCAAGTGCACATAATCGTTTCCAGCAGAATGTTTGATTCTAGTTGCCATGGTTACATCAAGGAAAGTATTGGTAAATAATATGGAAATAGAGAACAAGCTCAGCTGGTAAAATTCTGTACGTAAATGAAGGCTCCCTGCTATGTGGCTCATCTTCATACTTATTTAATGAAGGTTTATTAAAACTGGTGCATAGGGAAACACAGTTATATTTCAGCTTTCATTATTAAAAGCCAGAATCTGATTGCTCTGCTTTTCCTTTGCAACCGTTTTAAGAAATCGGCCCCTTTTCACTTCTGCTGAGAAGACAATCTCTTCAGCCCATGAAGCTTCCTTCCACTAAATGAAAAATGAAAACAAATATTTAGGGAATTAAAGGGAAGATATCAGATAATGACATACTGTTTTAATGAGGTTTTTGTACTTTTTTTTTCATTTTACAATGATTAAAAACCATATTAGGCCCCTTTCACATCAGCGTTTTTGTGTGGATCCGGACAAAAAAAAAATGCACTTGCGGCCGCAAAAAAAAACGAGGACAGCTGTGGTTATTTTACGCGGCCGCACTTGCTGCAAGTGCCGGATCGCGGCAATACCGCACTTGCCGCATGCCCCATAGACAATACATGGGGCTTGCCGCAACTGTACCGCAAGTGCAGCCATTAGGTGGCACATGCAGCAGATGCGCTTTTTTGTCCGGATCGGCTGGATCTGGACAAAAACGCTGATGTGACAGGGCCCTTAGTTATATTATAATTTTCAATATAACTTAAAAAAATATTTTTACCATGTTAGGGTACTTTCACATTAGTGTTTATTTGAAATCGCGGCAGATGCGGTGAAAAAAACGCATCTGCCGCGATTACCGCATACCGGCTGCACTTGCGGCACGGTTGCACCACAGTTGCGGCAAGCCCCATACAATGTATAGGCGGGCTTGCGGCAAGCCCCATACAATGTATAGGCGAGCTTGCAGCAAGTGCGGTTTTGGCACTTGCGGCAGGTGCGGCCGCGAAAAAAAACACGGTCAGCCGCGTTTTTTTTCGCGGCCGCACCTGCCGCAAGTGCCAAAACCGCACTTGCCGCACCTGCCGCAAGCCCGCCTATACATTGTATGGGGCTTGCCGCAAGCCCGCCTATACATTGTATGGGGCTTGCCGCAACTGTGCCGCAACCGTGCCGCAAGTGCAGCCGGTATACGGTAATCACGGCAGATGCGTTTTTTTCACCGCATCTGCCGCGATTTCAAATAAACGCTGATGTGAAAGCAGCCTTAGCCAGTAGATAGAAAAATATTAGAGAGTCCTCAATGGTTGATACCTTTTAATGGCGAACTGAAAAGATGGTAAGAAAAAGCAAAGCAAGATTTCAAGACACTGTGGCCTCTTCATCAGGCTGATAATGACACAAATCTATGGAGGATGCTGCCTCCCACCTCTGACCATTATACGTCATGCTTCACCACACCTAACTTATTTACTGCATATCCAGCCTCCTATTTGTGTGTTTATGTATGTGTCTTCAGTATGTGTGTCATTATTAGCCTGATGAAGAGACTTAGTGTCTTGAAAGCTTGCTTTGCTTTTTCTTACCATCTTTTCAGTTAACAATTAAAAGGGATCAACCACTGGGGACTCTCAGATTATAATATACAAAAGTCATATTTGCTGTCCTTTCATGGAGAGTTTTCATCAGGCTCCTTATCATCAGAGGAAGAGGTACAATGAAAGGTAACTTATAACACAAGACCCAAAATCGCAATAGGCGATGCAACATATGACTCTGATACCCCTCCTTTCACAACGATCTGTGCACACGCTCATTGGATGCATCAAAATAAGAGATAGGGGCAAAACCATTGTGGCTAATGTACGGGTGCTATTTCTTGAAACAGTAGGAAGAGTCTAAGAAAGCCCCAACTGGCCAGTGTGAAAATTGCAAGTTTTATTTTCTTATTTTTAATACAGATATGAATATTATATAATTATTTATTTAACTGTTCCTTTTCCACTGATGGACTTCCTTTAAGCACTTGTTTATCTTATCTTTATTTTTACTATTCATCTCTTACCTCAGATTTCATATATGCAGCTACCCCCTTCGCTGCCCCAATAATCACATAGGGGACTCTGTCTCCGAGGTTCGGGGCGCTGCCTGGATCTCTCTTTCGCATTCTGTACAAGCAATACCAGACAGTAGTCAGAAAAAATTGGTGTAGCAACTATCAAAACCCACATTTATCCCACACCTTAAAGTGATGTTTGTTTTTTTGTCAACCATTTAGTTTACTATTGTAAGGTGTCTATATGTGTCTCTGTGTCACCTTAGAGACATATAGGTGCGCACAGGAGCTGTATGCACAAAACAATAGCACATTTCTAACAAAGGCTATATGCAAAGTTGTATCCTTGGCATACTTGTAGTGTTGGGAACTGGAAGTTAGTGGGCATGACCCGTCAGTTCCACGCCCATCACTTAAACTGGTCATACCCACTTATGTCCAGACCCTGATACTACAAGTATGCCACATCCTTCTCCATTTTGGATGCATTGGTAAAATAAAATACAAATTATTTGCAGAGTATACTTGGTAGATAGCTTGATCTTGGAATAATCAGGCTGTCCACTAGGAGGCGACACTAAGTATAGTCTGAAAAAGAACACAGTGCGGCTCCTCCCCTGCAGTGTATACACCCTGGCAGGCCTCAGCCACACCAGTTTTATGACTAAAGCAGAAGAACCAAAGGAACACATAGGCCTTTATTAAGGCAACCATGCAAGAACTTTAGAACCAAGGAACTAGTAATAAACACAAAATTCTCCTTTTCTCTCTTCGCCTCATTGGGGGACACAGGACCGTGGGACGTCCTAAAGCAGTCCCTAGGTGGGCACAAAATAGCCTCTGTAATACGTGCATCCTACAGGTGGGCTACCGCCGTCTGTAGAATACGTCTACCCAGACTCGTATCTGCCAAAAACTGAGTGTGCACGTTGTAATGTTTTGCAAAGGTGTGAAGGCTGGACCAAGTGGCAGCCTTACATACCTGCTCTGCCGAAGCTTGGTTCCGGATGGCCCAGGATGCCCCTACCGCATAGAGTGTGCTCGCAGACCAGCCGGAATGGGCAAATTTTACAGTTGATTAGCTTCCTGGATAGTTGTTCTGATCCAGCTGGCTAGGGTAGCCTTGGATGCGGCCGAGCCCTTTCCGTGGCCATCCAGAAGGATAAACAGGGAATCTGACTTTCTGAAGGCCGCCCTTTGGGAAACATATAGACGGAGAACCCGAACCAGATCCAGGTTATGCAGGGCCTTTTACATACGGGACATCGGCGCCTGGCAACATGATGGGAGAGAAATCTCCTCATTCAGGTGAAATGAAGAGACCACCTTTAGCAGGAAGGACGGTACTGGACGGAGTACTACCTTGTCCCGATGGAAAATGACGAATGGGGCTTTGCAGGAAAGTGCTGCGAGCTCAGAAACACGACGAATGGATGTGATGGCAATGAGAAACACCACTTTTTCGGATAGAAGGCAGAGTGATACTTCCTTGAGAGGCTCAAAGGGGGGCCTCAAAGAGCATCTAGGACTAAGTTCAGATCCCACGCTTCCATGGGTCTCCTGTAAGGGGGACCAAACGAGAGACACCTTGTATGAAGGTTCTCACTTGGGGTTTACACGCCAGCCGGCGTTGGAATAATACCAATAGGGCCGATACCTGGCCCTTGAGGATCCGAGAGAGAGGCTGGCGTCTAGACCGGACTGAAGGAAACCTAAGATAGCAGGGAGGGAAAAGAGAAGGGGTGGGTGGTTTTGGGACCTGCACCAGGAGAAGAAAGATTTCCAGGTGCGGTAATAGATGCGGGCTGAAGCCGGCTTCCGCGCCCTGATCATGGTGTTGATACGCCAGGTAAAAAAACGGCCTGGGTCAAAACCGGTCTCAATGGTCACGCCGTCAAATTCAGGGCCGACCAGTTCTGGGTGGCAGATTGGACCCTGGGTGAGAAGGTCTGGGCGATCTGGGAGACGCCAGGGAGTGTCGGCGAGCAGCCGAACTAGATCGGCGTACCAGGCGCGTTTTGGCAAGTCTGGTGCCATAAGGATGACTGGAATGTCCACTGACTTGATCTTCCTCACCACTCTGGGTATTAGAGGCAGAGGGGAAAAATTGTAGGGAAGCGAGACTGAGTCCAGGGTTGGACCAGTGCATCGCCCCTTCTGACTGCAGATCGTGGGACCGAGCCCTGAACGTGGGTTCCTTATGTTGAGCCGTGAGGCTATGAGGTCCACATCCGTGTGTTCCCAGCTAGGGTGGAAGGGAAAAGACAGTTGGGAGGGCGGGCGAGGAACTCTATGTTGTATCCGGAAGAAACCAAGTCCCTGACCCATTTGTCCTCTGTTACGGCGAGCCAGACGTGTTGAAAGTGGGAAAGTCGGCTGCCTACTTGGGAGGTATCTTCCGGAGGAGGGGATGAGTCAGGAGGAGGAAAACCTGTGGAATCTGAATCCCTTAGGTTTGGACTGCCTTGAATGAGACTGCCAGGATGAGGATGTCTTTTGAGAGGCCTGGGAATTCTTGTCCCTGCGTGGGGAGTGGCTGTTGGGCTGTGCCAGGCGAGAGGTCGACCAGCCGAAGGAGTTCCGAAAGGAACGAAAGCGAGTTTGTTGACGTTGGGCAAAAAGACGTTTAAATTTATGTTGGGGGAGAGAGGTGCTCTTTCCACCCGTGGCATCCGAGATAAGCTTATCTAGCTTCTTGCCAAAAAGTCGTCCGCTAAGGTAAGGCAGACTGGTAAGGGATTTTTGGAGGCCGAATGAGCCCTCCGTTCACGGAGGCAGAGCGCTCTGAGTATAGTGATGGTGTTTGCAGCAGCAATAGCAGTGCAATTGGCGCGTCTAGCGCCGCATGGAGAAGATATTCTCCTGCTAAAGAAATCTGGGCAGCTAGGTCCGACATATCCGGGATTGTTCAGTCTCACGTAGGTAAGAATGAAGAGAGTTGGCCCAGGTCATAATTGCCTTGGCCACCCACAATGAGGCAAAGGAGGAGATAGGGCTGAGCAGGTCACCTCGAAGACCGAGCGTGCCAGCTGTTCAACCTGCCTATCCGTTGGGGCCTTGATAAAGGAGCCGTCTGGCCGGAAAAGTAGGGTACTGCGGCTAAGCAGGACACCTGGAATTCAGGATGATCTGCGAAGAATGTGTGTGGGCGTATTGTCCGCTTGAATGACACAACGTATGTTCTGTGGTCTCACAGGGGACGTTGTCAACGTTAAGCGTCTGATTGATAGCCGTAATTAAGTCCTTGATCATGTCCAGAGTGTTCGGGACCGTCTAAATCAAGGGACGTGTCAGGCTCAGGGTCTGAGTCAGGTTGTAGAATCTGTGGGATGAGGGCTAACCCGGCTCCTGTTCCCTGAGAGGGGGAGTCATGAGAGCTCCGTGAGGGTGAAATGCTCCTATGGAGTCTTTTACGACCTGAGTCAGTCGCTGAGGATAGCGACTCCCGTGCATTGCTGGACGGGGTAACTCTTGAACTCTGTGCCGTCCCCCTGTCGCCCTGGTTGTACCGAGATGTAGGGGGTGGGACGGTTCTGCAGAGCCTGGATGAGGTTGAAAGAGAGCTTTTCCATAGATTGCGACATTGATTGAGTAAAAAAACACATCCCATTCCGGTGGAGTGGGGGCACCAGCAGCTGCAGTAATAGTGGGAGATTTCTGGGTGGCATTGGTCACTTGGGCCACCACGGTGTGGGGCTCCGGGGCAGAATTTGACTCACAAGTCTGGCAGTGCAGAGTAGTATGACCGCTGGGCAGGTGAGCCTTGTATGTAATACATGAGACATAATAGTTAGCAAGCCTGGAGGTTTTCCTGCGGGGTCTTGAGCTCTGTATGGCTGTGTAATGGTGCGATATGACAGAATAAAAAACTGTGTGCTGAACCAGGGCAGTATGCCAGGGAAGGATGCATTGCAGGGAGAGTGTAGATGGAGAGAGAAGAGCTAGAGCAGAGAGATCTGCAGTGCTCCTTATAGCGACCTATGGACACCGAGAAATGCAGCCGAGACCGGGCCCTGTGCCCCCTGAAGTGCCAGCGAGTAATGGCGGCCGCTGGAGTGAAGAGAAGGGTTGTATGTCCAAAAAGGCGCGCTGGGAGCTCTCTTGAGGAGCGCCTAAAGTAGCCGATCCGCCCACTGACAATGCGGCCGGAGCGGATTCTCGCCTGAGTGACATCAGCGGGGATCGGGCGTAGTGGGCGGGGAAAGGCGGAGTCCATCGTATAGCCCGAAGCAGGGGGCCTAAAGTAGATTTCTATGGCTGAAAAAGTGTGCGGGCCGGCGCGGAAGAGCGCCATCTGAGGCTGTGCTGTATGTAGGGCTGTGATGGGATCTGAGGTGCAAGGGAGCCCCCTCACCAGGAAATGGTACTGGGAGAGGTACAGGAAAGAGATAAGGGATGAGGTCATCGGATCCTTTGGAATGAAGGAGCCCTGGGATAACTGTATGTCGGCTCCTCTACCCAAAATCCCTGTGAGGGGAATATGGGGAAGGCATTCGCTCCTATCCATGCATCAACCCGAAACCCTAGGGTGGGGAGGCAAAATAGAGGCGTCCAGTGAGGCATCCATGTCACTACAACCCAGAGTCCCAACTGTGGAATCTGGGGAGAGAGCTTTACCCGGAGTGGGTAGTTGGTGTGGGTAGCTGGAAGCGCTGTGCATATATAATGGAGATCGGAACGCGATGAGACCGTCGCCATGCACTTTGTCCCTCGTAGCAGAAGGGGGTACGTGGAGGTAACACCCCACGTTCCCATTCTGTTTGCGCAGAAATCGGTACGCAAAGGCACCGTCGCCTTGTTTGATCTTCAGTGATTGTGAGATAAAAGGAAAAAAATGGAAAAAAAAATCTAAACTAAGATGTGCAATGGACCACATTACTATGCAATAATAAACTGGTGTGGCTGAGGCCAGCCAGGGTGTATATACTGCAGGGGAGGAGCCGGACTATGTTCTTTTTCAACTATACTTAGTGCGCCCCTAGTGAACAGCAGCATAACACCCATGGTCCTGTGTCCCCCAATGAAGGCGAAGGAGAAAAAAAAAGTTTAAATACAATTATTAATAAGTGGAAAATCTGAAAAAAAACCTTATTTCAGTCACAACATTTCATGGCCCAGAATTGCAGGGGTTTTCTGTAACTGTTTTGACTAGGAAACACTCCTACGTGACATTAGCAGTGGAACATGTGAGTCCATGACATATGTAGTGAATTCACCAGTGCTGCATTAGGCGCTCGCCCCACACCGGCACAGAGATATCTGCACATGGAGGCCCCGGGGGAATGTCAACGGCTTTACACCAGTCAGCGGAGCACAAAGCAACATGACTGGGTGGTCTCCACCCACAGAAGCCACGGAGGTGGGGGGGGTGTGAAGGTACATAAGGTACTCGCCACCAGGGAGGGGGTGAGACACCTGGTCAGCCTCGGCTGAGGACTCTGCTCAGCAATGTGGAAACCATAGAAATGAACAGGAAGAGCAGACAACTTCCTCCATGTCTTAGGGGAGGCACTCGTAACTGCAGGAGTGATGGGCTGCAAGAGGAATAGTAAATCTCTGTACATTTATATATGAGATAGACAGACAGGCACACAGGGTATAGTAGAAAATGTATAGAGATAGATACATTGATAGATACAAAGATGATAGAGATAGACAGACAGACAGATTACTGTACACCAGTTTTAAGAAGGGTGGGAAAATATGCTGTAAGTTTTAGAATGCCTTCAAAAATGCTGAAAATCAGTCTTCCATGTACACTTACAAAGTTTTTGAAGCACCTTATTTACAGCTTTTTTTTTTTGTGCAACTGCCTAAAACTTTCCACACTAACAGTGCCTTGTGAAAGTATTTCGGCCGCCTTGAACTTTTCAACCTTTTGCCACATTTCAGGCTTCAAACAAAGATATAAATTCAATTTTTGTTTTGAAGAATCAACAACAAGTGGGACACAATTATGAAGTAGAAACGAAATTTATTGGATATTTTAAACTTTTTTAACAAATAAAAAACTGAAAAGTGGGGCGTGCAATATTATTCGGCCCCTTTACTTTCAGTGCAGCAAACTCACTCCAGAATGTTCAGTGAGGATCTCTGAATGATCCAATGTTGTCCTAAATGACTGGTAATGATAAATAGAATCCACCTGTGTGTAATCAAGTCTCCGTATAAATGCACCTGCTCTGTGATAGTCTCAGGTCTGTTTCCAGTGCAGAGAGCATCATGAAGACCAAGGAACACACCAGGCAGGTCCGAGATACTGTTGTGCAAAGTTTAAACAGATATGGATACAAAATGATTTCCCAAGTTTTAAATATCTCAAGGAGCACTGTGCAAGCGATCATATTGAAATGGAAGGAGGATCAGACCATTGCAAATCTACCAAGACCCGGCCGTCCCTCTAAACTTTCATCTTGAACAAGGAGAAGACTGATCAGAGATGCAGCCAAAATGCCCATGATCACTCTGGATGAACTGCAGAGATCTACAGCTGAGGCGGGAGAGTTCTGTCCATAGGACAACAATCAGTCGTACACTGCACAAATCTGGCCTTTATGGAAGAGTGGCAAGAAGAAGCCATTTCTCAAAGATATCCATAAAAAGTCTGTTTGAAGTTGGCACAAGCCACCTGGGAGACACCAAACATGTGGAATAAGGGCTCTGCTCAGATGAAACCAAAATCAAACTTTTTGGCCACAATGCAAAACGATATGTTTGGTGTAAAAGCAACAGCTCATTCCCCTCAAAACACCATCCCCACTGTCAAACATGGTGGTGGCAGCATCATGGTTTGGGCCTGCTTTTCTTCAGCAGGGCAGGGAAGATGGTTAAAATTGATGGGAAGATGGACGGATCAAATACAGGACCATTCTGGAAGAAAACCTGTTGGAGTCTTCAAAAGACCTGAGACGGAACGGAGATTTATCTTCCAACAAGACAATGATACCAAACATAAAGCAAAATCTACAATGGAATGGTTCAAAAAGAAACATCTCCAGGTGTTAGAATGGCCAAGTCACATCCAGACCTGAATCCAATCGAGAATCTGTGGAAAGAGCTGAAAACTGCTGATTCACAAACGCCTCCATCCAACCTCACTGAGCTCCAGCTGTGGGCAGGAAGAATGGGCAACAATTTCAGTCTCTCCATGTGCAAAACTGATAGAGACAAACCCCAAGAGACTGCAGCTGTAATCGCAGCAAAAGGGGCGCTACAAAGTATTAACTCAAGGGGCTGAATAATATTGCACCCCACTTTTCAGTTTTTTATTTGTTAAAAAAGTTTATAATATCCAATAAATTTCGTTCCATTCACGATTGTGTCCCACTTTTGATTCTTCACAAAAAAAAATTAAATTTATATCTTATGAATGAAGCTGAATGTGGCAAAGTTGAAAGTCAAGGCCAAACTTTCAGCACTGTATATAAATACATGTATAGAATTCAACCTTACATCAGGTTTAGGTGCTGTGTGCTTATAAACATTTCTTGAGTCAAGAGCGTGATGAACAGAGCATAGAGCAGCCTCAGGAGTTGGGCCCGCTCCATATCGGACTTATGACTCTAAACCTGGACATTCAATCTCTTAGATGACCTTACTTATAATCACTTATGGAGGTATAGGAGTCATAAGTGCCAATGGGTTGTCATAATAGACTATTTAGGGGTTGATGGGAGTTTTGGCAGGACGAAATAGTGCTGTATATGATCAAACGAATCCCAGGTTAAAAAAAAAAAAAAAAGTCAATAAGATATCCCAGGTTAAAGAAAAAAAGTCAACTGGAAGATTTGGGCGGTCACCCCCCTTGCCGCTCCTATTCCACAGAGGTGAGAGGGACTGCTCACATATATCGTGTGCTCATATGTATGACAGTTTGCATTTGTAGGACTTCTTCCCCTCTCCCTCTCTATGCTCTTTTCCCCCTTCTTCCCACCCCTCTCCCATTCCTCCATTATTTGATTTGATTGGTATTGATGTTAAAATGTCTTCATTGATGGTGATGTTTAAAATATCAATAGACATTTAATGGGGGGAAAAAAAAGTCAATCAAAAAGCTATTTAGATGAGTAACTCAGAAAAGAGAGCTGGAGAATAGCACATTTCATGATATTTCATTCTCTGCCACCATTTGGTTGTCCTGCAGGTGACCTTGACCTACAACAAGGTCCCAAACTCCAGGCCTCAAGGGCCACCAACAGGTTTTCAGACACCCCAGCGGCGATGCCGCCTGTCAGCTCACCGGCGCGGCGCTGATAGTCGCCCCATGTAAATGGGGACGGCGACGGCCAAAAACGTGCGCGCACCCGCCATTCGCCGCCATCTCCAGCCCCGTCGCCAGGTGTGACTGGGCCTTAACAACTGTGCAATACTAAGGAAATCCTGAAATCCTGCACTGTTGGCGGCCCTCGAGGCTTGGAGTTGGGGACCTCTGATCTAGATAGAAAGTCTCCACCACCTTTGTGCACGTCACAGAACACACCAGTTCTGAAATCAGATTGTTAATCAAGGGGGAATATTGTACAATTACTATGTAAAGTACACGTGACCATAAGTCTTCTTATAAGGAGATGAAGATTTATACATATATGTATATATATCCACCAGAAGAGCAGTCTCTCGACGCTGATCCCATGTCTATTGACTGATCTCATTGGCTCTTTGCGGTTCATGTTGTCAACTTGGGTAAAGCTGTTGAGCTCGGTTATTGGCTGCAGTGCTATTAATGTCGCTGCAGCGCTGTTAATGTGACTACAGCACTGCAGACAATAACAGAAACAAGGTTCAGAGGCTTAGTGTTGGACCTAGGGAGGGTGGGTAAAGCCCAGGGTATTTTTGTTTGTTTTTTAATACTGGCTGCAGCAAGGGGACAAGATTTTAAAACACTGTAAAAAAACCTTTAAAGTGACTCCATCAGAAAGATTAGTGACGTTTCTGACAGTCAACTTAGCAGCAATCAAAAAAGTGATGGTGTTTTGTCATCATTTGTGCAGTGGGATTAACTATTAACTGCAAAAGGGTTACATTTGTGTCAGGATTGCGCCTCGCAGATGTTCTCAATTCATTTCCTTTTTTATGATTTTTATAAGGTCATCTGGATGTTTCCCACAATTAAATTATTTTCACTTTTTCATAAATTGTGGGTGACCGGACACTGTTGGTGCCGAACCTAAATACCGTATATACTCGGTATAAGCCGAGTTTTTCAGCCCAAAAATTGGGCTAAAAAGTACCCCCCTCGGCTTATTCGCGAGTCATACGCCCCAGTGGTACACAGGCGCCCCCGCCCATGAGTATACAGGCCCCCCCCATCAGTATAGGGCCCCATCATATACAGGGCCCCCCCCTTGCTGCAGGTAAACCTGTAAAGTAATAGATGATTATACTTATCCCCGACGCCGTCGCGCTATCGCGCTCCTCCGGCTGCATCCGGCTTCATCCGTCTTCCTCCTCTGGCGCGCAGACAATGACGTCTTTGCCTGCGCCCACACCAGAGGAGGAAGACGGATGAAGCTGGAGGATCGCGATGGCGGCTTAGGAGCGCGATGGCTGCGGCGGGACAGCGACAGGGATTATTATAATCATCTATTACTTTACAGGTTTACCGCAGCAAGGGGGGCCCTGTATACTGATGGGGGGGCCTGTATACTCATGGGAGGGGCGCCTGTGTACCACTGGGCTGCTGCTATATATACCATTGGGGGCTGCTGTATATACCATGGGGCTGCTGCTGTATACACCACTGGGGCTGCTGCTATATATACCACTGGGGCTGCTGCTATATATACCACTGGGGCTGCTGCTATATATACCACTGGGGCTGCTGCTATATATACCACTGGGGGCTGCTGCTGTATATACCACTGGGCTGCTGCTGTAATACCACTGGGGCTGCTGCTGTATACACCACTGGGGCTGCTGCTGTATACACCACTGGGCTGCTGTATACACCACTGGGGCTGCTGTATACACCACTGGGGCTGCTGCTATATTACCTCTGGGGCTGCTGTATATACCACTGGGGCTGCTGCTGTATATACCACTGCGGCTGCTGCTGTATATACCACTGCGGCTGCTGCTGTATATACCACTGCGGCTGCTGCTGTATATACCACTGCGGCTGCTGCTGTATATACCACTGGGGCTACTGCTGTATACACCACTGGGGCTGCTGCTGTATACACCACTGGGGCTGCTGCTGTATACACCACTGGGGCTGCTGCTGTATACACCACTGGGGCTGCTGCTGTATACACCACTGGGGCTGCTGCTGTATACACCACTGGGGCTGCTGCTGTATACACCACTGGGGCTGCTGCTATATACACCTCTGGGGGCTGCTGTATAACCACTAGGGCTGCTGCTGTATAACCACTGGGGCTGTTGCTGTATACACCACTGGGGCTGCTGCTGTATATACCTCTGGGGCTGCTGCTGTATACACCACTGGGGCTGCTGCTGTATACACCACTGGGGCTGCTGCTGTATATACCACTGGGGCTGCTGCTGTATACACCACTGGGGCTGCTGCTGTATACACCACTGGGGCTGCTGCTGTAACACTGCTGGGTGCCTGTATATACCACTGGGAGGCTGCTGTATACCACACTGCTGGGGCTGTATATTATTATTATTAATAGGTATTTATATAGCGCCATTAGGATACATGGCGCTTTACAATTTGGAGGGTAGACAGAAACAGGTGGTCGAGGACGAACACAAACGACGACATATCACAATTAGTCATACGGGTACAGCAGGGTTGGGGGTATACCTGTGCTGGGTCCAACCTCGGCTTATACAGGAGTCAATAGGTTTTCCCAGGTTTTGGGGGCAAAAGTAGGGGGGTCGGCTTATACACGGGTCGGCTTATACACGAGTATATACGGTATCTATTTTTTGCTAAATATTTTTGTTTCCCCAATGTTGCACTAAGGCTGGCTTCAGACTTGCGGACCCTCCGCAGCATTCTGCGGAGAGGATCCGCAAGCTGACCGCAGCCCCTATATTTATAATGAGAACGCACGGTGCTGCGCAGGTCTGCGCATGACCGTGCGCTCCCATTCACTGCAATATGTGATTTGTACGCAGGCGGATGCCCGCGCACAAATCACACACTCTCGTCCGCACCAGGAACGCGACCATGTCACATTCCTGGTGCGGACGAGTGTGTGTGATTTGTGCGTGGGCATCCGCCTGCGTACAAATCACATATTGCAGTGAATGGGAGCGCACGGTCATGCGCAGACCTGTGCATGACCGTGCGTTCCCATTATAAAGATAGGGGCTGGCTGTGGCTGCGGTCAGCTTGCGGATCCCCTCCGCAGGACGCTGCGGAGGGGGTCCACAAGTGTGAAGGCAGCCTTACTGTGTCTAAAGAGGACGTCCTCAATGGCTACTGCCACCTACTGGTCAGCGTTCCATGAAGTTAAATGGAAAATGAACTTGACCACAGTATTTCAATACATGAATTATTGATGAATATGCAAGAAGATAGTTGTGAGATCGGTGCCTGGAAGAAATGACAGCTCTTCCTCAACAGGAAGACAGTTGGTTTTCTAATAACTGGTCTAAAAAAAAAGTGTAAAAAAAGAAAAAAAATTAAAAAAAAATTGCTGAGTTCACAAGTAACAGAAGATGGGAGTTGGGCAATGAGTGTCCGGCACCAGTGGGTCACAGGAAGTTAGTGTCATATTATTTTCACACTATTTCCCCCACCTCCTCCTTCCACACCGGGCACCGAGACGCAGCTGCTCAGGGTGGGACAAGCTATTTCTGCGTTTCCCCTCAGTCACGGATCAATGCCACAATCTACCCTCTGATTTTTTTTTTTTTTTAATTAAAAGGAGGTGGAAGATTACAGTTCTTTAGTGACAGTGGAAACTTCGGTTTCTGTAAATATCAAATTTATGTCCATCTCCAGCGACAAGTAGCTTGCTCCATTGTAAAAGCCTGCGTTACATGCCGCTGGGAAGGTGGAGGATACACTATGTAGTTGCTAGAAGACCTGCGTGTCACATCTTACCTCTCCGCCAGCTCCACGTGAGCCTGTTTTCCTGCGTACTCATCTGCTGTACGTGTCAGCTCCTTGGTGATAACCAGCTGAGAGATGTCTATGCGATTACACAGTAAATCGGAGATCACGTCTTTGGCGTGTTCCACTGCTCCCATTGGATCTCTGCAAATTTTAGGTTGCAAGAAAGAAAAAAAAATTAAGATTAGAGAACAACTGAAAAAACTAAAATATTGTAAAGACCAATGTCGGTGCCGGCCAACTGATCGGCGAAGGATATTGATCCGGCACAAATTCAGACTCCTGATGGCTTTATTCTCATAGAGATAAGCTGTTGTGTTGATAGACATGTCTGGCGATGGCTTTCTCATGGAGAACATGGGAGCATTTGGCCGAACAAAAGTTCCTGTGTATGGGAGAGACAGCCGAGATGGATGTCATCCTCAACAATCGGCCAAAGCAGCCAAATCGTGGACTAGTCCCATGAACTTTTTCTTGATACCTATGGCAAATGAAATGCATGCTTCTTAATGCCCATGGCAAGTAAAATGCATGGTTCTTTATACATGTGGCAAACTAAATGCATGCTTCTTGATGCCTATGGCAAATTAATTGAATGCTTCTTCATGCCTATAGCAAATTAAATGCATGCTTCTTTATACCTGTAGCAAACAAAATGCATGCTTTGTGATGCCTATGGCAAATTAAATGCATGCTTCTTGATACCTATTCACAAATGAAATGAATGCATCCTGGTGCCTATGAAAAATGAAATGAATGTTTCTTGATACCAATGGTAAAAGAAATACACTCTTCTTGATGCTTATGGCAAGTTAAATAAATGCTTGTGATGCCAATGGCAAATGAAGTGTATGCTTCTTGATGCCCATGACAAAATTAAATGAATGTTTCTTGATGCCTATGGCAAATGAAATGTGTGCCAAAAAGCAAACACATTTGTAAACAATTGCGTTTCTGTGTTGCGGTCACAGGAGGTCACAATGCAACAGCATAAAAAAATCATTATTTGAAGTAGCGATGAGATAGTGTGATATGACGTCATGTAGCCCTCGCTTAAATAAGATTTCCATTTTTCTTATCCTTGGCTATATACTTAAAGAGCATGTCTACTTTTTAAACTAACTTCATTGCAACAATGCATCAAAAAATATGACACAATGTGTGACTAATCTAGATGATAAATGTACCTTGTTTTATACACAGCTCCTATACAAAGTTATGCGTCACTATAGAGAGACTGACAAACCTTATGTGGCATTGATCTCACAAATGTATATGTTATTTTTGCTCTAACTGCCCATAGTAGAGGGGGTGAAGTAACATGACTGTAGGATCAGATCACACATGTACCTTGGAGTAATACATTTTTAATGATCGTTTGCAAAGTTGCATCATTTTCATGATGGCAGCAATGAAAAATACTGGTTGCAAAATTGCACAGTCTATTGCTAATCATATATTGCGAGTGTAAAGTCAGCTTTCATCCAGACCAAGGGGAGCAAATATATCTTACCAGCAAGAAATAGTAGAGTTATAGGTATTATCCAGTGATAACTTCTAATCAGTGGGAATCTAACTGATGGGACTCGCACTGATCCTTTTTATAATTGATTTATAAGTGACACGACAAGTCAGATGCCTGTACAATGTTCCATTCATTCCCTATGGTGGCAGGTCCACTGTAACAGGGATCAAATGAGTGACCTGTTCTGTTCATCAGTGAAAGTCGCAACAGTAACTGAACAATCCCTTTAATTTCACTATTTAGTACAAAATATAGAAGAAAAAAAAAAAAGATGTAGGCAGTGGAATCAAAGCTAAAGTTATGCCTTGCCGAGAAAGTCAGAGGCTCTGCTGTTAGAAAAGCACCATATGCATATGCCCTCAAGGAATGTGAACACGGAGCCATTTTGCTAAGTTTTTGGAGTGAAAAACGGAGCAGAAAACCCCAAGTTTTGAAGAGTTTTGGATTTTTGAGGAGGATTTGCAGAGTTTCTGCTCCAAACCATGCAGCAATGTGCGGCTCGGCATGGTATGAGCAGAGCCTGCAATGGTCGCTGTTGTAATACACAGCAATGAAAAGGCCAGGCATGCAATGCACCGTCCACTAAAAGTTGTAATCTTTATTTAAAGGGGAAGTGTTACTGTATTTTGTAACAGTTCTTAGAAACCACAAAACAAAGTCTATGCAAAGTCTATTAGCAAAGTGCAAAATTCCCCATTCACACTGTGAAGTGACAAATTGCTGCAGACTGTCTGTATGCCAGCAGGTGTCACATTTAGGCAGAAGGCCCATTACAGAAGATGGTCAATGGGTAAATCTAGAGGACAGAATCCTAGAATGAAAAATATCATCTAAGATGAAAAAGTAAAAATACCCAAAGGGAACCCATCATGTAATTTTGTGATACTCTGACCGTGTGAGTTAAAGCGAGTCCAATCAGGCCTCAGGCTGCCAACAGTGAGGTTTAGGATTTCCCTTAGTATTCAAGTCAATGTGATCATTACACGGTAATATCCACCTTGCAATCTAAGGAGACTGAAAACGTGCACGTTGTGGCTGAGCTGGATTGGGGCCTCTGAGTAAGGATGCATGTGATTATACATGGTTCTAAACAAATTCTACGTTTAATCAAAGTCCGACCTTTTATGTCTGAGATTGTTGGATTTTCGCTGTAACTATTGATGTGGGGGGTAGGGTTGATTGTTTTCTTCTTCTGTTAAATGAAATCAATAAAATATTTAAAAAAACAAACAACATTCACCATGTTATCTTAAAAAGACTTTATATGGCGAGGTGACTGCACACACACACATACCTGGCTTCAGTCATAGGGGAGGTGACTGCACACACATACCTGGCTTCAGTCATAGGGGAGGTGACTGCACACACATACCTGGCTTCAGTCATAGGGAGGTGACTGCACACCTAAAACTGGCTTCAGTCATAGGGGAGGTGACTGCACACACATACCTGGCTTCAGTCATAGGGGAGGTGACTGCACACACACACAATACCTGTCTTCAGTCATAGGGGAGGTGACTGCACACACATACCTGGCTTCAGTCATAGGGGAGGTGACTGCACACACATATCTGCTTCAGTCATAGGGGAGGTGACTGCACACACATATCTGGCTTCAGTCATAGGGGAGGTGACTGCACAAACAATACCTGGTCTTCAGTCATAGGGGAGGTGACTGCACACACAAAACCTGTCTTCAGTCATAGGGGAGGTGACTGCACACATACCTGGCTTCAGTCATAGGGGAGGTGACTGCACACACATATCTGGCTTCAGTCATAGGGGAGGTGACTGCAAACACATATACCTGTCTTCAGTCATAGGGGAGGTGACTGCACACACATATACCTGTCATTCAGTCATAGGGGAGGTGACTGCACACACATACCTGGCTTCAGTCATAGGGGAGGTGACTGCACACATATCTGGCTTCAGTCATAGGGGAGGTGACTGCACACACACATATACCTGTCTTCAGTCATAGGGGAGGTGAATGCACACACATATCTGGCTTCAGTCATAGGGGAGGTGACTGCACACACACATATACCTGTCTTCAGTCATAGGGGAGGTGCTTTTGCTTACTGTCACTCAAGTTCATTCATATTTTTTTTAAACTTTGTCACGCCCCCTTTATTGTAATATATTCACATCACTGCACGTACTGCAAAAATTCACACATGCTGAACTCGGCCCATTACGGTCACATGGTTGTGACATCACCACAGGTCCTGTGAGAATGGGACCAGCATTGGAGAAATAGTGGTGAAGGAACTGTGGTGATGTCACGACCATGTAGCCTTAATGGTGGAGATCAGCATGAGTGAATGACTGAAGCCAGGTATGTGTGTGCAGTCACCTCCCCTATGACTGAAGCCAGGTATATGTGTGCAGTCACCTCCCCTATGACTGAAGCCAGGTATATGTGTGCAGTCACCTCCCCTATGACTGAAGCCAGGTATATGTGTGCAGTCACCTCCCCTATGACTGAAGCCAGGTATATGTGTGCAGTCACCTCCCCTATGACTGAAGCCAGGTATATGTGCACAGTCACCTCCCCTATGACTGAAGACAGGTATGTGTGCACAGTCACCTCCCCTATGACTGAAGCCAGGTATGTGTGTGCAGTCACCTCCCCTATGACTGAAGCCAGGTATGTGTGCACAGTCACCTCCCCTATGACTGAAGCTAGGAATGTGTGTGCAGTCACCTCACCTATGACTGAAGCCAGGTATGTGTGTGCAGTCACCTCACCTATGACTGAAGCTAGGAATGTGTGTGCAGTCACCTCACCTATGACTGAAGCCAGGTATGTGTGTGCAGTCACCTCCCCTATGACTGAAGCTAGGAATGTGTGTGCAGTCACCTCCCCTATGACTGAAGCTAGGAATGTGTGTGCAGTCACCTCACCTATGACTGAAGCCAGGTATGTGTGTGCAGTCACCTCCCCTATGACTGAAGCCAGGTATATGTGTGCAGTCACCTCCCCTATGACTGAAGCCAGGTATATGTGTGCAGTCACCTCCCCTATGACTGAAGCCAGGTATATGTGCACAGTCACCTCCCCTATGACTGAAGACAGGTATGTGTGCACAGTCACCTCCCCTATGACTGAAGCCAGGTATGTGTGTGCAGTCACCTCCCCTATGACTGAAGCCAGGTATGTGTGCACAGTCACCTCCCCTATGACTGAAGCTAGGAATGTGTGTGCAGTCACCTCACCTATGACTGAAGCCAGGTATGTGTGTGCAGTCACCTCCCCTATGACTGAAGCTAGGAATGTGTGTGCAGTCACCTCACCTATGACTGAAGCCAGGTATGTGTGTGCAGTCACCTCCCCTATGACTGAAGCTAGGAATGTGTGTGCAGTCACCTCACCTATGACTGAAGCCAGGTATGTGTGTGCAGTCACCTCCCCTATGACTGAAGCTAGGAATGTGTGTGCAGTCACCTCACCTATGACTGAAGCCAGGTATGTGTGTGCAGTCACCTCACCTATGACTGAAGCTAGGAATGTGTGTGCAGTCACCTCACCTATGACTGAAGCCAGGTATGCCTGTGCAGTCACCTCACCTATGACTGAAGCCAGGTATGTGTGTGCAGTCACCTCAGCATAAAGAGTATTTCTCTAAGATAAATTTGTGGAATTTTGCTTAAAAAAACGATGTTAGTGATGCACATTGCGTCATTTAAAACACATTGGGGGAGGTTTGATATCATAAAATGACATGACAGTTTCCCTTTAAGCATTCGGTATGTAATCTGCACACAGCCATAAATTGGACTCCATAGTCTTGACTCCCTCCATCATATAGCAACTTGACTCATTACCCTACTTATCCACAGCCTTTGGAGCCTTATGTTAAGTCTCTATTAATGCTTGTATTTGAGGTTAAAAATAATTTTTGGAATTTGGTTTCTGTAAACAATTTGCACCGTTTGGCTCTTACAGGCTTTTTTTCCTGCCACATTCAACTTTGATGAGGTCTGTGGTCATAAATCAGAGGAGCTCACAAAAAGACAGATAAGAGGTCCAACTCCCTGTCAGACTAGTACACTGAACTCACTGATAGATTCTTAGGTAACTCAGCCTATACAAGGCAAAACAGAGTAACATTTTTAATTAAACTCAATTGCAAAAAATAAGCCCTAAATGCAAGCATTTAAGAAAAAAAAAAGTCCCAAAAGGTAGACACCTCTCTACTATGAATGTATGTATGCTTGCCTACCTGTCAATCAGGATCTTCTGCAGACATGTGTTGATCAGATTGGCCACTAGGGGGCAGTTGTCTCGCCTTACGGTCTCTATTCCCTTGCAGTCCATCTTATCATGGGTGTCTGCGCTGGATGAAAAGTACAAACCGGCATATCTCTTCTTATTGATTAGCAGATATGGGAAATATACCTAAAATGCATTAAAAAAATAGAATTAGTAGTAGTAAAGAAGTATTTTTGGAAATATTTTCCCTGCAAAACCAATTCCTATGAATTCATGTGCTTCGCTATGGGCCTCTGCACCACTGAAGTAGAGCTTACTCACCTCTTCAAATCACACCTCATCACCTGTGCAGTTGGCCCCATTCCATCCCATCTCCTTCCCAACCTAACTAAACCGCTCATTCCAGCCATAATCCACCTTTTCAATCTATCGCTAACCTCTGGTACCTTCCCCTCTGTTTTCAAACATGCCACCATCACGCCTATACTCAAAAAGCCAAACCTTGATCTGACTGCTATGCCCAGCTATCACCCCATATTGCTGCTCCCGTTTGCTTTATCTCATGAAGGGGCCATATGACCTCTGCAAGCTTACAAATATAATTTTTCTGGTTAGCCAATAAATGTATCACTTCTAGAATACTTTTCTCAATTTTTTTGGAATTTCAGTATTTATCCCGTTTGCTTCCAAACTCCTTGAGCAGCATGTCCATGCTCAACTTTGCTCCCACCTCTGGTCTAAATCTCTCTTTCACAACCTACAATCCGACTTCCACCCCCACCACTCCACCGAAACTGCCCTAACCAAAACTACTAACGACTTACTCACTGGCAAAGCTAACAGACAATTCTCCATCCTCCTTCTAGACCTGTCCTCTGCCTTTGACACAGTCGACCACTGTCTCCTGCTACAGATCCTCTCTTCCCTTGGCGTCAGACCTTGCCCTCTCCTGGATATCTTCATACCTTTCCCACTCCAACACGACCTCCTCATCCAGCCATATCTCTGTTGGAGTCCCACAAGGCTCTGTCCTGAGACCCCTACTCATTTCCATCTATAACCTTGGCCTAAGACAACGCAAAGTCCCGTGGCTTCCAGTACCACCTGTACGCTGACTACACTCAGATCTACCTTTCTGGCGCACACGTCACCTCTCTGCTGTCCAGAATCCCGGAGTGTCTGTCAGCCATATCCCTCCTCCTTCTCTTGCTTCCTAAATCTCAATGTAGACAAAACCGAACTCATCATCTTTCCTCCATCTCATGTATCTTTCCTACCTGATCTATTTATCATGGTAAGTGCCATCACGTTCTCTCCCACACCTGAAATCCGCTGTCTCAGAGTAACCCTTGACTCTGCCTTGTCCTTCAAACCGCACATCCAAACTCTTGCCACCTCCTGTTGTCTCCAACTCAAAAATATTACAAGAATCCGTCCTTTCCTCAGCCCTCAATCTACTAAAACTCTTGTACATGCCCTCATCATCTCCCTCCTTGACTACTGCAACATGCTCCTTTGTGGTCTCCCTGCTAACACTCTTGCACTTCTCTAGTCTGTCCGCAACTCTGCTGCTTGACTAATCCACCTCTCTCTTCACTATTCCCGTATCTTCCCTCTGCAAATCCCCGCATTGGATCCCAATTTCCCAATGAATCCAGTTCAAACTGTTAAAACTGACCTACAAAGCCGTCCATAACCTGTCCCATCCTAATATCTGCAAACTAATCTCCCAATATCTTCCCACACGTAATCTCATGTCCTCTAAAGATCTCCTCCTCTCCTTCACACTTATTCGTTCCTCACCCAATCTCCTCAAACATTTCTCCCAAATATCCCTCATCCTCTAGAATTCTGCACCCCAGCTCGTCTGATTATCCACCAGGCTCAAATCCTTCAGACGGGACCTGAAAACTCATCTCTTCAGGAAAGCTTAGTGCCTTTAATGACGACGCTGCCACCTTACTACAACCACAGCTGATGCCCCACCACCATCACAACCAGAGCGGCAACCTCACCATCCCCACCTTTACAGTGGCAACCCTACCACACCGGATCTGCTGCACCCTCAACCTACTGTATCTTCCCTACTGTCCTGTAGAATGTAAGCCCGCAAGGGCAGGGTGCTCTCCCCTCTGTACCAGTCTGTTATTGTTAATTTGTTTATTGTAAATTACATCTATGATTTTATATGTAATTCCTTCTCATGTACAGCACCGTGGAATTATTGGTACTATATAAATATATATTAACAATTCTAATAATTAAGAGGTCCAATGGTGAAACATTTTGGGTAAATCTCTTACTCTGCAGAAAGTGTTAGGAAATTCCAGATGGATTATATTCCATAAGAGATGGAACCTTCCAATTCTTGCTCCAATACATTTTATCCCCCACCTTATGTCAGATCAGGAAGGCCACATCATGAACGCCGCCATAGCAGGTCCTCCCTGGCGGGCCGATATCTCACTGGTCACCCATCCACAGGGGAGTCCAGGTGTCTCAATTATTGTGTGAGGTGATCAAATCCAGAAAGAACATGGACCAATATGAACATGGCCTTATGAAAAGATCTAATAGAGGCCATATACATAAGACTATGTTCAAGGAGAATGTGGCTGATCACTCTTCTATGATATCATCCGGACTATCAACGTGGCAAACTGATCAGGAGAATCAAGTTAAAAAAAATTTGGTTGACCGCCTCTACTCGAGTATGGGAATTTTAATCTGAGCACTCCAAGGACCAATAAGATGTTCCCCGGTGAACGCCTCTTCGTGGACCTTGACCTGCTGCTTTCAAAGGAAATCATGGTGCAGAGCAAGATGGCAATGAAGGTCTCTACAGCAATGGGTTGCGCTTTTGCCTTGGATTCAATAATAGCTGGAGATGGGTGTGACGACCATGTGGTAAATGCCATGAAGAGGTGGGAACTCACAGTGGTCCAACTGATTATGGTGATTATGGTGTGAAGGAGACAAAGGACAGTAGCCAAACCTCTTTATTCTTTATTACAGATGCACTAACAACACAGGGTTGCATTAAAGAGGACCTGTCACCAAACCAGCCACGTAGGGTAAACAAGTAATGTATGAATGACCTGGTGTTGTGTTGATAAATGGCTCCTAGGACACTTTGGAGAAATGGTCACACCACTGGTTCCACCACCAAATTAAAGAGGACCTGTCACCAAACCAGGCATGGTGATCTAATTACAGCACTGGATGCAGCATGCAGACAAGGGGTCCCCCAGCCCTTGAGCTCCCTGTACCCCGAGTAAATACACTTAGAAAACTTACATCCTGCAGCCAGAAAGGAGGTGGATAGAGGCTGGAGCCGAAGGGCAGATTCACACCCCCTGCATGTTTAATCTGCCCACCGCTGCCAATCATTGTCTCCCTCATCTGCAGCATAACACAGAGTTTTTTTGCTTTTTTTCCCAGAAATGGCCGTTTAGCCCCCCCCCTGCGGTGACGTCACCGCTTATACCCGCCCTGCTCTATGGTTAACATAGAGCAAGGCGGGTATAAGCGGTGATGTCACTGCAGGAGGCGGGGCGGCCAGCCTCCTGCTCTGACATCACCACCTTTCCTTTCCATCTGGGATGTCATTGTTCGGTGATTACACGGGAGCTCCCAGCAGAGGATCTTGATGATTTTCCCAAGTGCATTCAATGGCAGAACCTTCCTCAACCATTAATAACCTCACTGATAGCTGCCGAGGATGTAAGTGCCAGTTTTCCTGCATGTGGGACTTATACTCCAGACTGACTAAACCCAGATATTTAGAAAATTATGTTTCCATTTTTCCATCATTTGCAGATCAGTAACCTGTCTATCCATCCTGTGATTTGTAGAATGTCACGACTTTTCCTTATCAACGTTGAGGGATGTATTTCGGAAACACATGGAGTAATGAGAGCTATGTATGATCCCAATGAGTTGGGTGACCAAGACAGAGCTCATTGGCAATAAAACAAACCTTTTCAAACTCCAACTTTATGGGAGGAGTGAAATGACTGGAGACCCAGGCTGCGGCTTCTCTCCCGATCTCCATGGCTTCGGAAACCGTCTGGACTCCAAGTTTGCACATCACAGAGTCTGTGTCACCGTAAATAACCTACAGAGAGAACATAAGCCAGTTATAATGGCGTCCGCCTTCATCCGTGGACCTGGGCAGTAGATATAATAAAAATTCCACCTACTTTGGCATCCGCCTTGTAGCCATTGGCGAGAGTGTACTTGGACTCCACCAATTGTTTGGTTTTCTCAATCATCTGTCGGCCAAAGCCTGTGACACTCTACAAAAAGAAACAGAGAACTCTCTTTACTTGGAGATTACCAAATTTACCATAAACCAAGACAAGGCTGCCGGGGGCTGACTGCATTGTCTGTATAAACAAGAAAACGGACGGCGCTTCCTAACATACAAGTGTGAACAAGTGCATACTAAACAGATCATATACTATACTATATAATAAACAGACAGTTGCACTTTGAAACACTAAAGTATGCAAACAATGAATATAGGAATAGTAGATGGAGCCCTATGCTGTCGCATCGGGAGGGCAGTGACATCACAATGGGGGTGAGCTCTGTGGCGCTGAGGAAGGCGGCAGTCTCCCCACTGTGCAGTCTCTCCCCTGTCCGCTGTCTCTTTCCTAATGTATGTAAATAAATGTAGTAAATGTATTTTTAGTTAAAAACCTGTTTCTGTATTATTATTAAAAAAAAAAAAAAAAAGTGTTTAATTTCCTGGAAAAAATATGTAGGGCTCCGTTGTATTTTCTATTGTCAGTGCAGGTAAACCAAAGCAATGAAAAATACTGAAGAGCCCTTTTTTTTTTTATTTAAATAAATAACTAAAAAAAAAAAAATTGATGTGGGCTTCACTGTATTTTCTATTGCCAGCCAAGGCAACCCAGGCAGCTGAGGGCTGTAATTCTCAGCATGGTAAGGCCCAAGCATTCTGGGCCCCCCACACTGAAAGTTGCAGCCAGCAGCCAACCCAGAATTGGCGCCTGCATGAAAGATGCCAAAACTAACAGTTACCCTGCTCTTCCAGTGGTAGCAGACTGGGTAATAAAGGGGTGGTTGTCAGCTTTTTTTGGCAGCTGACATCAGTATGACAGCCAGCCATTAGCAATACTTTCAGCATACTTTGCAGTTTGTGGAAAGCCACATAGGGGACACATTGAGCATGTGGAAGAAAGTGCTCTGGTCAGGTGAGAGTAAAGTAGACCTTTTTGGGCTAAATGCAAAACGCTGTGTGTGGTGGTATACTAACACTGCGCATCACCCTGAATACACCATCCCCACCGTCACACATGGTGGTGGCAGCAACATGATGTGGGGAGGATTTCCTTCAGCAGGGGCAGGGAAGCTGGTCAGAGTTGATGGGAAGATGGATGGAGTTAAATAAAGGACAATCCTAGAGGAAAACCTGTTAGAGGCTGCAAAAGACGTGAGACTGGGACCTAGGTTCACCTTCTTGCAGGACAACTACGGTAACTTAAAAACCCAGCCAGAGCTACAATGGAGGGTTTAGAGCAAAGCATGTTCATGTACAGTGTGTGCAGAATTATTAGGCAAATGAGTATTTTGATCACATGATACTTTTTTTATACATGTTGTACTACTCCAAGCTGTATAGGCTTGAGAGCCAACTACCAATTAAGTAAATCAGGTGATGTGTAATGAGGAGGGGTGTGGTGTAATGACATCAATACGCTATATAAGGTGTGCTTAATTATTAGGCAAATGCCTTTCCTTAGACAAAATGGGTCAGAAGAGAGATGTGATGGGCTCTGAAAAGTCCAAAATTGTGAGATGTCTTGCAGAGGGATGCAGCAGCCTTGCAATTGCCAAACTTTTGGTGTGATCATCGAACAATCAAGAGCTTCATGGCAAATAGCCAACAGGGTCGCAAAAAGCGTGTTGGGCAAAAAAGGCGCAAAATAACTGCCTATGAATTGAGGAAAATCAAGTGTGATGCTGCCAAGATGCCATTTGCCACCAGTTTTGCCATATTTCAGAGCTGCAACATTAATGGAGTATCAAAAAGCACAAGGTGTGCTATACTCAGGAACATGGCCAAGGTAAGGAAGGCTGAAAAACGACCACCTTTGAACAAGAAACATAAGATAAAACGTCAAGAGTGGGCCAAGAAATATCTTAAGACTGGTTTTTCAAAGGTTTTATATATTTTTTTTTTGTTAAACCTATTTTTATTCCGAAAGCATTTTTAATTTTACAACATTAGCCTGTCCCTTGACAAACTTCAAAATTCAATTACATATAACATGTTTTGAAATGCCATAATACAATCTTGTGTTATCGTAGAGAACGTGAGCCATCCAGCAGGCCTCCGACTTGCAACGTTCTTGGCATTAAGTTTAAAAACAAAAGCATAATCTATTCATTCTATATGGAAGCAAACCGGCTTCCTACATTCCCTTCAGGCATCCAGAGTTAATGAAGGGTAAAAGGTTTTTAGAAAGAAAGGGTAGACGGGTAAGGTATGGGCGGTTGGGGTTTGACTAGTCAGGGAGCTTTAGGCGTGATATGTTAACGTAGCCTTGGCAACGCAAAGATCCCTCGCTCAGTGTGTTACAAGGTTTAGGAATGTCAGGGGCTATTCTGATATTGGGAGGACAAAAGTTACATGAAAAGGTCCTGGAAATTAGACACGTTCCTAAACAAAATCCACTCAGACCATGTATATATGAAGGCACTTTGTGTGTCAGAGAAATTGGCCGATATTTCCTCCTTTCTGCAACAGTCCTCCATTTCGGCACACCATTCCGTCATGGAAGGCTGTACCGGTGCTGAGGAATAAAGGCTCTGGCCGCGGATATACAGAATCTTAAGATGTCTTATTTTGGCTGCCTTGACCGAACAGATTTATATTTTCAAGCATCATTTCCTTTACACTTCACAAATACTTGTACTTAGTGTTAGTATCACATAAAATCTACACTTAAGATTGTGGGTATAACGTAAAAAAAAAAATATGGTAACATTTCAAGGGGTATGAATACTTTTTTCAATGCACTGTACATAGAGATAATTCCAGCTAAAAAAATTAGGAAAGTAAAGGGTAGTCAGTGTCATGAAAGGGTCTGATGGCCCCCACTGAATGTCACCGCCATCTTCCTAGGCTTCTAGTTTAGGTTTCTTAGAACTGGATGAAATGTTGAGGTGGAAGGAAACCATCAGCTCAAGATGAAAACCTCACTGTAATCCCATACTCAAACTCATTATTTTTTTTTAGAGAAATTTGGATCATGTTAATGTATGTTAGGGAAAACTGCAGAAAAAAATGAAGACGGGGAACATATCAATGATAAAGCCAACTAGCAGCTACACATGTCCTCCAGGTGCTCCATGTTTAATAATACACAGATCATCTTTAAGGCTGGATCGCTGCTTATCTATAAACTGGAGAGGTTACAATTTAGTAAGATTGCGTCAGTTCCTGCAGTCACGTCAGATAAGCTTGTTCTCATAACAACAACCTCCAAGGCTCGAAATGTGGAAACACTCTGCTGAAACCTCTCCTCCCTTACCCCCGGAAGGATATTTGTTCAATGTCTGGTTTTGTCTTCCAGTTTTGTAACATTGGTTGCAGTCTCTCCACGTACCAACGGGGGGCTGGCACGGAGCCGTGTCGGGGAGGTCATCTATATGGGTGCACAGCCGCCAAATGGATATATTTGGACATAACAGTCTTGCCCAAGTGTGCTCATCTCTGAGCATAGTGATATTATCATAAAACTGTGTAGCATATAATGTGTTAAAAGGGTTGCCCAAATATAAACCTTAACGGTATAATGATGTGATTGCTGCACCCGCCACCTTACAAAACTTTGGTTAAAGGGATTCTCCAGCACCTGTCATTTTTTTCATTGGGTGGCGAGACATAGAAAATGTTGCAGCACTGAGTGTTGGCCATATCCCATGTATGTGTCCCGTGCTAATAAATAGGAGGCAGCAACATCATCATCTGCGCCTCTTACAACCCAAAAGAGAAGAAAAAGGCATCAGAGAGTTCCTTCAAGACTCTTCCTTTAAAGGAAAACATCCCAAATCTAGGGTCCTGTCCGGAATCACAACGAAACATCAGGAGTGACACAGACATCTGCACTTTGACAAGCAACAAATACTCTGCTGTTAGTGAGGGTCCAAGACCATTAGAGTCATACTGACAACCTATCTGCTTATAGTGAGAGCTCCAGAGTTATCTTCTAACCCCATCACCCCTGAGCCAGTTGGTTTTCCCTCCCTTCTTCCAAGAGGCATAACCTTTTTTATTTTTCCGTCAATATAGACATATGTGGGCTGTTTTTTTGCGGGACAAGTTGTACTTTTGAATGACATCATTTATTTTACCATATACTGTATTGGAAAACAGGGAAAAAAATTCCAAGTGCGGCCAAATTGACAGAAAAAAAAGCGCAATTACACAATTATTTTTGTTTTTATGATATTCACTATATGGTAAAACTGACATGTCAGCATGATTCCCCAGGTCAGTACGAGTTCATAGATACCAAACATGTATAGTTTTTCTTTTGTAAACTTAAATTGTGAAAGACAATTCAGTGACTTGGAAAAAAAAAAAAATTCAGACTTTTGTCTCCGTAGCGTTCTCATATTTCAGGATCTGGGCCGTGTAAGGTTTATTTTTTTGCAGCTATAACTGACTTAAAACTTACAGAACCCTAAACTTTGCCTTCTGTAGCCCGATGGGGGGGGGGGGGGCGGAAAAGTGGAATGATGATCATAGCAGTGTTCAGCTGCCCCATAGGCACAGACTGGAGGTCAGATTTCTAGACCGGCCTTCCACTATAACATTCTAATTCTGGGTCTATGATTGGACTCTCACTAATTTAGCCATGCATACATTTTTTTTTTTTAAATGGTCTTTGTCTTAATTCCCTTCTCTTTCCCAACAGTAAATACAAACTGTCCAGCTGCATTAGATCCCTTTGATGGGGTCTTCACTGTGACTGGAGAGCTAGCTTGTGCTTAGATAACTTGCTTACCGTACATTGTGACCTCTGTGTGTTGTAGTTGGTGTGGCGTTTTAACCCTGCTTGTGTCCATTCCCCTCAGATACATATTTACTACAACGCTGTTTATCGATCAGATTAATTTATATTATATTTTGATAGAGTGGACATTTCTGAAAGTAGCGATTCCAAATGTGTATTTTTTGATTAATTGATTCATTTTCAAAGGGGCAAAAGGGGGGTGATTTGAACTTGATTTTTTACATTTTTTCATACTTTTAAAAACTTATTTTTTATTGCTTTTATCATACAGTCTCTTGTGCTGTACAGAGCAGTGCGTCGTCATCATCATCATCCCTGCTCTGTACAGCATAAATCACAATCTCCTATGAATGTCGCTTGTAGCATTCACAAGGTGCTAGTAATGGCAAACACAGGGGTCATCACAACCCATTGGGGCCCTGCAATCACGTGATGGGCGCACTGATAGGATCGGAGAATGACGCGCCCCCTTGCTAGCTCGTGTTAAATCCTGCTGTCACAGAATGACAGCGGGATTTAACTGCGTAACAGCAGCAGGCAAATCTCTGAACCACCTGCAACTGTTATGGGGACGTCACACGCGTCAATGTTGCCAGCGATCTCATCGCTGGCGAAATTGAAGGCTCATCGCTGGTGAGCTGTCACACAGGCAGACTCACCAGCGATCAGTACCAGCGAGAATGCTGGTAACCATGTAAACAAGCAGGTAACTAAGCTTAGTTACCCGCTGTTTACCATGGATACCAGCTCCCAGCACTTTCTGAGAGGCGCTGGGAGCTGGCTTCTCGCTCGTCTCCCGGTGTCACACGCTGTGTGTGCACCGGGCGACCATCGCCGGGTTTTACAGCAGGTTCTAAAACATGGCGACCATCAACCAGCGATTTATCGCTAGTTGATGCGCCCTGTCACACATGTCAATATCGCTGCAATGTCATGTGCAGCAGCGATATTGCACGCGATATTGACGCGTGTGACATCTGCATTAGATGCTTATGATGGCTGATTAAATCAGCCATCAGGTGTGGAGAAAGATGCTGGCTCGGCGTGTGAATCCGCACCAAAGACTGGAGCACGACATACCGTATGATATAAATCTACATCATATGTCATGAAGGGGTTTTAATAAAAAGGTCAGCACACCAGATTCTTCCCTCCCCCGATATCAAATATTGTGAAGACCCCGTACACAATAGATTATTGGTGGGCTCAACAGGCTTTTATGCAACCTGTACGGGACTCTTGACCCTTGCTGTGCCTGCACTTTGTGCCTCCCTTCACCATCTGGTGCCTATATGTCACCACTTTCAGCCTTTTATCAGGTGTAATTTGCATATTTGACAAGGACTTGTAAATTCAGAGATGTCATAATCTGGATGAGTGAATAAAACTATTGATAGAAAGACAAAAAGGACAAAGCTGGTGGACTGGGGAATGGAGGGAATTCCCAGGAGACTAAACGGTGAGTGGAGACACCGGCATAGCCTGTTACACTGGCGACAAGAGCAGATGGCAGGTGGGGGCGACACAAAAGACGTTAGAGGAGTTCTACAGGACTCAATTTATTAAAAAAATAAAATATTTTACAGAGAACAAGATTTGCTCACTTTTTTAACCCTTTATCTTCACCAATCTATTTACATCCCTCCAACAAATAAAAATGCATGTACTGATTGACCTAAATGGGCCTTAAGAGAGTTGGCCATCTTCAGTCCATTTTTATTCTTGATTAAATGCATATATTTTTGTAAAAATTAATCCGAGCTTACATACCGGTAATCGTTTTTTACGGAGTCCACGACAGCACCCACAGAGAGGGGATCCGCCCATAGGGGCAGGAAATCTACAGATAAAAAGAGGAGGTCTCCCCCTCCTCAGTTGGTTGCAGGGAATTTGGAGTAACCGCCATAACCATATAAATACACGAACAACTTGATTAGTCTATCAGAATACCGTAACCATAAGCATGAGAAATCAAACACTTTTTCTTAAGGGTAGAAAACCAGTGAATAATAATTACGGGGGGGTGATGGGAAGTGAGTGCTGTTGTTGACTCCGTAAAATACAATTATCTGTAAGTAATTTTGTATTTTTCTATTGCCACGACAGCATCCACTGAGAGACTATCAGAGACCATCACCTGGGAGGGACCACAGTATTGAGAACTGATCACCTGAAATAAAGGTCAGAAGAAGACGACAAATCAAGGCGATAGTGTCTGACGAAGGTGGAAGATGAGGCCCAGGTTGCCACCTTACAAATACTCTACAGAGACATCAGAGCGCTCAACCCAGGAAGAAGCCATTGCCCTTGTGGAATGGGCTCTTATGCCATCAGGAGGGCTCTCACCTTTGACTGAGTAGGCTATGCAAATTGCTTCTCTTATCCATTGGGCGAGAGTGCTTTTTGTGATGAGAGACCCCTTTCTGTGACCTTGAAAGGAGACAGAGCTTTACCCTTCCTCCAGGACAGAGTTCTAGCTATGTACTCTAAGGCTGCCTTCAGACTTGCAGATGCCTCCGCAGCGTTTTGCAGAGGCATCTGCAAGCATCTGCATGCAGACCGCGGCCCCTATTTTATAATGGAGCGCACGTCGGTCTGCAGATAGCTTGCAGACAGCCGTGCGGCTCTCATTGCCTGCCAAGTAGTGAACTGTGCGCATGGCAGAGCCTGACGCACAATCACTAATGCGCGGCGAGGAGAGCGCACGGCGGTCTGCAAGCATCTGCAGACCGCCGTGCGCTCCATTATAAACATCAGGGGCCGCGGGTCTGCATTTGCAGATAGCTTGCAATGCCTCTAGGCAAAAGTGCTGCGGAGCATCTGCCAAGTCTGAAGGCAGCCTTACACTGCTCTCCTGACGTCTAACATATGGAACTCTGTTGCTCTGGAGTAGACGGGTTATCATAAAGGAAGGTAGATATATCTCCTGGCTCCTATGTATTCTAGAAGAAACCTTCGGTAGATAAGCTAATCTTAAAACCAGATCCTGCCTATCTGGAAATACTAGGAGGAAGGGGGCATCTATTGAAAGAGCCTGTATGTTGCCCACTCTTCTAGCTGATGTCAAGGCTACTAGTAAGGCATCTTCAAAGTCAGATCTTTAATGGAGGCCAAAGTCAGTAGTTTAAAGGGAGTACCTGTCAAAGCATCCAGCACCAAGTTAAGGTTCCCAGGGTGGCATTCTGGCTTTATGCACCAGGTCACTACCCTCACAAGCCTGGATGAATCTGGAAAGTAGACCCTGTCACCCGCTATATTACAGTTGTACAATGCACCCAGAGTCGAGATTTGCACCTTTAGAGTGTGGACGTCTAGGCCCAACTCACAACCTTTCTGTAAAAAAGCTAAAATAGCTGGAATAGGCCCCTGAGTGATAAGAGGGCTGGAATAAAATTGTAAGAATTTTCTCCACACCTTACAATGGATTTTTGTGCTAACTGTTTTCTACTTTGAAGAAGGTGGATACTAAGGCATCAGAAAACCCTCTCGTCTCAGAAACTGCCACTCAAATTCAACGCCATCAGATGAAGACCCTCCCGCGAGAGAGCAGCTCTGGACCTGTTGGTAGGATCCATTGGTCGGTTACTGACATAGCTCTCAGCTACAAAAACCAAGGCCTCATGGGCCAGAAAGGTGCGATGAGGATCACTCTTGCCCAATTTCTCCCTGATCTTTCTGAGAACTGGAGGTATCAGACACATTGGGGGAAAGGCGTAAGCTAGATCGTAAGACCACCGAACTTGTAGGGCATCCACCATCTCTGGGTGATCCGATGGATGTAGGGAAGAAAATGTCTGACCTGTCTGTTGTTTCTGGTTGCAAACAAGTCTATGTCGGGGACTCACCACAGAAGCCTTATTTGCCTGAAAATCTGTCTGTTCAGGGCACACCTCTCCCTGGTGTAGGGAATGGCCACTGAGGTAATCGACTCTGATGTTGTCTATCCCACTGATGTGCAGGGCTTGAAAGGGAGAGGAGATGTCTATTTGCTAGTACAAAAATCTCTTCTACTGTGGCCATCAGAGAAGGTGACCGTGTACCCCCTGGTGGTTCAGATAGGCAACCACTGTGGTATTGACGGTCTGGACTCTCACATGAAAGTTCTGAAGGATGTGTAGAAACCCGAGGAGGGCTTTGACTGCCTTCAATTCCTTCAGATTTGAAGTCTATTGCATCTCCTGTCATCCACCATCCTTGGGCTAGGTGATCACCTACATGAGCCCCCCCACCCTGAAGGACTGGTGTTTGTTGTGATTATGCTGTCCGGTGTTATGACCCATGGGACCCATTTGACAGGTGAGCTGGATCTAGCCACCAATTCAGAGAGTCCATGTAGATGCTGACAGACGCATCCTGCCTTCTAGGTGCCCATGCAGGACCTCGTCTGCCCTTAGAATGTCGTATTGTAGACTTTGGAGTGAAATTGTGCCCACTTGACTGCAGGAGGTCAGAGTTCCCATCAGGGATATAGCATCTCTAAAGGCCCTGTCACACGCACAACCAAGGCTGCGATGTTTGGAAGCGATGTGCGGGTGCGGGTCGCTTCCGACATCGTAGCCTTGGTGTCACACTGGCAGGATGTTGCCGGTGACGCCGCAGCGATGCGGGCGGAGCCATCGCTCGCTGGGCTGGGATCAACTCAGCAGCGATCCGCAGCAATGCTGTCGGTATAGGCTGGATCGCCCCAACATCCCTATTGTGGTGTCAGACGGAGCGATCCAGCCTAATCGCTGGTTGCAGATTGACAGGTTTACATTCATCCTCGTAACCTGTCAACCTGCGATAAATCGCAGTTGGTCGCGCTGTCACACGCACAACGCACTTGCGATATCGCTAGCGACATCGCTGATGCGTCACTTTTCGGCGATGCGCTAGCGACATTGACACGTGTGACAGGCCTTTAGTGATAGGTCAGGATTGTTCACTACCCTGTGGACTTTGCTGATAAGTTCTGAAGCTTGTCTTCTGGTAGGAAACACTGCTGAGCCACTGAGTCTAGGTGGAGACTTAGAAAACTCTGTAAGGTGGAAGGAGTCAGTCTTGATTTTTTCAAGTTTAGGATCCAACCCAGATCCTGTAAGGACAATATATGATATGATTCAGTAGGGTAGTGCATTGAGCTGCAAACTTCCCCACTATCAGAAAGCCATCCCGATATGGGACAAGAGTATCCCGTTCCCCCACATGGGCCATAACTTCTGCTATCACTGTTGTGAAAATACGTGGAGCCATGGATAGGCCGAATGGTATTGCGGAGAACTAGAAATGGAACTGAAACCTGGTTGTCCAGACACACTGCAACTTTTAGACACGGCTAATGGTCTTGATAAATGGATCTGCAACAGATCCCCAACCTCAGTTTCCAAAGCTTGTGGTTGGGACAGGGTTAGATAAAATAGTCTGAAGAAAGGAATCCCTCGGGATTCTCTGAAAGTCTAGTTTGAACCCAGTCTATAAATTCAAGAATGCGCACATAGGGCGATACCTTCTTTAGAAAAGGCAATAAATATTTATACAAAGAGGCTGCTCACCTGATGTAGATGTGAAAACCCACAACTGGTAATGATCGCTCAAATACAAGTAGCTGCTGCAGGACCGTACTCTCCACAGATCCTGTGGTTTAATCAGCTCCCAGGACACAGTACCGCGAGGTCCGCGCTGCCACTTCAGAAAGGGACAAAAGAAGCCAGTACAAGGGAATGTCTGGATCAACGATTCTTCTTCTTTAGTTTGAACCCAGATGATATTAGGTCGAGAATCTATCTACTAGATGAAATTTGGGTCAGCATATTATAAAAATATTTTAATCTACCACCGACCAGGGAGGGGGTCTAGATTAGAGGTACTTGTGTTTGTGCTTAGACGAGGAGGAACCTCTGAAGTAGCCACCTTTCTGCTTCTTCTCGAAGGGCTCCCATCTGGAGTCTGACTTCTGTTGTGAAAATGGCCACTTCCTAAAGGCCTTCCTATAATTAGGAAAGATGGTTTATGGAAACCCTTTTTGTCATCACCGACTTTGTCAGGATGTCATTAAGCACAGGGCCAAACAGGTACTCACCCTGGCACGGTATAGCGCACAGCTTGGCTTTAGTGTGCGCATCCCCCTTCCTTTCCTTTAACCATAGTGCCTGATGAGCAGCGTTGGATAACACCGCAGATCTGGCCACCAATCTAAGTGAAACGGCTGATGCATTTGCCAGGTAAGCCGTACCATTGCGGAGCTGAGCAATAGAGGCTAACAGTTTATACCTGGATGTTCCCAACTTAATTTGGTCCTCCAACTGGTCAACCTATACCAGCATAAATCCCACAATGCAGGTACTGGCTAAAGCCGGTTTGAAGGCGCAAGAAGAGGAGTCCCAGGCTTGCTTTAGTAATGTCTCAGACTTTCTGTCTGAAGGGTCCTTAAGGAGGCCTCCATCCTCTAACGGTAGTACAATCTACTTTGATGAGGAAGCGACTGCTGTATCAGCTTTCAGGACCTTGCTTTATTCGGACAGCTGAGTTTCATTAAAGGGGTATTTTTGTTTTGAGGCTGAAGGAAGGAAACCTCTAGTGTTCTGTTTTTCCCATTCCTTCCTTACCAGATCCTTGATAGCATCAATGACCGAAAAGGAATTATGTTTCTTTTTGGGATAAACCTGCAAACATCAGATCCTGAGATTATTATGGCTCCTTGAGGTCTGTTATGCCCATGGTTCCATACAATGCACGGATCAAGTGTTCTCTTGTAGTAGTCTCTGGGGTAACCGTGATGGTGCACTGTATGGCAGATCATTGCCATACAGTGCACCATCACCGTTACCATAGAGACAACAACAAGAGAACACTTGGATCCCTTGTTGTAGTCTCTGGTGTCAGTGATGGTGCACTGTATGGCAATGATCTGCCATACTGTGCACCATCACCGTGACCCCAGAGACTACAACAAGGGATCAAGTAACCTATTGTTGTAGTCTCTGGGGTGAAGGTGATGGTGCACTGTATGGCAATTATCTGCCATACAGTGCACCATCACCGTTACCCCAGAGACTACAAAAGGATACTTGATCCCTTGTTGTAGTGTCTGTTGTCATAGTGATGGTGCACCGTATGGCAGATCATTGCCATACAGTGCACCATCACTGTGAAAAATCCAAGTCTCAGAGATCACATGATCTCTGAGGCTTGGGTCAGGTAACCCAAGTACAACGTCAAAGGTCGGGGAGGGGTTAAGAAAACCGTCACCCTTCTAAAGAAGTTGAAGAGAAGAACTTTAAAAATATTAAAGTCTATCAAAGCTACAGATGAGTCTGAGCCAGAGCACACCTGTCTCCTTCTGACACTAAGCTGAACTGGGTTTGGCTAGTGACAGCCTGAGTGTGTATACTGCAGAGGAGAAGCTAATCTTTTTTGTATCCACTCAGTGTCAGCCTCCCAATAGCAGCATCATAACACCTATGGTCCTGTGTCCCCAATGAGGCGATGGAGAACACTTACTTCATTCTTTCACGAGGTGCATTTTATGTGTATTATTGTAATTATTTTTAACGCTTTTTTACGGTGCGTGATTTTATTTTTACTTAGCAAATATAGGGGGAAAAAAGCATTTTATTCATACTAGATGGGGGCACTATTGTATTGCATTGGGCGATTCTAGAACGTGTGCGATTATATATTAGTCCAACTATTCCTGCTAGCAATCGCAGCGACACCAAGGAAGGCGGGGAGGAGCCTGCTGCTGCACGAGGTGGCCGTGGCTTATCAGATGCCGATGCTCGCCATCCCCCTGTGCGCTCTGTCTTCCTCCTGTGCGCTCCCTTCCCCCTTGTGCTCGCGCTCAATCCCCTGTGCACTCCCTCTCTCCTTTAGCTGTCTCTCCCCCATGTGTTCTCTCTTCCAGTTGTGCTCTCACTTACCCGTCTTACATGTCGTCTTCTAGGTGGCGTTGTTTTCGGGACAAACTTACAGACACACAGACAGACAGGATAGGGCTTTTATATAGTCTTAGTAGTGATTATTTAGTGACATACATTTGTTTGGTCCAACAAATTATGCTAAATTACAAAAAGGAAAAGAAAGAGGAAATTTTGAACTCCAAAAAAATAAATAAATTGAATTTTAAAATGTAGCTGTCCAAACAGGCTTGGTCTTAAAGGGGTTAATATCCCCTTTCTAGTCATTTGTTCTATTAAAAATGTAGGTTTTCACTGCGGCACAAACTGCAACTTTTTCACAGAGAATATTCACCAAAACTGGAGCACAGGAGAAGCAAGCGGAGATCCCTGGGGCTGCTGCTTTAGGCAGACGCTCTGCTTTCCTATCAGACCGGTTTTGTGACGTTTCCCCCGGTGATGCTGTGTAGCAGAATCAAATATTACTGCCCGTCTTACCTGAGAAATCTCCAGACACGGCAGTTTTCCAACTTGTGCTCCAGTGAAGCCATAGACGGAGTTGGCGCTTACTTTCAGCGCCAGCTGACGACCATCCAGGACCTTCTGTTTAAAGGGATCCGTCTCCTTCTTAAGTTCTGTTTTTGCCCTAGAATAAAAAAAAATTACCTTGTACAGTCAGAACAGATGTATTATTGACACTGAAACGTGCGTACCTATATTCCCAGAATTTGTAATAACATAATGAAATGTGTATGGAAAGTAAGTGTACACTATTGGGCTGGTATCACACCGGACCAATGGCAGCTCTCCTGATCGTCACAGACTGTGAAACTGAGGTCAGGAAACCCTCGGCTGGTTCAAACATTGAAGAACGTACTCAGAAGGTGAACGCCAAAAGGATAAAACCTGCCTTAAAGCGTAACCGGTTACATTTTTATTTAATAATAATGTAGAGCAACTAATTTTAATACAATTTCTAATAAACTTCATTAGACAATTCTGGTTGAGAACCATTCATAAACCTTCCACAAGGTGTCCCCACTGCTATGTTTGTGTAAAGCAGACACATGTTCATTAACACTCAGATCCGTCTTCAGTGAATACGGGGCATGTATTCATATAAGGAAAAGAGAGCGTGGCCTACACAGCTCATGAGGAAACGATATCAGATTACAGCACAGAGCTGAGCAATGTCTGGATGTAAACTCCTTACAAGCTTCTCTGTTCGGTCATCTGGCTCCACACAGCTCAGTCACAATCTCTGTTAACCCCTTGAGCTGTGTGAGGAGCCAGCAGACACTATCACTTTGCTCTTAGAAGCTGTGAAAATACACTTACATTGCACTGAAGCGCACAGAAAAATGTGAGAAAATAAATCACATGGCACAAAAAAGCTTCATCTCAGCTGCTATGTGACACATCATTAACAACCAGTGCAGTATTGTTTTTTTTTTCCCTCAATGAAATGACATCTACACTTTAAAGGGAACCAACCACCCCAAATGACCCCCCCGGACTGTTAATATGTGTCCCTACACCCAGCACACACATTTGGGGCAATCGTTTTTGCTAAAAAAACTGTTTAGTAGAAGCTAAGATACATGTTTATAAAGTTTAATAAATGGAGACGGATGGGTGTTACCTAGCTTTGTCCACGTGCAGTGTTCGTGCCTGTGATCCTCCTCTCCCCCCTCCCCTCTCAATTTCTAAGAGCCTGGCCGCGTCATGAAAGGGGCGGGACTAAATCGCGACGAGCCCCACCCCCTTTTATGACGCGATTTAGTCCCGCCCCTTTCATGACGCGGCCAGGCTCTTAGAAATTGAGAGGGGAGGGGGGAGAGGAGGATCACAGGCACGAACACTGCACGTGGACAAAGCTAGGTAACACCCATCCGTCTCCATTTATTAAACTTTATAAACATGTATCTTAGCTTCTACTAAACAGTTTTTTTTAGCAAAAACGATTGCCCCAAATGTGTGTGCTGGGTGTAGGGACACATATTAACAGTCCGGGGGGGTCATTTGGGGTGTTTGGTTCCCTTTAAGCCTCAGTCAGACATCCGTGTATCATGGATTAGCTGAGGGTCTCTTGACCCAAATGTAATAGTCTTATAGGCTTCTATGAGGTTGTCGAAGTCGGGTCAGGAGAAATTAAGACAGTCTGTGCATTGAGGTCTGGTCTCGGACGACTGAAGGAGGCTTTCACCCTCTGAGTATTAACCCAAAGTGCAGACAGGATGTAACTCTTCTCATCTCAACAGCATCATAAATATTGGGGACAAGAGACCCCCCCGGACAGTCCATACCTGGATGTCTGAATGAGATCTTAGCATGGGACTTGTCTTTGTACGAGGAGTGTCCATTAAAGATTTCCCCTGACCCACTTCTATTTATCGCAGAATGCGGAAATTATGTAATGATACAGGGGTAATGATACCAGTCTCTGTAGGCTATGTGACAACTCTGAACAGATAATGGGCTTTCTTTTAAGCCCCCGTCACACCAGGCGACGGGGCTGGGGATGTCGGCGGCGACTGGCGGGTGCGCACACGTTTTTGGTGCCCTGCCAGCGTCACCGTCCCCCGTTTACACGAGGAGACATCTCCAGCCCCGCGCCGGCGAGCTGACAGGCGGCATCGCCGCCGGGGTGTCTGAAAACACCAACCGCGATGCAGGACAATGGGAGCCTGTGGCTCCCATCGCCTGACAGGTCGCCGGCGCCCGGTTACATGGGGCGATGTGTGCACATTGCCCCATGATGGTCGCCTGGTTTCACAGCACTGCTCTGAAACCAAGCGACCGGCCGGCACCGCCGACATCGCCCCTTTACATGAGGCGACATAGCCGGCGATAGACCACGCCCCCACGTCGCCTCTGTAATGGGCTGCGATGTCGCCCTGTGTGACGGGGGCTTTACAAGTGCTGAA
Organism: Allobates femoralis; assembly: GCA_033576535.1. Lineage (NCBI taxonomy): Eukaryota > Metazoa > Chordata > Amphibia > Anura > Aromobatidae > Allobates > Allobates femoralis. The sequence goes on from JARQOC010000009.1 coordinate 82,669,112, forward strand.
GTGGTGTGAGGTGTAATAATGGACCCAGTGGATATAGAGCAGTCCAAGTTCCTTTACTTGAGAAGCCGCAAACCAAGGGAGACGTTTAATGAGATGAAAGAGGTTTATGGTGACGATTGCAAATCATATGATGTAATCAAGAACTGGCATTGTCATTTCAAATGTGGTCAAACTTCAGTGGCAATGGCTCCAATTTCAAAGCCCCCATTTCATTATTGATGACATGGTAAAGGAACTTGATGACTCACCTGTATCCACTGGGTCCATTATCACACCTCACACCAGTTAAGATGCCTCTTTATGGCCATCTCTGTTCCCTGCACTGGCCTGGAGGACCAGCTGTGCATGTTAAGAACTGTGGAGAGGCTGCAGCATTTTTTCATTTTTAGGATTAGAGGCCATTGAACCCGTGAAACGCCCACAAATTACAAAGTAATGGGTACATCCTAGCAATGGGACAGCATTTTCTGAAATGGGAGGTCAGCCATTCTGTTGTCACATTTCTAAAAATCCCCAAATTGTCATGTATAACCAATCTTCCCTTATCCGTTTTCTTCTGTGCAGAAGCCAAAAGGTAGTCGGCACATGTACAGATCCAGGGGGCAGAATGCATTCAGAGTGAAAGATGGGAAGTGGAGTGTGATCACCTATATGACCGCTAGCATCTTAAAGCATCACTACAGTGTTTCTTGTTTCTTTTTTAAGCACTGGATTCGGTGTTTTGAATATAAGGCACCTGGTTATATACTCGCCTACCGGCTGCTTCACCTCTCACTGACGCTGGGCCATATTCTGCCCGTAACCTCTGACTTTCCGGAAGTCAGAAGTTACATCACAAGACCTCAATGAAAGTCTGTGAGAGCCCAAGTGAAGCTCCCATACACTTTTATTGAGTTTCATGAAACACTACAGCTTCCTGCAGGTCACAAATCACCGGAGACTGATCAGAGCAGCCCTGGAAAAAGGTGAAGCCGCCGTAAGGAGAGTATAGGGCTGGGGTCAGAATTAAAGTGCCACTACAGAAGTGCAATAAACAAAACGCTGAAGGCTGCTGTCCAGTGATGACATTGCTGATCTTATGGCAGGAGGGGTCCTAATACACAGTACTGTGGCCCCCATAGACTTGTAAAGGCCTTTGTATACGGAGGTACACCTCTGATTCTGTATGGTTTCTTGTTCTCTTAGGAAGTTGCTTGTTTTGAAAGCTATTCCCAGAAATACTGAATAAAAGAAATTCAGCAAAAACAAATCTATACATTGTTAATGTGACAGATATGATGACACTCACCGCTTTCGGGCCGATAAGAGGTTTTCCAAAATCTCAGGCAGCAATCCTTTCCTTATACTGGATTTCACAAAGCAATCTCCTGTCGGGGTCTTTATAAAGTCTTCAGGATTGAGTCTGAAAATAAGAATAAATAAGACACAAAGTGCGATAATAAAGAACAAATAAAACAATGTTCTGACCCAAGCGATCAGAGGATTATGGAGAGGTGGTAACGGTTTGGGGAATTTTGGGCGGATGTAACCCAGCTCAGACCAGTCAGATGCCTTCCCAATAGCTCCATCAAGTTTTATGACTTGTTTTAGGAATAGTCTTTGAAAGGATGTAGGAAAATGATGACTCAAAATGAAAAATAAAACAAATTCATCTTAAATACTGACCCACATTTCTCGATAGATCCAGTCTGCAGCAGGGTGGTATAGCAAAGGTTGTGCGCCATCATGATAGAGGGGTACAGCGAGGAGAAATCCAGAGTGGCGATAGGCACGTCATAATACCTGAAAAATGACAGATCCATGCAACACACAGGAGACAAATATACACACACAGATTTATATGGTGTCCATAGTCTAAAAGTATATCGAATTAGATCCAATCTTCACTTTCAACTGCTCATACACATATCCTATAAGTATACCATAGTCTGAGAGAAGTCGCGCCCTCCCGGTGACACAGGGCGCACCCTCCGCCGACACAGGACGCATCCTCCCGCCGACACAGGACGCACTCCCCCGTGGCCTGAGTCATGCACATGTCACCTGAGCTGCTCACTTCTCGCCCCCACTAATTTTCAGGTAATTAAAGTGCTTACAAAATATGTTTCAAAGAGTGCAAATTTAATGATTCTTTAAGGAAGCATTCACGGTGGTCTGACATCAGAAGAACCCTTTCCTTCACTATTTTGGTCAAGAAGAAACAGGAATGTTCAGCGAGGAATTTCCATGCTAGAAGGTGCATTTTGTAGTCCAAAAATATTGTAAAAGAACAAACATTCCTCTTATAAACTTATCCAAACCCATTGAATATTTATCTTTTTAAGTTTGCTCATCTTTTTTGGAACTCCCTTAGAAGTAAATGGCAGCAGCTGCATACTCTTGGCCACAAGGTTCAGAAGACCCCTACCCTGTTGCAGGTCCCCCCACCCCCCCAAAAAAAAAGTACCAAAGGTGAAACCTGCAACTATCAAACATTAATCTTATGTTGGCCAACATCAAAAAGACATCACTAACCCTTTCAGAGGTTCAATCACGGTGGCCCCTGTGTAGTCCTCGCCACCCTCCGACCTCATCACTGGCATTACTAGATCTTGTTTCATTGCCTAAATAATAGGGGAAAAAATGAGAAGCAATAAATGTAAAAATCACCTTTTTGCAAGCAGATGACAGCAAATAATGCCGCTCATTGGACGTCTGGTGATGACAATCTGGCGACATAAAACCTGTCCACATACCTGTCTGAGAAGCTGCGATACCACCTTGATTTGCTGCCCGCGGGATAACAAATAGTTAAGGGGTACACCGGTTACACGGGCCATCTCCATGTAATTAATGACACACATGAGTTTCTCCAGGAGCCGCAGGGTAAGTAGGCGTCCTTTAAGCAGTACACAGCAAGTCGCCTGCGGGTCTGCTCATTCCCATTCTGACAAAGTGATAAAACAAAATTCATACTAAACTTTTTAACTGATATGTGACATTTATATCTGGTTACAACAGACACCACGATGAGGGTTGTGATCACAACATTAAACAGAATGATTATTCGTAAAGGTAATGCTGGTGTATAACACCTTTCATTATGCTCCCTTACCTCCTTTACACAGGCACAGCTATATACCGTATTTTACGTTACGTTTTAAAAGACGTAATGCACATTTATAGAAAGAAAATAGCTAAAAAATTATTTTTAGGTGAAAATGGGGTTCGTGTTATAATCCAGTCATATCTTACTGGGGGGGCAGTGGCAGTGAAGCGGTGTCCAGGAGGAAGGGTCGACGGCGTAGGATGATTCTGTTGGCCATGCTATGGTCAGTGTGAGACAGTAGCTATTCCAGTGATGCTGCAGGCATTGTGAGGCAGAAGCCGTCCCCAATTGTTGTATGCAAGTAAATTTCAAAGGTGGGGACTTCAAATAAAAGGCGTCAGAGGCGGTGCATGCACAGATTGAATTATTACCTCAATCTCAATCTGCGCATGCGCCACCTCCGGCGCCATTAGTCTCCTAGCAGCAGACATCTGGAGCAGCGCCTGCACAGATTGAGATCTCAACTCATTATTGAGTTGAGAGCTCACCCTGCGCACGCACTGCATCCGACACCATTTCTTTGAAGCCTGTACTTCCGACATTTACTTGGACAGATTCTGCCTTGGAATACCCGCAGCATTGCCGGGATGGCTCCTGCATCACAGGGACACTCACCACACTAAAGCAGCACCGCCCTACTCCTGACGCCACTATGCAGTGGTGACACTGCCTACTGAGACCCCGCTCCACTACAGCTCGTTGTCTAGAACACCGGCCACTGCTGCCATCTTGCATGTAAACTTTGCACTGAACCTCACAGTGATTAGGAGGGCACAGCGCTTCAGTGATCCTGGACAGCTTCAAAAAATGTTTACAAGCTTAATAGAGAAATGCTTGTAAGCACAGCGATTATCAGCGGTGGTCGGTATCCAAAGAAAGCAGCTGTAACAAAAGAAAAGCAGTAATATTTCAAAAACGGCTCAAACTTTTGTTAAAAAGCTAATTTTAAAAGCTTTTGCATTTGCAAGCACTATCCGATAATATCCATTCCTGAAGATGGTAATAATCCCTTTAAAAGGGAAACCTGCAGGAAAACTGTACAGGAAACAGTAGGAAGGACTCTAGCGGCAATACACCTATTCTGTGGGATCTAAGTGGACAATGATTGTGTACCTGCAGATCAGTAATGATAGAGTGCTGCACATCCTCCTTCTGTTCTTGTAAAAAGTGATAACTGACTGCATTCAAGGTGTACGACCGCAGCTTGTAATCTCTCAGAAGCACCTGTAAGAAGGGAAAAAAAATCAGTTATATGTTTTACTATTCAGTCACCGCATGAAGAAATCTTGGAAAAAGGAGCAACAAGTAAATGTGAAACTTGTAGAACATTGCCATCCAGGTAGTGAAGACCTGAAGTTGGACCGCGAAAAAGAGAGGTTTGAAGTCTCCTCCATAACCCTACCAGGTGCAGAAGGTGGAAGTATATTAATAAGATACCTGTAAAAGATCAAACTGAACCCGGCCCTCTGTATTGATGACTTTGTTTTCTCGTCTGCCCATTTGTTTCGACTGGAAGGAAGAGTCTCGGATCACAGACTTCATGTTCCCCATCCTCCCGAGGAAAGGAAAAGAGATGACCTGCAACACAGAAAAACGTAACCCTTCCCATAGAGACAGAAACACACAGACTTTACATCAGGATCACAGTAATGTGGTTTTCCGATCAATGACATCACATTCATTAGAGTTGGTGTAAATGGATTTGCGGGATCAGGTCTGTTGGCTCATCAGTAATCTGTGGCTATCGCACATTTCTCCTCTGGCCTGATCTGTTTTGTTTGGCCGAATTAGCGCAATGTCACATGTCGCAACGATGATGTCAAACCAGACAGCCAATCAAGAAAGGACACGGGATGGCGGGAGGTAGGCGGCAGGACACAGGATTCCCAACAAGCGACCACAGATTACTAAAGTGGGCAATGGACCCGATCCTGCAAAATAAATTTCCAGCAACTCACAGTTTGGGGGATGATTATTTAGGGACATACTGCTGGGACCACCATGATCACTATAATGGGGGTCCTAAGCCCCAGCACCCTTTTATTATTAGAAGAGTTGGGCAACAAGTGATACGATTGCCGACCTAAATGTCCGTCAATGATAACCTCTCTGAAAGAGGTTGTGCCACGAACAATTGTACATTTGAATTATTAGATCTTAGATTGATAATAAGTTCCACAACTAGATGTGTTAAGAAAAAAAGAGAATTTTGTTTACGTACCGTAAATTCTTTTTTCTTTAATCATCAATGGGAGACCCAGACAATGGGGTTTAGGGCACTGCCCTCCGGAGGTCACACTAGGTACTACAAGTTTGTAGACACCGCCTCCTCCGCTTATAAACCCCTACCGTAGGGAACATCCTCAGTTTGGTCCATAAGCTGCGAGGAGACAAATAAACCACACCCGAAACGTCGGGAAGACACCGTGTACAAACGGCTCAACAACCCGGATAACACTGTCCCAACAGGGAACAGATCAACTGCAAAACATGCAACGGAACAACTGGGTGGGTGCTGGGTCTCCCATTGATGATTAAAGAAAAAAGAATTTACGGTACGTAAACAAAATTCTCTTTTTTCTGGTCATCATAATGGGAACCCAGACAATGGGGATTTCCTAAAGCAATACCCCAGGGCGGGAAGAGTTCCTCAAAAGACGGATAACACATGGTCCCCCTCAAAGGTGGGCAACCGCCGCCTGGAGGACCCGCCTGCCCAAACTAGCATCCGCAGAGGCATGGGCATGCACCATATAGTGCTTAGAGAATGTGTGCAGGCTGGACCAGGTGGCTGCCTGACACACCTGTAGAGCAGAAGCTCGATGTCGCAAAGCCCAGGAGGCAACGACAGCTCTAGTAGAGTGAGCCTTCAATCCCACCGGGAGAGGCAAACCAGACGACCGGTAAGCCTCCTGAATGGGAGCCTTGATCCATCTGGCCAAGGTTGACTTTGATGCCGCGGACCCCTTACAGCGACCTGTCGAAAGGACAAATAAGGAATCCGAACTCCGAAAGGAGGCAGTTCTGGACACATAAATGCGTACAGCCCTCACGAGATCCAGAGTATGGAGATCGCGCTCAACCTGATGAACAGGAGCGGGGCAAAATGATGGGAGAACAATCTCCTGGTTCAGGTGAAAAGTGGAAACCACCTTTGGCAAGAATTCTGGCCGCGGGCGTAACACCACCTTATCTTGGTGAACCACCAGGAAGGGCGACTTGCACGATAGTGCAGCCAATTCTGAGACCCTCCTCAGAGACGTAATCGCCACCAGAAAGGCCACTTTCTGGGACAGACGAGATAGAGAAACATCTCTCAGCGGCTCAAACGGCGGTTTCTGCAGTGCTGCCAGGACCATATTAAGGTCCCAAGGGTCCAGTGGTCGCCTGTAGGGCGGGGCCACCCGAGACACCCCCTGCAGAAATTGACGGACCCTGGGTAGGAGCGCCAAGCGTCTGTCAAACAGTACTGAAAGAGCTGACACTTGACCCTTCAGGGAGCTGAGGGATAAACCCAATTCCAATCCCGACTGTAGGAAAGCCAACAAAGTCGGAATGGATAAGGGCCAAGGGGGCCGTCCACCCGAAGCACACCAGGTGAAAAAGATTTTCCACGTTCTGTGGTACATCTTCCTGGAAACCGGTTTCCTAGCCCGAGTCATAGTGGCAACCACCGTAGGTGAGAAGCCTCTGGATGTCAGCAGCCAGGCCTCAAGAGCCATGCAGTCAATCTGAGAGCCCTGGAATTGAGGCGGAAGAATGGGCCTTGCGCGAGAAGATCTGCGCGGTCTGGAAGAGCCCACCGGAGTCCGCCCGACAGTTGCCACAGGTCCGGATACCAGGACCTCCTGGGCCAATCCGGGGCCACGAGAATGGCTACCCTGCACTCCAGTCTGATCTTCCACAGAACCCTGGGAATCAGAGCTAGAGGCGGGAACACATATGGAAGATGGAAGCTGGACCAATCCAGTATCAGGGCGTCTGCCCCCAGAGACTGAGGATCCCATGATCTCGCCATGTATTGCGGCACCTGATGATTCAGCCGCGAGGCCATCAGATCCACGTCCGGAGTGCCCCATCTGCTGCAGATGTCCCGAAAGACTTCTGGATGAAGGGACCATTCTCCGGCGTCCATCCCCTGCCGGCTCAGGTAGTCGGCCTCCCAGTTCTCGACCCCTGGGATGTAAACTGCGGAGATCAGGCAGTCGTTGTCCTCCACCCAGGATAGAATGCGGTGGACTTCGGTGAGGGCCTGAGCACTTCTGGTCCCTCCCTGATGGTTTATATAGGCGACGGCCGTCGCGTTGTCGGACTGAACCCGAATGGGCTGACCTGACAGGAACTTCTGAAACGCCAGGAGCGCCAGATAGACCGCCTTGATCTCCAGCACGTTGATCTGCAACTCCGACTCCGACTGAGTCCAGAGGCCTTGAGCCCTGTGGTGTAAGAACACCGCACCCCAGCCCGTCAGACTGGCGTCGGTGTTCACCACTAACCATGACGGTTTGAGGAAGGACCGGCCCCGTGACAAATGACGTGGCTGGAGCCACCACTGCAGGGAATCCCTGGTCGGTTGGGAAAGTGTCACCAGCCGATTCAGAGAGATCGTCCTCTTGTCCCATCTGCGAAGAATCTCCAGCTGGAGAGGACGGAGGCGAAACTGCGCAAAAGGCACTGCCTCTATTGCAGCTACCATGCGCCCCACCAGCTTCATCAAGATCCGTAGGGATGATTGTGGTGACAGGAGGACTGCTTGCACTCCTGATTGGATCGCCATCTGTTTGACTCGTGGCAGAGACACTAGGGCTGAGTCCGTGTGGAAGTCCATGCCCAGATATGTCAGTGACTGAGTCGGAACCAGGGTCGACTTCTGGATATTGAGAAGCCACCCGAACTGTTCCAGAGACTTCATGGTTACCTCCAGGCTTTGCCGACAAAGGTGTTCCGATGGCGCCCTGACCAGCAGGTCGTCCAGATAGGGTATTACGGCGTGCCCCTGCACGTGCAGGAGAGCCATCATGGAGGCCATCACTTTTGTGAACACCCGCGGTGCCGAGGCCAACCCGAACGGCAGCGCCACAAATTGGAAGTGTTCTTCCCCCACTGCGAATCTCAACCAGCGCTGATGAGCCGGTGCAATGGGCACGTGAAGGTAAGCATCTCGGATATCTATGGACGCTAGGAAGTCCCCCTGTGACACAGCTGCGATCACGGAGCGCAGTGATTCCATACGGAACTTCCGAACCAACACGTGATGGTTGAACAACTTTAGGTCCAGAACCGGGCGGAAGGAGCTGTCCTTTTTTGGGACAATGAAGAGGTTGGAGTAAAAACCCCGAAACCTCTCCCCGGAAGGCACCGGGACCACTACTCCGTCTCTGCGGAGTCCCTCCAACACCAGATGAAAAGCCTGAGCCTTTTCTGGGGATGGGACCGACCGATGGAATCGGGGTATCGGCTTTGACGTCAGCTCTATCCTGTAACCTCGCGAGACCACGTCTCGAACCCACTGATCTTGAACGTGAAGTAGCCACCTGTCCTGAAAACGAGACAGGCGACCCCCCACCTGTGGGGAGGCAGGAAGGGAGAGCGAGTCATGTAGAGGCGGGTTTGGGGGTGGCAGCCGCTGCCCCCGCCGGCTTCTTTGGACGACTCTTAGAGCGCCACTGAGAAGCGGGCTTGCCCCCTCGGTCCGTGCGAGCGGACGGTGCTGATGACTGTGAGCTGGAACGAAAGGACCACTGCTTTGGGTTCCTCTTAACGGTGTACCGTGGCTTAGGTTTATTCTGCGGGATCTTAGACTCAGCAGAATCCTTTATCAGCTTGTCCAATTCGGTGCCAAAAAGCCTGTCACCAGAGAACGGAAGATTCTGCAAAATCTTCTTAGATGTGGCATCTGAGTCCCAAAGACGCAGCCACAACAACCTGCGAATCGCAATAGCATTGTCCGAAGCCACACCTGAGCGAGTGGCAGTTTCCAAAGTCGCCGTCCTGGCGTAGTCCGCATAGGCCTTTGCCCTTTCGGTAAGCGCCAGGACCTCTGGACTGGACCTTGCCAGGTCAGTGATACCATCCAAGCAGGTAGTAATCGCTTGTAAGGTCCAGACCGTGGCAAAATTAGGGGCAAATGAAGACCCCACAGCCTCATAGGAAGACTTGGCGAGTTGCTCGACCTGTCTATCAGTCGCATCCTTCAGCGAGGAGCTATCAGAGGCAGAGAAAAGGGAGCGTGCAGCAATCCTGGTCATGGAAGCGTCCACCTTCGGGGACTGTGACCACTCCTGAAGCACCTCCTGGGGAAAGGGGAAGCGATTGTCCTTGGGTTTGCGGACATAACGCCGCCCAGGATGTAACCTGGGAGCTCTAACCACCCTTCCAAAGTTAGTGTGGTCCATGAAGGAGCCACTTGGTCTAGCCTCCGGCCGCAGCCATTGATAGACCTCCTTCGGGTGTACAGTCACCTCCTCAGGGGGTGTCACGAGACGTAAGGTCTCGTTGATAGAGGACACCAAATCCTCCACCCCGTCTGGTGGTTCAGACACAGACACAGACCCGAGAGTCGAACCCCCATCATCTTCCTCACCATCAGAGGAACGCTCCTCCTCAGAGAGAGCCTGGAGCTCGGGTGAATCCTCACGACGAGCCCGCTTAAGGGGTCTCACAGCAGAAGAGGGAGACACCCGGGGGTAACTGGAAGGAGTAGCTGGGCTTTCCAGCCTCCTATTGAGTGCCTCCAGGGACTGCGACATGGAGGACAGCTGGGACAACAGAGATTCATTGATACTATTCTGAGTTTCCCATGGCCCTGGGATCACCTGAACCTCAGGGTACAGCACCGGAGCTGCTGTCTCAGCAGTGTCAGTCCGGGCCTCCGGGCGTCCGCAGTTATTGCAGGACCCCTCCACCAGAGTCCCATTGCATGTAGCACAGGTAATGGTGGCATCTGCCGCCTTAGCAGCACGCTTCCTAACTGAGGACATCGCCACAGCAGGGGAAAATAAGCCAAATTGTGCAGACAAAACCGGGAATCCCGGTGGCTTACTGACCGCAGCGAAGCGGTAGGAGGAAGCGGTGTGTGTGTGTGACCTCCGCGAGAGTTTCCGGTCTCCCCTGGAGTGCAGACGCACGCTGCAGACAGATCCCAGCCGGGAAGTGAGGGGTAAAGATGGCCGCCGACAGTGAAACCGTGGGCGGCGCCGAAAACACGCGGGAAGCACACACACACGCCCATCGATGACGTCACCGCACGGGCTGCTTCCCATCCTCCAAGCAGCCTCAGTATGAAGGCGCCAGAGCCCGCAGCGCGGGAAGTAGTGTGAAATACAACACACAGACTGCATGCACAAACAAACATCCGCAGCCTACAGCCTCAGCCCCTGCGACACACAGGGCGGTCAGCCAGGGTAACCCCAGCACAGGGTACACCTCCAGATCCGCGGACCCGAGAGTAACGCGCGATCTGAGTGTCAGGACACATAAAGTGACAGACACTACCCCCAGGCACACAGGAGACACAGAGTGCCTCAGTGCCGGTCCGGTCTGTAAGCACCATTTAGGGAGGCCTCGGACGGGGGTTCAGCACCAGTCCGGAGTGTAAGCACCATTTAGGGAGGCCTCGGACTGGGCTGGCTCCAGTCCGGTCTGTAAGCACCATTTAGGGAGGCCTCGGACGGAGCGGAGCTGTGCAAGGCTCCCATCTCCCACTCTCCAGAGCCCCCCAGAGAGGGATGGAAAGGAGCGCAACAGCGTACCGGGAGAACACAAAGTGTCCAGGCTCTAGGCCCTCCGGTACCTCCACCTGCGTGTTCCACAAGGGTGAGCGGGAGGCTGTCGCAGGTCCCGACCGGAACCATTTTACCTTGTCTTCAGACGCCATCACGTAAGTTGTGAGAATGCAGTGAAGTGCAAGCAAAGCGTGATCCTCCGAGCACACTAAGTTTAAAACTGAGGATGTTCCCTACGGTAGGGGTTTATAAGCGGAGGAGGCGGTGTCTACAAACTTGTAGTACCTAGTGTGACCTCCGGAGGGCAGTGCCCTAAACCCCATTGTCTGGGTCTCCCATTATGATGACCAGAAAATTATTCCTGTCCCGAGTTATTCTTATAAATGTGGCCCTGTGTAATGTATGTGTTTGACCATGCAGGAACAGGTAGGATATACCACAGCTCCTGGGCAGGGGAGGACACAAAAGAGTATACAGACATTACAGCCGGGGATCACAGAATATAAGAGTATACAGACATTACAGCACGGGATCACAGAATATAAGAATATACAGACATCACAGCCAGGGATCACAGAATATAAGAGTATGCAGACATTACAGCTGGGGATCACAGAATATAAGAGTATACAGACATTACAGCCGGGGATCACAGAATATAAGAGTACACAGACATTACAGCACGGGATCACAGAATATAAGAATATACAGACATCACAGCCAGGGATCACAGAATATAAGAGTATACAGACATTAACAGCTGTGGATCACAGAATATATGAGTATACAGACATTACAGCACGGGATCACAGAATATATGAGTGTACAGACATCACAGCCAGGGATCACAGAATATAAGATGTGAGGCACCGCCGGCAGGTCCCCATGGCCGGGGCGCATCACATGCAGGATCAGTATAGGATCCTGTGCACATGAGCCGGGTTGTACCATAGGCGTGTTGTGTGATCATGTCCGGCACCCAGTATGTCAATGTATGAAGGATTCATGAGACCAATGAGCGGCTGAGAGCATTGTGTGTACTGTGTGAACCAACCTGGAACACAGGGAGTTAAAATAAGCTGTGTGAAAGCTGTAGAGATCAGGCACAGAGATGAGCAGCTGTATAGGAACTAGAGGGGCTGATTACTAGCAGCCAAGTGGGTGTGTCCATGTGGGCATGGCAGGCACAATAAGAGCCTGCCAGCTGAGTGAGTGAGAAAATTCAGAGACTTGTGAGATCATTATGATCCTGGTCACCAGCCAGAGTGCAGAGCAGTCCAGGGCTCTGTGTGCATGAATAGGACGGGAGCATGCTAGCTCCATGCCGGTGCCTAGGACCGGGGTCATTACAGCACCTGGAGGGGGAAGCCGTGGCTGACCCGGTGGACGCTGGTCCGGACGTGGTTCGCCCCACGTCTGGGAAGGAGCCTGTGGGGATGCATGGTGGACCTGTGACGCAGATAGCGAGACCCAGACCCGTGCCCGGTAAGACAGCAGTTTCTGTGTGACGGAGGGAGCTGTGTGTGAATAATGCCAGGCGGGCATAACCGCCGTTGGGTCTGACTAGGCAGTCGGTAAAGGACCCGTAGATGTATGTAAGGGCTTAGGTAAAAGTGCCCTGAATGAGAGACGATGGCCTATGAGTAAGAGCCATGTATAATGTTGTGGGGGAGTGACCAAGCCAGTATGGATGATGAATTGAAGGCGATCCGTCCCTGGTGGACAAGAGGGAGGCTTGCTTGCTGCATGCAGGAGGCACCCGTCCTTCAATAGAATGTATGTACCTGTGGCCAGACACAGGGGTAACGAAGGCTCCTAGAAAGGGTAACCATGGCTGATCCAGGAGGGTGCTACTCAGACAAACGGTACAGTCGTCGACCTGGAGACCTGCCACGAGATGGGGGTTTGGTGGCGGCTGGTGGCCCGTACAGTGGTGAGTAGGCCATGGTGACGCGTGGTTAGCCCGGATTCTAAGGTTGACCAGGTCCCTATTATGGTCATGGAGGCGCAACAGTCCATGGATGGAGTATAATGGGCTGTGAGCGGGGTGAGAGGCATTTGGTCCATGAATATTGTAGGATGGATCACATGTGGTATGTAAGGTCCCGGTCAGGCTGGAGTCCTGACTACGGGATGATATGGAATCATCATGCTGGGTTTCTAAAGCCGGGCGGCTGGTACCGCCATTGGGACCCACAGGGCCCATTGAGGCGTATGAAGTGATGGTCAGAAGCAGGGGTTAGAAGGGCTCCCATAGTGGTTAACATGGGGTTCGCTCCACGGGTTACTAGGGTTTGCCAATCCCTGTTCTGAACCTAGAGGAGTCATCGTATTGGGTAACTAAAGCCAGGCGGCTGGTACCGCCATTGGGACCTATAGGGTCCGTTGACAAGGGTGGATAATTATATGAGATAAATGTATTTATTGTAAATGAATAGATAGGCCGAAGGCCGTGATCACCACGGAAGCTGTCGGTAAGAGCTCCAATGGGGAAAGAGTCGTGTTTACAGATGCTAGGTCCTGGTAATGTCAATGTGTTATGTGAAGTATTTATGTTGAAATATTTAATGTACTACCCAGGTTATGAAATGTAAATGAGAAATAAACGGGTAGTCATTTGCAAAATTATAAATACATGTTGGCGTCATTACGCAGTAAGCGAGTCCCCCGACTCGCTACCTCACAAAGAGTATACAGACATTACAGCCGTGGAATCGCAGAATATAAGATTATACAGACATTACAGCCGGGATCACAGAATATAGGAGTATACAGACATTACAGCCAGGGATCACAGAATATAAGAGTATACTGACATTACAGCCAGGGATCACAGAATATAAGAGTATACAGACATTACAGCTGGGGATCACAGAATATAAGAGTATACAGGCATTTCAAATAAATTTTTTTTTTAGTAATTCAATACATAAGGTGAAACGCATATATTATATAGTCATTACACACAGAGTGATCTACTTCAAGTCTTTTATTTCTCTAAATGTTGATGATTATGGCTTACAACCAATAAAAACCCAAACATTATCTCAGAAAATTAAAGAAGGGAGGATGAAGGAATAAAGACCACGCTGACATATTCTAAGAGACAAAGGATGAATATAGTATTAATTAGTCAACGCATTTCAGGGCTCCTGAAAAATCCTGTAACATGGCAAAATGATATTGATTTGTCCTGAAGAAGGGTCTAGGGAGACCTGAAACGCGGTGATTAATAAATCAATATTATATTCACCCTTTGATGTCTTGTGGAATACGGCAGCTTTGAACCCTTCATCCTCCCTACTCTATATGCACCACACTGGGGACTGCAGCAGCCGTGATCTGCTTTTATAGTGGTTGTGACTCTCACAACCACACAAGGTGAAGCCTCTGATACCTATTTAGGTCATATTGTATCTTAGGCTCTTCATCCTCCTGACTGTAAGCCATAATCATCAACATTAACAAACATTAAACACTTGAAATCGATTACTCTGTTTGTAATAACTCTGTATAATATATGCGTTTCAATTTAAATATTGAATTACTGAAATATATTAACTTTTTGATAATATTCTAACTCATTGAGATGCCCCGGCCCATTACACAGGGGCACACATTCATAAGAATTGTTTAACACATCCAATTGTGGAACTTATTTTTATTCTAAAATCTATTAATTAAAATGTTTAATTTGTTCGTGGCACAACCCTTAGAGTAGTCAGAAGACTGATGGGACACTATCACTGCACAACCCCTTTAAGTGATGATAAAGGCAAGTTACCTTGAGGGTTTGGGCTCTGTTGATCAGGTACGGCAAGTCGAAATTCTGAATATTGTAGCCCGTTATAATATCTGGATCAATGGTGCGCACAAAATCCGCCCACTCCTAAATAAAGAATAAAGAACATGAAATTAGGATGCCAGTAGGATGTGAGGGATTCAGGCTTCACAACTTTAAAAACTTTTTTGTAGCTTGAAACTTGAGTTCTAAACACCAATAATTGAGTGAATAATTGTGAGTCTGCAGGGCACCATTGTCGGGGGCTCCCTGTCCTCTCCAACAGCGGCGGGACGGGATGAAGGTTCCCAGCTCGCGTCGGGACTGCGGGGTCCCCGGTGGCTTTGGCTGCACTGCGGCCAATGTGGTGTACTTGATTGTATGTGCTACATGTGTGGGTGAAAGCCTGTGTATGGGGGAGACGGGGCAGCGACTTGGTACTGGGATGGACTCTCATCACCATACAGCAGAAGAGGGAGGGACAGGTCTACCTGTGCCAGGGCACTTCTGTGGCTTTGATCGCACGCTATTGGATATGAAAATGCTAGTTCTGAAAGGTAACTTCAGATCACAAAAAATCAGGAGAGTATGGGAATATAAACCGATTATGAATTTTGACACATGCAAAGTAGGAATGAATGTCTCACATGGATTTATGTCTTTCTACATTCATTGAGGAATTTTGAAGTCTTGGACCAAAACAACCACTAATCAAAGAACAATAAAACTATCTGTGCCTCGTATCTCTGAACTCTGATTTTACTCCCCAGCTGCTCTTCCCCTCTCCCAAGACAGACCACTATATTCTGCTTTAAGTTAACTATCTTACTTACTGCATGTCATTACTAGCCTGATGAAGAGGCTATAGAGTCTCGAAAGCTTGCTTTGCTTTTTCTTACCACCTTTTCAGTTCGCCATTAAAAGGGCTCAACCAATATATATATATAATATATATATATATATATATAATATATATATATTCCAATATATACTGTTTCAATTCTGAGAAAATAATCTCCAAATTCGGCCTCTGTTCGGACTCCTGAGAGTCTTTACATGGGGGAGATTCTCACATACATAGGGCAGGAAAGTAAGCAGTGAAAGGCGATCTACGGTTATTGTAGTGGCTCTGAGCAAACACATCAACAAGAGCACAAACATAAAAGAAAGCAAATATAGAAATGTGCTAATAACAGTAAATGCAGATTTAGCTTTAGGACGGAGGAATTCTACATTTTCCTTTTGTGCTGGAACAATAGACTGTAATCAGATTATCCACACGGTCCTTTCCAAAACCATAAGGTAATAAATTGCCTGAGACATTTACCGTATTTTTCGCTTTATAAGACGCACCTGATTATAAGACGCACCCCCAAGTTTGGTGAAGGAAAAGAGAAAAAAAATATTTTTTAATGTTAAATGGGTCCGTCTTATAATGCCAGTGTCCGTCTAAGGCTGGTATCACACTGTCCGTGTGATATACAACTAGGTTGGACGTGTCACACATGATTAACTTTGAATGGCCTCCCCCCCTGTCAGGACAGGAGTGTGGAGCTACTTAAAAACACAAGCAGCTGACGCTCGCATCCAGACGTCCAGAGAGGGGGAGGCCATTCCAGTTTAATCATCCATGACACGTCCAACTTGGTCGTATTTCACACTGACTAGTGAATAGGCAGTGCTGGGAGAGCAGTGCACTCTGCACTGTGCTGTAGTGTGATGTCCTGAAATATAGAGGCAGAGCTTGGGGAGCTGTACACTCTGCACTGAGCTGTAGCGTGATGTCCTGTAATATAGAGGCAGAGCTGGGAGAGCAGTGCACTCTGCACTGTGCTGCTGTGTAATGTCCTATAATATAGAGGCAGAGCTGGGGGAACAGTGCACTCTGCACAGTGCTATAGTGTGATGTCCTGTAATATAGAGGCAGAGCTGTAGGAGCTTTCCACTCTGCACTGTGCTGTAGTGTGGTGTCCTGTAATATAGAGGCAGAGCTGAGGGAGCTGTGCACTCTGCACTGTGCTGTAGTGTGATGTCCTGTAATATAGAGGCAGAGCTGGGGGAGCTGTACACTCTGCACTGTGCTGTAGTGTGATGCCCTGTAATATAGAGGCAGAGCTGGGGGAACTGTGCACTCTGCACTGTGCTGTAGTGTGATGTCCTGTAATATAGAGGCAGAGCTGGGGGAGCTGTGCACTCTGCACTGTGCTGTAGTGTGATGTCCTGTAATATAGAGGCAGAGCTGGGGGAGCTGTGCACTCTGCACTGTGTTGTAGTGTGATGTCCTGTAACATAGAGCCAGAGCTGGGGGAACTGTGCACTCTGCACTGTGCTGTAGTGTGATGTCCTGTAATATACAGGCAGAGCTGGGGGAGCTGTACACTCTGCACTGTGCTGTAGTGTGATGTCCTGTAATATAGAGGCAGAGCTGGGGGAACTGTGCACTCTGCACTGTGCTGTAGTGTGATGTCCTGTAATATAGAGGCAGAGCTGGGGGAGCTGTGCACTCTGCACTGTGCTGTAGTGTGATGTCCTGTAATATAGAGGCAGAGCTGGGGGAGCTGTGCACTCTGCACTGTGTTGTAGTGTGATGTCCTGTAATATAGAGCCAGAGCTGGGGGAACTGTGCACTCTGCACTGTGCTGTAGTGTGATGTCCTGTAATATAGAGGCAGAGCTGGGGGAGCTGTGCACTCTGCACTGTGCTGTAGTGTAATGTCCTGTAATATAGAGGCAGAGCTGGGGGAGCAGTGCACTCTGCACTGTGCTGTAGTGTGATGTCTTGTAATATAGAGGCAGAGCTGGGGGAGCAGTGCACTCTGCACTGTGCTGTAGTGTGATGTCTTGTAATATAGAGGCAGAGCTGGGGGAGCAGTGCACTCTGCACTGTGCTGTAGTGTGATGTCCTGTAATATAGAGGCAGAGCTGGGGGAGCAGTGCACTCTGCACTGTGCTGTAGTGTGATGTCTTGTAATATAGAGGCAGAGCTGGGGGAGCAGTGCACTCTGCACTGTGCTGTAGTGTGATGTCTTGTAATATAGAGGCAGAGCTGGGGGAGCAGTGCACTTTGCACTGTGCTGTAGTGTGATGTCCTGTTATATGGAGGCAGAGCTGAACCGGAGGAGCTGTGCTGTAGTGATGATGCTCGGCCTCCAGCCCTGCCAGTTTCAGATGAGTGCAGTGTGAATGAAGATCGGCCACTTCCTGGGTCCCAGCTCTGTGACACAGGGCTCAGCAAACAGAGCAGAGGGATGTTGGAATGCTGACACAAGGTACGGATCTGCCCTGCTCTGCCCCGTCGTCATGGGAGTGATTCAGCACAAGCTCAGAGCTGATTCACTTGCCTCTGCTGCTACATCCCGCTCCTCCATTACTGTAATAGCCCGGGCACGATCTTCCCAGCAGCTGCAGGAAGCTGGGGAGCAGCCAAATGTGCCGGCTATTAGAGTAAAGGAGCGCTCCCTGCTCCCATGCCCAGCTCTGTGCGCTGTCTTCAGTGCGCATGGAACAAGTGAAGTGAATATTCATGCCGGTAATGAGCGGGGACACGTGGTGCTCCTGCCGCCTGATTCTTCAGCAGGGACCATTCCCTGCCACTTCTGACCCCACTTCACCGCTGCCCCCCCCCCCCCCCCAAGTAACCCAGGATGCCAGAATGTTATATTCCGATTATAAGACGCACCCCCACTTTCCTCCAAAATTTGGAGGAAAAAAAGTGCGTCTTAGGGCCCTTTCACATCAGCGTTTTTTGAAATTTGCGGCAGATGCGGTGAAAAAACCACATTTGCCGCAATTACCGCATACCGGCTGCACTTGCGGCGCGGTTGCGGTAAACGCCATGCAAAGTATAGGCGTACTTGCGGCAGGTGCGGCAAGTGCGGTTTTGCACTTGCGGCAGGTGCGGCGGCGAGAAAAACCGCGGTCAGCCGCGGTTTTTTTTCGCGGCCGCACTTGCCGCAAGTACGCCTATACTTTGCATGGCGTTTACTGCAACCGCGCCGCAAGTGCAGCCGGTATGCGGTAATTGCGGCAGATGCGTTTTTTTCACCGCATCTGCCGCAAATTTCAAAAAACGCTGATGTGAAAGGGCCCTTATAAAAGGAAAAATACGGTATTCACTGTAGATTTGATAGAACAGACCCTAAGCAAAGTCATTTACGGATATGAGGTCGGCAGATGCTTTACATGAGCAGAATTTGTGTAAGAAAACCAGCTATATATTTATGATGCTCAGTTGTATAGCGCCATCATATTACACGTCGCTGTACAGACAGTGATCATTACTGTCTCCATTGGGGCTCACAGTCTACATTCACCAATTCCCTATCACTACGTCTTTGGAGAGCGACCCACATATCACGGGGGGGGACCTGCAAACTCCTTGCAATAGTGCTGACCACCGAGCCACCGCACAGGGCTGATCACCGAGCCACCGCGCAGGGCTAATCACCGAGCCACCGCGCAGGGCTAATCACCGAGCCACCGCGCAGGGCTAATCACCGAGCCACCGCGCAGGGCTAATCACCGAGCCACCGCGCAGGGCTAATCACCGAGCCACCGCACAGGGCTAATCACCGAGCCACCGCACAGGGCTAATCACCGAGCCACCGCACAGGGCTAATCACCGAGCCACCGCACAGGGCTAATCACCGAGCCACCGCACAGGGCTAATCACCGAGCCACCGCACAGGGCTAATCACCGAGCCACCGCACAGGGCTAATCACCGAGCCACCGCACAGGGCTAATCACCGAGCCACCGCACAGGGCTAATCACCGAGCCACCGCACAGGGCTAATCACCGAGCCACCGCACAGGGCTAATCACCGAGCCACCGCACAGGGCTAATCACCGAGCCACCGCACAGGGCTAATCACCGAGCCACCGCACAGGGCTAATCACCGAGCCACCGCACAGGGCTAATCACCGAGCCACCGCACAGGGCTAATCACCGAGCCACCGCACAGGGATTAATCACCGAGCCACCGCACAGGGCTAATCACCGAGCCACCGCAAAGAGCTAATCACCAAGCCAAAAGATGAATATATCAGCTGTATATTTATATGAGAAATCCTAACATCATGATGTATTGGGTCCTCATGGACTAACATTAAAAAATACTGCTCTGACCCAGCATGAGTAGCAGGTGAAATTATTCCATTTGACATTTTTGGGATTTGTGGTGATTTTTTTGATTTTAAGACGTTTTATAACAGTTATATCCAGAAACAGGGAAACCAATCAGGGTACTGCATTTTTGATGGTTTAGTCAAGTTTCTCTTTTAAAGGGGTTGTTCACTACCAGGAACTCATTATTAAATTAAGTGCTCTCCCTTGTAAAATAAAAACACCATATCCGCACCGACGCATCTCCAGCGATATTTGGTCTCGTGCGACATTGTTATCCCAAGTGAACCCTGCAGTCAATCACTGGTCACTATTGGGCTGCTGCTTGTCCAAAGTTCATCTGAAGGCGTGAATCTCAGAGAAACCGAAGAAGTGAGAGCGCAGCTGCTGATTGGCTTTAGGGCTCACGTGGCATAACACTTTCAGGCAGAACAAGCTCCAATGTAGGAAGTGGGTAGAGCAAGAGGCAAGTAGAGCAGGAGGAGGGTATGGCAGAAGGAGGGAGTGGCAGCAAGAGGGTGGGCGCAGCAAGAGGCCGGAATATGGCGTCATCATTTTGCAAGGGGGATTACTTTGTCTAAAAAGGAATTGACCAATTAGAGGAAAACCTATTTAATACAAGGTAAAAATTTAAGGAACATTTATGAAATCATGAAACAATCTCCAGTTAAAGTTGAGTGTGGTGCCTTTACAAAGAAACAGTGGAGAGAACGTACCTTAAGAAGATCATTTTCCCTCTCAAAGCAAAGCACCTGCGAGCCGACAATGCTGGCGCATTTACCCAGAGTGAAGACATTACGTATGAAGGGATCCTTCTCCCCCTGCCGCAGCACCATATTGGCAATCTGGATGACCGGATCTTTGTCCGGCTCGGGGAACACTCCTACAGGGAGGAGAGAAGCACAGATCACACAGTAAAGTACAGATTTACACAGTAAAACACAGACAATGATTTTAACTTGTACAGTAACTCGACATAACACTGAAAATGGATTAGATTCCCTTCATATCTGATGAGAGATGTATGTGACTGAGTGGCATTTTTGACTTGTATTCAAGATGTGCCTTGAGAATTCTAGGCAAATGCCACATGTCTCCAGGACAGCTTGAGTTTCTTTATAACTTGATTGTGGTGGTTTATCCACAGCCCGGACTATCCTGCGGTGCAAACTTTCATTAGTTTTCCTATGCCATTCTCATCCAGGTAATTTAGCTACAGTGCCATGGATTGTAAACTTCTTGATTATGTTGTGTCCTATGTCCTGGGAGATTAGCTACAGTGCCATGTGTTGTAAACTTATGTTTTGCACCATGGACAAAGGAACATCAAGATCTCTGTAGATGGACTTGAAAAATATCAATAATCTCAAGGTTACAACAATTGTGGTTCTCAAGTGCTCAGACAGTTCTCTTCCTTTTCTGATCTCCATGCTTAGTGTGGCACATACAGACACACAATGCAAACATTGAGGCAACGTCTCCCCTTTTTATCTGGTTTCAGGTAGGATTTTCATATTGCCCACACCTGTTACTTGCCACAGGTAAGTGAGCGAGCATCACGTGCTTGAAACAAAGTTGTTAACCCACAATTTTGTCCGGCCCATTTTTGGGGTTGTGTGTGAAATCATGTCCAATCTGCCTTTTTTTCCTCTGTTCCAGTGCACACAAAGGAAATAAAAATGTGCATAAGACGACATGTGTGACTGCAATAATTTTCTGAGAGAAATACTTCATTTTCCAGAACAAAAGGACATAAACAAAACTGGTGCAAGAGGATGATGCCAATAAAACACTTACCTTTCCTTCCAGCACATTCAATGTCAAAGCTGAGAACTCGGAGAGGGGCGATCTTCTGCCATTCTCCTTCCGCGGGATGACTAATGAGATCCGACCAACTGATATCAACCTCTAACTGGGCAAGAGACATCTGCCGGAGATCACACACAGGTCAGAGGATCGGCCGCCGCAATGTAAGGGAGTGTACGGCCGCCGCAATGTAAGGGAGTGTACAAGAAAATCTCCTCTGCTCACCTTCCTGGGGTCTTCCCCTCCTTGATTCTCCTTCCGTATACAATATTTCCCAGCAGGAAGCTCAATCCAATTACATCCAACAATATCATTGTCCACCATAAACCTGAAAGTCAAAAGATTACAAAATAAAATCTGCCTTTTAAAAAGGGGATAAAAAAACATTTGCAATAAAGGGATGCTCCGGGCACATCAAAATGATGGCCTTTTCTTTGGACAGGTAACCAGTATCAGATCTGGGATGCTAGTATTTTTTTTTTTTATGTATAAAAACTCTACCAAACTAAGCGTAGGAGTTTGTGATTTTTTTTTTTGCTTAATACACTGAAAGATTACTACTAAGAAATTACAATAAGTGTTGCAGTGTAGCCCCAGCTGAAACCCCAGGCCTAAAAATCACACATAAACATGTACAGAATTACCTGATCTCAAAGTCAATGTTGGCCTCATAGGCACTAAAGCTGCCAAACCGTATCCCTTGCTCCAGGAGACGCTTGGCAGGTGCTATCAGCCGGGGGAAGGCCATGGTGATTTTAAGAAATGGAGAAATCTTCTTACCATGATATCCATACATATCTATGGTGTAAAATAGGTCAAGTTACACATCAATATGTAGGAAAATAATTAAAAATGCAATGTTTAACTATTGCAAACATTTTATTAACTACTAAGCCATGTACAGAGCCTGGTCAGGGACAGGTCAGTTCTTGCATACTCATGTGGCTGCATAAAGATGGGTGCTACCGGACACAGCAAGTGATCCCTCTATTTATTACATCTCATCTAACACCTCCCACTTGTCCTTGATGGATAGCTTTATTGTTATGACAAGCACTGAAATCTCATGCATTTGCCCATGTCTTCCTGAGCCAAGCCCGTGCCTTCCTGAGCCAAGCCCGTGCCTTCCTGAGCCAAGCCCGTGCCTTCCTGAGCCAAGCCCGTGCCTTTCTGAGCCAGCCAGTGTCTTCCTGAGCCAAGCCCATGCCTTCCTCTCCCATTGTGAGAAACAGAAATACTGACATACACAGCAGTCAGTGCAGCCCTTGATTATGTAGGGAGAAAACATGGTGTCACTGAGCATTCAGGACCAGCCAGGCAATGGGGAAGGCTGAGTTTATGGATAATAGCTGGAGTAGTTAAAAGGATCAGGAACTAGCCCCCATGGGTATTTGCCAGGACTAAGACCTTCCCCCATCCCCAAAAACTTGCCAGGACCGGGACCCCCACCCCATAAATCTGGCTCCCGAGTGCTTCTCAGGACCAGTATCACCCCGTCCCTTCTCCGGGCAACTGCCAGGACAGAAATCCACACCTTCTTCCCCAGACACTTTTTGAAACTGGGCCCACATCTTCACACAAGGCACTTGCCAAGATCGGGACTCATCTGTCCAGGTACTTGCCCTACCCAAAGGCACTTGCCAGACTGGGACCCACTGGGATCCAAATTCGCAATTACTTGCTAGGATCAGGACCCACACCCCCAGGTATTTTCCAGTTCTGTGAGCCAACACCCCAGAAACTTGCCAGGTCAAGGACCCACACTCCCAATTACTTGCAATGACCAGACCCAAAGCACCCAGGAACGTTTCTGGACCAAGAGCCACACCTGGAACTTGCAAGGATTGTGATCCGCATCCCCCAAGGCACTTGTCAGGTTGGGGACCCACATTACCAAGACCCACAAACCTAGGAATCAATGCTGTGGAGTCGGTAAGCCAAACCACCATCTCCAACTTCCACATACATGGATCATGGTTAAATGATAAATTTATTGTACAACAACATTCAGCACATACTGCATTAAACTACTATACCCAATTTATTATATAATTTAGGAGTCGGAGTCAGTCCATTTTCTACCGACTCCAACTCCACAGCCATACCAGGAACCACACCCATTGGAACTTGTCAATAATGGAACCCACAGTCCGAAGAAACTTGCCAGGACGGGTGCATTGCCAGATCCTTTGTATAATCAAACAAAGCTGATTCTCTCAATACTGAGCTATGTATCTGCGGAGACACAAGTGTGTCTTAACATATTTCCATTCCCCACCCTAGGATTCGGTAATGGTTTAGCAAGTATACAGCACCTGAAGACGTCCTCTAATATAATGACCTCCCCACCGAGCCTCTGAGTGACTTTCTATTCATAGTGATTCTCTTTCCAGGACATGGACCATCACAGGCTTTAAGAGCAGTTTTGGGAATTATAGGTCCTACAGCTAGGACCCCAACAATCACTGTGGGGGCCTGTCCAAATAATTGTGAGGACATGAGATAAACAAGGTTATAAGTGACTGGAGATGAGGCAGATACCAGGTAATCTAGTGGCTCAGATAATGTACAACAGCAAATATCCCCCCAGCACTCATGGCCAGCATCAGCAGAGGTCCCATTTAAGAATGTTTTCCCCAAAAATTGCTAAAAACACTAGAGACTACAGGACGTGCGAAACATAATCACTCACTCTCTTTCTTAAGGATGTCAACGGCCAGGACTGCCTGCGAGAGGTTGTCCTTGTTGGATCTCATGTCCTTGATCACGACATTGTTCAGCTCCTTCTTGAACTCGCTCAGGGACTCTTCTTTAAAACCTAAAAAAACAATCAGATACAAATGAAGGCCCAATATCAGACAAAGTGGGCCGAGTAGAGCATCGACAGCACATTTACTAGTCTCGTTAGCCATCAGTAGCCACCCTGCTCTTCAGGAAGGCCCAGAAGATGTCTCCGTGCCCCAATCATCAAGATCCTCACCTTTCCATGTCGCATGCGCCACAATTTGGAAGTTACAAGCGCTCCTACAGAACTGATCACACAGCTCCATCAATGGAAAAATAGAGTGGTCGTAGGTCTCAGAAAAAAAGCCAATTTATTTCTTAATTCTCTTTTTTTTTTTCTTTTTAACAAACTTATGAATTTTTGTCGATTACTTAAATTAAAAAAATAAATAAATAACCCTCGCAAGTCTGGTATTGTCGTAATCACAATTGACTTAAATCAATTGTTTTTACTATGAAATAAATGTCATAAAACCTGGAAGCGAGCATCATGTGAACGTAGGTATGTGATTTGCACATTTCTGGCCACATTCCCACTAGACTTGTCCAGCCTCGTTCATGTCTAGTCGACATGTGACAGCACGTAAGCAAGATGCATCACCTCTCAGAGAATCCTGACAGTGCGCAGTGTGAGCGTTCACAGTCACAAAGACAAACTGTACCCCAAGGCCGGACAACCCCTTTAACACCCAGTCTTTAAAATCTGGAAAAAAAAAGCGCCCACAATTGTAAAAAGAAAAGACAAAAAATAAAAACAAAAAAAAACAGGCAAAATTACATAAAATAAACTTAAAAAGCGCAAATTAAAAAGAAGAAACTGGAACAAAAATTAAAAAGGACTAAACACAGACACTAAAAATACATATATACATACATACATATACACTAATAATAATGTGGTTTCCGGACACATACCTGGCTGGCAGGGCACATAGAAGTATGGGGCGAAGCCGTGTATATGGCAGCATATGCTGTTCCCATCCGCTGTGACCCCAAACATCCTGATAATGGGTACAGGACCCTTTGTGGCACCGGGCATCCCAGGAATATGGGACCCTGTAAGACATCATTGGGTAAGTAGTGGGAGACAGAGCTTACAATCAATTTTAGGCTACATTCACACGACCATATTTTCAGTACAAGGGCTGTCCGTTGTAAAAGTGACATCCCACAGACAGCACCGGACCAATGGTATTTACTATGGGAGCTCAGATGACAATTTTTCACACTTGACACAAAAGCATAACACATGGTATCCTACAGGTGAAGAACACCGCAATATTGTGATAGAACATGTCCTGATCTTCTTCTTCACGGATCTCACTCTACAATATTGAAACTTATAGTCATCAGGTCAGAGCTGTCCAATATTTGCTTGTTTTATTACGGCGGCTTTCCTGAGTATTCATTGTTTTAGTAAATCCGCCATATGGTTCCAGGATTAAGGATTTTTTTATTTAGGTTTTTTTTTTTTGGTCTTTACTAAAGAGGGAAAAACTCATTGGGTAATAATGCAGAGTAGCGTAAAGACACGCCCCTGAGGGCTCTCTGAGCACTGACCCCTTAGGAAAGACCATAAATAATAGCACTAAAAAAAACCATATCTATAGAATAGTCGGAATGGCAATTGGGAGACCTGTGGTCTGAAGATGAAGGTGGAGCCTCCTGCATTTATGAGATATTCTATGTACAGTGTGTTGTGAAAGTATTTGGCCCATTTGAACTTTTCAACCTTTTGCCACATTTCAGGCTTCAAACATAAAAATATAAATTCTAATATTTTTGTGAAGAATCAACAAGTGGGACACAATCATGAAGTGGAACGTAATTTATTGGATATTTTAAACTTTTTTAACAAATAACTGAAAAGTGGGGCGTGCAATATTATTCAGCCCCTTCACTTTCAGTGCAGCAAACTGACTCCAGAAGTTCGGTGAGGATCTCTGAATGATCCAATGTTGTCCTAAATGACTGGTAATGATAAATAGAATCCACCTGTGTGTAATCAAGTCTCTGTATAAATGCACCTGCTCTGTGATAGTCTCAGGGTTCTGTTTCAAGTGCAGAGAGCATCATGAAGACCAAGGAACACACCAGGCAGGTCCGAGATACTGTTGTGGCAAAGTTTAAAGCCAGATTTGGATATAACAAGATTTCCCAAGTTTTAAACATCTCAAGGAGCAGTGTGCAAGTTATCATATTGAAATGGAAGGAGTATCAGACCACTGCAAATCTACCAAGACCCAGCCATCCCTCTAAACGTTCACCCTCGAACAAGGAGAAGACTGATCAGAGAGGGGGGTCAGAAGCCTGGGAGGTCCTGTTGCCCTATGCATGGCCGGCGAGGGACATAGGTGTAGGGTACCTTGTCCCTCTCACAACCAGAGGGTACAGCAGAGTGTAGCCCTAATGTCTGTCGCCCTAATGCATATACTAGGTGAGGAGATACCTGAGGAGATATAAAAGTGAGAGCGTTAGGAAAAAACGAGTCCAAAAATAGCGAGGAACAGTGAAAAGGGAAAGGACCAATGGCCCGGTCTGCCTCCTGTGACACTAAGCAAAAAAAACTAACTATTTCTTGCTGGGCTCAGGCCGTACAATGCTGAGGAGGAGCTAAAACGTTTTGTTTTGCCTAGTGTCGCCTCCTAGTGGCAGCAGCATACACCCATGATCCTGTGTTCACCAATGAACGAAAGAAAATAATTTTTGTGATCTGGAGGCCCATGAGGGGGAGTCTAAGATGCCTGAGGAACGCTGTCAGAAGCCGGTGTCTGGCTTTGTATCACATCTGCGGCAAGTCATAACAGCCAGACGGGCACAACTAAGTAATAAAGAAGCATGCCATGAAGGATGAATAATCAAACTAGAATATTTTTATGAATTTGGAGAAGCCACTTGTTATATTAAATCTGTGTTGAGCAAATGACATTATTCTTACCTGACTGTCAAACAGGAAAATGTGGATTTTGTATGATGAAGCCATGTCAGCCACCATATTGATCGCGGAGTAACAGATATTGGGTAATTTATTGCACATCACAGTGTTAGATTAATGTGTGATTTACAGATATGCTGAACGTCTGCTCCGGGCAGAGGATACTTGTGATTTATTACCGGCTCACATTATTGTAGTCAATGAGTCATCACATATCCCATCCCCAAAAGGGGAATTTTTTTCTTTTTTCAGACTTGGAAGCCCTGACATAGGCGGGAAGATTATTTCAAGGGAAATTTCTCACCCGACACCATCACAATCCTCCACTCTCCACAACCATAAAGGGTAGAATAATGATAACAGATACAAGAAAAATGAACACTGCTTCCCTATAACAGTAATAATGAGCGACGTAATCGCAATGACGGCACTTCCTTATTGGCACGGGTTGGATAATGGTAACTACCTGCAAACACAGGGCCTTCCCTCCATCTGGCAGCAGATCTTAAACCCTTTAGTATGTTTTATTTGCACAAACCTTGTTGTATGCAGGGACCACCCTGTGAGCCTCTGCTGATCTACTGTACCAGCCTCAGACCACTATAGCATCCACCAGGGTGGATTGATTTAAATCACGCCGATTTAAATCATGATTTAAATCACGATTTAAATCAAAAGGTTTTTTTCTATTTAAATCGGATCGATTTAAATCATGATTTTAATCATGATTTAAATCACTGATTTAAATCAAAAGGTTTTTTTTTAATATAAATCACGATTAAAATGAGAAGTGAGAGCAGTGTGCATGTGCGCCCATAGTTACACGGACGAAACTAGGGGCAACGATCTAACGCCAGGGTGAGGGGGGGACCCCAAAGTAAGTAAAAATCTTTTTTGTTTTACTATATGGCAATAGGTAGGTGTTTAAAAGCAGCATGTCTTAATTGTATAAACTATTAATAGCCTCCACATTTTGTTCATACTGCCCCTTTAATTCCACACTTCTAGCTTGGTTTCAGTTTTGGTTTAGTTTCTTTTTCCCTGCATTCAGTTGACATGCCCAAACTTGTTGGATAGTCAGCAGTACTTGGCTCAGGCTGTAGTAACATCAGCAGTGCTTGGCTCAGGCTGTAGTAACAATCAAACTTCATAAGTGATCTGTGTGAGCCATGGCAGCAGGTCGTAAGAGAGACCCTATTTGGGTTCATTTTGTTGAGATGCCAGCAGCAAATCTTGGAAAGAAAGGTGCAAGAGCAAAGTGCAAATACTGTCAAAAGGATATCCAAGGACTTGTTTGCCGTTTGAAATCACATTATGAAAACTGCAACCAGAAGGGAAATGAAGATGTTGATAGTGATACAACTAATGTCAATGAACCCCCACAGCTTCTTATGCACCAGGAGCCTAGTACTAGTGGTAAGTCTGGCAATTAATTTACAACCTATTTTTTTAACAGACATTTTACTGGGATGGTTAAAGTCTATGAAAAGAAAAATTTCTAGCACTGGTAGTTCTGGAGTATAGAATTTAAATTTATGTTAAGGCAATATTTCACAGAAAATTAACGCTAAAGGACATGTGCACCTTTATTTTTTTAAGGTGCACATGCCCCCCCCCGCAGCGCTCTTACCTCCGATCCCCGCAGCGCTGAGATCCGTGGCTTCGTTTTGACCGTCCGCCTCCCGTCCTCCGGTTGCGGCCTACTCGCAGTGATCCAGCGGCGTGACGTCAGCGGGCCGCACGCTCCATTGAAATGAATGGAGGCGCGCTCGCGGACGGGCAGAACGAAGCCACGGATCCCCGCAGCGCTGACATCGGAGGTAAGTGAGCTGCGGGGGGAGGACATGTGCACACTGTGACTGGCTGCACCTTAAAAAATAAAGGTGCACATGTCCTCCCCCGCAATCAAATGATTTAAATCAAAAAAATCTGATTTAAATCAAAAAAATCTGATTTTTTTGATTTTTTTAAAAAAATCAAGATTTTTATCCACCCTGGCATCTACTAAGCTAAAGATAGGACTCGGAAAAAAGTGGTATAGATGTATAGGTGGAAGAACAAAAATGGCACCTCTCTTGTACTAATCCGATGTTCCAGCGCTGAGAATTTGCATTTTGAAACAAGCCTGAAGTGCACTGGGAGGGGGCGTGTCCACAGTCCAAGTGCAATGACACGCCCAGTGCACTTCCAGGATAATTTGCTTCAAAGCTTGATTTCTCAGCGCTGGCACATCGGATTACTACAAGACAGGTGTCCTGTTTATTGTTGTCTGATCTATGCAGACAAACTACTATCTTGATAAAATTGTCCTAACACGTTTCCTTTAGCCCCTTCCCACATCCGCTGCACATGAAGCAGGTGTATGGAGAGGGCTCACCGACTGAGTCTTCACTGTACCCGGCTCTATGTCCCAGCCAGGACCTGCCTTTGATAGGCGCGGGTGGACTGGAGCTCCGCTTAGGACTGCTATTCCTTCCTGCTGGATCCACTTATGACTTTGGCATCACACCATAACAAATCATATAGTTATCACTACAAAGATAGGCAAAGATGGGTGCTAATGCGCAGAAGGTTTATTTATAGCACATGATAATGATCATCCGCACCACAGTCAAAAATGACTCACAACGTAAACAAGACTCTCTGGAGACTCACAAGTCACAGTCTCCAAAATAGTTTTAAAAACTTCTGCATTTTCTCTTAAGTTTGCAGCAGGTCAGTGCTGAAGAAATCCATCACATACGTCCGATATCTACACTGCAGTCAGGGCAGAAAGAACTATTCAATTGAAAGGGAATATCCACCTATATCATGGAAAGGGAAAGTTTGAGGGGACATTACGGAGAGGGGCAGTGTGGAGTGGGACATTATGGAGAGGGGCAGTGCGGGGGGACATTGTGGAGAGGGGCAGTGCGGGGGGACATTGTGGAGAGGGGCAGTGCGGGGGGACATTGTGGAGAGGGACAGTGCGGGAGGACATTGTGAAAGAGGGGCAGTGCGGGGGGACATTGTGGAGAGGGGCAGTGCGGGGGGATATTGTGGAGAGGGGCAGTGCTGGGGGGCATTGTGGAGAGGGGCAGTGAGGGGGGACATTATGGAGAGGGGCAGTGAGGGGGGACATTATGGAGAGGGGCAGTGCGGGGGGACATTATGGAGAGGGGCAGTGAGGGGGGACATTATGGAGAGGGGCAGTGAGGGGGGACATTATGGAGAGGGGCAGTGCGGGGGATATTATGGAGAGGGGCAGTGTGGGGGGATATTATGGAGAGGGGCAGTGTGGGGGGATATTATGGAGAGGGGCAGTTTAGGGGGATATTATAGAGAGGGGTAGTGTGGGGGGATATTATGGAAAGGAGCAGTGTGGGGACAATATTATGGAGAGGAGCAGTTTGGGGGGATATTATGGAGAGGGGCAGTGTGGAGGGATATTATGGATAGGGGCAGTGTTGAGAGATATTAAGGAGAGGAGCAGTGTGGAGGAATATTATGGAGAGGGGCAGTGTGGAGGGATATTATTGAGAGCGGCAGTATGGAGGGGGGGGGAATTATTTTATAGAGAGGGGCAGTCTGGGGGAAAATTATATTATGGAGAGGAGCAGTGTGGGGGTGGGGGGAATTATATTATGGAGAGGGGCAGTGTAGGGAGGAAAGTATATTATGGAGAGGGGCAATGTGGTAGAAATTATATTATGGAAAAGGGCAGTGAGGAGGGACAGAATGGAGAGGGGAGCTTGTCAGCCCCTGCTGTTACATGCAGCAGTGCGATGAGGTCAGCACTCTGCATCGGACACAAGCCCTAGAAGGCGCTCCGTGGAGAAGCTAAAGATTAAATGTGTAATAATTTTAGATAAGGGAAGAATTAGGGATACTGGCAAAGCACACACACTTTTTTTTTTTTTAAAGGGGGGGGGGGGAAGCAGATTGTAAAAAGGGGCACAGTATAGCGAGGGGAAGTGGGATGGGGCAAATTTTACTTTGCAAAAACAAGAGTTCCGGGCACTAGTAGCTGTGCATGTTTTCACTAGAAAGACTCAGCAGAAGACTAGGGTGTTGTTCAGGTCATGTGGAAAGACATTGTGCAGACAAAGTATGCAGAGAAATGACGGCACTCACCCAGTACTATCTTCCAAGTGCGATGTTATTCCATGCTGGAATGAGGGCCACAGGTGTACAGGGAGGGAGAGGAGTGCGGAGGAGGATGACAGGCGCTCCCTTTCACATGGGTCACGCTTCAACGGACCTATTGAAGCGTGACCCATGTGAAACGGAGCGCCCGTCATCCTCCTCCGCACCCCTCTCGCTCCCTGTACACTGGTAGCCCTCATTCCAGCCTGGAATAAACATCGCACTTGGAAGATAATACTGGGTGAGTGCCGTCATTTCTCCACATAATTTGTCTGCAAATTTTATTTTTCTTATTTAAATTCAAGTATATTTTTGGCTACAAATAATTTTTTGCAATTTGCCTGCACTGAAAATGTTACATCCGATTACCTTATATAGCCTCTTTGCTGTGCCATCTACAGAACGAGTTAACTGAGTGAGCTCACTCTGATGGTCCAATTAAAGGATTTTATTTTTACAGAGCCGAGATGAACTCCTACGGTATGACATGTACCCTAATAGAGCATTTGGACGGGCTGCCTGCAGGATGGATAGACTTTGCATACACTCAGTTTTCTCTTAAACTCACTGCTCTGCTCATCTTACACAGATTCTGAATTACTGGATTATAGTCCATTTTCTAACAGCTGCATTCACAATTCTCCCAGCTGCAGATTGAAATCTCCCATTATCTGCTGCTTGTCCAGTGTCTGCACCCACAATGTGGGCAAGCTACTGAGGAATTACAATGGCTCCTTAATCAGCTGATCGCTGAAATGTTTACGCGGAGAAATGAACATTTGTTCCTTCAACCATCGGCCCATGTAAAAGGGTCATGTAGGCTATGGACATCTGGCACATACGTATTTTACAAATTTAGCAGATCTACTTCTGGCAGCTCTTACTAGTCCCCCAATAACAGCAGTATGTGGGGGGGTGTTCACAGACTTTCACAGAAAGGAGTGGGAAGAAATTGTCTTAATGAGTGTAAACATATCAAGCTCCAGAAAATGAGCAGATGAAAAAAAAATTAGTGCAGGATAGAAGCTGTGCTGATCCAACCTATATTACAGGGAGGGAAAGTCCCACTATCTTATAATGAAGTGCTAGACACAGTCTGGTCCAATGTCAATAACCTGTGTGCCCAGACAGGTGATTCACTGGTATTCTACTACCTGACACCATCTGCGGCTCCTATTTACATTAACCAGTCGATCAAAAGATTAGCCGTCGATGCAGTCAGGTAGGAGGCGCTGGGTCCTGAAATGCGATTTGCACCATTACATAAACCATCTATTACAAAGTACTCGAAATGCTTATTCCTGGGTGACAGGAAAGAGTTTCTGGACGATCCTCTCTTTTTACAACTCACCAATGTAATGATCTAGTTCAATCTGATGAAAGCATAAGGAATCCTTCAGCGGATCAATAGGAGGAAGAGCAGGTCGCAGCCATTTGGGTGAAATTTTGGCAGAGGGTTTACCTGGAAGAAAAGAAAAAGAAATATAATTCTGCAGCTTTTCCATGACTGCCTACAGACTTTATAAGGCTGGATCAATAGTTATCACACACCTTAAAGCCGTTCAGTCACCAGAGTTCACAATACAAACTATAGGACATGAAGAAGCTGGTGTACTTACTTTGAAAATGCAAGTCAAGATGGCTGTACAGCCCTGACGTTAACCCGAGCAAGTTAAAGAGATCATGAGTCCAAGTGTAGTCAGTCTCCACCCACCAAGTCTGACAGCTGCAGCTTGTACTGAGCAGCTGCGGGGAGGAGGGACCCTGAGGAGCTGTCAATCAGGCAGAGACTGAGTCTAAGGGTAGGTGCACACTGGCCGGGCTATGGTCGGTTTAGATGTGTAAACCGCCGGTCGGTTTACATAAATTTCATGTAAATTTATGTTAATCCAAACCGGCGTTTGGATTAACATAGAAACCTGTGTAAACCGACACCCGGTGTGCAGACACCGGCGGTTTACACATGCTCATCCGTTGCTAACCCGCTGGGTTCCCAGCGGGTTAGCAAAGAATGAGCATGTTCTATAAACCGGCCGGTTCTGCAGCGACTGCAAGCAGAATCATGTACTGCTTCCAGCCGCTGCAGAACCGCCGGCGCTAACCCGATGGCCACCCGCCTGTCACCCGCCGCACATACCCGCCAGGAAGCCGGTGGACGGCTCCGGAGCTTCCGGGCGGGTCCGCCCAGCCGCTGCCGACCAACCCGCCGGCCAGTCTGCACATACCCTAAAATTGTCCAAAGGATTATACAGTCATTCTTATCTTGTATTGTGGGATATGGTGACACGTTCATATTAACTCCTTCCAGACATAAGACATCCGCAAAGGATACATATCAGATATCTTCTATAGTAAAAATTATAAAATACGAGTTTATCTATAAATAAGTAAGAGTTTCCTACCAACAGGTAAGACGTCTGCAGTGGAACAGGCATCGCTCATCTCCATAGCCATGTCCGCTTCCACCTCATCTAAGTACGCCAGCTCTTCTTCAAACTGGGATGGTTGGTCCTCATCCCAGTCCGTCTTCTTCTTCTTGGTCTGGGAGGAGGAGAAGCCTCCGGCAGGAGCTGCCTTTTTACGCTTGAAGTCCATCTTTAATGTCTCTAAAAGTCAAAGACATTGTGAATGAAAAGTAATGGAAACGTGAACAGATTATATTTTTATTTTGTTAAAATCAACGATACGATTCCACAAATATGGGCCTTTATGGTCAGACAAAGGGGTGTGACTCACAGGATCCTCAGGGGAGTGTCTTTAGGATGATTTTATAAACACTGCACCTTAGAAACAGGAAAAATTAGCACTAAATAAAAGGGCCGATATCTCTGGAACTGAATTGTGGATTTACAAAAAAAAACGTGACACTCGGGTGCAGCGAGAAGAAATGAAAGAAAACAACATCCACTTTTGACTGGGTAACAAGTGCTTGATAAGTCCAAAAGCAGGAGCCATGCTAACGATGTCACTGGGATAGGAATCTCTGAACTTGTCATGATTGTTCACTGAAAAGTTACTTTCTTTCAAAAATAGATAAATCAATCACAATTTGGACAAATATGGCTATTGGGACCTCACAATACACAGCGTCCGGCACACTGACACTGCCCAGGGTGTAAATTACCAGGGGAATCCCTGAACAAGCAGGACCTGCAAAGGGGTCTGAACAACCGATAGATGTGAATTCAGCTCTGGAGGAGGAAATGGGCTAAAATCATAATGAGGTGGAAGGGTGCAGGACTGGATTTCAATGGTATTTGAATCCTCAAATGGTGGAGGAGGGATCCGTCAGCTCCCTGCTCCACCAATCACCCTGTGAGTCTCAGGGCAGCAGAAGTGATGACATTACAAGATCGTGGTTCCATGCAGCTGGTACAGTCTGCACACAGCACAGACCTGAGGAGCACATCAGGGGAGCGGGGCTGGGAGAGCATTTTGTATTTTGCCATCGTACTGTGCGCAGGGACATTACACTGTGCCAAGGGGTCATCATATGATGTGTGGGGGATTAGTAGAGATCATCATAGTGTGTTTACCCCTCCCATAGAGCCAGGCTCATCACAGTGTACCTTCCAATAGAGCCAGGCTCATCACACTGTACCCTCCTATAGAGCCAGGCTCATCACACTGTACCCTCCTATAGAACCAGGCTCATCACAGTGTACCTTCCAAAAGAGCCAGGCTCATCACACTGTACCCTCCTATAGATCCAGGATTATCACACTGTACCCTCCTATAGAGAAAGGCTTCTTACAGTATAACCTCCTATAGAGCAAGGCTTATCACAGTGTAACCCCTCCTATAGATCCAGGATTATCACACTGTACCCTCCTATAGAGCCAGGCTCATAACAGTGTACCCTCCTATAGAGCCAGGCTCATCACAGTGTACCCTCCTATAGAGCCAGACTTATCACACTGTACTCTCCTATAGAGAAAGGCTTCTTACAGTATAACCTCCCATAGAGCAAGGCTTATCACAGTATAACCTCCTATAGTGCCAGGCTTATCACAGTGTACCCCTTCTAAAGAGCCAGGCTTCTCACGGTGTACCCTCCTATAGAGCCAGGCTTATCACACTGTACTCTCCTATAGAGAAAGGCTTCTTACAGTATAACCTCCTATAGAGCAAGGCTCATCACACTGTACCCAGGGCCGGCGTTAGGGGGGGGCAGACTGGGCAGTTGCCTAGGGCCCCCACTTTCTTAGGGGCCCCCAAAGGAACTGAACTGAAAATAGCAATAGAACAGTAAAAATAAAAAAAAAAAATACACATATTTGGTATTGCTGCGTTCGTAAGAATCTAAGCTATCCATATACGAAGTAAATTAATCCAATTGGTAAATGCGCGTAACGGAAAAAAAATTAAAACGCCAGAATTGTTTTTTTGGGCCACCACGTTGTTACAATATAATGCAATAAAAGGTGATCAAAAATGTTGTATCTGACTCAAAATGGGATCAGTGAAAATGTCAGCTCATGGCACATAAAGTAAGCCCTCACATAGCCCTATATCTTCAAAAATTAAAACATCATGGGTCTTGGAAAATGGCGAATAAAGCAAATGTATTTTAAATATTATTATTATTTTTTTTTTTTTTTTTACAAATTTCTGGGGTTTTTTATGATTGAAATAAAAATGTTCAGTATCTTCTTATTCTGGCCTAGATAATCAACTTATGAAGTCACTTTTACCATATAGATAACATGATGAATAAAAAACTCAAACAAATTGTGGAATTGCACTTTTTTTGCACTTTTATTTGCAATTTCAAAGCACTTGGAATTTTTTTCTCATTCTCCAGTACATTTTGTGGTAGAATTAATGATGTCAATCAAAAGTACAACTCATCCCACAAAAAACAAGCCCTCATACGGCGATGTGGAAGGAAGAATAAAAAAGTTCTGGCTCTTGGAAGATGTGGAGGGAAAAATAAAAACGAAAAATCGCTCAGTGATAAAAGTTATAAAATCCTTGTAATTGCCGTAAAATAGCAGCCGGAGCGCCCCCCGCAGGCTTCAATCTTCACATGTTCATGATGGGAGTAATTAGAGTTTGGGGATCTCCTTAATTCCTACATTTGTAGCCAGTTATCAAGCAGAACTTACAAGGCTTTAAAGGGGATGTTCAGGATTACCGTATATACTCCTGTATAAGCCGACCCGTGTATAAGCCGACCCCCCTACTTTTGCCCCCAAAAACTGGGAAAACTTATTGACTCGCGTATAAGCCGAGGGTGGACTCCAGCACAGGTATACAACCCCCAGCAGTGAGGTATACAGCAGCCTCCCCAGTGGTAGTATACAGCAGCAGCCCCAGTGGTAGTATACAGCAGCCCCAGAGGTATATACAGCCCCAGAGGTATATGCAGCCCCAGAGGTATATGCAGCCCCATATGCAGCCCCAGAGGTATATGCAGCCCCATATGCAGCCCCAGAGGTATATGCAGCCCCAGAGGTATATGCAGCCCCATATGCAGCCCCAGAGGTATATGCAGCCCCATATGCAGCCCCAGAGGTATATGCAGCCCCATATGTATATGCAGCCCCATATGCAGCCCCAGGGGTATATGCAGCCCCAGAGGTATATGCAGCCCCAGAGGTATATGCAGCCCCAGAGGTATATGCAGCCCCAGAGGTGTATACAGCAGCCCTAGTGGTGTATACAGCAGCCCCAGTGGTAGTATACAGCAGCCCCAGGGCTGTATACAGCAGAAGCCCCAGGGTTGTATACAGCAGAAGCCCCAGGGCTGTATACAGCAGAAGCCCCAGGGCTGTATACAGCAGAAGCCCCAGGGCTGTATACAGCAGAAGCCCCAGGGCTGTATACAGCAGAAGCCCCAGGGCTGTATACAGCAGAAGCCCCAGGGCTGTATACAGCAGAAGCCCCAGGGCTGTATACAGCAGAAGCCCCAGGGCTGTATACAGCCGCAGCCCCAGGGCTGTATACAGCCGCAGCCCCAGGGCTGTATACAGCCGCAGCCCCAGGGCTGTATACAGCCGCAGCCCCAGGGCTGTATACAGCCGCAGCCCCAGGGCTGTATACAGCCGCAGCCCCAGGGCTGTATACAGCCGCAGCCCCAGGGCTGTATACAGCCGCAGCCCCAGGGCTGTATACAGCCGCAGCCCCAGGGCTGTATACAGCCGCAGCCCCAGGGCTGTATACAGCCGCAGCCCCAGGGCTGTATACAGCCGCAGCCCCAGGGCTGTATACAGCCGCAGCCCCAGGGCTGTATACAGCCGCAGCCCCAGGGCTGTATACAGCCGCAGCCCCGGAGGTATACAGGCCCCCCCCCATCAAGCTCCAGGGCCCCCCCCTTGAGGTCTGAAAAATAAAAAAGAATCAATACTTCACCTGTCCGACGCCTTCTGCCGCTGTGCGATCCCCAGTTCCAAGTGAGATCTCTTCTGACAGGACCTGTGGTGATGTCAGAGGGGCGTTCCCGGGCACTCGCGGTCATGTGATACATATCACATGACCGCGAACAGCCAATCAGCGCTGGGAACGCCCCGGGAACGCCCCCCCTCTGACGTCACCACAGGTCTTGTCAGTACACATCTCACTGAATGAAGCCCGGGATCGCGTGTCGGCAGCTGCGGACGGCGCGACAGGAGACTGGCAAGTATGTAATTCCTTTACAGGACGCCGCTCAAGGGGGGGGCCCTGGAGCTTGATGGGGGGGGCCTGTATACCTCCGGGGCTGCGGCTGTATACATATACTCGCGTATAAGCCGAGGGGGGACTTTTCAGCCCAAATTTTGGGCTGAAAAAGTCGGCTTATACGCGAGTATATACGGTAATAAAACTTTACTACATTATTTCAAAAACAGCGCCACCCCTGTGTACAGGTGGCATGTGGTATTACAGCATAGGCCCATTCCCTTCAATTAAGATGAGCTGCAATATCACATACAACCTGTAGACAGGGGTAGCGCTGATTTTGAAAGAAATCAGTCATGTTTATAGAATTCTGGACAACTCCTTTAAGATCAATATTTCCACTAGTGACCCCAGAACAACACAAGACACCAGGATGGGGCTTAATTCAAATGTATTTTTTTTATAATGTGAAGAATATAGCAGATTTGTTAAATATGACATTTAAGTAGATGATCCTATGGAAACATTCTCCTTACTGACTCTCTCCAGTTTGTAAAACCTATTTAATTAAACACTTGTAGGTAATTTTTAATCAATATAAGGCTATGTGCACACTGGGAGGTTTAGCAGCGGTTTAGCAGCGGAAACCGCCGGTCGGTTTCCATCAGGTTTATGCAAATTTATGTTAATCCAAAAGCGGCTTTTGGATTAACATAGAAACCTATGGAAACCGACACCCGGTGTGCACACACCGGCGGTTTCCACATGCTCATCCGTTGCTAACCCGCTGGGTTCCCAGCGGTTAGCAAAGAATGATCATGTTCTATAAACCGGCCGGTTCTGCAGCGGCTGCAAGCAGAATCATGTGCTGCTTCCAGCCGCTGCAGAACCGACGCCACTAACCCGCTGTGCACCGCCGCACACCCGCCCGTCTTCCGCAGCACGGACCCGACAGGAAGCCGGTGGACGGCTCCGGAGCTTCCTGTCGGGTCCCGCCCAGCCGCCGCCGCCCCTAACCCGCCCCCGTGTGCACATACCCTAAGGAGTCCTGTGTTCACAATTCCCATCTCCTGGTCAGAGGATAAGAGGTTAGAAAGAGCGACTCTCCCTGGAGGAGCCGTCCTGTATGATACAGACAATGATGGGAATGGATGTGTGTGCCTGTGTGTGTTTGTCTGTGTGTGTGCTCTGTGTATACGTGTAATATATAGTGTTTGTGTCACATACCTTGTGTGTCTGTGTGTGTGTGCTCGGTGTATACGTGCAATATATAGTGTTTGTGTCACATACTGTGTGTTGTGTGTATGTAACATCCACATTTATAAATCCCAGCAGCACAGATGAGAGTTCCTAGGTGTAAACAAGTCGGCAATCACCCAACAAACGAGCAAAATGCGGCTCATCATCGGGTGATTGGATGTTTACGGAGGAACAAAATCCTTGCTCTCGGCAACACTGCAGAAGTGCTGCCGATCACATGATCCTGTAGAGGACAGATTGCTCTACCGGTGATTGCTCTGTGCCATCATTCTTCATCATCCTGTGTAAAAAGTCCGGAAACAGTGAATGACTTGAATATTATAAATCGCACTCATTTACCAGTCTGAATGCGGCGCTTGTACGTGTAACCTAAATGTCTGAGTGTGACGGTGCAATATGTGAGCATTTAGGGCCCCACTTTAACCTTTTGCCTAGGGCCCCACTTTGCCTAAAACCGGCCCTGACTGTACCCTCCTATAGAGCCAGGCTTATCACACTGTACTCTCCTATAGAGAAAGGCTTCTTACAGTATAACCTCCTATAGAGCCAGGCTCATCACACTGTACCCTCCTATAGAGCCAGGCTTATCACACTGTACTCTCCTATAGAGCAAGGCTTATCACAATATAACCTCCTATAGTGCCAGGCTTCTCACGGTGTACCCTCCTATAGAGCCATGTTTCTCACGGTGTACCCTCCTATAGAGCCAGGCTTCTTGCAGTGTATTCCTCCTATAGAGTAAGGCTTCTCACAATGTACCCTCATGTAGAGCCAGGCTTCTCACAGTGTACCCTCCTATAGAGCCAGGCTTCTCGCAGTGCACCCCTCCTATAGAGTAAGGCTTCTCACAGTGTACCCCCTTCTATAGAGCCAGGCTTATCATAGTGTATTCTTCCTATAAAGCCAAGCTTATCATAGTATACCCTCCTACAGAGCCAGGCTTATCAAAGTGTACCCTCCTATAGAGCCAGGCTCATCACAGTGTACCCTCCTATAGAGTCAAGCTTATCACAGTGAACCCCTCCTATAGAAGATCCAGGCTGATCACAGTGTACCCTCCTATAGGGTTAGCCTTATCAGTGTACCCCTCCTATAGAGCCAGGCTTATCACAGTGTGCCCTCCTATATAGCCAAGCTTATCACAGTGTACCCTCCTATAGAGCCAGGCTTCTCCACACTGTACCCTTCTATAGAGCCAGGGCTATTGCAGTGTGCCCTCCTATATAGCCAAGCTTATCACAGTGTACCCTCCTATAGAGCCAGGCTTCTCCTTTGCGCTGCTTTCTATCCCTGTGCTTTGTCTTCCTTTTGTGCCTCTCCATCAGGGCAACGACAGCACCTGGCGTACCCGGGAAGGTGCCAGGGCCCCGTAGAAGTGAGGAGGCCCATTCATTGTCTGTGAGGGGAAGCAGTGAGGAGACCTGCTCACAGACAGCAGTTTTCTCTCTCTCTCGTGCTCTGCAGTGATCTATCTGATCAGTGCAGTGTAGGAGAAGCAGCTAATCAGCTTATTGGGAGATGAACTAATGCTGCCTGCAGAGCTGAACAACCGAAGGACCTTCAGGTCATGTGACCTACATTCAAAGGTCCTGTAGCTCCTCAACTGTTGCAGCCTCCATGCAGCTCCCAGTGGCTCCTCTCCTGCTCTGCGCCGATCAAAAACAGCTAGATGGGGTAGTGTGTGTGAGTGAGTGAGTGTGTGTGTAGAGCTGGGTGTATCTGTAGTGCTTATAGTGTCCATTTACAAAGCTATTCACAACCGGTCCCCTCCATACATCTCCGACTTGGTCACCCGCACGCAACCAACGATCCTCCCAAAAGCTCCTTCTCTTCTCCCCCAGCATCTCCTCCCACAACTGCACACTAGACTTCTCTCATGCTTCTACCATACTCTGGAACTCGCTACCCCAACACATCAGGCACTCCCCTACCCTGAGAACCTTCAAGAGAAACCTGAAGACCCACCTCTTCCATTAAGCCTACAGCCCACACTGAGACCTGTTCTACCACACCGTCCCACCCTCGGCTCTCCCCGCCTACTGTCTCCCCACCTGTCCCTTTAGACTGTGAGCCCATGTGGACTAGGTCCTCTGCCCTACTGTACCTATACGATCCAATTGTTGTCATTTTATGTTCTTGTCCGCGTTTGCCCTTACACATGTAAAACACCATGGTATCTAATAGCGCTATATAAATAATGTAGCAGAGCTGTCTGTTTGTATACATGTGCATGTAGCAGAGCTGTGTGTTTATTTACGCATGTAGCAAATCTGTAAGAGTATCTGTGCATGTAGCAGAGCTGTATGTGTATCTATGCATGAAGCAGAGCTGTATGTGTGCAGTGTGCATGTAATGTCCATGTAGCAGAACTGTATGTTTGTATGTGCATGTGGCTGAGCCATGTATTTCTATTAGCATATAGCAGAGATGTGTGTGTCATATTTATAATTTGCAGAAAGACACTAACAATTGATTTATTGCATCTGTGTTCCTATCCTAGTACATCACTAATGACCTCTACCTCTTCCACCAATAGGTAAGCTTTAATTAATAGGGAGGTTTTTCCTATTTACAGCTGTTAACACTCTAGGATATGGGTGAACGAGATCGTTAGCTGTCACGTGACCGCGATTCTTCCGACATCGTTAGTGCGTTGTCAGACGCAAGGATATCGTTAACGATCTTAAATTTGGCAACGCTCCAGCTATTTAACATAGTTTTTAAGGTTGAAGTAAGACTTTTAAGTCCATCTAGTTCAACCCATAGCCTAACATGTTGATTTGGAGAAGAACTTTTGAACGATGTTACAAAGCGGCAGGAATAGGAGAATTATGAATGACATCGTTCAAAAAGGTGTCACACTGAACGATGTTGCGGCTTCCCAAAACGCTAATTGGACGATGAACGATAGATTTGAGGTCCGGATCTCACGTTTGATGACCGTTACAACGATTTTTCCTTCCTACATCGTTCGTTTACACGCAAGGACGCACTAACGACATCGTTTGAACAAACACAAATCCGTGAAGTTTCAATGATATCGTTAACGAGATCCTAGCATGTGAAGTGGCCTTAAGGCAAGTTCCACATTGGCGTTCGGCGCCGCAGCGTATGGATTGTATACGCAGCGCCGAACAAAGAGAATTTTGTTTACGTACCGTAAATTCTTTTTTCTTTAGTCATCAATGGGAGACCCAGACAATGGGGTTTAGGGCTCTGCCCTCCGGAGGTCACACTAGGTACTACAAGTTTGTAGACACCGCCTCCTCCGCTTATAAACCCCCACCGTAGGAGACATCCTCAGTTTAGTCCATAAGCTGCGAGGAGAAATTAAACCACACCCGAAACATCGGGAAGAATGCCGTGCACAGACGGTTCAACAACCCGGTAAACACTGTCTCAACAGAGAACAGAACAAGTGCAAAATATGCAACGGAACAACTGGGTGGGTGCTGGGTCTCCCATTGATGACTAAAGAAAAAAGAATTTACGGTACGTAAACAAAATTCTCTTTTTTCTGGTCGTCATAATGGGAGACCCAGACAATGGGGATGTCCTAAAGCAATACCCCAGGGCGGGAAGAGTTCCTCAACAAGACGGATAACACATGGTTCCCTCTAAAGGTGGGCAACCGCCGCCTGGAGAACCCGCCTGCCCAAACTCGCATCCGCAGAGGCATGGGCATGCACCATATAGTGCTTAGAGAAAGTGTGCAGGCTGGACCAAGTGGCCGCCTGACACACCTGTAGAGCAGAAGCTCGATGTCGCAAGGCCCAGGAGGCACCTACAGCTCTCGTAGAGTGTGCCTTCAAACCCACCGGGAGAGGCAAACCAGAAGACCGGTACGCCTCCTGAATGGGAGCCTTGATCCATCTGGCCAAGGTCGACTTTGAAGCCGCGGCCCCCTTACAGCGACCCATCGTGAGGACAAATAAGGAATCCGAACTCCTAAAGGAGGCGGTCCTGGACACATAAATGCGTACAGCTCTCACGAGATCCAGAGTATGGAGGTCGCGCTCAACCTGATGAACGGGAGCGGGGCAAAATGATGGGAGAACAATCTCCTGGTTTAAGTGAAACGTTGAAACCACCTTCGGCAGAAATTCAGGCCGTGGGCGCAACACCACCTTGTCTTGGTGAACCACCAGAAAGGGAGACTTACACGAAAGTGCAGCCAATTCTGAGACCCGTCTCAGAGACGTAATCGCCACCAGAAAGACCACCTTCTGGGACAGACGAGAGAGAGATACGTCTCTCAGTGGCTCAAACGGCGGTTTCTGCAGTGTCGCCAGGACCATGTTTAGGTCCCAAGGGTCCAGAGGTCGTCTATAGGGCGGGACCACCCGAGACACCCCCTGCAGAAATTGACGTACCTTCGGGAGGAGCGCCAAGCGCCTGTCAAACAACACTGAAAGTGCTGATACTTGACCTTTCAGAGAGCCAAGGGATAATCCCAACTCCAACCCCGACTGTAGGAAAGCCAACAATGTCGGGATGGACAATGGCCACGGTGAGCGGCCACCAGAGGCACACCAGGTAAAAAAGATTTTCCACGTTCTGTGGTATATCTTCCTGGAAACAGGTTTCCTTGCTCGATTCATAGTGGCAACCACTGTAGGAGAGAAACCTCTGGATGTCAGCAGCCAGGCCTCAAGAGCCATGCAGTCAATCTGAGGGCCCTGGAATTGAGGTGGAAGAATGGGCCTTGCGCGAGTAGATCTGCGCGTTCTGGAAGAGCCCACCTGTGTCCGCCTGACAGTTGCCACAGGTCCGGGTACCAAGACCTCCTGGGCCAATCTGGAGCCAC
This sequence comes from Allobates femoralis, assembly GCA_033576535.1. Lineage (NCBI taxonomy): Eukaryota > Metazoa > Chordata > Amphibia > Anura > Aromobatidae > Allobates > Allobates femoralis. Next base: position 82,713,144 of record JARQOC010000009.1, read on the forward strand.
TAGAATGGCCACTCTGCATTCTGTCCTGATCTTCCACAGGACCCTGGGAATCAGAGCCAGAGGCGGAAACACATATGGCAGCTGAAAGCTGGACCAGCTCAGGATCAGGGCGTCCGCCCCCAGAGACTGGGGATCCCAAGATCTCGCCATGTATTGGGGCACCTGATGATTCAGCCGTGAGGCCATCAGATCCACGTCCGGAGTGCCCCACCTGTCGCAGATGTCCCTGAAGACGTCTGGATGTATGGACCACTCTCCGGCGTCCATCCCCTGTCGGCTCAGATAGTCGGCCTCCCAGTTCTCGACCCCTGGGATGTGAACTGCGGAGATCAGGCAGCCGTTTTCCTCCACCCAGAGTAGAATGCGGTGGACTTCGGCGAGGGCCTGAGCACTTCTGGTCCCTCCCTGATGATTTATGTAGGCGACGGCCGTCGCATTGTCGGACTGTACCCGAATGGGCTGTCCTGACAGAAATTTCTGAAACGCCAGTAGCGCCAGAAAGACCGCCTTGATCTCCAGCACGTTGATCTGCAACGCCGACTCCGACTGAGTCCAGAGGCCTTGAGCCCTGTGGTGCAAGAACACCGCCCCCCAGCCCTTCAGACTGGCGTCGGTGGTCACCACTAACCATGACGGTTTTAGGAAGGACCGGCCCCGTGACAGGTGATGTGGCTGGAGCCACCACTGTAGAGAGTCCCTGGTTGGTTGTGACAGTGTCACCAGCCGATTCAGAGAGATCGTCCTCTTGTCCCATCTGCGAAGAATCTCCAGCTGGAGAGGACGGAGGCGAAACTGTGCGAACGGCACCGCCTCTATCGCCGCTACCATGCGACCCACCAGTCTCATCAATACCCGTAGGGATGACTGTGGAGACAGGAGGACATTCTGCACTCCTGATTGGATCGCAAGCTGCTTGGCTTGAGGTAGGGACACCAGGGCCGAGTCCGTGTGGAAGTCCATGCCCAGATATGTCAATGACTGGGTCGGAACCAGGGTCGACTTTTGAATGTTGATAAGCCACCCGAACCGTTCCAGGGACTTCATGGTCACCTCCAGGCTCACCCGACAAAGGTCTTTCCGATGGCGCCCTGACCAATAGGTCGTCCAAATAGGGTATGACGGCGTGTCCCTGCGCATGCAGGAGAGCCATCATGGAGGCCATCACCTTCGTGAACACCCGTGGTGCTGAGGCTAGCCCGAAAGGCAGTGCCACAAATTGGAAGTGCTCTTCCCCCACTGCGAATCTCAACCAGCGCTGATGAGCTGGTGCAATGGGGACGTGAAGGTAAGCGTCCCTGATATCGATGGACGCTAGGAAGTCTCCCTGTGACACAGCCGCGATCACTGAGCGCAGGGATTCCATGCGGAACTTCCGAACCAACACGTGACGGTTGAACAACTTGAGGTCCAAAACCGGGCGAAAAGAGCCGTCCTTCTTTGGGACAATAAAGAGGTTGGAGTAAAAACCCCTGAACCTCTCTTCCGTGGGCACAGGGACCACCACTCCGTCTCTGCGGAGTCCCTCCAACACCAGGTGAAAAGCCTGAGCCTTTTCTGGAGATGGAACCGACCGATGGAATCGGGGTATTGGTTGTGACGTCAGCTCTATCCTGTAACCTCTTGAGACTACGTCTCGAACCCACTGATCTTGAATGTGAAGAAGCCACTTGTCCTGAAAGCGAGACAGGCGGCCCCCCACCTGTGGGGAGGCAGGATGAGAGAGCGAGTCATGTCGAGGCGGGCTTGGGGGTGGCAGCCGCTGCCCCCGCCGGCTTCTTCTGACGACCCTTGGAACGCCACTGAGTAGCAGGCTTGCCCCCTCGGTCTGAGCGAGTGGACGCCGTTGATGACTGTGAACCGGAGCGAAAGGACCACTGCTTAGGGTTCCTTTTCACGGTGTACCGTGGCTTAGGCTTATTCTGCGGGATCTTAGACTCAGCAGAATCCTTTATCAATTTGTCCAGTTCGGTGCCAAAAAGCCTGTCACCAGCGAACGGAAGATTTTGTAAAATCTTCTTAGATGTGGCATCTGAGTCCCAAAGACGCAGCCACAACAGCCTGCGGATCGCAATTGCATTGGCCGAGGCCACAGCAGAGCGAGTGGCAGTTTCCAAAGATGCCGTCCTGGCATAGTCCGCATAGGCCCTTGCTCTCTCAGTGAGAGCCAGGACCTCTGGACTGGACCTAGCTAGATCAGTGATACCATCCAAACAGATAGTAATCGCTTGTAGGGTCCAGACCGCGGCAAAATTAGGGGCAAATGACGACCCCACCGCCTCATAGGAAGACTTGGCGAGTTGCTCGACCTGTCTATCAGTAGCATCCTTCAATGAGGAGCTATCAGAGGCCGAAAACAAGGAGCGCGCAGCAATCCTAGTCATGGAAGCATCCACCTTGGAGACTGCGACCATTCCTGGAGCGCCTCCTGGGGAAAGGGAAAGCGATTGTCCTTAGTTTTACGGACATAACGCCGCCCAGGATGTAACCTGGGAGCTTTAATCACCCTTCCGAAATTAGTGTGGTCCATGAAGGAGCCACTTGGTCTAGCCTCTGGCCGCAGCCATTGATAGATCTCCTTGGGGTGTACAGTCACCTCCTCAGGAGGAGTGACAAGACGCAATGTCTCATTGATGGAGGACACCAGATCCTCCACCCCATCTGGAGGTTCAGACATAGACCCAAGAGTAGAACCCCCATCATCTTCCTCACCATCAGAGGAACGCTCCTCCTCAGAGAGAGTCTGGAGCTCAGGAGAAGCCTCACGGGCTCGCTTAGGGGGTCTTACAGCAGAAGTAAGAGACACCCGGGGGTAACTAGGAGGAGTAGCTGGGTTTTCCAGTCTCCTATGCAGTGCCTCCAGGGTTTGCGACATGGAGGACATCTGGGACAGCAGAGATTCATTGATCTTATTCTGCGTTTCCCATGGCCCTGGGATCACCTGAACCTCAGGGTATAATCCCGGATTTGCAGACTCAGTAGTAGCAGACCGGGCCTCTGGGCGTCCGCAGTTATTGCAGGACCCCTCCACCAGTGTCCCGTTGCATGTAACACAGGCAATGGAGACCACCGCCGCCTTAGCAGCATGCTTCCCAACTGAGGACATCTCCACAGTGAGGGGAATATAAGCCAAAGTTCACAAACAAACCGGGAATCCCGGTGGCTTACCGACCGCAATAAAGCGGTAGGAGGAAGCGGTGTGTGTGTGTGACCTCCGCGAGTTCCGGTCTCCCTTGCAAGTGCAGACACGCGCTGCAGCCAGATCCCAGCCGGGAAGTGAGGGAGAAGATGGCCGCCGACAGTGAAGATGTGGGCGGAGCCAGGAACACGCGGGAAGAACACACAACACGCCCAGCGGTGATGTCACCATAAGGGCTGCCTCCTCCTCCTCCAGACTGCCTCAGCAATGGAGGTGCCGGAGCCCGCAGCGCGGGAAAAGAATGTGAATATCACCACACACACTCTCAGACTGCATGTACACATAAAACACCCGCAGTCTACAGCCTCAGCCCCTGTGATACACAGGGCGGTCAGCCAGGGTGACCCCAGCACAGGGTCACCGCCAGAACCGCGGACCCGAGGGTAACCGCGCGGTCTGAGTGTCATGACACAAAATGCCAGACACTACCCCCAGGCACAGCAGGAGACACACCAGGTGCCTCAGTGCCGGTCCGGTCTGTAAGCACCTTTAGGGAGGCCTCGGACGGGGGTACAGCACCAGTCCGGAGTGTAAGCACCATTTAGGGAGGCCTCGGACTGGGCTGGCTCCGTCCGGTCTGTAAGCACCATTTAGGGAGGCCTCGGACGGAGCGGAGCTGTGCAAGGCTCCAGGCTCCCCCTTACCAGAGCCTCCATGGAGGGATGGAAAGGAAAGGAGCGCGACAGCGTACCGGGGACGAGGGCAAAAGCGACCTCGGAGAGGTGTTCAGGTCTAAAAGCCCTCCGTACTCCACCGGTTCGAGAGGGTGACAGGGGACTGTCCGGGGGCCCGTAGCACCATTGTACTGTCTCCATATGAGACCATCAACGAGGGAATGAGGAAGGCAAGCAGAAGCGTGACGTCACACAAAGTTAACAACTGAAGATGTCTCACGGGGGGGAAAGCGGAGGAGGCGGGCTACAACGGAGTAGCGTAAGGGTGGACACGAGAGGCAGAGCAAGAGTGGGTCCCGAAGGAGACAGAAGAAGAGACACGAAGGGAAGAGCACGGAGGAGGAGCACAAAAGTCAAGAAGGGGGCACAGAGAGGGAGGAGGGGGGGACAACGAGCAGGAGGAGGAGGAGGAGGGGGGGGACAACGAGAGGAGGAGAGGAGGAGGGGGGGACAACGAGAGGAGGAGGAGGAGGGGGGGGAAAACGAGAGGAGGAGGAGGAGGAGGGGGGGACAACGAGAGGAGGAGAGGAGGGGGGGACAACGAGAGGAGAGGCAGGAGGAGGGGGGGACAACGAGAGAGGAGGAGGAGGGGGGACAACGAGAGAGGAAGGAGAGGAGGGGGGACAACGAGAGGAGGAGGAGGAGGAGGGGGGGACAACGAGAGAGAGGAGGAGGAGGAGGGGGACAACGAGAGGAGGAGGAGGAGGAGGGGGGACAACGAGAGAGGAGGAGAGGAGGGGGGACAACGAGAGGAGGAGGAGGAGGGAACGAGGGGGAGGGACACGGAGGAGGAGGAGGAGGGGGGACAACGAAGAGGAGGGGAGGAGGAGGGGGGACAACGAGGAGGAGGAGAGGAGGAGGGGGGGACAACGAGAGGAGGAGAGGAGGAGGAGGGGGGACAACGAGGAGGAGGAGGAGGGAGGAGGAGGGGGGACAACGGAGAGAGGAGGGAGAGGGAGGGGGGACAACGAGAGGAGGAGGAGGGAAAGGGGGAGGGGGGGACAACGAGGGAGGAGGAGGAGGAGGGGACAACGAGAGAGGAGGAGGGGGGGGACAACGAGAGAAGAGGAGGAGGAGGAGGGGGGACAACGAGAGGAGGAGGAGGAGGAGGGGACAACGAGAGAGGAGGGATGAGAGGAGGAGGAGGGGACAACGAGAGGAGGGCAGGAGGAGGGGGGGGACAACGAGAGGAGGAGGAGGAGGGGACAACGAGAGGGGAGGAGGAGAGGGGGGGGGACAACGAGAGGAGGAGGAGGGGACAACGAGAGGAGGGAGGAGGGGGGACAACGAGAGAGAGAGAGGGACAGAGAGGAGGGGGGGGACAACGAGAGGAGGAGGAGGGGACAACGAGAGGAGGAGGAGGAGGGGGACAACGAGAGAGAGGAGGAGGAGGGGGACAACGAGAGGAGAGGAGGAGGGGACAACGAGAGGAGGAGGAGGAGGGGACAACGGAGACGGAGGAGGAGGAGGGACAACGAGAGGAGGAGAGGAGGAGGGGGACAACGAGAGGAGGAGGAGGAGGGGACAACGAGAGGAGGAGGAGGAGAGGGGACAACGAGAGGAAGGAGGAGGAGGGGACAACGAGAGGAGAGGAACGGGAGGGGGAGCAACGAGGAGGGGAAGGGAGGGGGGACAACGAAGGAGGAGGAGGGGACAACGAGGAGGAGGAGGGGGACAACGAGAGGAGGAGGAGGAGGAGGAGGGGACAACGAGAGGAGGAGGAGGGGACAACGAGAGGAGGAGGAGGGGGACAACGAGAGAGGAGGAGGAGGGGGACAACGGAGAGAGGAGAGGAGGGGGGACAACGAGAGGAGGAGGAGGAGGAGGGGACAACGAGAGGAGGAGGAGAGGAGGAGGGGACAAACGAGAGGAGGAGGAGGACGAAGGAGGAGGGGACAACGAGAGGAGAGAGGAGGAGGGGACAACGAGAGGAGGAGGAGGACAACGAGAGGAGGAGGAGGAGGAGGGGACAGGAGAGGAGGAGGAGGAGGGGACAACGAAGGAGGGAGGAGGAGGAGGGGACAACGAGAGGAGGAGGAGGAGGGACAACGAGAGGAGGAGGAGAGGGACAACGAGAGGAGGAGGAGGAGGAGGAGGGGACAACGAGAGGAGGAGGAGGAGGGGACAACGAGAGGAGGAGGAGGAGGGGACAACGAGAGGAGGAGGAGGGGAACAAGAGGAGGAAGAACGAGAGGAGGAGGGGACAAGGAGGAGTGAACAAGAGAGGAGGAGGGACAGAGGAGGAGGAACAGAGGAGGAGGGACAAGAGGAGTGAACAACGGAGAAGAGGAGGAGGAGACTAGAGGAGGAGTGAGACACGAGAGGAGGAGGGACAAGAGGAGGGGAACAGCAGAGGAGGGGAGATGAATTTCCATGCATGTTTCTATGGAACGCATGCGTTCACTTGCTTGTCAAGCAGATGGCAGTGCGTTCCTATAGGATTACATGCATGATGTATGCGCTCATGGACGCTTCCGTACAAAAGAAGCTCTCTTGGACGCACAGAAAATGCAAGATGATGTTTTTTTTTTGTGCGTCTGGGAGACTGTGTTTGTACGCACGTAACGCAAGTGAAGCAGGCAGGCGCAGGTACAATGCATTCTCCATGGTAACTATAGGGACACCCCACGCCAAAGTGAAACCGGCCTAAACTTGGGGTGCTGCTTAAGGTGCAGCTGTGGGGAGTGACAGGGACTGAGTGTTAAAGGGGCCCACTGAAACTCTTTTGCCCGGGGCCTACAAAAACCTGGAGCCAGCTCTACTCTCCACCCCACTGTGCGCTTTCCCTCTCACCCACTCCTGTTACTCTCTTCCCCATGCCTGTCTCTCCTCCCCCTGTACACTTCTCCGTGTCTCCTCCCTGTGTGCTCTCTCCCCTGTCTCTCCCTCTGTGCATTCTCCCCTCCCTGTCTCTCTCCCCCTGAACCTTGCCCCGGTGTGCACTCTCTGTCCCTCCTGCGCTCTCTCCCCCCTGCGCTGTCTCTCTCCCTACCTCCCGTGCCTCTCTCACTCCTGTTCTCTCTCAACAGCAGGCTGGAGATGCAGTGTCGGCTCTCTGTCCCTCCTGCGCTGTCTCTCTCCCCCCTCCCGTGCTCTCTTTTGCTCCTCCCTGTCCCTCTCCCCCTCGTGTCCTCTCTCCTGTTGTCTGTCCTTCTCCACACAGCAGGGCTGGAGATGCAGTGTCAGGGAGCTCTGTCCTGCTGAGGCCCCGGTGTGGTCGGAGGACAGTGACAGCGGGCGGCCCCGGTCCTCTGATCACCGCTCACATCCACTCTCTACTCACTTCCTCTCCAGCAGACCGGTCCTACTCTCCCGCCAAAGTCTCCTCTTCCGGCGCTCAGCCCCGCCCTCAAACTGTCTCCGTTGCCATGGCCGCAACACGCTGATTTGTTTTCAGTGGACGGGAGATGATTGTGGCCATATTGTGTGTGGCATAAGGACGACGCTGAGTACGCAGCTCACACTTCGCCATGTTGTGTGTGGCTGAGTCCCGCGTATTGTGCAGTGTGCAGTGTCCGGCACAGCGCCCCCTGGCGGTAGAGCGGGTCGGCGCACAGTGTGATAGATCCGAGCTCCGGGACAGCGCAGTGTTCTGTGATAGAAAAAAACCGTTGGGTGCCGCCTGCAGACCCCGGGCTAAGGCCATGTGCACACGTTCAGTATTTGATGAGTTTTTTACCTCAAGATTTGTAGACAAAACCAGGAGTGGAGCAATCAAGGAAAAGTCTAATAGAAACCTGCACCACTTCTGGATTTAAACATCCACTCCTGGTTTTAGCTACAAATCCTGAGGTAAAAAACTCATCAAATACTCAGTGTGTGCACGGGCTAAGGTGCATCCTCACGATCAGGAGACGCAACGTTTTGGACGTCCAAAACGCTGCGTCGTACAGTACTGCATAGTGGATGGATTTCAAGAAATCCCATCCTCACTATGCTTTAGGGTATGTGCACACGGTCCAGAGAGCTGGTGTGGGAGTCCTCGACTGAGTGAAGCCGGGGTGGCCGCAGACGCAGCCATCCTATACTCACCATGTGCGGCGGGTGCAGGGCGGCTTCTCCCTGTAGTCTCTCTGTGGTAGGCGCTTCCAACTCCGCAGCATGCTGAGAGGAGCGGACTGCGGAACCGCACACGATCCGACGCTGCAGCGGGTCATGGATCCCATCCACTTGCAGTACGTCAGCAGTTTGGGTGCGTGCAAAGACGCTGCAGGCGGGTTACACATAGTGAGGATGGGATTTCTTGAAATCCCATTCCACTATCTAGTACTGTACGACGCAGCGTTTTGGATGCAGGGCAAGACGCTGCGTCCAAAACGCGTACACTGATCGTGTGCACGCACCCTAAGGTGGATCTCGGGACATAAAGACCCGCACCCGCCGGGGTTTGTGGTTAGGGCATAAGCTTCACTGCCGCTTCAGCAAAGCCAGCACTCTGGTTCCAGCCCAGTCCCTCGGTGTCCCCACTGACTCGGGCGTACCTAGACTTAGGATCAGGAATGTGTTGGGTGTTTGTGTGGGGAGACCGATTTACCAATCTCGACTGCTGCGCCATCTTGTGGCGACCCGTCCACAGGGGTGCAACATTCACAGTCCGGAGGAGCTGCATGTTGGACGCAGCTCCTCCGGACCTGAGTGAAGCCGCGGGTGGCCACAGGGAGACCGCAGCCGCCCTGTACTTACCATGTGCAGCAGGTGCAGGGCGGCTTCTCCCTCTGTGCACCCAATCGCAGCCGTAAGTATGCAGCCTTAGCCTAAAATCACACTGTGCATTTGTGATTAGTTTTTTGTGCTGCGTTTTTGTTCAATTTTCAGCAGCAAAACTGGATCCATTTTTGCAAAAAAAGCATCACGTGTTTTTGATCCTTTTTTTGTGTTGCAATTTTTGCCCATAAACAACAATTATAGGTTAAGTGCGCACTGTGCGTTTTTAATCAGTTTCTTGTGATCCATTTTTTCATGGAACACAGATCACTTCCTGTGATTTCCAGTGAAGTCAATGAGTTTTCAGAAATGCTGTTCTGTCACTACGTTTTTTACTGGTCCAATTTTTGGGCCACAAAGTGTTTGGACCCCCACCCTCCCTTCTGCTACCCCCATACTGTAAGATTGATGATCACTGTTAATAAAGTTGACAAGTAACCCCCGAACGGTGAGTACTGCTTCTTCTATCAAATATGCGGTGCCAGGGACCATAGACCAGGGACGGGGAACCATTTTCCTGCCAAGGGCCATTTGGAAATTTGTACAATCCTTCGGGGGCATACAAACTTATCAACTTGAACATTACCCGCTATATTTGGTTACACAATCAACTCACCCCTACTGTGGTGGCTGGAGCTGCTTCTCTTTGGCGTTGGTGATATTGGTCATGTTGCTTCTCACTTGCTTTTCCAGGTTTGCTAGAGACCTAGACATCACAGGAGAGGCTGAGGGCATATACCTCACTGGGGAGGCTGGGGCATAGACATCACGGGAGAGGCTGAGGCTGGGGCATAGAGATCACTGGGGAGGCTGAGGCTGGGGCATAGAGATCACTGGAGAGCTGGATTTAAAGGGCAGAAAGTTGTCAAAACGCATCTGCCAGCGTGAGCACTGAGGTCTCCAGGAATCTGCCAGGGGCCGCAAAAATGTCATCGAGGGCCGCATTCAACCCTTAGGCCTAAGGTTCCCCACCCCTGCCATAGACAATGATTTCAATGGAAAAAGCTGATCAATGAAAAGGCAGCAAGAATTGACAGCTCATTCTTTTCTGGATCACTTTTAATCCCAAAAAACAGACTACCGTAGTTCAAAAAAGGACGGATTGAACAGGAAAACTTGAAAGCCCATTGACTTTGCTAGGCCTCCATGAAAGTGATGCATTCACTGTATTTGCACTACAAAAACGTTTTAAAAAAAAGGGATCAAAAGAGCACAGTCTGAGCATAGCCTTAAGGGAAAAATGGAGCAGAAAAAACAGATCACTAATTCATGCTCATTATTTTTTAGATGCGTTTTGTGGCCCAAAAACAGAGCTGTAAAGAAACACAGCGTCTGATCAGAATTTCTGAAAACTCATTGACTTTGCTGGGAATCACAGGAAGGGATGTGTTTTCCTTGCAAAAACAAATGAAAAAAAAAAAAGGATCAAAAATGCACAGTGTGAACATAACTTAAGTTCACACTCTCCATTTTTAATCCATTTTCTTGTGCTGCATTTTTGTTGAATGTACCAATGGAGGGTTCTGTGTTCTGGGGCTTGGGTGGGGGTCTGATCTGGAGTCTGTACTAAATGTGGTGACCTGGTCTGGGCTCTGTGCTACTGTGATGGCACAGTTGGGGTCTGTACTAACGGGGGGGCAGGGGATCTGGGGTCTGCACTAGTGTGGTGGCCTGGTCTGGGGTCTGTACTAATGGGGGGGTCTGGAGTCTGCACTAATGTGGTGGCCTCGTCTGCGGTCTGTACTAATTGGGGGAGAGTCTGGTCTGAGGTCTGCACTAAGGGGGGTATGTACTAATGAAGAGGGCCTGGTCTAGGGTCTAGCATAAGGTCTGTACTAATGTGGTGGCTTGGACTGGGTTCTGTTCTAATGGGGGATATGGTCTGCAATAATTGGGGGCTTGTCTGAGGTCTGTATTAATGATGGTTGTGATCTGGGGTCTGTATAATGGAGTCTTAATGGTGGGTCTATATGAATGTTGGTTCTGGGCAGAGATCTTTATCAATGGGTGAGGATAGGGTCTGATCTGGGAGCTTTATAAATGGGGATGTGGTCTGATGTTTGTCGTAAATAGGGAGGGAGGGTATGATCTGGGGTCTATTAATGGGTGATGTGGTCTGGTCTGGGGCCTGTATTAACCCTTTGGTTACAACACAGTTGGTTTCACATGGTTGATATTCAGACCATGATGATGAGAGGAGTTTGGCACATGACGTGGTCTCCGTCTTATTACACCACATTCAGGTGAACAGAACTTTCCTCCTTCTGCTTTGTGTGCGGTTTGCACTCAGCCCCATTTTCACCGATGTGCAGGGACACAGGTCTTACATGCTCCAGTCTGTGTCCGGACATATGAGGACTTGGATTTTTTCAGTACCAGTAATAGTTTTCATGGCAACATTTTGTATTAAAAAGTGAAATGAAAAGAAAACTGCAGCTCAGGAGTTATAATTTATGGCTTTCACTTTATTCTGAAAGTCGATAACATTACTGAGATACAGATGTTTTTATATTTAGTATTTCGACTTTAGCACAAAACGTATTTGCTTCTGCGTCCTTATAACGCTTCTCTTCCCGGGGATGGAGCCGTCTGAGGACTTTGTTGTAGTTTCCATCACTTCCCCTTTGGGGATACGTAGAACATGTCATCACTTTTGTTCCACTGTTTCGGGGACAGGATATACTTTGTGCTTTTTTTTCTCTTTTTTTGTTGTTTTTTTTATGCCAGCACAATTATGGAGATCTCAGAGACTTACAGGTTTTCTTATCTTTTACTATATTTGCACAATAAAAAGTTCAGAGACCTGAAACTATTTTAGATGTTTCTATTGATGGAGCTACGTTGGAGATTGCAATATTTTTGGGCACATAAAAAAAACTATCACTTTTTATTCCTTTTTTTGGAGGAGGGTGTTTAAGTTTTTTTTGTTTTTTCTTTTCTAAAGTATACTTCTTCATTGTAAAAATATTCTGCCTGCCTGCAAAACTGTCACACACCACCTCGGGTAAGGCATCAGCTGCCAAATATGACACCAATGTCTCTGTAAACCCCTTATATATCGGGATCAGCACTGACTGTGGCATCTAAGGGGGTGACTGACCGGTATCGGAGTGTTCTCTGATCCTGGCTGCTGGAGCATGACAATGCCATAAACGTAGACCAGCACTTCAGAAAACCCAGACACTTAGCGGTTAAAGGGATTTTTTTTTTGCAATAGACATTTGAGTTGAGAAAAATAATATGTAAGACCCTGAATCAGAGAACGCGAGATTGTGGCTGCCTAGTAGAAGAAGTGACGGAGACGCCGCAGATGGTAAGAGGTAGGCGGCCATAGACTGCCAACGTGGCTGCTGCACCTGGGTCCTGAAAAACTTTATTTTCTCCACGCCAATAGACATTTATCACATAGGAAATGTGATAAATGTTCATTAGCTGGCATCTCCGAATTTTGCCGATCACGAAATCTAGGGTTCCAATCCCCCACCCCATTCCTTGGCACCTTACCAGTCAATGGAATTGTGATGAAAATTGTAATACCAGACACAACCTATGAACAGGGGTGGTGCTGTTTTTTTTTTTTTGGGAAGAAAACAGCCATATTTTCCTAATCCTGGGCAACAAATTCTGTGTAAGGCTGGCTTCACACCACGGTGTGATGTGGTCCGGGGCTGTCCGGTGTAAACCGGACAGCCCCGGACCGGTTTTTGGACCCATAGTAGTTTATGGAGCCGGATTGCAGCTCTCTGCCATCCGGTTTCATCTCTGCGGTGGAATCCGGGAGAATACGGATTATTCTCTCCGGACATAAAAATGTTGCTTGCAACATTTTTGTGTCCGGGGAGAAAAATCTCCCCAATTTGCCGGATCCCGGATTCGCCCGGATGCGGGGCGATCCGGGAACCAGACAATGGCGGCTGCACGCCGCTGTTCCTTCAGGACCACGGCTAGCTCCCTGCCAGCCGCGGTCCTGAATCATTAGCAGCTGCAGCTGCGTCCGATTGCACACAGGACCGGAGGGCACATTTGGCCCTCCGGTTCTGTTTGCTGATCCGGTCCGGGGCTGTCAGGTTCATGCCTGACAGCCCCGGATCGGATCACGCTGCAGTGTGAAGCCGGCCTAAGTCTACAAATGTGCAGCAGGATAGTTTTAAGAGGCCTCATGAGGCCACATCTTTGACCCATTTAGACCTCACAGTGCTGCAGTTTTGGCCACATTTTCATGTTTTTATATGTACAGATAATATAAGTTAGTAATGGCAACAGTGTGCGCAAATATGATGCCCGCTGGCGGTAATGGCTCCTTGCACAATATTGCCTGCAATGCCGCCAGCCTCCGGAACCAATTCCTGGAACCACAGCCCGTTTAACACACCACCACCTTATTAACTGTATATGTATATACTGTATACTGTATATACCCTTTTCCCCCTAAAACAAGACGAGGGGAGGGCTATTGCATGGGAATATTGGGGGCTGCAAGGAAATGATAGGGATATTGGGGGTTGCATGGGAATATTGGGGTTTGCATGGGGATGATGGAAAAATAAGACATTCCCTGAAAATAAGACATAGGCTGGGGTCACAGCTGAGCCCTGAATCTGTTAAAACCATCAGTTTTTCAACTTTGAAAATGTGAAAAACTGATCCATTAACAGATCCATAGGCTCCAATGCAAAAAACGCAGTGTCAAAGTGCACTGCTAAAAACACTATGCGTTTATGAATCAGCATCCGAAAACGCTGCTAGCAATGTTTTTGGGTGCTGTGGCAAAAACACATCCTTTTTTAACATGGGGCACTATGGGAAACGCATCCATTAACGGTAGCGTTAAAATGAAAAAAAAATTAAAATTTTTAAAAACAGATCCAATAATAAAATAACCAAAATTACTGCATGTGTGACCCCAGCCATAGTGCATCTTTGAGAGCAAAAAGTAATAAAAGAGAGGGTCTTATTTTGGGGGAAACAGGGTACATATTTGAGCCATTGGGCACTAAAGTCCACAGTTACTTCATTATTTTTGTGCTTTTTTTACTATCACAAAACAATCACTTGGATTGGTGCTTGGAATATATATATATATATAACAGGAAATTAATTCAGAAATTCCTCTTCTTTCTTTCACCATGGCAATATGTACAGGGCACCGCAAAAGTGAAGTGGGATATAAATGATAACAAAAAGAAGAGTGATTTGATTGTGAATTCTAAAAGTACCGCAATTATATATGCAAATCAGGCCGTATTGGGGAGGAGGGAAATTCAGGCATTGGAAAATTACAGGGAAGAGGAGAGGAGCTGCTGACACCAGAGAGGCCAGATTCATCCACATTTACTTTTCCTTGAAGTTAGTGTGGGGGGGATAGGTGATAAACGTCCAGGATGCCACCGAGCACAGAATGGGGGTCCTGAGTTCCCTATGTGGATGGAGCAGTTATCGCGCATGCGCACTACTAGGACCATAGAAGTGAATGGAGTGGTGGTCATGGATGCGTGCTTCACCTCCATTCAAACAGGAGGTGATACGGTTAAAGGGGTTCCAACATTCAAACCACCATCAATTATACACTTGTCACCTATCTTGTGGATAGCAGAACACTCACACAGTATACAGTTTACTTGGCATCCATAGATAGACACATATATCATACACATCTCCCGACAGAATATCACAAAATCATGTCTTTGTAAAAGCTGCTCATCTGAGGCCACAAATCTCTGGAAATGTTGTGCCTGTAGAAAAGATGTCAAAGTTGGGAGTTTCCACCTCCTTGAGTCATAGGATTCCTGTGAGCAATAAACCACCACAAAGCTTAAATCATCTGATTGACCCCCTTGGCTGCCAGACCACTTTTTTTTCCAGCATATTCATACCATAGAGACCCCTAAAGCCCTAGCGTGATTATAACGGAGTGCAGTATGCTGTGCTCTCCTCTACCACCAAAGATAGATGAACCAATGGATATCGGTGGGCTCAGCCGGTGTATGGGGAGCTTTAGCCTCCTCTACATTTCTGCTATCCTCTGCAGATATTCCATGTACGTGCTTGTAGTAGAAGCAAAACGTTTTACTATGCCATGAGAAGAAGCAGTAAATCAGGAGGATATGGCATTAGCGTAAGCGGCTTAGTGACAAGATATGGCGGTATGCTCTCTTGATCATAGTTGTGCCCCACATCAGCATTTGTTGGGCTTTTACACACATTTACACAGCTGTTCATAGAGATAACCATGTCTTCTCCTCAAATTATTACTGCAATAAATCAAAAAACCTATGACAGCTCCTATACGAGATATTCCAGTGGGATTCTGTCTATTTTCAGAAATCTACACAGTATTGTTCTTGTAATATCTTGGTTCAACATCTACCATTAGACAGGTTAGGTATAGAATTCTAAATAAAGAAGTTGAGTAACTGCAAGTCTAAAGGCCACGTCACACGTAACGATATAGTTACCGATATCGTTCAAAAGTCACGTGTTTTGTGACGATTGAACGATGTCGAAACGACATCGCTGCGTGTGACACTACAAACGATGAACGATCAGTCGGCTGATCGTTCATCGTTTGATTTGAGGACCTGTCCTCAAATCAATCGTTAGTCGCCCGGTGGACACGCAGCATCGCTGCGTGTGACACCGGGAGACGACCAATAAGCCAGCTCCCAGCACCTCTCTGCAAGCGCTGGGAGCTGGTATCCAAGGTAAACTGCAGATAACTAGGCAGCGCGCGCTGCCTAGATACCTGATGTATGCCTTGGTTACCAGCCTTCTCAGCTTACCGGCTGGTATCCAAGGTACAGAGCGGGTAACTAGGGACCCTAGTTACCAGCTGTGTACCTTAGATACCAGCCGGTGAGCGGAGAAGGCTGGTAACCAAGGTATACATCGGGTATCTAGGCAGCGCGCGCTGCCTAGATACCCGCAGTTTACCTTGGAGACCAGCCTGCTCCCGCTTACCGCAGGCTGGCAGCGGGAGCAAGACATCGTGGAAACGATATTTAAATCGTTTCCACGATGTCTCTGGTCCATTGATCACTGGTGAGTCTGTCTGTGACAGCTCACCAGCGATCTGAACGATTTTGTTAGCGGTTGCGCGTGCATGTGATTGCTAACAAAATTGTTCATCGCATCGCTGCGTGTGACAGCACCTTAAAGGCCACGTCACACGCATGAATCTTGTGAAAGATATCGGCTGAAAAGTCACGTGATTGATATCGTTAGAACAATGTATTGATATTGTTTGTGCGGTGTCACAAACATCGATCTTTTTAGCGATGTTAAATTTGGCAACTCGCCAATGATCGTTCGCACAGACTCAGCGATCAACACCATGTAGCGTCAGGAATAGGACAAATTGAGATAGAGATCGTTTGAGAGGTGTCACACAACACGATGCAGCAGGTTGAGCGCAGGTTAATTGAACAATGAACGACGGATTTGAGGTCCTGCTCACAAATCTTCCACCAAACAAATTCCGGATCGCTTAAACGATATCGTTCACAAGATTGATGTGTGTGACGTGGCCCTTAGGGTGCCTTTACACGTCGCAACATTGCATGCAATTTCACTTGCAACTTACTGGTTGCAGTGAAATCATGGACACATTGTTACATTTGTACACAGCCACAAAATAGAACAATGTGTCCATGATTTCACTGCAACCAGCAAATTGTCAGTGAAATTGCATGCAATATTGAGTCGTGTAATGGTACCCTTAGGTTACTTTATAAACATAAAAATCAGCTCCAAAATCGCTACATCTGTAAGATTTAATTGTTTACGTATGAAGTCTTTTGTTCGCTCTTCAAGGAGTTGTTGGCTAAGTGATCCACTCTTCCCTCTGTAGACCTACAGGTCTCTTGCCTCTCTAGGTCCACCACTTTGCCTTTATTCATTGCAGTACCATTGGGTTAAAAGAGCAACACACTCTCCAAAGCAGCTTTTCTATGGGCAGGACCAGCCATGTGTCCTGTACAGCCTGTGTGGCGCCCCTATGGCAAGGCACCACAGGGAGGTACTGCACCCCAAACAGAAGGTGTAGTGCCTCCGTAGTTGCGGATATGGAGGACCCTACAGAGTCTGCACCCCAACACCCATACAGTAGGCCACCTTAGTACAGGGGACCAAATATTTAGTAGGACCCAGGGGGTGGAGCCTAGATGAGCGGGAGACGGAGTGACAATTAGTGTCAGGCAGACGGTGTAAGACAGCAAGGAGGATGGACGCAGGGGACCCTGCGGCCATGACAGGAGGGCACCAATTAGGAGAGGGGTGACCCAGACATAGAAAGGGGCCACTCCAGGACTGGTCGGAGCCAGCTGTTAACCCAGGTTATCACCAGTGCACCGGAACCGAGGCAGTTAGTTACGGTATATCCCTAACCGCGGACCGGCAGGCTGTGGGCCCGACCTAAGGGAGCCACAGCACCCATCAAGCAGTCCAACATCAGTCCCGCAGCTGGGTTCACGACGCCTTAGAAGCACAGAGATGTTAGGTAACAGACCCCGAGGACTAGAGACTAGACTCATGAGTGGGAGAACAAGAAGGCCATAAGGGCACAGAAGGGAAAAGGACCAAGAGCGCCATTAGAAAGACACCTCTGACAGACTCTGGAAAAGCCTCCAAAATCTGCGGCTACAATCCCATGTAAACCAGACTGTACTGTGTACCTTTTCCACCTGGTCCAAGTAAAGAACCGTTTGAGCTGAATTGGTGTCTGTTCTCCATTCATCAGCCGCCCGGGGGGGCCTGTACAGCATCACAGAGGTGAGGACTACTACTACCCTCATCCACCCCGCTGCCCTGAGGTAAAGCTCCACCTGTGGGGAGCTGTACAACCAAAGCTGCATTCCCATCACCTCAGCGGCCGGCCGCAGCGCTGGTAACCCTATTATCAGGTACTGCAGGTGACGTCGCGTTACAAATCTCCCATAATCATCACCCCACCCCCCCACTGAGGGTCCAGTGCACAGAACCGGGAATCGACCAGCCATGATCCCCACTGAAGTAACCACCTGTCCCGGTATCATAGTACCCCTATCCCTTCGACCGACGCACCTGCACCATGGTCAATTATCCAGAACCTCAGGAGGACCTCATAGACTTCTCCTCTCAGTAGCTGTCTGCCTCAGAATTCCTCTTAGAGCCAGGATAAGGGCTAGTTTAGAGCATGCTTGGCTAACCAAGCATTCAAGATGTTTCTCCATACTCCTCTTTGTAGAAGGTATGCTAGCAGGAGATCCATCTGCCAAGGTTTACCACCATACTTGGTAGTCTTACATTCACAGGAGAACAAAAGGTTTTCCATCTTTTAGAGTTTTCACTCCTTTCTTCAGTTCAGTTCGGATTACGATTCATCCTTTTTGCACCCATAAAGGGGTTGGACAACCCCTTCTCATTCCCAATGTTTTGCTTATATTCACCTCCCATGCCGGCGCTCACACTCCCGGGACTCATTGGGCTGTGAGGTCACATAAGCCTCGTGATAAATCACCGCCGGCTTCTCCCTCTCCACCTTTGGACGTATAAGTAATTATGGCTAGGGTCACACTTGGAAGGCACATTGCGATTACAGCATCCAGATCTGGATGCAGTAATCTCATGTGCCTTCAGACACATTTTGCATTCAAAATGTGTCCCTAAACTCGCATCCGGTAACCGGATTGCCGGATGCTTTGTTCATCCCTGCGGCTGCAAAGATGAAGAAAGGGTTAATGTGTTAAATATATGTGGGCAACAAGTCTCCAGGGAGTGTCCAACCTCCCTAGAGACATCTTGTCCAAAAACTGTGGAATACCAGCCGCTATCCATGGTGCTGAAGCCTTAAACATCACTTCTATGGCCAGCGCACATTGAAACTCCGATGCGCTGGCCATAGAAATGATATTTAAGGCTTCAGCACCATGGATAGCGGCGGGTACAGTACGGAATTTGCGTAAGCAGCAGGGTCAGCTCCTTATTGAGGATGCTGCCCTGCACTGTGCTTACGCACATTACGTACTGATAATCCTTCTTACAGCGAGGAGCCGCCGGCTTTCATTGAGAAGTTTATAAAGCCGACAATAGCGGCGATAATGTAATAATAGACATTAACCATTGACATGCCACAGTTTTTGGACAACATGTCTCTAGGGAGGGTGGATACTCCCTGGGGACATGTTGCCACATATATTAACATTAACCCTTTGTTCATCCCCGCAGCCGTAGGGATGAACAAAGCATCCGGCAACCGCAGGCATTCACATGTGCCTTGCGGTAGCCGGATGGGCTCCCGTAGGCGCCCATTATAGCAGCTCCGCTGCGGTTTTGAAACGCTCTAAAAAACTATTGATTTTTTCACGCAGGCAGCGAAACCGGAATGCGGGAACCAGATTGCATTAAGTGCAATCTGGTTTTATAATGGGCACCTATGGGCTGTGGATCCAGATCCGGTTTTGAGCATTTTTAATGCTCAAAACTGGATCCGGATGGCAAAAAACACAGCAAATGTGACCCTAGCCTATAAGGGAGTGAGTGGCAGCCGCAGCTCTCCCTTACTGTTGATTACTCAAATGTCCGAAGGTGGAGAGGGAGAAAGCGATGGTGATTGGATGTGAGGTTCACATGACATCACAACCTCCCACGAGCACCGACACCACTGGAACCGCATATAAGCTATTTTATTTTAATGGGGCCAAACAGGGGGAACGATAAGGTGTTGGTCAATTAGTGGACAACACTTTTTAGCAACAGGTTTCTACATTCCTTTAGGTCATCCAAAGGTACCGTCACACGCGGCAATATTGCTTGCAGTTTCACTGGTAATTTGCAGTTTGCAGTGAAATCATGGACACATTGTTCTATTTTGTGGCTGTGTACAAATGGAACAATGTATCCATGATTTCACTACAACCAGCAAATTGCCAGTGAAACTGCAAGCAAGCATTGCGACCTGGCAATATCGCTGCCACATTGCCACCCAATTGCCTCCTTATTGCGGCGTATAAATAGTGAATTTGGCGGCGATATGTCGCTTCCCCTCGGTTGCCTGATTTTAGAGCACTGCTCCCAAAATGAAGCCAGGCAACCTTGGTGTTATCGCTGCGAAATTCACTATTTACACTCCGCAATAAAGAAGCAATTTGGTGGCAATCAGTCCAGCGAGAAATATCGCCGCCTAAATTGACTCCTGTGGTTGCGGCGTGTAAAGGTACCCTTATCGTTGCCATCAGTTACATTGGCTGTCTCTGAAGTGGCTATGCTGTCCCGCACGTCTCTTTCCTTATTTTCTATCAGGACAGGTTATTTCATGCTCTAGTCTGCCCTTTCTCCTGAAGAATGTTTCGTCTACTCATCTCAGTGAGGACATTGTTCATCCCTGTTTTTACCCTTCTCCGGGAGCATTCCCTTCATCAGCTGGTTTTTGTCAGAGCTGTTAGGATATACATAAACTTTTACATTTCTTTGCATGATCTCAAGTGTGTGTCAGCTTCCAAAGCAACCATTTCCAAATGGATTTGGACTGTGCTTGTGTAAGCCTACAGACACATGACAAAGCTCCTCTCTCTGTGGGCCCCTGGGCGATCAGGCTTCCATTAGTCAGTTTTGCAAAAAGCCACCTGGGCCACAGTTCAACCCTACAAACATTCACTCCATGGACTTTTCCTATTTCGGCTTGGGTCATTGGGTCTTACAAAACCACCATAAGCTAGATGGTCTGTGTAGACAAATCCATGTGGATTCACGGCAAAACATATTTTTCACGGAGACCAAATCTTTACCCTTGTTGCAGATTTGGTCTCTGTGAAAAGAACGTGATGCCGCAGATACACACGGATCCGTGGCACCATGTGAAAAATCACAGCGGGTGCTTATGGGTATGCATAAGACCAGACAGTACGGATGCTGGTGGATCTGTACTTTCAGGTTGTGATCCCTGAACTGCGCATGCCCAGGGCATGTGCAGGACTGCAGTTGAAAATGACACGCCCCTAGGGGGTGGTCATTATGGATCCTGTGAATACATGTAAACTATACAAACAATGTTGCTTGTAGCATCCAGTTTGCATCTGCATGGGAATCCGTGGGCATGCAGGGTTTTCCTGTATGCCACGGATTCCCCGAAACTAATACAATAAGTGTTGAAACCAGCTTACATGTACATTGTGCAGATTTGGTTGCCTTGGGACTTGACTCTCCTTTCCTTTTATATGCTATCTCAATACAGTGGATGTGATGTTTTGCAGCACTATTTGAACTAACCTATATGTTAATGAGAGCTACAGCCCCCAGGTGAGTGAACTTTTTATTCCATTTTAGTGACTGATGGCACTTCCATCAATTCTCCTTTTATCTGTCATCTGAGATTTGTCACACCCTCGCCATGGCCTATGGTCCGAGACCACAGATAATGTGGGTGCAAAGATGTGACAAAGCCCATGAGCCCCAATACAAAGCAGCCCCCCACTAGCCTTACTAAGTATCATATGACATGTATATCACTAGTTTCTTCACCTGGTCCTGGTCCCGGTTGGGACCATTACTTTTGCCCCTTACTGTCTGCACGGATTGCTTACTTGGGTATGATGGGCAACAACAATAGCACAAGAGCTCCTATCAAGGTCAAATGAGAGGCCAAAGTCACGACTTTATTCTATATACATCATTATAAAATTACCAAGTTTGTTACATTTCATCATTCCTGCAAATGTAAACTTTAGACTTTACATGTCGCAATCTTTTTTTTCCTTTTGCAATTGTTTCGCTTCTCGTTATGAATTTCCATGTATTAACCGTAGATGTATAATTAGAATATGTCCAATATGTGTTTATTCCATCCAAATCATTATTTCATTATGACAAAGTTTAAAAATAGAGAAAATAAAATGCTGCCCTCCCTGATCTGTATGATGGATGTGTGCTCACATGGTGTTTGAGGCAGAATGCGTCTCCTTCCTGAACAGTATGATGGTTGTGCGCCATGGTGTTTGGAAACAGGATGCGTTCTCCTTCCTGAACAGTATGATTGTGGATGGTGTTGAACGCCGACAACCCCATGGTGTTTGAAGACAGACTGTGTATCTTGCCTGACCAGTATAATGGTTGTGCGTGCCCATTGTGTTTGGATCCAGTCTGAACAGTGTTGCACTCCCATGGTGTTTGGAGACAGTCTGTGTCTCCTTCGTGACAGTATGATGGTTGTGAGTTTCCATCATATTTGGAGACAGAATGTGTCTCCTTCCTGATCAGTATGATGGTTGTGGCTCCCCATGGTGTTTGGAGCAGTTCTTGGTCTCCTTCCTGATCAGTATGATGGTTGTGGTTCTCCATGGTATTTGGAGACAGAGATGTGTCTCCTTCCTGATCAGTATGATGGTTGTGCGCTCCCATGGTGTTTGGAGACAGATGCTGTCTCCTTCCTGATCAGTATGATGGTTGTGAGTTTCCATCGTATTTGGAGCAGATTGTCTCCTTCCTGATCAGTATGATGGTTGTGCGCTCCCATGGTGTTTGGAGGCATTTTGTGCCTCCTTCCTGATCAGTATGATGGTTGTGCGCTCCCATGGTGTTTGGAGACAGAATGTGTCTCCTTCCTGATCAGTATGATGGTTGTGAGTTTCCATCGTATTTGGAGACAGAGTGTGTCTCCTTCCTGATCAGTATGATGGTTGTGCGCTCCCATGGTGTTTGGAGGCATTTTGTGCCTCCTTCTGATCAGTATGATGGTTGTGCGCTCCCATGGTGTTTGGAGACAGAATGTGTCTCCTTCCTGATCAGTATGATGGTTGTGAGTTTCCATCGTATTTGGAGGCAGATTGTGTCTCCTCCTTGATCAGTATGATGGTTGTGCGCTCCCATGGTGTTTGGAGGCATTTTGTGCCTCCTTCCTGATCAGTATGATGGTTGTGCGCTCCCATGGTGTTTGGAGACAGAATGTGTCTCCTTCCTGATCAGTATGATGGTTGTGAGTTTCCATCGTATTTGGAGGCAGATTGTGTCTCCTCCTTGATCAGTATGATGGTTGTGCGCTCCCATGGTGTTTTGATCAGTGCGATGGTGTTTAGTATGTTCATCTCTAGGAGTAAGAATGCATCTCCTGTGTGAACGCTTTGATGGCCGTGTGACTCCATAATCTTATAAACTTGCAGATTGTGGTTTGAACAGATGAATGTAGGACTTTCTGATGTAGTATTCAGTCCATCATTATCTTTCTGATGTTGTGGCTGATTTGTTTTCATTTTTCCATGTTTATATGCAGAGAGATAATGGGGTCTTGAAGGTCGGCCCTAAATACTGCCATATTGACACCTCCAATGAATTCTAGTGAGGTCGATTAGTCTACGGGAAACCTCTAAAGCCAGGACTGCGTTTTCTGAATATTTCCCAGCATGGTCTGTTGAGGATCTAAGTTTCTGACCACTGGAGTTGTGATATAATTGTGATAACTAAGACTTATGACTTCACCTGTATATTTCCCTGTTTAGTGGGAATTCACCGCTCTACCTGCCTAGAAAAGCAGTTTTTATGCAAATATTATAGACACAATGGAAGTGTATGGTGCAAACAATCCCATATCTGGTAAAACTAAAGCTCCCATACGAGATAACGAACACCCAGACAATATAAAGTAGATATTTACCCAGACACGAGCCCTGCCTAGATTTAATATCAATTTGGACTCAATGATCATCCAACAGAGGCAACCAGCGCAGGAAATACCCCATTGTGTTTGCCAGGTTGTGAGATCTCATTCTTCTGTAATAAATATACGATGATACAAGAACCAACGTGCGAGATCAAATAACATTTCTGAGGAAGAGAACAGAACAGGGCCTCTAGTGCCATCTATTGAAGGAAACAAACCTAAAAGTAATAATGATCCTTCAAAGTGCGTTGAGTCTTGACTTATGGTGGGTTTATGTGGCGCCCCTGCATCCAGGAGGCCACAAAGGGAACTGCAGCCAGGCGGGTAGGACATTGTTGAACAACAACGCCCTCACAGCCCACACAACCCACGTGTCAGAGAGGTTACATCCAGCCCTGAGATTAGAAACTATATGAGATCGGAGGGGTGGTGGATTCAGAGGAGTGGGTTGGGCACACCAGAGGTCAGGTGACTGACAGTATATAGTGAGGGGGAGGAGTGAAGGAAGTTAGTAGGCCGGAGTGAGCCGAGATGTAAAGACCAAAGAGTAGGCCACAGTAGGCTGAGATGTAAAGACTGAAGGACAATCACACTTCTGTGAGTGCAAGGCTAGGAGCGCAGAATCCGTACTGAGCCAGTGCGAGCCAGAGGGGAGAGAAAGCCCGTCCGACGCTGATGCCACCAGGAGTATGACAGAACAGAGAAGGGACGGTGGAACCCGTGCCCTAGACAGCAGCTGAAGCCACTGACTGCAGGCAGAGAAGTCCCTCCTATGATACTGGAAGGAACAGAAAGGAGAGAGCCTGGTAGAGCCTCGTGCTGAGGACTGCTGGAGGCTGGGCTAAGTAGAGTGTCGGCTCTAGAGGGGACCGTAGTTCACCCGGCATCCCCAGACAACACGACGAGGGGTCTGAGTTCCAGATTGAGATCCCTAACCGAAAGGACAGGCTGCTCAGTGACGCACTTAGGACTCACAGGAGCCCGAGTCACCGCCATACTGTCCAGTGTCGCACAACACAGAGTAAAGAGAACGCAACAGCCCAGAAAGGGACACTAAAGACTGTGTGAGGGGTCACAGGGAGAGAGAGGCCTGGCTGCAGAGCAAAGAGAACCCGGAGAGGGAGAGTGCACCCGTGTGTTGAGAACTGTAACTGTGCTGTAAGAACCGCAAATGACTTGTAACCTGCTTGGAAAGAACAAAGAGTAAAGCTTTGGAAAACCCTGAATTGCCTCTCTTGTCTGCCTCTATTTGCACCCCATTCTCCCTCATACAGATCCAGCCTGTCAGCACCAGCAAGTAAGTGTGCTACAACTACACACAATAGACTTAACCCTTACTGCCCCGGGGGATACAGTTCTTCCCACTGGAACTATAACATCCCCGCTGCCATTCCATCACCCCGGAGGTTCTGCAGCAGCGGCGGCCCCATCACTGGCCGCACCAAGTGGGTGGCGTCACCCGTGACAAATCCCCTTGTAAATATTCCCCATCTTATTGTGTGGGCCCAGGGACACGGTCCGGACCAAGCCACCCGTGACTTCCCCCGGCACTGACCGGTCCAGTACCGAGTACCCTCGTCCCGTGGGGGCTCCACATTTACACGTCGCGATATCGGCCTTATATCGTAGCCAACGACGCGGGAGCGCGCTTTTTGAGCGCGCTTTTCCCTGCATCGCATCGCCGGTTTAGACAGCCCAATATCGGGATACAACGTCTCGACGATGTGTACGCCCCCCAACCCAGGAACGACCATTTAACATGGGAGTGAATGGGTGACGTGGCAGTACACATCGGAGTTGGGCTGTCAGATGGGACGATGCGGCTACAACTGGCATCCGATATCGGGCGGTTGAATAGCACGCTCATTTGACCCCCGATATCGGTTTGCCATCGTTCCTGCATCGTATCGGATGTTCAGACCGTACTACGCAGGAACGATATCGGCTCCAACGCCCAAACCACGTGACTTTTGGTCGGAGTTGGGTCGGAGTTGGACGCCGATATCGCGACGTGTAAACCCACCATTAGTTGTTCTGGTTCAGCTGCAAATGCTATTAGCAGACACAGGTGTCAGGGTATTTGCCCCTCATCAGTGTAAAGAGGACTCGTCGGCTGGGTGAGTGACCCCCGACAGGGCGTCCAACTCACAAAGTTTGTTGCACAGGCTCTGGCAGACCACGTGCACAGAGATAATTTCCCCTAGAGAAACAATAATGCCGTATACCTCAATGTATAAGGAAGATTTACTAATTGTAACGTGAAGAGACAGTCTGAAAACGTAGCAAAATTATCATAGTGGCTCCAGCTGCAGGATAAATTGGAGCATCTGTGGACACTTTTCTCCAGCGCTATGCCACCTCTTGACTTGGCTTTTGTTGGCACTATTAGTGCAAGTGGTAGTATTTTAAGCCATAGCCCTTTCCCCACTTAACAACACTCATTTACCAATAAACCACACCCATTTACCAATAAACCACACCCCTTTCCCCACTAAGCCACACCCATTCACCAACAAAACAGCGTTCTCCTGCGCGGTCATGCGGAGGACACTGCGGATCCATTGAGATCCATGCATTGTTGGTGCGCTGCGGGCACTTGCAGATAAAAGAAGCACCCACAAATGCACAAAAAATGCAACAAGTGCGCTCGGAGGGTGCACAGATTATGCGCATCCGAACGCAAACGCAACCGAACGCAGCCAAAAGCAGGCACATGCGTTCCCATGTTAAATATAGGAACGCATGTGCGCAAGCGTTTGGCTGCGTTCGGTGCACTGCGCTTGCAAACGCAAGTGTGAAGGCAGCCTAAATCATTATGCAGCAATATTAGCAAAGTTCTGAATGTATTTTTTTAGCTGTTTCAGTGTAAAAATATTAGTAAATCTACCCCAAAGGAACAAGGAACAATTTTTTTTTTCTCTTGGGATTTGTACAGAATCTGAAAATACTCTGCTTTCATTCAGAGTGTTAATAAAGAGCTCATGCACCTCTATAGGAGCCTTATTATCCCTCAATATAAATGGGAGCTGTAATCACAGGTCTACATAAAACATTTTCTGTAACCATCGCAGGTGACTTTGTACTTATCTGAATCATCTTTTTGATTAAGGCTTTGGGCACATGTTTAGGATTTGGTGCAGAAATCAGGACCTTCCCCCAGGGTGAGTATAATTAAAAGCTGTTAATTTAAATTATACAGATCTGGGGACTTATATACAGTATTCTAGAATGCTGAAAAAATGGCTCACTGGTAGTGTCCAGTGGGGTAACTGGAGTTTTGGATTTGCCCCCGTACATACGCACGTTGGTCAATGTATGGGCCCTTGTAGCGTTCTAAATTCTATACAGACTTATGAATTAATCCCTCCAGCATTCATTATGTATTAATGTTTCCTGTCCTGGTATATATGATACCCATCCAGGTATATATGGCCCTTATCCTGGCCACATCCTATTTACATGTCCCCCATCTTGATATAATGATGTACAGTTCACATTAATCTGTGAGTGCTGTGCAGTTTATATTTTTCTGTTTTGTTATATATATATATATTTCCATCCTGGTATATATGTACTCCGTCCTGGTATATATGATCCCCCATCCTAGTGTATATGATCCCCCATCCTGGTATACATGATCCCCCATCCTGGTATATGTAATTCCCCATCCTGGTATATGTGGTCTCCCATCCTGGTATATGTGATCCCCCATCCTGGTATATGTGGTCTCCCATCCTGGTATATGTGATCCCCCATCCTGGTATATGTGATTCCCCATCCTGGTATATGTGATTCCCCATCCTGGTATATGTGATTCCCCATCCTGGTATATGTGATCTCCCATCCTGGTATATGTGATCCCCCACCCTGGTATACATGCTCTTTATTCCTGGTATATGTGATCTCCCATCCTGGTATATGTGATCCCCCACCCTGGTATACATGCTCTTTATTCCTGGTATACATAGGCCCCCATCCTGGCATATTTGTTCCCATTCTGTCCCTAACACATTATTACAAACATTCTACTCACCTTTCCTCCGCTCTCACGTCGTCCAGTGTCCTCTGTATCTAGTGCTCAGTGGCGGCCGCTGACATCGGAGTGTGCGCCAGGCCACATGAGGTCATTCTCATGCATCGCCCCCTGTTGCTGCACCTCCAACAACAGCTTCCAGCTCCGTGCTAGCAGCATGTATCGCATGCAGGGACCAGACGGGTCTCTGTGCCGTGATGCATTCCAGCTGGATGTGCGTCCTTGATGAAGACGCAGATTCAGCTGAAGCAGTAGCTGGGAATGGCGGGCCCCTGTACCCCCGGGCCCGGTCAGGACCCCTGCGACGTTATGCCCCTTGTGGTGTTCAAAGCTTATATGCAAAAAACTGCTGACAGGTTCACTTTAAGGGTAGTCAACTCATCTGAATAGGCGCCAAGCAATACCAATTTTCCATGCAATGATAGCCAAAAACTAATACCTCCACATCATTCTCAGTCTTTATTGATGAGAGAGTAATACAAATGTATATAGTCTTCCCCAGAATCATCATTAATCCCACGTTTATTCATTTTCACACTGAGAACAACACAACTGCATTAAAGACTCGCAGACAATTAAAACTGATGCGGCAGTCAAAGTTGAAACATTTGTTAACATGTTTTCCACCTAAATTTCCCTATAGGACACAATATAGTGAAATATTGTCATAAAAAATACTTAAGACAGGAAAAAAAGTCATCCACCATATTGGTTGATTCAGCCCAATTTTACATTCCCCTGTTTCTTACCTTAGAAAAAATGCGGAGGGCACCGCTCTATAGGGGATCACCCATAGCAAGAGCAGTGTCTATATTAAAGAAAGAGAAAAAAGTATGCCATTAGAAAATGGGACCACAATAAATTATCAAAAATATATACACATCACTTTATTTTTAGCAAAAATATAAAACACACAAAAAGCACTCATGTAAAATATAAAAAGCAGTGCAATAATACTAGGCTCCGCCTTAGGTTAAATAAATGCACCTGTGGCGCCCCACTGGTTGGGACGCCACGGAGGGGTACTGCACCCATAAAAGAGTGTGTAGTATTCCTGTGGCTGAGGAGTTGAGATGCTGCATAAGGGGCACTCAAATTCAAACATTCATACACATACACACACCCTAGAGCAGGGGATCATGGATGGACCCGCTGTAGGGAGGACCCAGTCCCTGGGAGGAGCTCTGACGGGGTAGAAAAGTGTGTGGGTGGGAAGAACGAGAGGTCAGAAAGGTGTAGGAAGAGCTCCAGTGGGGAGTGAGGAGTAGACGGTGGAGGTGCCGTAAGGACTGAAGGGGACCCGAGGGGCACTAGGTGTTGCGGTGTGCCTGACTCCAAACCAGACCCTGTACGTCTACTGGCCAGAGGGGTTCAGTCTCGAAACAGAGGTCCGACTCAAGAGCTGTGCGGGTGTTCACCCCCAAGCCGCCGAACCAGAGGCCCGAGCTCCTTTAGGAAGTTGTGGCCGACACCCGTCGCATCCAGGAAAAGGCCCATATAGGATCCTGAGGGCTCAGAGAGGAGACCCTCAGCTAGAGAGGATCCATGGAGCTGGCTTCGGGCTCTGCGCGTGGGGGTGTTGAGGAAAGTAGCAGAGGGAGAGCGCTGGAAGGGACCAGGAAAGGAACCGTAGGCATTCCACTGAGGAACCCGAGTGCAGCATCTTGACTCCAGCAACTACCCAAAAAGACTGTTACAAGAACTGCCAGTAAGCCCATTACAAGTTATGAACTATGTGGTGTATTTCATTCGCCTGCGCCTGAGGACCCGCCGAACTATTTCACAACTCTCATAATCTACATCTGTCCCGGGGATCCCGCTCCAGCCCCGGGGAGCGTTGCCAACTAGCTGCATCACCATCACCCCAGAGGTCTGCAAGCAGCGCTGGTCTCATTACCGGGAGCCATAGGAGGGGTCACAAATCACTTTATTTTTTCCCCTTTTTCAGAGACCACCAGGGCCACAGGACCGGGAAACAGGCCCCATGACATCCCCGGTAAACCAACACCCAGAACTGGGTACCCCACAGCCATGGGGCGGGTCACACCATCAATCAGCACATGAATATGTGCAAAATACATACATCTAACAGTCACTACAGGGTGGCTGTTCTGTCACTTCCTAGAGGCTGCAAATCCCAAGCACTCTAATTACCAGTCCCTTAGATAATTGTATGCTTGTGCTTACACCATCAGGCGCCAACAGACAGCTTTGAACTAGGCTAGAACGATGACTTGTAGTAAGACAGAAGAAACGCTGCAGTGTTCTTCCAGAATCTTGTATTAAATTCAACGTGACAACAGTTGAAAAGTAATAATCTGTACAGGGTTGCGGCCATGTATCTTCAGCAATGGCTTCTCTAGACTAAAATGGGGAAGAAGGGAGGAGCATCCTGTACAGAGGCCAATTAAGGGAGGAACGTAGGGACAATCTTAATGTGTGGAGCCCCTGCAGTCCGGTCGCCACTATTAGCTTGCGCCAACCGGGATCGGTAAGTCCAGGCACCCACAAACACACCCAACGCGCCCCAGAGCGATAGCAAGAGCGAGAGGGTGAACCCAGGCAGTGGGATGGCTCAGGCAGCTGTGGGATGGCAGGGGGACAAATGTGGAGGGTGGGAAGTTAGGAAGAGCAGTCAGGAAGTCGGGGAAGGAAACAAAGCGACAGAGCACAGGAAGTGGTCAGTCAGTCTGACCCGCCCCAGGGCCGTGGGGTACTCGGTTCCAGGCGTTAACTCACGGGGGATGTCAAGGGGGCCTGTGCCCGATCCCGTGGCCCTGGTGGTCTCTGAAAGTCTGTAAAAATAATATAAAAATAAAAGTAGTTTGTGACATCACCTACGGTTCCGGTATGGTTACCAGAACTGCGGGTCAGACCTCCGGGGTGGATGGTAGGGCAGCCAGATGGTTACGCTCCCCGTAGGTGGAGCAGGATCCTCAGGGCAGTTGTAATAGTTTTTACACAAGGAGGCAACTTAGCACACGGGTTTGTCACTTGTCCTTTCAATGCAGCAGAGTGCGGCTCCTCAGGCGAGGGAAAATAAAGTATGTCACAACAGTCATTAGCTCTGATCAGGTTTACTTGCAAGTTGTTAAGCAGATAGACAGATGAAACAGTCTTTAGGGTCTTTCTTGCCTGGGTAGTCACCAGGAAACCAGGATGATTCACTCAGGACTCTCAGTGGTATGCCTGCTGTTCCCTACCGGTCCCGTCACTGTGCTATCTTCTCGCAATTATGCAGCGCCTCCGTGTGCAGAGCCTTGAGTCCTGCTCCCACGGGTCTTTGTTGGGTGACTCCCCTTCAGGTCCCCCACTTCGTGTCCAGAGCTGGTTCTCTGTACGGGACCAGACCTTTCTGGTCGGTAGTACCGGGTCCAGATTCGGGCACACCATAGTTCCTGGTGCCCTAGGGTCTCTTTTCGGTCATGACGACCTTCCTGTGAGTCATCCTCTGCTCGTCTCTCTCTCCAACTGACTAACTGCCAACCCACCCATACACTTTTTATTAACCACATGACTCCTCCCACAGGACTGGGTCTTCTCCTGCAGCGGGTTCAACCACGGTCCTCTTCTGTAGGGTGTGTATGAATGGGTGTTGTGAGAGCCCCTTGTTTACCATCCCAGTTCCCTTAGTCACAGGAATACCACACACTCTTATTTGGGTGCAGTACCCCTCCATGGTGTCCCGACCAGTGGGGCGCCACAAGTCCAGCGAGGGAGCAGAGGAGAGAGGACGAAGGACAAGGACCTGGAGTGCTTGAGCAGCATGTGGCTCACCCCGGGTCCCAGGACAGCAGACTGCAGAGAGACAGAGAGAGCCCTAGGGGTGCCCGAATCTGCCGTAAAGTGAAGGGGCAGGGCGAGAACCAGGGACCCAGCCCTGAAGGTGATGAGGAGGCTCCAAGCTCCAACCACAGAACCGGGGGCCACGAGATCTCCAAGAGCTGTGGCCCACTCCCAACACAGCACAGAGAAGGCAGGCGTACTAGAGCCAGGGGACTCTGACGGTCGCCCAAGAAGGCCCGTGGCTGCAAGACTGGGCTCTGTGTGCGGAGGAGCGTGCAGGAAGGAGGAGAACAGGCAGCACTGAGAAAGAGAAAGGCCCAAGAGGAAAGGAACACGAAAGGGGTGTACTGGACAAGCCATCCTGGTTGCCAAGGACTACCCGGGCCGCCACTGTACTTGTGTGTAACAGGAAGTACCTGCCAAGAGAAGCTAAGTAAACTGGGTTTTTGAACTTAGAACTGTATGGGACTTTTCCTTTCCTGCCTGAGGAGTGGCAGACTGCTAAACCGCACAGACTGCAGGGCCCGACCACGCTTCAGGTGGTCGGGATGGCACTCCTGGATTTCCACAGTGAGTGATGGATAAGGCCCCCTCGTCTCTTTTCCCTCGTTGAAGTCTCTGACCCATGTAGAACTAAGAGGCCTTTCACACTTGCGTTTTTTTTCCTCATCTGGAACATCTGGAAAAAACCTGATTCTTACAGGATTCATTTTTTTCCCATTCACTTTAATTATTTCATTTAGAATCTTGTTGCTTCAGGTTTTTTCCTGAAATCATTAAAGTGAATGGACAAAAAAATGAATCCTGTAAGAATCAGGTTTTATCGTGATCTTCCAGATCAGGAAAAAAACGTGTAAAGGCCCCTAAGCCCAACCTCCTCTGTGTCTTCCTCTCACCCATTCTGTAGTGTCGAGAACCTCTGTGTGGGCTACCACTATGACTTCTCCTGCGGTCCCTGGCTCCCCTATTGGTTGCATGACAAGGTGTCCGGGAGATTGGAGTCCCCTCAGTGAACCGGTTTTTCTGCTGGGCTTGATGCTCTCCTGCAGACTAGGACTCCGGTGTCCGGGTTGCTTCCTGGTGTGAACCGGTATGGCTCCTCTGCCCCCAGTCTGCTTCTCTACTCCTTAAGCCTTGCCTTCGACCTCACTCTCAGGCCCTCACACTGGCTAGGCTGGTAAACTGGCTCGGGCCTAGCACGGCTCCGACACACCAGGACTCTTCACAGTTCTTCTAGTGACTGCACACTCCAGCTAACTCTGCCCCCAGCACCAGCATTTATAGGGCATCTTGCTTAAAGGAAGCAAGTGGTGCTCCCCCTACTGTTCTGGGGTGGAAGGTGTTGGGTGTATGTAGGTTACCTGTTGTGGAAATCCATCCATGCCGTAGGTGGTCCTGTGGCTCCCTGTAATGGCAGGGTGCCACAGTGCCAGCAGCCAGCTCTGCCCACCTGGCCTTACAATACCCCAATTTACCTTAACTCGGACACCCTGGGGATCCGCTCCTCCCGTGGGGAACAATACCATCACTAGATTCAACTCCATCTCTAGAGGTCCCGGACTGCAGCAGTGGCCCCTATTGGCCAACCTCCACAGGTGGCGTCACGACAAACTCTTTTATTTTACTTTTTTTTTAAATTTTTACCCATTTTCAATCCCCTTTTTACTGACAGCTTAAAAGAGGACCACAGACCACGATCACGCCACCGTGACAGCCCCCAGATGCCTGAGGACGTCTGAGAGGAGGCCCGCCTCGAGTATCCCATGGCCCCAGTGGGGCGAGTCAAGTGCACAGTCTAATCTACCTGGATAATAACAAGGAAAACTACTGACTGGAGGAAAAGATACACAATGCAAAGAATAGACATTACAGGTTGTTGGGAGGGCCCTCTTCTGTACATTTGAGAGTTCCCTTGCTTATTCATATTGTAGGGCCCTCACGTCATTTAACTCATTTAAGGACAGAGATTACAGAGAAGGGCAAGCGACATGGAATACAAGAAGGGAGCAGAGACTGCAGCCTTGCGTGCCTCAGCTTTGGCTTAAATCTGTGAAAAAAAAATTAAAGCTGCACTACTCAACTGGATGACGAGCTCAAATATATCACTTGTGCAAGTGAATGGACAAAGGATATATGGTGTCCCCCCTTTAAGATGGGATGGAGAAGCTCTTGCACATGGCTTTGAAATTTTCATCAGCAATATTCCTCAGATTATATAGGAAGAGAAGACTTCTTGATACTCTACTACATGGTTAGTGCAGAATGTGCATCGGATCTCCAAAAATTACACAGCAGTGCTGTGTCAGGCATAGGAAGACACCATTACAAGGGCCTCCCATGACAAACATCTACGAAGGACTACTATAGTAGTTGTGGCCCTTAATTCAAATTTTCAGAGGGCCAGTAAGTCATCAACAGTCTGTGTAAATTGCTATTGAGTATGTATCCCCTATCTCAATCACAATGTGAGACAACCCAGGGATGGTTTACTGCCAACTATAGCTACGGACAGTCAAAATCTCAGTCACAATGTGGGAAAACCCGTGATAAGGGCCTCCAATGACATATTAGTTTACTGTAGTAGGACTACCGTCCTGTGCTGGTTTGTCCTGTATTGTGTTTCCAAAAATTAGCCCTATGGGCTGTGTCATGGGTGGCGCAGAAAGCCACCATCACAAAGGCCTCTAATGACAAATAGTAGTTAGGCTGGAATAGGAGTACTATAAAAGTTTATTCCGCAGCACACTAGAACACTAAGAATGAAAGGAGATGCTCATCAAAATGCATTGGCCAATGTAAATGAGCCCGATAACCGCAACAAGGTACATCTTATGTATTGGGAGCCTAACCTAAAATGCCTTTTTGTGTGATTAAAAATCTGCTAGTATAACCATAAGGAAACTGGTTTCTATGGGAAGGGGTGGTCGTTAACCTCCCTGGCGGTATGATTCTGTCAGGAATTTTGTGCTAAAAGCGGTACCATTTTTTGGCATGGAAATTTGGTGTTATGTACAGTAGGCCTGCAATTCTTAGTAATTACCTGATCAAAGAAGACTCTAGCCTTCCTAGCGGTAACCCCGAGTCAAGCTCGGCCTTACCCGCGGTCGCGGCAGATGCGGTGAAAAAACCGCATCTGCCGCGTTTGCCGCATAGCCGCCGCACTTGCGGCGCGGTTGCGGTAATCGCCATAGTAAGTATAGGGGGACTTGCGGCAGATGCGGCAAGTGCGGTTTTGCACTTGCGGCAGGTGCGGCAAGTGCGGTTTTTTTCGCGGCCGCACCTGCCGCAAGTGCAAAACCGCACTTGCCGCACCTGCCACAAGTCCCCCTATACTTACTATGGCGATTACCGCAACCGCGCCGCAAGTGCTTGACTCGGGGTTACCGCTTCTGGCAGTAAATGTTAACCCCGAGTCAGGCTCGGGAATACCGCTAGGAAGGTTAACAGTAGTAGCACAAATCAACATTTTTGGTCAATTTAGGTTGGTTGCTGTCATCTGGAGGGATTACAAACTGTGGAGAAATCCAGTTGTGGCGTCCCTGCGGACTAGTCGCCACAAAGTGGTACAGCAGTTGGGACTGGTAAGTTGTTCACCTCGCGCAAACACCCAACACAACCCCTGATCCCTAGTCATAGTTACTTCAAGTCAGGCAAGGGATAGCGGAGGGACCAAGTGGAGGGTGAAGAGTGAGGAAAAGCCCGGGAAGGGGTGGAGGAACTGGAATAAAACCCAGGAACATTAAGTTAGTTGGTTGGCTGAAAGAGTTGGTTTTAGTGGAGGAGAAGAGTAGAGACCAGACACCTAAGCTGAGATGCCCAACAGCCAAGCCCACTGAGAGACTGGGCAGGAATAACCCAGACCTGGCGGCCTGTGCCATTGTTTGGCTAGTCCAGGTCCCAGGCTGTGTACCGAGGGAAGAGCAAAGGGGTCTAAGGACACGGGACACAGAGGGACCGGGCCGGTACCAGGGTGCCGGCCCTGTTGAGATGTAGGACAATGTAAGCCCCAACCATAAATTAACCGGCGGGGTGAAGGGTCTTCTTGCCCGGAACCCAAACCCTGGCACAATGAAGGGAAGGCCATCAAACTAGGGTTAGGGGGGCAGACTGAGAGCCCCCAGGAAAAATCTGTGACCACTGGACCGTAGTTTGTGCGCAGGACCGAGAATCGAGGCCCAAGAGGAGTCAGAAAGGGGGTGCAACTGAAGAACCGTCCCAGCTGCTAGGTTGTGACCAGAACCGCTCGTGAACTGTTGTACTGTGTGACTTGCAACTGTTTAGCTGAGTGAACTGTGGAGTTTGAGTAAAGTACCCAGTCAAGTTCAAAACTACGTGTGCGAGACTGTGATTTGTGCCACAGCAGCAGGAGCTCACCTGCGGAGCCACCAACTGAATCGCTGCGCAGGCAGACACGGCCTGATCATGAGAGACACTGAATCCTGCTTGTAGCTGTTGAACCTTGCTAGCTGCTGAGTGTGTCTGACTCGGTCCCTACACCTGCTCTAGGGAAAAGAGCCCTGCCCATGGAGGGCTCATCATCCCGGCTGCCTGCCACCACCATCATCCCCAGAGGCCTGGACGGCAGCAGTGGCCAACACTGGCCACAAACCACGGATGGCGTCACGTACATTTCCTAAAAACTCTAATCCCTTTTTATTATTTTTATTTTTCCCCCCCATTTATTGCCGTGCCTGGGACCATGGAGCCGGGTCATGTCACCGTGACACCCTGCAGCCCTGGATGACGAGAGGGCCCGGCTCTGAGTACCCCTGCCCGGGGCGCGACACAGTCCATGTTAAATTTATTTAGAGTAAGTCTGTCTGCATTTTCCGTTGAGAGGCGTGTGTGCCTAATCAGTGATGATTGACCCAGCGGAACTGAAAACACACTCTGACATCACACTAGTGACTCACCCAAGGGCCTATGGGGACTCGGTACCCGGGCGTGGAGTCGCAGGGATGTCACCGATGGCCCGCCTGGACCTGTGACCCTGGTGGTCAGCTAAAAATTGGGGGGAATAGTTGAAAGGGAATAAAAGAATAAACGTTTGTCGTGACGCCACCTGCAGATTCTGGTAATGTTCCCCAGAGCCGCTGTCAGACCTCAGGGGACGATGGTATTGCAGCTTGGGTGATATGGCTCCCAGCAGACAGAGCCGGGTCCCCGGGGCAGGGTAGCACAGTTGTCATGGTGCTGGATGTAGGCAGCGCAGCTGCTCTGCAGTTGTATAGAAAGGAGACACGAAGGCCTTGTGACTCTATACTGGTACTTTACTGGAATCGGTTCAGATGGCACATCTGGTTACAGCTTGCAAAGTCTTTGAACGGGTAGCTGGCCGGGAAGTCACTGGAGAGGGTAAAGTCTCTTTGAGGTTCCCGTAGTATACCTTCTTTTGTCTATCCTACATCCTGCTGCCTTTACTTGCGTCTCCTCACTTTCTTGGCGCTGCCCTGCATAGCCCGCTTGTCTACCAGGTCCCTTCTGGTGGGACTGCACGTTCTGGACATGGATGTCAGGGTTGCTGAACAGCCAGGGTCGACGGCTCAGGGGTGAACTCGCCTGTACCATTTCTCGGAGCCGGCACTCCGTTAGTGGACTAGGATTCCCCCGGACCATGGACAGTCCGGTACAAGATTTTCTATTCCTTTTCCTGGGCCGCCCTTTTTTCTCTCAGGCGCCCTCCCTGGGAGACCCTTCTCTCTCTTGCGCTCCCTCCTTGCTTTGCTCCTCAATCCAGACTACATCCAACTGTGTGACTTCCCGCCTCCCCTAACTCCACCCACTGAGACTGGGTCTCTGTACTAAGGATTTAACCCCATCATCCCTGGCTAGAGTGTGTGAGTGCTGGGATGGGAACCTCATGTCAACTTTACACTCCCCTGCGACAGGAATACTGCACACTCTATTGTGGGTGCAGTACTGCTACTGCGGTGCACTGACCAGTGGGGCGCTACACTAGCAGCAGGGCAGGCCAGCACCTCCAAGGCATGTAAGGAGAGATCGGGACAAGTGTTCAGTTTGGACACCCAGTAATTAAAGGGAGCTGAAGCGTCAGAAAGGATGTAGGTATGGTCACCTAAGTTTCCCTTGACCATGTTGTTCAACTTCTCCCTCTTTGGCATTGTTACAGGCACAGATAGCCCTTGCTCATGTGCTGATTTACTGAAAATGGCACAGTTTGTGCACATTTTCCCCCCACCTCTGTTAGACCTAGTGTGTGTCTCTCCCAATTAATCCTTGCTGTTGAAAAGAGGTGGTACCTCTGCCGCCAGCATTGTCAGAGGGTAATGTTTTCAGCAACTGATTTATAACGGCACTTCTTTAAGGATTCCATGGTGCAACCCTTTGGTGACTCCAAAAAGGAGAGAAGAAATTTTCTCCTTGCGCCGTGGGTCGAGAAAGGCCAACCAGTATAGGTTGTTGGATAAAATGTCTATCACGCGAGGGTCTTGCGACAGATACTTACACATCAACTGTGCCATGTGGGCCAAGCTTCAAACAGGCAAACGTTTCTGTGTCTCCAACAGGAGGAACAATACCCATCTTCTCCTCACACTGACTCTCCTCCTCCTCCTCTCCATCCCATCAATGCTGGACAGACATGAAGCTGGGGTTGGGAGTCCCCTCTGCAGCATTGGGGGTCCCCTCGATAGCACAGAAAAACAAGTACTCTCCCTCCTCATCACCCAATGTTGCCTCAGAATATTGGCTGGGCTGGGTGGTATCACCCTTTGGGAAATCTGCCTGCATAGCCACATGCTGGGCATTCAAAGCTTCCTTTTTGATATTATGTTATATTTCTGGACCTCACGGGGCTGTATGGTCCTAGTAAAAGGGATGAGAAGGAGAGAGGCGCAGATCTAAGTGTAGATGTATATAAGTCCAACCATATATTTGTAGATAATCTCCTCACCTTTCTATCGTACCTGAGGAAGGCTATGTTTTAAAATTTTTAGCCATTCGGTTGACTTCAGGAGTATCTTCTCCGAGGTCGTTCTAGAGACATGACTCATGACCGACATGGGGTCGAGGTAATCCTTCTTCCCTATCCCTCTCTAGTTTAAGCCTCTTCCTTATCTGACCCCAATGATCCTAGATTTGCTCTCTTTATCTTCCTACTTCTTCCTTTTTATCTTTCATCTTTCTATCTCCCTCTTTTCTTATCTTTCATATACTTTTGTAATGCTCTTTCCATATTGGCTCTGAAAAGTTATACTTTAGCCCACCCTCTCTTGAGCTTCCAATAATTCGGGAATCGAATAAAATATTCGGGGGCTGGGGGAGCTCCATGGATGATGGGTTCGTCTTTGACGTTCCCGGCTTTGGGGAGTTCGCCGAGGCTCTGCTAGAATGAGATTAGACAAAAAAGGAGATACTACGTTATGAGATTTCCCAATTAATGTTTTTTTTCTCTACACTACCTAATTGATGAAGAGAAGACCATTGTTATATCATCTCTGGGGGGGCTCTTTTATCCCCCCTTCAGCTGTGTACCACGGTGCTCAGAGAAGGGTTATTTTATTCTAGGGTTCTGGACTATGAATAAGAGACTGGATGACCTTACTTCGTAAGAGGGTGTATATGATTTATATCTGTAGTTATTATTGTGTTATACTACTTTGTACTTTCTGGTTGCAAATATATGTATACCTCGTAATGTACTCAAAAATTCAATAAAAAGAGATTAACCATTAAAATTTTAGCCAAAACGCATAGTTTTAATGTGAATAAAAATAATTTGTAAGTAAGAACAGAGTCTTCTATATCTTCCTGACAGCACCTGTGATCTCCACCGGATGTCTGTTTAATACTTTTTGATATTATGCAGTAATTGTTTCAAGAGACAGAGAGTAGGATGCTGATAATAGCCTAATCAATGCTCAAAAGGTTGGTGCAGTACTCAAAGACCTCAAGAACCTCACAAATATTAGTGATCAACACACACGCGACAGTTGTTACATGTTGGCTGACTCTCAGTCTGACGGGCATGTTGAAGCTGATATTCAGCCACTGCCCTCTGCTGCTCACTAATCCTTGCCATCATATGATATGTTGAGTTCCACCACGTGGGCAGGTCGCAAATGAATTGGTGACTTGGCAAATTCAAGTGCTTTTTGCAGCGCTATAAGGCCAGCAAAAGCAGTAGATGAATGGTGGAAATGGGCGCTAATACGGCGCATCTTCTCAAATAGGTACGGCAGATCAGGGTATGTGTTCAGAAATTTCTGAACACCTAGGTTCAGCATGTGAGCCATACATGGCATGTGTACCAGTTTGCCAACCTTTAAAGCCGCAACCAGGTTATGCCCGTTATCATAGATGACAAGACCCAGTTGGAGGTGCAGCGGGGAGGGCCACTGATTGGTCTGTTCTTTTATACCTTGCCACAGCCCTGCTGCAGTGTGTGGTTTCTAACTCAAACAGATCAGCTTCAGCAGAGCGTGTTGCCGATTTGCCGATGCGCTGCTGCATTGGTCCCAGCTTGGCAGTGATGGGGACGGTAATTCAGCAGAGGATAAGGAGTAAGATGAGGAGGGGAGACAGAAAGTGGCACATGACGAGTTGGAAACCCTGATAGAAGTTTGGACCACTATTCTTGGCGTGGGTAGCATGCGTGATGTTCCAGTTTGCGACTTTGTCCCAACCTCCACCAGGTTCATGCAATGTGCCGTGACAGAAATAGATCATGCCTGTCCACATGTCTGTTAGAAGGACCTTCCCGTTTACGGTGTTAAGAGTACGGTTGAGATTGTTTAACATGTGCTTGTTTAAAGTGGCGACGGCACACCGGGCAAAATAGTGGTTGCTGGGAACAGAGTATTGTGGGGCTGCCACAGCCAAGAGATCACAGAAAGACTGTGTTCCCACAAGCCTAAATGACAACATCTCCATGTGGGTGCATGACTACGTATTTACACTTCCTTTCTAAGCTCTCATACATGGACAACTGGACGCTTTGGTGGGACAAGGAAGTGGATGATGTTTGCTGTGTCTGTGCAACCGCAGCTTGTGGGCAGGAGGTATGAGCGCCTGCTTGTTGGACAGCAGATTATAAAGGATGTAGCACAGGCGACATGGCAGTGGTTTTACCTGAAGACACAGATTTGGTACCCTGGTGTTCCGCCCACCTACTGGGGTGCTTGGCTGCCATGTGGTTTCACATACTAGTGGTGTTCAGGTTGCCTTTGCCCTGGCCTCTGCTCAACTTGGCATGGCAGATGCTACAGACTACAATGTTTTTCTCTGAAGAAAAAAAACAAAATTCTAGACAGTGGCTGAATGCTCCCTTGCCCTGACTTGGGGCACAATAGGGGTGCTCTTGAGAACAGTTGACCCAGTTCTCACTCTGGGCAAACCACTACCCCTTGGTGCCTGTGTTGGTGCTACATATCCATCTTCCTCTGTGCAGCTGTGATGACTGTTCATGTCAATGATCCAGGTCGGATCAGTGAACTCATCATCGACCACCTCGTCTACCATCTCTTCCTCCTTCCCAGTTGACAATGTAGGCTGATCTGATGGCAACTGTGTCTCATCTTCATCAGCCTCCACCTCTGGAGACAGTAAATGACGTTCCTCAAAGTGGCTTTCTTCTGGCCGTAGGTCCTCAAATACTTGTGCATCAATGCACGCCACCTCCTCATGTCCCTCTTCAATGCTGCACGGTGAGAAGCCAGAGCCAACCAAAGGATACATACTAAACAGATCCTTCGAGTGGCCAAGCTTGGGGTCATATGTCTCCTGTGACTGATGATGGGGGGAGGAAGGAGAACCAGGTTGAGGATTGGATGGTCCAACCTTCTGTGTATTGACTGTGTGGTTGTGGAAGATTTGTTGCTACTTGAAAAATGTGTAGAGGCCTTTTCTTCCAGCCAAGACAGAATCTGCTCTCGCTCTTCTGGCTTCCACACACGTTTACGTTACAGACCAGGAAACTTTGCCAGGAAAATAGTGGATGCATGAAGCGTCTACTGACCTGAAACAGACTCAGTGCCTTGTCGCACACCACTGACAACTCCATGTCCACATCCACGTCCACATCCCGGTCTCCTAACAGGCTGTTTTGGCATTTGCTGTTTTGGTGACATACTGTATTTGCAAGTGACTCACCGTGGCCGGGGACTCCGGTTTAGACAGGCTGTAGCTCCTTCCTCCTTGTCACGGGTGGGCCGCGCCTGCGGGTAGTGAGGCCCGGTTGAGTGCAGATCAAAAATCGAAGACGTATTGTAGGAACAGATTAAAGGGGTTAATTTATTCGTGACGCCACCTATGAGTAGTTCGGTAAGTCCTACCGACGCTGCGGAACCTCCGGGGGATGGATAGCAGCAAGATGGAACGCTCCCCACAGGCTGAGCGGTGATCCCCGGAGGCTGGAGCTGGTTAAGATGTTGTGCGGCAGCTGCGGTTACCTTGTGTGCGGACGGATGCAATCATAAGGAAGCACGGACACTGAAAGTCTCTGTAACGGGTCTTTACTGTAACCAGCAGGCAGTACATGGTATACAGTTAACGGGTAGTAGACTGGGCGGACTCAGCAGTGATAGGTGTCCCTCAGAGATCCGTAGTGTTCCTCCATTCTAGCTAAGTATTTGCCATTGTCGCCCAGGAATACCAGGTCGGGTACGGGGAGGCTGCTTCAATCCCTATCCAAGATGTACGGGAGCCTTGGGTCCCTCGGTGGGTACACCGCTGGTTAGACGACTGGAGTTTGGCGGGTGGTGGGGTGCTCCTGTGAAGCTGCTCCTCCACGCTTCTGGTTCGCGTAGCAGCTTCGGTACCAGTGAACCGGCTGTGAGTTGGGCACGGGGGTCTTTTGGAACCCGTGGTTGGTGATGCCCGATCCCGGTTGTTGAGGCCTCAGGTGCTAACACCCGACCGGTGACGGCCCGGGGGCTGCACGAGGTGCAGAGCCCCGCTCCTACTCCAAATTCAAGTCTGTGTCTCTCTCGTGTCTAGACTCGACTCCTACTCCTACTACTAAGACTACCCTTGCACTCCGCCCACCAGGACCTTGGATTGGCCCTCTATGTTAAGTGATGCATGCAGGGTTTAGATCTCTAAGTTAACCATATGACCGCTGGGTCGGAGAATATTGCGGCTGCATTTATGGATGCAATACCCTCCTGTGACGCACTCGTTGCGGGGCGCCACACAAATGTTGATGGCACAAGCCAAGCTAACAGTGACCTCAAAAATATTGCGGAAAAAGGACCAGTGCATACTTTGCACCAGGCATCACAAAATGCTAGTCCTGCTTTAGATTTGGCAAGTGCACTAGCATCGTATTAATGTGGCTGATGTTGACGGCACAAGCCAGGCTGTGACCCCAAATGTAGCGGGGATAATAAAAAATGACCAGTGCTTTTTAACAAAAGGCAGCACATAATGCTACTACTCTGTATGCTAGAAAAGAAGAGCTCTGAAAAGAGCTATTATATTATGGACACTGGAACAACAATTTAATCTCTCCCTCCCTGTACTGTGAGCTTGTTCAGTGCTTTCAGCTCTGA
Source organism: Allobates femoralis (assembly GCA_033576535.1). Taxonomy (NCBI): domain Eukaryota; kingdom Metazoa; phylum Chordata; class Amphibia; order Anura; family Aromobatidae; genus Allobates; species Allobates femoralis. The sequence goes on from JARQOC010000009.1 coordinate 82,755,670, forward strand.
AAAGAGCTATGGTATTCTAGTACTATGGAGGTAGTAAAACACTCCTTTCAACCCTCTCTACTTGACAAACTTTCCATCCTTACACTACACTGACCTAGTATACACTGCAGGTAGCCCTGAAAAGGGCTTTTGTGTTAGGGAGAGGCCTAAACACTCTCCCTAGCAGCTGAGTGATCTCTCCCTATGGTTCTCCAATGATGGCTCCGAATGCAATGTGCACAAAATGGCAGAGGCAGGGGATTATATAGACCCTATAACACTGGGTGGTCAGCCAATCACAGTAATGCCACAACTAAGATGTCTGTGACATTACTGTGATTGGTTAAGAAGCCCAGGATGTTTAGTGGCTGCAAAGGATGTGCCAAAACTGTAGGGCGGACATCCGAATATAGTGAGGTGAGTATACAAATACTCACATTAACGAGTAATGCGAATACCGTACCATCCGTGCAAATAGTAATGATAACACTAGCTCATTACAACATATAAACCTGTATTACCGGGTAACTCTTAGGGGGGATACAATACAAAATGGTAGCAGTACAATGTGCCCCTGTTGTAATAATGCACCATGTATAGAGATGCCAGGCTATTATAGCCACTAGGCCACCCAAGGTTTTACCAAACAGAGACAATGTTAGTCATTCTGCTCTAGTCTGACTGTTTATAATGTGAAGACAGATAAAAAAATGTTTGGAAATGTGTTAATTCCAACCAGAAAAGATATTACTAACATGTGAGGGTCACGAGGGAATCATAAATAATAGCACGAAGAATGGCAACAGTCACATACACATAAATATTGGCAATCTCTGCACTACATAAAAAATGCATCATTTGCACAAATATCCCCCTTAGCAAACCCCTATCTGCTGTACACCATAGTGCTGGACTTACACCTGATGTATGGGGGAGCTTGCCCCATGTGTATCACCAGCTGTTCTGGCTTTCCCAAGAGCTCAGAATAAAGTGACTGGAGTGAATATGCAAGCCTTAGGCTGAGGGCACACTGTCATGCATCAAACACGGAGCGTGTTTGATGCATGACAGTGATGCAAGTGTAATGCGTGTTTGTTGTGAGTGTGGTGCGTGTGGGTGAGTGTGCATGGCTGTATACATGTGAGTGTGCTGCGTTAGTGCGTTTCTGCTGCGTGTGATGCTGTCCACAGTCCAGAAGCAAAGTTCAGGACTGCGGACAGCATTTACCGGTGAATTTCAAATCTGCGGCTTTGACAGCATGCTGCGCTTGAACACGATTTCCCTGTGCGAGGGGACAATGAAAGTCTATGGGTGCAAGAAAATCTCTCACCCATACAGCACCCAGTGCGATAGTCGCACGCGCGTGCATTAAGAATCGCTTCAAAGCAGCAGAGTTTAAATTTGCCGGTTTCCCGATACAGTATGCAATCATCTGTCACCGCTGTGACCGCAGCGGAGATAGATGATAAGTAATAACCCAGCTACAGTGCTAATTTTGTAAATCGCAGGCTTAAGCTGCCTATTAACCCCATCTGCAGCCTCTGTGCTGCATGTCAGCACAGAGGCTGTAGATGCAGCTAATAAGCCGGTGTCTGGAGAATTAACCTGATGTTAGTGTGGTGCCAGATTGTGTCCAAGGAGTGTCCACACTCCCTGGACACATGCTGACATCACACACTGGGTGTGAATGTGTTAGTATAGAGTTAAACTAAAAGCCACTAATTGTCGGGGACCAGAAATATACACTAAATGCCGGTGGCTCCTGAGTCAGGAGGAGCTGTCCAGGTACTGTACTCTAATAGTGTACTATACATTGGTGGTAGTCTCCTGAAGTCAGGAGCTGTCCGAGGTACTGTACACTATTAGCGTACAGTACATGCCAGGTGGCTCCTGACAGAGCTGCCCTTCATGTACTGTACACTGTTAGCGTACAGTACCTCGGACAGCTCCTGACTTCAGGAGACTACACCAATGTATAGTACACTATTTGCGTACAGTACCTGGACAGCTCCTCCTGACTCAGGAGCCGCCTGCATTTAGTGTATATTTCTGGTCCCCGACAATTAGTGGCTTTTAGTTTAACTCTATATTAACACATTTACACCCAGTGTGTGATGTCAGCATGTGTCCAGGGAGTGTGGACACTCCCTGGACACAATCTGGCACCACATTAACATCAGGTTAACCCTCCAGACACCGGCTTATTAGCTGCATCTACAGCCTCTGTGTTGACATGTTGCTGGGGTTAATAGCAGTGACAGATGATTGTATACTGTACCGGGAAACCGGCAAATTCAAACTCCGTGGCTTTGACAGCTGCGGAGTTTGAAGCGATTCTTAATGCACATGTGTGCGACTATCGCACCGTGTGCTGTATGGGTGTGAGATTTTCTTGCACCCATAGACTTTCATTGTCCCCTCGCACGGGGAAATCGCATTCCATCGCAGCATGCTGCGATTGAACACGCATTATCCTCACAATGCGAGTGTAATGCAAGGAACTTGCACTAATGGGTCCAGTATCACTTAATGATACTGGTCCGAGAGCAATGTGAGTCTCCCTCGCATTACACTCGCGCGAGGCACATGGACAGTGTGCCTTCAGCCTTAGGATGAGTTCACACACAGCATATTTATTTGCATTTACGCAGCACTATTAAGCGTAGCACTTTTTAATCCTAGAGCTCGCGCTCTCTGCGGGTCAGCGGGGGCTTAGAACACACCGATGGTCACCGAGGGAGCGCGGCGAGGTAAGTATAAAGCGCAGGGGAGAAGCGCAGGACCGTTCTTACACAGAACACTGTGTTCTGTGAGGATGCGTTCTTGGTACAGTTTTGCACCAAAAACGCATTCTCACAAATACGCTGTGTGTGAAAACAGCCTTATTTGTGTTACCACCTAATTAAAAACACCTGTGGGTTCCCCACTGCAGGGTAGGTTATCAGGCCAGCCAGTCTATTAAATACACTGCCATCTTGTGGACAGAGAAGATATGGCAGTCAGTCTATTACGCTGCCATCTTGTGGACAGAGAAGATATTGCAGTCAATCTAGTATGCTGCCATCTTGTGGATAAAGAAGACACTGCAAAAAAACAGCAATCACAGATAAACTATTCAAAAGATGGAAAAGTCACTTTAAAGACATGGACTTGGCACAAAAAACATTAGAAAGAATATCACAAATGAGAGATGGAGAGACACCTAATTTCGAATCATTCACGGCACCATTAAGGGATTCAATATTCCACTAGGACCTAATAATCAGGATAAATGGGTAAACTGCCCCAAATGCTGGGAAACCGGCAACAAAGCTCGAGCACGGCCTGTGGTCATGTCCGGAGTCCCAGAGATTTTGGGAGGGGATAAAGACACTGGTTCAAGAAATATGTGGGATTAGTCTAAATATGAATCCATTGTATTGGTTGTTTCACTCCTTGGACGAGCTTCAAGGAGGGAAGAAAGTGCATGTTTTATTCCGTACGATTGTGCTGGCGGCAAAGCGCCTTATACTCCAAAATTGGCTTAATAAATCGTTACCGGGAAAAGGAGTAATCCATTCTAACATAATGAATGTCTTAATTATCGAAAAAAGGAAAAAGGTGAAAAACACTGATAAGTTAGCAAAAAAATGTTCTACAAATGGAAACCCTTTATAGAAAAACCATCTCTGACGTAGAGATACAGGACTTTATGATCCCCTTTACATTTTCAGCGTGGAATGCATTAGAAGATATGGGGGCAATCTACACAGACTGAGGTGCGACAATTGAAAGTTGATCATTGAAAAATACATGGTGCTGTAATGCGTATAACTTAACGTATGTGGAAAATGAACTTATTTTTGAAGAATATTGGCATAGAAAGGAAGCATAGTTTGGGAAATGATTATATATGATTACTTTCCAATTGTCCTTGCCTACTGTTAAACTGAGATAACATTGATTCATGGGACTCCTTCCCAACCATATTATATATGGTGAATGTTTACAAGATGTTAATTTACAAGATGTTGAATTATATTGAAAATCAATAAAAAATGTTTTAAAAAAAAAAAAAAAAAAAAAACCAAAATGAAAAATTTAAGGGTGGTGAAGGAGTTAAAGAAAAACAATTGCGCTTTTGCGCCATTCTCTTTTTTTAGATCTGGGGGTGTGTGACGGCTTATTTTTTGCGTCTTGAGATGACTTTTCTAATTATACCATTTTTGAGTTGATGCACTGTTTTGATCGCCCGCTATTGCATTTTGTTGCATTGCTGCTGTGACCAAAAAAAACCGTAATTTTTGCATTTAGACTTTTTTCCTGTTATGCAGTTTACAGATCTGATTAATTCATTTTATATTTTGATAGATCGGGCATTTCTGAACGCGGCGATACCAAATATGTATATGTTTTTTTTCTTTTTTTCCTAGTTTTATTTTCAATGACGCAAAAGGGGGGATGTGAACTTTTGTGTTTTTATGTTTTTTTTTCTTCCATATTTTCAAAAAGGTTTTTTTATTTTCTTCTTTATATTACTTGGCCACCTAGGGGGCTTCATTGCTGCATAGACCGATCGCTTCTCCTTTGTACAGATGAGCTGCTGCACATCTGAACACGGGAGAAATGATCACTTTCTACCAGCGACTGAGCTCAGGGCTCATCGGCAGGAAATTATTCCATACAGCTTCCAGGGTCATCACAGGACCCCGGGCTTTCAACGCAACAGCAGACTTCCCATGATTGCATCACAGGATCTTCAATACTGATGGGGAACAGCGCAATCCCTGCTGAAGTGCTTTGGATCATGCTATCAGTAACTGACAGCTCAATCCAAAGAATTAACAGCATTGGTCTGATCACTGATCAGATAGGTGCTGTTAGCTACACATCTCAGCTAATCAGATCAGCTGAGAAGTGTGGGGGATGATGTGGGAGCTCACATCAGGGGTAGGGACACAGCCAAGGAAGTATATATGCTCCCTGGGTCATGAAGGTGATAATGTGGCTACAGCTCTCTGCATCTGCTCCTCAGCTCCCAGCTTCATGGCCCCCTCCTCTTCTCTCATCCCCTGGGGACTCCCCTCTTCTGCCCTGGTGGACTCTCCCTCAAATACATCCACCGTGATCTGGGGCTGCCCAGGGGAACTCATGACCGGGGACCTTGCATACCTCTGGAGCCTAGAGGCTGTCTCCAGCCGCTTCTCCTCCACGCGCCGAGCTGCAGCCGACACAGATGGCAGTGCTGCGCCATTTTGGGTCCCACACTCCTCTCCTCGCGCCTTTCTCAAGTTTATGACCACTTATACAATGTGTTCAAAGTGCTGCCCATTGTGTTGGATTGTCAATACAACCCTCTTCTCCCATTCTTGACACACTGATAGCAACACCACAGAAGAAATGCTGCACAGGCTTCCAGGATCCGTTGTTTTAGATGCTGCATAATAATATGTCATTATGGGTGTCAGGTCCGAGCATTCCTACATGAACAGTTTCCTGGAAAGTGGATTGGGCGTCATGGGCAGTTGAATGGCCACTAAGATCTGACGCCCTTAGACTTTTATCTTTGGGGTCATCCGAAGGCAATTGTCTATGCTGTGAAGATATGAGATGTGCAGCCTCTGAAACAACGGATCCTGTAAGCCTGTGCTGCATTTCTTCTGCAGTGTTGCTATCAGTGTGTCCAGAGTGGGAGAAGAGGGTTGTACTGACAATCCAACACAATGGGCAGCACTTTGAACACATTTTATAAGTGATCATAACCTTGTAAATAACTCATGAAAGAATAAAGTTATGTTAAAAACAAGCACATCATTGTTTTCCTTATGAAATTCTCAATGAGTTTGATGTGTCACATGACCCTCTTCCCATTGAAAAAATAAAGTTGGATCCAAAATGGCCGACTTCAAAATGGCCGCCATGGTCACCGCCCATCTGGAAAGGTTTTCCCCCTCACATATACTAATGTGCCACACACAGGAAGTTGATGTCACCAACCATTCCCATTTTATTTAGGTGCATCCATATAAATAACCCACCCTGTAGTCATAGATGTCACCTGCAGTCCTATGTAACACCACAGATAACACTGTGATTTATATCTGAGTACAGATAATATACTAGATGTCACTTGCAGTCCTATATAACACCATAGATAACAAAGTGATATCTCTAAGTACAGATAATGTAGTAAATGTCACCTGAAGTCCTATGTAACACCACAGATTAAACTGTGATATATGAGTACAAATAATGCAGTAGAAGTCACCTGCAGTCCTATGTAACACCACATATAGCACAGTGAAATCTCTGAGTTCAGATAACAGTGGCTTAGGTTGGCTTCACACCACTGTTTTGTGCATCAGGTTCTGTCCGGTTTTGCCTTCCATGTATCCCTATGGTGCCGGATTGGTCCTATTTGGCCATCCGATTTTGTGTATTCTGTGCCTGATCCAGTTTTGTCAGGTTTTTAACTGTCCCTAAAATTAGAGCCTGCAGCATTTTTTATCTCCGGTGCAAAAATCGGACAAAACCAGACAGACCCGGATCCGATGCAATCCAGTTCCCATATAATGGGAGTCTATGGTGCTGGAACCGTGAAAAAAAAATCGGATGGTTTCCCGCTTCCGTTTTTTTGCACAGAGCATTCTCAGAAATCCTGCCATTCTAACTTCAGCACCATGGACAGCAGTATTTTATGCACAGGCTGTGAATTCAGCACCTTGGACAGCAGCAATGCAAACACAGGCAGACTTTAGCACCAGGGACAGAGCAGAGCACACACAGGCAGACTTCAACACCTTGGACATCGGCAGAGCAGACACAGGCAGACTTCAGCACCAGGGACAGCGGCAGAGCAGACACAGGCAGACTTCAGCATCTTGGATAGCGGCAGACCAGACACAGGCAGACTTTAGCACCATGGACAGCGGCAGAGCAGACACAGGCAGACTTCAGCACCTTGGACAGCGGCAGAGCAGGCACAGGCAGACTTCAGCACCAGGGACAGCGGCAGAGCAGACACAGGCAGACTTCAGCATCTTGGATAGTGGCAGAGCAGACACAGGCAGACTTCAGCACCATGGACAGCAGCAGAAAACAGGATCGGAGACCATATTTGCCCACACTTTGTGCACATCCTGTCCTCTCAGGTTCTGTTCGGTAGATCCTGCAAAAAACAGGATCCACCCTGAAGGCATGGTCACACTGGCGTGAAAATCGTATGACTGCAAAGCGTGATTTTGTCGTATTGCAGTCGGACCCATGTTAGCGAATGGTGTACAACAGCTTAGCGTGTGTCGGACGCTTTTTTCTCAGCCAGATTCTGGCTGAGAAAAAAGTTGCAACATGCTGCGACAGTCTGCGATTCTCGCGCGAGAGTCGCCAATGCAAGTCTATGTGTCTGACAAAATCATGGACAGCACACGGACCATCCGTGTGAGATGCGATTCTTTCACAGCTGAAATAGTTTTAAACAGGAATTAGGCTTGATAAGTCTCCATCACATGGCAAACCAGGAATCAGAAGGCTGAAGTGTCACTACTTCTGGAAGCTTACCTCCCGGGGCTGAACAATATGGCACCAACCATCAATGTTGATTGTATTGGTCCAGGAGAGGCCCGAATTGTGGGACCCCAGAGATGCTGGATATGCGGACCGCCGTAAGAAAGATGCCTCATGGGTGTACACCACTCGCCAACTATTCCCCTGTTATGATGACAGTTCCTGTGATGTACAGATCAATCTGGGTAACGTATTATGCTGGGTTATCATTCCTAATTGCTTAATTTGGATATTGTCACATCAGTAATATTGTGTATACTGATGTTTTGTTATGGTTTTTATATGGTCACTAAGAGAAGACGAAGCTGCCGTGACCAGTATAGGCGGGAGAAGAGAAATATGCCACCCAGTGGGTCTGAGACTCCCGAAAACGCCCATACATTTATTTTTCATGCCTGACTTCTGGCTCCTGTACTGGAATTGAGGCCATATGTATTTGTTCGTATTATTTTGCATTAAGATAATTAATTGGCCTATGGGAAATGCTTTCAACTTTACATACCTCATGTTTTATTGTAGCACCGAGACCAACCTGCGCCAGCAATCGGCCTCAGAGACAGAATACCAGACTGACCGTGCTGCTGGTTCTGCTGACGAGGGCTTTGCTGCTTCAGTCTCCCATAAGGATAATGGTGCATCATCATCAGCAACATTACCAGGGGCAAAGGCATCCAATGTTGCACCTTTGCCTGGCCCAAGCCAACAACCGCCAGAGGAGTCAAGGCAAACTGTGCGACAAAGTGTGCCAATGCTAGGTCCCCTCTGTCACCTCTTGTGTAACGTCGCTCTAGGCGCGGGCGATATTTTGGTGTAGCAACCAAAGGCGCGACGTGGATTCTGGGGTGCTCCAATACCTTGCCAGAACAGTGAGTGATGATGGTGAGGAGGCTTTTGGTCGTAGCCTCAGTAATTATTTGCAGGAAACTCCACGACCAGTGAGGCTACGGGCAAGGGCTGCCGTTCAAATTGTACTGGAAGCCTGTGTTCCCCCAAACAATCCATGTGCGGTATTTAACATGCTCGAACAGTGGCGGAATCCCCAGGACAATTTGCTGGGAACACAGACATCCACCACATCATCCTTACTGGGCACACAAAGTGATGTAGCACCCCAAGATTCAGGTCTACAGGGGCCAACCAGAAACAATATGCTACCCTTGCCACCGGTACCAGCCTTTACACAAATGGCACCACAACAAGGAGGTCAGGCAGGACACAATGTGGAGTATGCAGACCACCCAATTCCCTGACATAACACACGCCAAACCTGTGACCCACAAGGTTTTCATGGCTACCAATACTAGCATCCGATGGAATGTATATGGTAGTGTTCAACACACATCAGGCAATACCACTCATCCCAACCACCCATTCAGGGCCACACACAACTTACAGCTCTCCTATGGGCAGCAAAGTCAAGGCCAATTTGCAGAAATGCCAACAAGTCAGGAAATAGAGTTTTCTCAACCGAGCATCCCAGCTTCTCAAGATTCAAGTACGGGTCCGAATGCATGGCCAAACCATGATACACAAACCTATGCAAACATTTAATTGTTGTAAACGTTAGGGGCCTGTCACACGGTGCCACCTCGCAGGAGATGTCGGCGGCGACTGGCGGGAGCTTGCATGCTTTTGGCGCCCCGCCAGCGTTGCCACCTCCCGTTTACACGGGGAGACACCTCCGGTGATGCACCGACGAGCTGACAGGCGGCATCGCCGCCGGAGTGTCTCAAAACCCCAGCGGCGATGTAGTACAATGGGAGCCTATGGCTCCCATCGCCTGTCAGCTCGCCGGTGGCCGTTTACATGGGGCAATGTGTACACATCACCCCAGATCGGCCGCCTGGTTTCAGAGCACTGCTCTGAAACCAGGCGACCAGTAAATTGCGTCACCATCGCCTAATTACATTAGGCGGTGCAGGGGCGATATCGGTGCCGATAGGTCACGCCCCTGCATCGGCTAACAAATCGGCGGTACCGTCGCCACGTGTGACGGTACCCTTAATGAAAAGTGTAATGTTGACAAACATCCGCACTATCTTTGTTAATTTTTTCCTGTGTATGGGAAATTAATACATATGAGCATCATATGTACAATATCAGTATGTCAATTTTATTTGCATCTCAAAAAACACAAGTAAACATGTTATGTTTCAAAAAATGATAGGCTCCTTTACAAATCAACACAAACAGCAACACAAATTATTTAAAAAAAAAAAAAAACTACCGGGTATGTGGTTTGGACATACCCCAACACAAATTGATGGTACTTGCAAATATTCTCCGTGAGAAACTCAAGGGCCACAAACAACTTTTTCATGCCATGGGACTGAGCCCTCTGTTGGCAAACAATCATTTGAAAACAGTTCATGCACCCCGAGGGCAGAGGGGTCAGGGTTGAGGCCTCATGACAGGATCAACAGGGGGATAAGGATGGGTTGCATGCAGATCAGATGGTATAACTTCTGTGGGTCGGTCATGGTTCCCAGTAAAATTGTGTAGAATGACACAGGCCTTTATGACCGACAAACATGACTGGCACTTAGTTGGATTGGAGATATGAGCACCTGACAATTGGATGTTAGGATACCATAGGCACACTCGACCACTTGGCGAGCACATGACAGTCTGTAGCTGTCACGGCATTGATGATCTAAGATGCGTCTTGGGTAAGGGCGCATGAAGTCACGCCTAAATTTGAAGGCCTCTTCCCCAACAATGACAGAAGGGACTGGTGGTCCCACAGAGACTATGTAAATGTCCACGGGTATGACGTTGCTGGAGGATTGGGTGGACCCAGATACGGCCTCGCCTCCTCGGATCACCAATTATGTGGTATAGAGTCCCATATCATCTAGAAATAACCCAGTGGAACCACACACGCTATGTGGTGTTCAATGTTGGGTTGGTAGACATTGCAGTAATATGATGGTGCAATATGGCGTAAAACCTAATGCCCAAAGACCATAAGCAAGTGCCCACACTCATGTACAGGGAACAGGACTCAAAATGGCCAGCTATTCACAAGATCAATTTAAGTCCTAATGCCCACACAGTGCAGCCAATTCCAACCGTGATTATTCATTGAAATCGCAGGTGAAAAATGCATTGCACACGGACAGCATGCGGATGTCACACGGACACCACTTGGATGTTAGCTGAGAAAACCTCGGACACTCGCATAGCAGTTGCATGCCAAACGGGCCAAAAAAACGGATTAAAGTCGTCCAACTCTCCTGGATGCGAATGGGACCATTTTTTAATACGCCAGCGTGGCCGTGCCCTAACTGACATGCACAGCAGTCAGTGAAGCCCTCGATTATGCAGGGAGAAAACTTGGTCTCATTGAGCATTCAGGACCAGCCAGGAAATAGGGGAGACAGAGTTTATTAATATTAGCCGGAGTAGTTGAAAAGATCAGGACCTAGCTCCCATGGGCACATGCCAGAACCAAGACCTTCACCCATGCCCGGACACTTGCCAGTAACGGGTTCTTGTCAGAACCAGTACCACCCCGCCCTCACCAGGTACTTGTCAAGACAGGAACCCACACCCTCATTTCCAGACACTTTCTGGAACTGGGACCACACCTTCCCCCCCAGGAATTGGCCAAGATCAGGACCGATTTGCCAGGACCAGTACCCAGCCCCTACCCATGGGCACATGCCAGGACGGGGATCTGCTCTCGACAATTACTTGCCAGGATTGAGACCCACACCCCCAGGAACGTGCCAGGTCCAGGACCCAAACCAACCCCAGCAACTTTTGTGGACCAAGAGCCACACCCTCAGGAACTTGTTAGGACCAGGACCCACATTCACAAGGCACTGTGAGGATGGGGACCCACACTGTCATGACCCACACCCATGGCTGTGGAGTCGGTAAGCCAAACATCCAACTCCAACTCTTCAATTCCCTTGAATCCACATCCAACTCCACCAAAATAGACACTGACTCAGACTCTGATTCCATAACCATGGCAGTGAAGTCAGTAAGCCACATATCTAACTCCAACTCCTCAATTTCACTGAATCTGACTCTACCCAAACTGGGGATCGACTCTAGCTCCACAGCCCTGCTCACACCCCAGGAATCTACAAGGACCGGGAACCACACCCACAGGAACCTGTCAGTAATGGAACCCACATAGAACTCACATCCCAAGACACTTGTCAAAACAGGGTACACCCCTAGGCACCTGCCAGATCATTTGTATAATCAAACAAAGCTGATTCTCTCAATACTGAGCCATGTACAGTTGTGGCCAAAAGTATTGGCACCCCTGCAATTCTGTCAGATTATACTCAGTTTCTTCCTGAAAATGATTGCAATCACAAATTCTTTGGTATTATTATCTTCATTTAATTTGTCTTCAATGAAAAAACACAAAAAGAATTGTCCTAAAGCCAAATTGGATCTAATTCCACACCAAACATAAAAAAGGGGATGGACAAAAGTATTGGCACTGTTAGAAAAATCATGTGATGCTTCTCTAATTTGTGTATTTAACAGCACCTGTAACTTACCTGTGGCACCTAACGGGTTGGCAATAACTAAATCACACTTGCAGCCGGTCCGGGCACATCGTGCTCTCCACTTACTGCTATCTACCAACGAGGAGGCAGAACTACAGTTACTGGCGTTCACCGCGCCTGTGTGTCCGCTCAACTGTGTGCCATGGCCTATGGCTGGAATCGGGCATCTGGAGAACTACAAGTCTCAGTGAGGTGTGAGGGGGAGTCCTAACAGAGAGCGCAGAGCACAGGAGGAATGGGGGCAGAGAGACAGAAAACAGCAGGGGGGAGGGGGGCCAGAGACAGCACACATCAGATGGGCAGTGAGAGCGCGGACAGCAGAGGAGGGGAGAGAGAGCGCGGACAGCAGAGGAAGGGAGAGAGAGCGCGGACAGCAGAGGAGAAGAAAGAGAGTGCAGACAGTAGAGGAGGGGAGAGAGGGTGCAGACAGCAGAGGAGGGGAGAGAGGGTGCAGACAGCAGAGGAGGGGAAAGGTGTGCAGACAGCAGAGGAGGGGAGAGAGAGTGCAGAGAGCAAAGGAGGGGAGAGAGAAGGCGGACACAGCAGAGGAGGGGAGAGAGAGCGGACAGCAGAGGAGGGGAGAGAGAGCGGACAGCAGAGGAGGGGAGAGAGAGCGGACAGCAGAGGAGGGGAGAGAGAGCGGACAGCAGAGGAGAAGAAAGAGAGTGCAGACAGTAGAGGAGGGGAGAGAGAGCAGACAGCAGAGGAGGGGAGAGAGAGCGGACAGCAGAGGAGGGGAGAGAGAGCGGACAGCAGAGGAGAAGAAAAAGAGTGCAGACAGTAGAGGAGGGGAGAGAGAGCAGACAGCAGAGGAGGGGAGAGAGAGCAGACAGCAGAGGAGGGGAGAGAGCGCCCAGTAGAAAGAGGGGGGGTAGCGAGAGATGGAGAGTGCCCCATAGACACAATAAGCTTGCTAATAGAAAATTATTAGATTTTTAAACTTGGTACCCTACACCCTGAGGGGCTCAATTTATCTCTGGAAAATGTGGTGGGTTGAATTTGCCTCTGTTTTCGCCTGGTGGATTAGATTTTAGTTTTCCTTTTAAGATTTTATAATCTCCCCTCCCTTTTTTCTCTGGCATTCCCTTTTAAAATTATTATGTTTTATTATGACAAGATTTAGATCACTCTTTTTTATCTCTCATTATAGTTTTTTTTAGAAATGTTTTTAACAATGTTTATCATATTGCACTTGCTTTGTCGTATATATCTACTGAATCCTTTTACAATGCTTGATTTTCTTTGTTTGGCAGTTTAGGGGTTAATTGGCTTTAATTAAGTTTACTTCCGCCTTTGACTCACTTTTGCTATATAAACCTTGGACTTGTAATGCCACCATATCACCTGATGAAGGTGACATCTGGCCACCGAAACGTGCTGTGAAGCACCAATTGCAATAAAGGTCTGTACTTTTAATAATAATTTCCAGTCCCTCTCTTATATGCCCAGCACTCCGCCCTGACCGCAACATTTTTCTATCTATAAATGTCTCAGGTGACACCACACCCTTGGCGGTGGTTTAGTTTTCTGGATCCAGTGAGGTACGGAGGTTGTCTTGGCGATTTCTACAAGGAAGCATGGCGGGGGCTCGATAATGTCTACAGTGAAGCATTGTAGTGGCTAAGTGATGTCAACAGTGAAGCATGATGGTGGTTCAGTGATGCCTACAGGGAACCATGAGTGTGGCTCTGTGATGCCTACACTGAAACAGGATGGTGGTTCAGTGATGCCAACAGTGAAGCATGGTGGTGGCTTGGGAATGCCCATAGTGAATCATGGCAGTGGCTCAGTGATACCTATAGTGAAGCATGGCAGGGGCTCGGTGATATCTACAGTGAAGCATGGCGGTGGCTTGGGAATGCCCATAGTGAAGCATGGTGGTAGCTCGGTGATGCCTATAGTGAAGCATGGTAAAGGCTCGGTGATGCCTACAGTGAAGCATGGCGGTGGCTTAGTGATGACTACAGTGTAGCACAGTATGGGCTCTTATTATAACTACTGTGAAGTATAGCGGAGGCTCGGTGATACTTGCACTGAAGTATGGCAGGGGCTCGGTGATGCCTACAGTGAAGCATGGTGGGGGCTCAGTGATGCCTACATTGAGGCATGGTGGTGGCTCAGTGATACCTACAGTGAAGCATGGCAGTGACTTGGTGATACCTACGGTGAAGCACCAAATTGGCTCACTGATAACTACAGTGAAGCATGGCGGGAGCTCATTAATAACTACAGTGAAGCATGGCAGGGGCTTGGTGATGCCTACAATGAAACATAGCGGGCGCTAGATGATACCTACAGTGAAGGATTGCGTGCAGTGGAGAGTAAGCTGAATTCAATCAAGTATCAGGAAATCCTTGGAGAAACCTTCATGCCTTCTGGGAGGAATCTGAATCTTAGCTGTCATTAGACCTTCAAACAAGCCAATGATTCCAAAACCTATCTAAAAGTTTCAAAAAGATTGGTTTCAGAAGTCCTGCGAGATTATGAAGCAGCTGTCACAGTCACATGACTTGACCCCATAGAAAATCTTTGGTGGAATAAGAGGAAGGCAACTGCAGCACACAAAAAAAGAATATTTGTGATCTGGAGGCTACTGCCCATGAGAGAGAGTCTAAGATGCCTGAGGAACGCTGTCAGAAGCCGGTGTCTGGCTTTGTATCACATTTGCGGCAGGTCATAACAGCCAGTCGGGCACAACTACATAATAAAGACGCAAGGATGAATCAAACTGGCATTTTGTTGAGAATTTGGATAAACCAAAGTTGGGTTAAGCAAATGACATTATTCTTGTATGACAATACAGGGAAATGTGGATAACGCATGATGAAGCCTCGTCAGCCGCCATATTGATCGCGGAGTTACAGATATGGGTAATTTATCAACACAGTAGATTTACAGATACGCTGAACGTCTGCTCCAGGCAGAGGATACTTGTGATTTATTACCAGCTCACATTATTGTAGTCAATGAGACATCACATATCCCATCCCCAAAAGGGGAAGATTTCTTTTTTTTTTCTTTTTTCGGACTTGAAAGCCCTGACGATAGGCGGGAAGATTATTTCCAGGGAAATTTCTCACCCGACACCATCACAATCCTCCACTCTCCACGACCATAAAGGGTAGAATAATGATAACAGATACAAGAAAAATGAACACTGCTTCCCTATAACAGTAATAATGAGCGACGTAATCGCAATGACGGCACTCCCTTATTGGCACGGGCTGGGTAATGACAACTACCTGCAAACACAGGGCCTTCCCTCCATCTGGCAGCAGATCTTAAAACCTTGTCGTACGGAGGGACCACCCTGTGATCTACTGTACCAGACTTAAGCACCTGTCACACATAACGAGATCGTTAGCGATATTGTTGTAACGTCACAGGTTTTGTGACGTAACAGCGATCTCGCTAACGATCTCGCTACGTGTGACACTTAGCAGCGATCAGGCCCCTGCTGTGAGGTCGCTGATCGTTACAAAGTGCTCTGGGTCATTTTTTGATCGTTGGTCTCACGCTGGTCAGCATGCATCGCTGCTTGTGATAGCGAGAGACCAACGATCAGCGACCTCACAGGCTGGTAACCATGGTAAACAGCGGGTATCTAGGCAGCGCACACTGCCTAGATACCCGGTGTTTATCATGGTTACCAGCGCTAAGCAGAGAAGACGCTGGTAACTATGATAAACAGCGGGTATCTAGGCAGCCCGCTCTGCCTAGATACGCGCTGTTTATCATAGTTACCAGCGATGTGGAGGTGGTTCCCTGGTCCCTGAGGAGATCTGCCTGTTTGACAGCTCCC
Organism: Allobates femoralis; assembly: GCA_033576535.1. Classification (NCBI taxonomy): domain Eukaryota; kingdom Metazoa; phylum Chordata; class Amphibia; order Anura; family Aromobatidae; genus Allobates; species Allobates femoralis. The sequence continues at coordinate 82,771,528 of JARQOC010000009.1, forward strand.
AGCGACCAGTTAACGACGCTCCAACGATCCCTACAGGATTGTTACCGTTGTCGGGATCGCTGTTGCATCCTTGTGTGTGACGTGAGCTTTAGACCACAATAGGATCCTCCGGTAAACTACAGCTAGGACTTAAAGTGGTATGGATGTATAGGTCATAGAACAACAACAATGGCTCCTCTCTTGTAGTAATCCGATGTTCCAGCGGTGAGAAATACAGTTTGAAACTACAAACCTGAAGTGCATTGGGAGGGACGTGTCCATGTACCAAAAAACTAAAGGAAAAAACTCAAAATGTTCTGATTTATTTACGTTGTTTAAAAAACACACACAAAAAATTCAATACAAAAAAACACAGTTCATAGATTTTCACAGCAAGCAGTGGGAAGAAATTGTCTTAAAGAGGGTAAACAAATTAGGCTACAGAAAATGAGCACATGCAAAGGAAATGAGTGCAGGATAGAAGCTGTGCTGATCCAACCTATATTACTGGGAGGGGAAGTCCCACTGTCTTATAATGAAGTGCTTGGCATGACCTGGTCCATTGACAATAATCTCTGTGCGCCAGATTGGAGACCAGTGAACCGCCTCCTCCCTGACACCATCCGCGGCTTCTATTTAGATAAACCAGCCGATCAAAAAATTAAGAGGCGGTGCACTGGGCAGGGTCCTGAGGTGCAAGATCCATTACATGAACCATCTATTACAAAGTGCTCAAAATACTTATTCCGGCGTGACAGAAAAGAGTTTCTGGACGATCCTATCGTTTTACAACTCACCAATGTAATGATCTAGTTTAAAGTGATGAAAGCATAAGGAATCCTTCAGCGGATCAATAGGAGGAAGAGCAGGTCGCAGCCATTTGGGTGAAATTTTGGCCGAGGGTTTACCTGGAAGAAAAGAAAAAGAAATGTAAATCTGCAACTTTTCCATCACTGCCTACAGACTTTATAAGGCCGGATCAATAGTTATCACACACCTTAAAGCCGTTCAGTCACCAGAGTTCACAATACAAACTATAGGACATGAAGAGGCTGGTGTACTTACTTTGTAAATGCAAGTCAAGATGGCTGTACAGCCCTGACGTTAACCCGAGCAAGTTATAGAGATCATGAGTCCAAGTGTAGTCAGTCTCCACCCACCAAGTCTGACAGCTGCAGCTTGTACTGAGCAGCTGCGGGGAGGAGGGACCCTGAGGAGCTGTCAATCAGGCAGAGACTGAGTCTAAATTGTCCAAAGGATTATACAGCCATTCTTATCTTGTATTGTGAGATATGGTGAGACGTTCATATTAACCCCTTCCAGACATAAGACATCCGCAAAGGAGACATCTCAGATATAATTAAAAAAAAAAAAAAGAAAGTGTTTTCTATAACATAAGTAAGAGTCTCCTACCAACAGGTAAGACGTCTGCAGTGGAACAGGCATCGCTCATCTCCATGGCCATGTCCGCTTCCACCTCATCTAAGTACGCCAGCTCCTGTTCACACTGAGATGGTTGGTCCTCATCTTGCTCTGGGAGGAGGAGAAGCCTCCGGCAGGAGCTGCCTTTTTACGCTTGAAGTCCATCTTTAATGTCGCTAAAAGGCAAAGATATTGTGATTGACAAGTAATGGAAACGTGAACAGATAATATTTTGACATTTTGTTAAAGGGAACCTTCCGGCTCATTTTACCCCCATATCCTACCACTCACTACCTGTCCCTCTCCTTGGTAGCTCAGCCCTAACAATCCCTCTCTGACCTAAAAGTGCCCTATAAAGCTTTAGAAAATGCTTTACAAACTTACATGTAGTCTCCATCCGGAGTCTGGAAAGGCGGGCTCGGGGTCTCCATTCTCACCCCCTTGCAGGCTCTTTGCACACCCCGCTGGGCGTCATCAGCCCTTTTGCTGATCCTCCAAATGTTTTAAATTCCCGCCGCCTGTAGTAGTATGACGCTGAGCCGGAACATATCCGGTCTGGTGCATTGTGGGGGCTTATGATGTGTACGGTCCGATTCCGGCGCATGAGTAGTGCGCATATTGTAGCCGAGCCGTACAGGGACAGGTAGTGGTAACATATGGGGGTAAAATGAGCTGACAAGTTCCCTTTAAAATCCACCATATGGTTGCATAAATATAGGTCTTTATGGTCATGATAAAGGGGTGTGGATCATGGGATCCTCAGGGGCGTGTCTGTAAGAAGCTTTTTATAATTCACCTGTAAACACCGCCCTTTAAAGACAGGAAAAATTGGCGCTAAATAAGAGTCCCGATATCACTGAAGCTGAATGGTGGATTCACAAAAAAAACGGGACACTCGGGTGCAGGGAGAAGAAATAAAGGAATATTATGTCCACTGGGTAGCACGTTCTTTTAAATCTACAATCAGGAGCCATGCTAACAATCTCACTGGGTTAGGAATCGCCGAACTTGTTATGATTGTTCAATGAAAAGTTACTTTCTTACATAAAATACAGAAATCAGTCACAATTTGGACAAATGTGTCTATTGGGACCTCACAATACACAGTGTCCGGCACACTGACACTGCCCAGGATGCAAATCACCAGGGAAATCCCTGAACAAGCAGGACCTGCAAAGGGTCTGAACAACCGATAGATGTGAATTCAGCTCTGGAGGAGGAAATGGGCTAAAATCATAATGAGGTGGAAGGGTGCAGGGACTGGATTTCAATGGTATTTGAATCCTCAAATGGTGGAGGAGGGATCCGTCAGCTCCCTGCTCCACCAATCACCCTGTGAGTCTCAGGGCAGCAGAAGTGATGACATTACAAGATCGTGGTTCCATGCAGCTGGTACAGTCTGCACACAGCACAGACCTGAGGAGCACATCAGGGGAGCGGGGCTGGTAGAGCATTTTGTATTTCACCATCGTACTGTGCGCGGGGACATTACACTGTGCCAAGGGGTCATCATATGATGTGTGGGGGATTAGTAGAGATCATCATAGTGTGTTTACCCCTCCTATAGAGCCAGGCTCATCACAGTGTACCTTCCGATAAAGCCAGGCTCATCACACTGTACCCTCCTATAGAGCCAGGCTCATCACACTGTACCTTCCAATAGAGCCAGGCTTATCACACTGTATCCTATAGAGCCAGGCTTATCACACTGTGATATATATACAGTTGTGGCCAAAAGTATTGACACCCCTGCAATTCTGTCAGATAATACTTAGTTTCTTCTTGAAAATTATTGCAATCACAAATTCTTTGGTATTATTATCTTCATTTAATTTGTCTTCAATGAAAAAACACAAAAGAGAATGAAGCAAAAAGCAAAACATTTATCATTTCACACAAAACTCCAAAAATGGGCCAGACAAAAGTATTGGCACCCTCAGCCTAATACTTGGTTGCACAACCATTAGGCTACCTTCACATTACGATTTTTAGGGAGCCGATGCTGTCCGATATAAATCGGACAGCATCGGCTCCCTTCTGATGCCTGGAATCCGGCATAAAATCGGTGCCTCCGGGCTGAAAAAAAGAAAAAAAAAAAAGTTTATGCTCACGTCCCCACGAGCCCCCGCCGTCTCCCGCCATCTTCTTTGAGGCTCCCGGTGGCTCCCGCAGGCTCCCGGTGTCAGCAGAGGTCTTCCTCTGCTGTTCAGGACCTGCGGTGATGTCACAGTCACGTGACCGCGGGTTCACCATGGTAACCCGCGGTCACATGACTGTGACATCACCGCAGGTCCTGAACAGCAGAGGAAGACCTCTGCTGACACCGGGAGCCTGCGGGAGCCACCGGGAGCCTCAAAGAAGATGGCGGGAGACGGCGGGGGCTCGTGGGGAGGTGAGCATAAACTTTTTTTTTTTTTTTTTTTTAACCCTTGTGCTCCCAGTTAGGAGCAGTTTTACTGTACTGAGCATGCTCAGTACAGTAAAATGGGGTCCGAGGAGACATCAGATGTTTCCTCGGACCCTTCTCCATAGGGCCCCATGTTATAGGGATCGGGTCAGATCGGATGTGCACTAAATGCCATCCGATTTGGTCCGATCCGATTCTGTCAGATTTATTATCGGTGCAAAAATCGGTGCAGGCTCCGATTTTTGCACCGGTAATAAAATCGGACAGAATCGGATCGGACCAAATCGGATGGCATTTAGTGCACATCCGATTCGGTCCGATGCCCATAGGGCTGCATGGGGCCAAATTCAGATCCGATGCTGTCCGATTTTGATCGGACAGCATCGGATCTGAAAAATCAGTAATGTGAAACCAGCCTTAGCCAAAATAACTGCGATCAACCGCTCCCGGTAACCATCAATGTGCTTCTTACAATGCTCTGCTGGAATTTTAGACCATTCTTCTTTGGCAAACTGCTCCAGGTCCCTGATATTTGAAGGGTGCCTTCTCCAAACTGCCATTTTTAAATCTCTCCACAGGTGTTCTATGGGATTCAGGTCTGGACTCATTGCTGGCCACCTTAGAAGTCTCCAGTGCTTTCTCTCAAACCATTTTCTAGTGCTTTTTGAAGTGTGTTCTGGGTCATTGTCCTGCTGGAAGACCCATGACCTCTGAGGGAGACCCAGCTTTCTCACACTGGGCACGACATTATGCTGCAAAATTTGTTGGTAGTCTTCAGACTTCATAATGCCATGCACACGGTCAAGCAGTCCAGTGCCAGAGGCAGCAAAGCAACCCCAAAACATCAGGGAACCTCCGCCATGTTTGACTGCAGGGACCATGTTCTTTTCTTTGAATGCCTCTTTTTTTCTCCTGTAAACTCTATGTTGATGCCTTTGCCCAAAAAGCTCTACTTTTGTCTCATCTGACCAGAGAACATTCTTCCAAAACGTTTTAGGCTTTCTCAGGTAAGTTTTGGCAAACTCCAGCCTGGCTTTTTTATGTCTCGGGGTAAGAAGTGGGGTCTTCCTGAGTCTCCTACCATACAGTCCCTTTTCATTCAGACATCGACGGATAATACGGGTTGACACTGTTGTACCCTCGGACTGCAGGGCATCTTGAACTTGTTTGGATATTAGTCGAGGTTCTTTATCCACCATCCGCACAATCTTGCGTTGAAATCTCTCGTCAATTTTTCTTTTCCGTCCACATCTAGGGAGGTTAGCCACAGTGCCATGGGCTTTAAACTTCTTGATGACACTGCGCACGGTAGACACAGGAACATTCAGGTCTTTGGAGATGGACTTGTAGCCTTGAGATTGCTCATGCTTCCTCACAATTTGGTTTCTCAAGTCCTCAGACAGTTCTTTGGTCTTCTTTCTTTTCTCCATGCTCAATGTGGTACACACAAGGACACAGGACAGAGGTTGAGTCAACTTTAATCCATGTCAACTGGCTGCAAGTGTGATTTAGTTATTGCCAACACCTGTTAGGTGCCACAGGTAAGTTACAGGTGCTGTTAATTACACAAATTAGAGAAGCATCACATGATTTTTCTAACAGTGGCAATACTTTTGTCCACCCCCTTTTTTATGTTTGGTGTGGAATTATATCCAATTTGGCTTTAGGACAATTCTTTTTGTGTTTTTTTCATTGAAGACAAATTAAATGAAGATAATAATACCAAAGAATTTGTGATTGCAATCATTTTCAGGAGGAAACTGAGTATTATCTGACAGAATTGCAGGGGTGTTAATACTTTTGGCCACAACTGTATAGATATATATATCCTATAGTGTCAGGCTTATCAGTGTACCTTCATATAGTGAAAGGATGCCTTCCTTCCGCTGTCTTATATCCACCGTCTCTCTCTCTCTCTTCCCCCCAGCCCCGTCCATGCACTGTCTCTCTCTCCCCTCCACATCCATCCATGCACTGTCTCTCTCTCTCTCCTCCACCCCGTCCGTGCACTGTCTCTCTCTCTTTCCTCCACCCCCGTCCATGCACCGTCTCTCTCTCTCCCCTCCTCCTCCGTCTGTGCACTGTCTCTCTCTCTCTCCCCTCCTCCTCCGTCTGTGCACTGTCTCTCTCCCCTCCACCCCCGTCTGTTCACTGCCTCTCTCTCTCTCCCTCCCCCCCATCCGTGCACGGTTTCTTTCTCTCCCCCACACACCGTGCACTGTGTCTCTCTCCCTGTGAGCTGTCTCTAGTCCTCTCCCCTATACAATGCTATGCTGCACTCAATCCTGTCTATGAAGGTGCTAACTAAACACAATTCTATTTCAAATATTGGCCAAATCGATAATTCACCCAGTTGCCACGTTGAGGCGATCTCTATTAACTGGGTCCTAACACTAATATAACTGCCTGATGTCGTTCTGGGCTTTTCCTCATCGGCTGATACCAGAGAACAATGGATTTGCAGTCTTATAACTAAAGACAGGTGCTTTGAATATCTAATTGGTGCCTTGGGAAAAGAGGTTAACCCCTTAGGCGTGCTAGAGACTGATAACAGACGGCAATAGCTTATCTCTGACAACTAGAGTGTGGAAAGGTGCTAACATACGGGTGCAGACCCATGTCATACCTATACAGTGCTATGCTGCACTCAATCCTGTCTATGGAGGTGCTAACTAAACACAATTCTATTTCAAATATAATAGTTGCACTCGACATAGACATATTTCTAAATAGAGACAAAATGATAGTGAAAAAGTAGAGATACTTAGTATTATGGAAATGGCCAAATCGATAATCGATAAACTGGGTGAATTATCGATTTGGCCATCACCATAATACTAAGTATCTCTACTTTTTCACTACCATTTTGACTCTATTTAGAAATATGTCTATGTCTAGTCCTCTCCCCACCATCTTCTCCTATCCTGTGAGCTGTCCCTTGTCCTCTCCCCACCATCTTCTCCTCTCCTGTGAGCTGTCCCTTGTCCTCTCCCCCCCATCTTCTCCTCTCCTGTGAGCTGTCTCTTGTCCTCTCCCCACCATCTCCTCCTCTCCTGTGAGCTGTCTCTTGTCTTCTCCCCACCATCTTCTCCTCTCCTGTGAGCTGTCCCTTGTCCTCTCCCCACCATCTTCTCCTCTCCTGTGAGCTGTCTCTTGTCCTCTTCCCACCATCTTCTCCTCTCATGCACTATCTTCCTCCCTCCTCCGCTGTGGAGGATGTAGAGGCAGCTCCAGGAGGCCATGATGTTGTGAGGCCCCGGTGTGGCAGGAGGTCAGTGACAGCAGAGTCCCCGGTCCAGCCATCACCGCTCACATTCACTCTCTGCTCACCTCAGTCTCCCGCCAGTCTCCTCTTCCGGCGCTCAGCCCCGCACACAAACTGTTTGTGTTGTGATGGAGACAGCGCGGTCTTTTGAGTGGATGGGAGGAGATTGCGGCCATATTGTGTGTGGCGGATCAAGCTGAACACGGAGATCCCATTCCGCCATATGTGGCTGAGGTCCCGCTGCATTGTGCAGTGCTCCGGGACACCGCAGTGTTCTGTAAACTAAAAAAAAATAAAACTACAATAAAACTAAAAAAGTGCCAAACCTCCTACAGACCCCTCGGGCTTAATCCAGGACCGACGTCCGGGATCTCCAGAGAGACTCCCACCCCCACCTGCACCAATGGAACGGTCGGGATTCGAACTTGCGGCCTCTTGGTCCAGAGTCGTCGCTCTAACGTTGAGCTGCAATGGCACCCCAACAGATGTAGGCGGAGATATTAATCTTAACCTGAAACCAAGCCGCAGCCCTGGAGACAGATCACAGTGTACATAGACATGTGTCATATTGCTTGTATTCTAGTAGTAAAGGAAAAATCAGATTGTGAAACTACTAAAAATGATAATAAGCAATTACAAAAAAGTGATTTTCTTTATCTGTATTGTTAGTCTCCTCCTTCAGTTCAATTACAGCCTGCAGCATTGGGCTCCTGTATGTTCAGACTGTGCGGTTTGGATCTGTTTTTGGTGACCCGTTTTTATTGGTGATTATTTTTGCATGGAAAGTGGATCCCTTCCTGCGATTTCCAGCAAAGTCAATGAGTTTTCAGAAATGCTGCATTTTTTACTGCTCAATTTTTGGGTCACAAAACGCATCCAGAAAAAGAATGAGCCTCAATTATTCAGGTTTTTTCTTCCTGTTTTATTCCCGGAACACCATTGGTTATGGGGAAAAAACGCAGCACACAAAAAGGATCAAAAACAGATGATAGGTTTTGATGCCTCTTTTTAAAAAAAAAAATGGATCTAAAAAAAGGATTAAAAACACAGTCTGAACATAGCTTTAGTTCACTGTGCATTTTTTATGTGCTTTTTTGTTGTACAGCATCTTTTTCCATAAACAATGGTTTTAAAGGGAACCTGTCACCCCTTCCCCCAAGGCAGGGGTGAACCTAGCCTCTCTGCTGCCTGAGGCAAACTTTAAAATGGCGCCCCCCCCCCCCCAAACACAAGGACGTCAGCACCATCACACGCACATGCAAGAATCACATAGAAGAATCCAGAATAAGGATCATTAATGGCAATGGCAGCTTGGCACAAGCTACGGTCATACAATGGTGGCTGCAGCCTTATAGCACAGGAGGCAGCACTGATTGCCACCTATTATCTCTGGCACCACCTACAAAACTGTGGGCAGCTCCATTGTGATCACTGCCTGGCACTGACTAGTCAGACATGTCACCATGCGTCACCGTCCACAAATACAACGACTGCAGTCTCAGCATCAACAAGCCGCCACTGCACTAAGCTGGGAAAATGTCGCGTCTTCCCTAACAGACCACGCCTCCTCCCGAAATGCTTAGCCAATCACAAGCGCCGCACACGGGGCTGTCCGGAGCCAATACCCTGTTTCCCTGAAAATAAGACACCGTCTTATATTCATTTTTGCTCCCAAAGAAGCGCGATGTCTTATTTTCAGGGGACGTCTTATCTCCATGAAGAATTCACATTTATTGATGAACAAAAAAATGAACATTTATTACATACTGTATAGTAATTGTCATCATAGACCAGCGTAACCAAACTGTGTCATCCACCATCCATCTGCAGCCCCATCATCACCCAATGTCCCCCTATAGCCTCCATCATCCATCTGCAGCCCCCGTCATCCCCCAATGTCCCCCTGCAGCCTCCATCATCATTCTGCAGCCCCCATCATCACCCAATATGCCTCTGCGGCCTCCATCATCCATCTGCAGCCTCCATCATCCCCAATGTCCCCCTGCAGCATCCATCATCCATCTGCAGACTCCATCATGCCCCATTATCCCCCTGCAGCCTCAACATCACCCAATGTCCCCCTGCAGACTCCATCATCACCCAATGTCCCCCTGCAGCCCACATCATCTTTCTGCAGCCCCCATCCTCTCCCAATATCCCCGTCTTCCATCTGCAGCCCCCATCATCCCCCAATATCCCCCTGCAGCCTCCATCATCCTTCTGCAGCATCCATCATCTCCCAATATCCCCAACATCCATCTGCAGCCCCCATCATACCCCAATATCCCCCTGCAGCCTCCATCATCTTTCTGCAGCTCTCATCATCTCCCAATATCCCTATAATCCTTCTGCAGCCTCCATCATCCCCCAATGTCCCCTGCAGCCCCTTCACCCATCTGCAGCACCCAACATCCCCCAATGTCCCCCTGCAGCCTCCATCATGCTACAATGTGGAAGCAGGAAGGAGGACAAGTGCCGACCAACCGGTGGGAGAATTGATCTTTCATTGCCCCCATAAAGTATGATGCCACCAAAAGTGTCCACCAAACACTACGATCCCCCCACAGTGAATTCCTCCACAAGACCCTCCACACATACCATATGGTACCCCCAACTACTCTGGCACAGTATGATCCCCAACTGTGAACCCCTCACAGCCCTCCATATAGTATAATGGTCCCTAAACCTCTTCACACTGTATAATCGACCCCAACACAGCCCTCAAATAGCCCCCCATAAAGTATAAAGGCTCCATGATAGCCCTGCAAGTATTATCCTGCCCCCACAGAGCCCTCCAAATATTGTAATGACTTACGTATAGTATTATTGGCTCCATATATTAAAGCACACGCACCCCCATAGCCCTCAATATAATATAATGTACCCCCATAATGCACCCCTTAATTTTTCTTATATTATAATGCACCCCCATAGTCCTCCATATGTTACAATGCACCCCATAAACCTACAAATATTATAAAGCGCCGTCATAGCCTTCCATATAATATAATGCACCATGCATAGTCCTCCAAATACTATAATGCATCCCCCATAGTCCTCCATATAGTATAATGCACCCCATAGCCCTCCATATACCATACAGCACCCCCATGTACAATATAGCACCCCATATATAGCACCGCCCATATACAGCACAGGAGCCCCATACACAGTACCCCGATAAGCAGCACAGTACCCCTATATACAGCACCCCAATATACAGCACAGCTGCCCCATAAACAGAACAGCACCCCCATAAACTGCACAGTACTTTCATATACAGCACAGAAGCCGAATATACAGTTCAGCACCCCCATAAACAGCACAGTACCCCCATATACAGCACCACCATATATGGCACAGCACCCCCATATACGGGATAGCACCCCCATATATGGGTCAGCAGCCCCATATACAGCACAGCACCCCCATATACAGCACCCCAGCCCCATGTACAGCAGCCCCAAATACAGCAGAGCACCCCGATATACAGCACCCCTGCCCCATATACAGCACCCCCATATACAGCAGAGCTCCCCCATATACAACACTCCAGCCCCATATACAACAGCCCCCCATATACAGTACCCCTGCCCCATATACAGCACCCCCACATACAGCAGAGCCCCCATATACAGAGCTCTCCCATATACAGAGCTCCCCCATATACAGCACCCCCCTAAACAGCACCCCAACCCCATATACAACAGAGCCCCCCCATATACAGTACCCCTGCCCCATATACAGAGCTCCCCCACATACAGCAGAGCCCCCCATATACAGCAGAGCTCCCCCATATACAGCACCCCAGCCCTATATACAGCAGAGCCCCCCATATACAGTACTCAAGCCCCAAATACAGTACCCCCACATACAGCAAAGCCCCCCATATACAGCACCTGGAGTCCCGATGAACACAGGGTCACTTGATGCAGAGGTAGAATGACTGCTGGATTGTCCAATCATCACACTCCCTGGCTGGAGGGGGCGGACGCTGAGGAGGCAAAGCCAATTGCTGCTATATTGAAAGCAAAAGCAGCCAGGAGCCTCCTCCCTCCCCAGTCCCGACCGCAGCTGCTCCACACAGTCACTGACAACACACACAGGATTGTGAGGCGGTCAACAGGGTATGGGGTACTCTGATACCGGGGCTGATGGCGGCTTTGATGGGGGAATAACGGCTGGTCGATCCCTGGTCCCGTGCCCTGGACCCTCAATGGCGGGGAACGGTGAGGGATAAGGGGAATGGATAACGTGACGCCACCTATGGTACCTGGTAATGGGTATGCCAGCGCTGCAACCGACCGCTGAGGTGATGGTGGGTGCAGCAGAGTGTGGTACAGCTCCCCACAGGTGGAGCTTTACCTCAGGGCAGCGGGGATGGATGAGGGGAGTAGTAGTTGTCTCGTTGCAGACAAGGGGATGAATTGCGGGGGTTAGACAGGAACACAGACACACAGGGATTGTTGTTTCGCTACCTTTTACTGGTGACAATGTAACAGGTACAGTCCAGAGTAATAACCAGGTCCCCGGTGCAACTTGGGACTTCCACATTAGAAAGTTATGAGGCCTCCTCTGTGTCTGTGCTCTGTGGTGTGGGGTAAGTCCTGCCTGAGCCTGAACCCACGGCTTCTTCTCCCTCTCTGGGCTTTGTCCTAAACTGGCAATGAGGTCCTTCTGCGGGGTCCTTGTTCCTCCTATGGCCTCTGGTCCTATACTTGGTCAGTTTAATGTCTCTCCTCAGGGCTGAACTCCTCCTGAGTCTTCCGGGCTTTTGCTGTAGCACTAAATACTGGCAGCTTCGGACTCCGGTGTCCGGGTGTACTAAAGGGCTGTAGTAACTGGTTCCCTTTTCTTAGTTCCCTTCTTTCTCCACTTGCCTCCAACCCTTTCCCTAGGGTGCACACAGCGGTCAGTGGTCCCTGGTCCTGGATCTCTCCCAGCGACCAGCTCCTCCATCTCCTCTCTCTTTCCTCTCACTGCAGACTCTAGACTGACTAACTCCTACCCTCAGGCCTTAAAGGAGAACTGACTTAAGGCAGCCAGTAGAGCTCCTCCTTCAGGTCTGGGGTGGAAGGTGTGCTGTGCTAACCAAGGTGTAATTCCCTCCTTGCACCGGTGGACCCTGTGGCAATCCCCCACAGGGGTGCCACAATTGCAGGAGCATGCAGCATGTAATCTGACTGCAGGGGCGGCGCCGCTCTGCCGCCTGCTGTCTTCAGGGACTCATCGCCGCCTGAGCACAGTGCTTATATTGGCTCATTGATGATGCGGCCCTGCCCCCAGGACCTATTAAACTAGAAGGGCCACCTTCAGCAGCACTTATGCTGCATTTTGTGAAGGTGGCTCTTATCCCCCTCGTCCCCCACACCAAAATAATCACATAATAAGAAATTACTTTGCATCTGGGAGGTATACTCCCCTCCCAGGACCTACACGCCTCGCTGGTGTTACACCTCCTCCGAGACCCCCCCTCCTCCTTTCTTCCTCGCGAGAGGTGTCGGTACTTATGCAGTTCCGAGTTCCTGAGCATGCTTCATAAGCCCTGCCCAAGAGCTGAGATCACATGATGTCAGACCATTGGGCCTGCGTATAAAGCAGGCACCAGATCCCACCCTGTGTGATCTTATGCTTTATGCAGACTGCGAGGCTGGTTCTCTGGCGAGGAGGGAACAGGTGCAGTCATGCTGTTTGTGCAGGCACCAGATTCCCAGCCCCGCAGCCTGCATAAAGCATAAGACCACACAGGGCGGGATCTGGTGCCTGCATTATACCATGTGACCTCAGCCTTTGGGCAGAGCTCATGGAGCATGCCCGAGAACTGAGGGATCTGCGCAGACGCCGAGAAATCTCAAGGAAGAGAGGAGGGAACCCTTGGAGGGTCGAGGAGGAGGAGCAACACCAGCAAGGCGTTTAGGTCCAAGAAGGGGAGTATACTTCTCGGACCTAAAGTTATTTCTTATAAAGTGATTATTTAGGTGTCCCGAGGGGGTAGGCGGGGTAGAGGGATTAGAGCCACCTTTACAGAATGCAGCATAGGTGCTGCTGAGGGTGGCTCTTTTAATTTAATAGGCCCTGGGGGGGTGACTGGTTCCCTTTAAGGGAGAAAACAAATCAATAACTGATGCTCATTCTATTTCTGGATGCGTTTCGTGGTCCAAAAACGCAGCGGTGAAAAAAAACAGTGTCAGAACAGCATTTCTAAAAACTCATTGACTTTGCTGGGAATCACAGGAAGGGATCTGTTTTCCATGCAAAAACGGATCACAAAAAACTGATCAAAAACACACAGTGTGAACTTACCTTCAAACCATTGTTTATGGGAAAAAATCACACCACAAAAAAAAGGTATCAGCTTCCAAAGATGGAGCCAGTCCCTCTATAAACCCCTTATATATCGGAATCAGCACTGACTGTGGCATCTAAGGGGGCGACCGGCCATTATTAGTGCGATCTCTGTACAGGCTGTTGGAGTATGACAATGCCATAAATACAGACCAGCACTTCAGAAGACCCAGGCACTTAGCAGGGATTTTTTTTGCAATAGACATTTGAGTTGAGAAAAATAATATGTAAGACCCTGGACCAGAGCACGAGACATCGCAGCTACCTAGTAAGAAGAAGCGACGGAGACGCCACAGATGGTAAGACATTGGCAGCCATAGACTATCAACGTGGCCGCTGCACCTGGGTCCTGAAAACCTTTATTTGCTCAGTGCCAATAGACATCACATAGAAAATGTGATAAATGTTCAGTAGCCTGGATCTCTGGCTAATACCAATCACGATAACTAGTGTTCCCATCCCCCAACCCCATTTCCTGTCACCGCAGCAGTCAATAGAATTGCGGAGGAAATTGTAATACCAGACACAACCTGTGGACACGGGTGGTGCTGTTTTTTTTTGTTTTTTTTATATAAAGAAAACAGCCATATTTTCCTAATCTTGGACAACTCCTTTGCAAGCCTACACATGTGCAGCGGAATAATTGTAAGAAGCCTCACGAGGCAACATCTGTGACCCCTTCAGACCCCACAGTGCCGCAGCTTTTGCCATGATGTGGGCAGTCTCATCCATTAAAGTAACAGGAGCCACATGCAGATAAAAATAGGAAATATTATATACCAAACATTTTTATATATACACTATATAAAAGCTCTATTCAGTCTGTCTGTGTGTCCCAAAAACAGCACCTCCTATAGGACATCATGTAAATTACAGTTTAACTGGAATGTGACGATGCCCATAAGTTTGGTTGATCAGTCAAAAAAAACAGCTCCACCTATAGGACATTTGACGGGAGGGGGGGGGGGGGAAGTATTTCACACTCTGCCCGGGACACTGGCCAAAACACAGGCATTCATTGTCGTTGGCGCCTTGGAATGCTTGGGGTGTACCCATCCTGCTGCGGCCTCAGCTCCTCAGTGTGTAGGGGAAAGAGACACCGCTCAGGGGTGAGTGAGCCAGAACACAACAGGGAGACAGAGAGCGCAGAAGAGAAGGGACAGAACAAGTGGAGAGAGACTGCACAGGGGGAAAGAGAGCACAAAGCATGAGAGACAGCACAAGGAGGAGAGACAGAACAAGGGGAAAGAGGGCACAGAGGGGGAAGATAGAGCACACAGGGGGACAAAGATGCACAGGGGGAGAGAGATAGCCCAATGGGAAAGAGCACACAGGGTGGAGAGAGACAGCACAAAGAAAGATAGAGTGCGCAGGGAGAAGAGAGAGCATACAGGTGGGAAAGACAGCACAAGGGGAGAGAGCGCAAAGGGGGATGGCGAGCAGCAGCAGCGCTTGCCAAGTCATGGCCACCCGATGAAGCAACAGGTGGATAACAAAAAGAAGAACGATTTGATTGTGAATTCTAAAGTACCGCAATTATATATGCAAATCAGGGTGTAATTGGAAGGAGGGAAATTCAGGGATTGGAAAATTACAGGGAAGAAGATAGGAGCTGCTGACACTGCAGAGGACAGATTCATCCACATTTACTTTTCCCTTAATTTGGTGTGGAGGGGATAGGTGATAAATATCCAGGATGCCACGGAGCACAGAATGGGGGTCCTGAGTCGCCTTTGTGGATGGAGTTGTCACACATGTGCAGGAAGAGCCTGGTAAAGCGCCTAGAAATGGAGTGGAGCGGTCCTCACTATACCGCCGCTGGCTCTATGGTCCCAGGAGGTCTGGAGAGAAGAAGCATCGGGCTGCAGCACACAGACAGACCGGGGCTCTAGGGGCACAGACACCCGAACTGTGGAGTGCGGACCTCGGCTCCAGGGCACAGAGCCCACAGACTAAGAGCACACATGTGCAGTGGTCCCTCCTGCACTGACACACTGTACTGAATCGCCTTCAAAGCTGCCGATTCGGTACAGTGTGTTAGTGCAGTGGGGACAACGGGGGTGGGTGGTGACATTAGGGGCTGGGGCGGGCTATAGGATCCTGGGGATGGCCGGACATAGTGAGAGTGGGAGAGGGGGCGGGCTGTAAGATCTTGGGGTGGCTGCCCATGCTGTGAATAGTGGGGGGGGGGGGGGTGTTGGAGACTGGGAGGAAACGACCAGTTTTCAATTACATGCACAAACACGCCCCCTAGTCGTTCTCCAGCAGCAAATATCTGATATCTAGGTAACTCTGCAAAATGTTGACAGCAAGTATATTGCAAATTGTCAACATTTTGCAGCCTAGATACACATATGATTTATTGCAAAAGCCCGGACAACTCCTTTAAGTCTAGCCCAGTGAAATCAGACTGCTACGAGCTGACTCCCTCAAGCTGACTAATTTTACGTTGGCTGGCAAAAAAAATGTGTGGGCTTTTTAATTGTCAGCCAAGGTAAAACTAGGTAGCTGACAGCTGGTATTCTTAGTGGGGTGAGGGCCCATTGTTTCAGGGCCCCCCATGCTAAAGAATAGCAACCTGCAGTCACCCCTGAAAATGAAGCATTCATAAGAAACTCAATTTCCAGGTGCTTCCAGCTGCCTGGTGGGCGGTGGTACACTGGGTAATAAGGGGTTAATATCAGCTTTGTTTTACCAGCTGGTATTAAGCCATGAGATTGTTAATGTCAGGGCAAGTTAGACCCAGCCATTAAGAATCTCGAGTAAATGGTTAAAAAAGACACAACACAGGGAAAAATTAATTTATTAACAATAAAAACACAGACACCCTTAGAGACGCCATCTTTATTACTCCCTCCACCCCCATACTATCTACAATCCTCGTCTTCTCTCTTCATGAACAAATGCAGCTCTGCTACATCAGAAACTACAGAGAGGAAGAACGCTTCCGCTCCCCGTGGTCTCTGATCACTGAATGAGTGAGCAGAGACCTGCAGTGTGGTAAGCAGTGATGTCACCGAGGACACCATTGCCATAGTAACCAAGTGAGCGGTTACTAAAGCAACAGAGACCTTGGATCACTGTAGTTAACTCCCTGCTTACCGCGCCACTACCCCGTAGCTCCTGAATGTGCTGCGGGGATATCGGCATGGTAAGCAGGTAGTTAACAGAGGGGATCTGAGGACACTGTTGCTATAGTAACTGTTCGCTCAGTTACTATGGCAACGGTGTCCTCGGTGACGTCACCGCTTACCACGACGCAGTCTCTGCTCACTCATTTAGTGATCAGAGACTACGTGAAGCGGAAGCGTTCTTCCTCCCAATAATCTCTGATGTAGCAGAGTTGCATCCTTTCAGGAAGACAGAAGATGAGGATCGTGGAGGGGTACAAGGACGGGGAGGGAGTAATAAAGATGACGTCTCTAAGTGTCTGTGCTTATAATTCTAATAAATTCATTTTTCTATGTGTTGTGTCTCTTTTAACCCTTTGAGATTGTTAATGGCCGTATCTAACCTGGCCTGACATTAAGAATCTCAGGGCTTATTATCAGCTGATAAAACAAAGCTATTATTAACCCCTTATTACCCAGAATGCCACCTGCCACCAGGGCCTTTGGAATAGCCTGGAAATGGTGTTTCTTATGAATGCGCCATTTTCAGGGGTGGCTGCGGGCTGCTATTCTTTAGCATGTGGGGGGCCGTAAAACAATGGGCTCTCAGCCCGCTGAGAAAACCAGCTCTCGACTGCCTAGTTTTACCTTGCTGGCAATTAATAATAGGATGGAGCACACACATTTTTTTGGCAGCCAAGGTATAAGTAGGCTGCTGAGGGTGGCAGCTCACAGATGTACGCTTTCATCAGGCTGGATTTAAAAATACTGTGAAGCCCCACACCTTATTGTTTTTTAGTTAACACCTTATGATGGCAGGTTGGTTGCCATACACTAGTATGTATGGCAACCAAGCACAATCACTGTCCAGATTGAGGAAATGCAGTTTGACTGCAAAAGCCAATCATAGAGGCTCCCACAAAGTGTGAGTGTCTGTGATTGGCTGTTTGCCAGTCAGTGCAGTGAATACGCAGTTAGCTTAATGGGAAACAGCAGCAGGAGTCTGATAAGCCCGATCTAATTATTTTACCATCTAGCTATCCTATCATCTATCTGTCTATCTCATATCGCACATATGTTCTTGAGGTATCAAAAACATATGTGCTCAAAAAGGTCTAAAATTGCAACTTTTGCTGTCACTTACAATGGATCTGTTTAATGGATGCATTAAACGCACAGCAAACACGCAATGTGAAACTAGCCTAACTGTGAGCAATAAAACCACCACAAAGCTTCGACTATCTGAACTAAACACCCAGTGGTGGATTAAGTGGATCATGAACCCGGGGCAGTTCATAAAACCTGCCCCCCCCGCCCCGCCCACCAAAAATATTTTCCTCTCAGCTCACCTTCAAGCTCTTCCCTCCGCTCCTTCGCTCTCCTCGCAGCTCCCCTCACCTCCTCCAGTCTCCCCCAGCATGTGTCCTGCGCCATGCACGGCGGGGCACTCACTGATGACATCACCTCCCTCTCCGTGCAGAGCAGAGCTGCAGGGGGCGGAGATTTAAAAGCAGACAGCAGCCAGCATGCTGCACTGCTTCAGTATATAGCGCGGGACGGCGGCCGCGAATCCTATGGCAGTAGCTGCCAGCCACATTGCCGCCCCCACACGTGCCGCCTGGGGCGGACCGCCCCCCCCCCCCCCCGCACCCCACACACTACGCCACTGAAGGAGAACAGGCGGCCGGTCCCCTGGGCCCCCCAAGAAGCCTTGGGCCGGGGGCGACCGCCCCTATCGCCCCAATGTAGATCCGCCATTGTAAACACCCATAGCTGCCAGATCACTTTTCTCTTGCATACTCATCCCTGGGAGACCCCCAAAGCTTTGACATGTTCATAACAGAGTGCGTTAACCAGGAGATATCGGTGGGCTCAGCCGGTGTATGGGGAGCTTTAGCCTCCTCTACATTTCTGCTATCCTCTGCAGATATTCCATGTACGTGTTTGTAGTAGTAGCAAAACGTTTTACTATGCCATGAGAAAAAGCAGTAAATCACGAAGATATGGCATTAGCGTAAGCGGCTTAGTGACAAGATATGGCGGTATGCTCTCTTGATCATAGTTGTGCCCCACATCAGCATTTGTTGGGCTTTTACACACATTTACACAGCTGTTCATAGAGATAACCATGTCTTCTCCTCAAATTATTACTGCAATAAATCAAAAAATCTATGACAGCTCCTATACGAGATATTCCAGTGGGATTCTATCTGTTTCCAGAAATCTATGCAGGCTTGTTCTTGTAATATCTTGGTTCAACATCTACCATTAGACAGGTTATGTATAGAATTCTAAATAAAGAAGTTAGGTAACTAGAAGTCTTAGGTTACTTTAGAAACAACAAAAAAATCAGCACCAATATCCCTACATTTATAAGATTTAATTGTTTATGAAGGAAGTCTTTGTTTGCTCTTCGAGGAGTTTTGGTTAAGTGGTCCACTCTATGCTCTGTAGACCTACAGGTCTCTCTTCTCTCTAGGTTCACAACTTTGCCTTTATCCAGTGCAGTCCCATTGGGTTAAAAGAGCAGCACACTATCCAAAGCGGCTTTTCTATGGGCAGGACCAGCCATGTCAACTGTCCAGCCTGCACCATGGTCAATCATCCAGAGCCTCAGGAGGACCTCCTAGACTTCTCCTCTCAGTAGCTGTACGCCTCAATATTTCTGAGCAAATTTTCTCTTGAGTTTGCACATCTTAGAGCTAGGATAAGAGCTAGTTTAGATCATGGTTGGTTGACCAAGCATTCAAGAAGGTTCTCCACACTCCACTTTAGAGAAGGTAGACTAGCAGGAGATCCACCTAGCAAGGTTTACCACCATACCTGGTAGTCTTACATTCGCAGATGAACAAAAGGTCTTCCATCCCTTGGAGTTTTCACTCCTTTCTAGTATTCAGTTCGGCTTAGGATTCATCCTTCTTGCATCCATAAAGGGGTTGGACAATCCCTTCTAATTCCCAATGTTTAGCTTACATTCACCTCCTGTGGCAGTGCTCGTGCTCCCGGGACTCGTGAGGTTGTGACACCACGCGTCGTGCTCAATTGTCACTGGATTCTCCCTCTCCACCTTCAGATGTTTAAGTAATTATCAGGGAGTGAATGGCAGCCGCAGCTCTCACCTCCTGTTGATTACTCATATGTCTGATGGCAGAGAGGGAGAAGGCGATGGGGATTGGATGTGGAGCTCGTGTGACATCACAACCTCATATGAGCACCGACATCACTGGAACCGTGTGTAAGCTATTTTATTATAATAGGGCCAAACATTGGGAATGAGCAGGGGTTGGTCAATTAGTAGACAATACCTTTAAAAAATAGGTTTCTCCATTGTTTTAGTACACCTTAGTCTACTGTAGGTACATTCTACTAACAGACAAGACATTCCGTCAGTGGGTATGGCACTGTGCCCCCCCATACAAGCATCATGTTAAAGAAGACCTCTCACCCCCCTGCTGCATGGCAATCTAAATGCAGTACTGATTCAGGGGAGGGATCCCCCATGTGTCTGTGTGCTGAGTGCAGGGCCACATTAATCATGAGCCAATATGAAGTGTTCGCTCATACGGTGCTATATAGGGAGCGGCAAGATGGCAGGCGCCCTGCAGATAGTTACTGCCATGGGATTCCTTCCTCATTTAGGTTAATTGCACTCTGCACTTTCCCATGATTCTTTAGGAGGTATGAGAAACACTTCATGGCCTTTCAGGCAGCCAGGTCCGCGTAATCGCCTCAGTCTTTGGTTAGTAACATTCCAGCTCACGGAAAAGCCACAAGGGATTGCAGGGTTAGGAACATTAGTCTGTGCAGGAACCGGCTAGGTCATTTGCAGTTTTTGTTGTTAGACTTATTTTTCCATATTAATTGGCATACAATCATGTTTCTAAATACAATGCGGGGACATAAATGCCACCCAAATGTATTTGCTTACCTGACAGGGTCAGTTTTCGTTGCCTTTGGGCATTGTTATTCCTCCTGGCTTCCAGTTATTCCTAGTTTAATACTTTTTGCTGTTGTCCTGTTTTGCCATAAATTTGATCATCCTAGCACTAAGGAGAATGTACAGCCCACCAAATTGACCTAACAATTGTTATTCTATCTAGTGGCCACAAATAACCAATTATCTTTCATCTGAGATTTGGTCCGACACACGCTCTGGCCTACTGGTCCATGACCATAGATAACGTGGCTGAAGAGATGTGACAAAGCTCATAAGCCCCAATCCAAAATCTGTACCAGAGCCCCCCACTAGTCTTCCTAAGTATCATATTATCATATGACATATCACTAGTTTCTTCACCTTCGTATTAGTGCCTGGTTGGGACTGTTACTTTTGCCCCTGACTGGCTGCAAAATAACGGTGTTCATTACATTTCATCATTAAATGTAAATTTCCTTCGAAAGCATTCTTTACATTTTACATGTCGCAATCCTTTTTTTCCATTTGCATTTATGTTTCGCTTCTTGTTACGAATTTCCCATGTATTAACCGTAGATGTAGAATTAGAATATGTCCAAAATTTGTCTTTTCCATCCAAATCATTATTTTATTATGGGAAAGTTTAAAAATAGAGGAAAAGAAATGCTGTGCTCTCTAAACAGTCTGATGGTTGTGTGCTCCCATGGTGTTTGGAGACAGTCTGTCTCCTCCTTGATCAATCTGATGGTTGTGTGCTACCATGGTGTTTGGAGACAGTCCGTCTCCTCCTTGATCAGTCTGATGGTTGTGTGCTCCCATGGTGTTTGGAGACAGTCTGTCTCCTCCTTGATCAGTCTGATGGTTGTGTGCTACCATGGTGTTTGGAGACAGTCCGTCTCCTCCTTGATCAGTCTGATGGTTGTGTGCTCCCATGGTGTTTGGAGACAGTCTGTCTCCTCCTTGATCAGTCTGATGGTTGTGTGCTCCCATGGTGTTTGGAGACAGTCTGTCTCCTCCTTGATCAGTCTGATGGTTGTGTGCTCCCATGGTGTTTGGAGACAGTCTGTCTCCTCCTTGATCAGTCTGATGGTTGTGTGCTCCCATGGTGTTTGGAGACAGTCTGTCTCCTCCTTGATCAGTATGATGGTTGTGCGCTCCCATGGTGTTTGGAGGCAGATTGTGTCTCCTTCCTGATCAGTCTGATGGTTGTGTGCTCCCATCGTATTTGGAGGCAGATAGTGTCTCCTCCTTGATCAGTATGATGGTTGTGCGCTCCCATGGTGTTTTGATCAGTGCGATGGTGTTTAGTATGTTCATCTCTAGGAGTAAGAATGCATCTCCTGTGTGAACGCTTTGATGGCCGTGTGACTCCATGATCTTATAAACTTGCAGATTGTGGTTTGAACAGATGAATGTAGGACTTTCTGATGTAGTATTCAGTCCATCATTATCTTTCTGATGTTGTGGCTGATTTATTTTCATTTTTCCATGTTTATATGCAGAGAGATAATGGGGTCTTGAAGGTCGGCCCTAAATACTGCCATATTGACACCTCCAATGAATTCTAGTGAGGTCGATTAGTCTACTGGAAACCTCTAAAGCCATGACTGCGTTTTCTGAATATTTCCCAGCATGGTCTGTTGAGGATCTAAGTTTCTGACCACTGGAGTTGTGATATAATTGTGATAACTAGGACTTATGACTTCACCTGTATATTTCCCTGTTTATTGGGAATTCACCGCTCTACCTGTCTATAAATCAGTTTTTATGCAAATATTATAGACACAATGGAAGTGTATGGTGCAAACGGTCACATATCTGGTAAAACTAAAGCTCCCATATGAGATAAGGAACACCCAGACAATATAAAGTAGATATTTACCCAGACACGAGCCCTGCCTAGATTTAATATCAATTTGGACTCAATGATCATCCAACGGAGGCAACCAGCGCAGGAAATACCCCATTGTGTTTGCCAGGTTCTGAGATCTCATTCTTCTGTAATAAATATACGATGATACAAGAACCAACGTGCGAGAGCAAATAACATTTCTGAGGAACAGAATAGGGCGTCTAGTTAGAGGTAACAAACCAAAAAGTAATATTGACCCCTTAAAGTGCATTGAATCTGTTCTGGTTTGGCTGTAAATCCTATGTGCAGACATGTTATGAGCAAAGCAGAACTGGTTGGGTGGATGAGTGACTTCTAGAATAACAGGAGGAAATCGGGGCACCAAAGCCGACGGCTTGCCGGGCGGATAATATATGGAGCGACCAGGTGGCAACGGGAGGTGCCTGTCCTAAGCACAACAGTCCAGTAATAAATCGTTAAAGAAGAGACAGCTGCTCCCCTCTCCCTCCCTGCACGGAATGTTGTTCCCCGAATAAATCACCGATCTCAAACCGGGTGAGTGCCGTCTCTTCTTTAACGATTTATGGATGAGTGACTTCTGACTGAGGGTCTGAGTGATAAAGTTTCTCCTTCCATAGAAAAACAGCCGCACAGGCTCTGTCAGACTGTGTGCATGGAAATCATTTACCCTGTAGAAGCAGTACTGCTTAAGGCCCCGTCACACACTACGATATCGTTAACGATATCATTGAAACCTCACAGGTTTTCAGTCGTTCTAAGTGTGACATGTACAACCGATCAACGATAATCAGGCAGATCGTTGATGGGAGGTTTGTGAACCGGACCTTAAATCAAATGAGCAGCGTTCGTTCAACCTGCAGCATGGGTGTATGTAACACCTCGATAACGATGTCGTTAACGACCTCACCTATTGAAAAGTGAAGGACTTCTTGACCTCTCTGCAGCTTTTGACACTGTTGACCACCATATCTCCTACTCTCCATGCTGTACTCCATCGGCATAAAGGACACGGCTCTCTCCTGGCTCTCCTCCTATCTTTCTGACCGCTCTTTCAGTGTATCATTTGCTGGCTCCAATTCTCCACTTCCTCTCAATTGGGGTCCCTCAGGGTTCAGTCCTTGGCCCTCTTCTCTCTACCCAGCCCCGATTGGACAGACCATCAGCAGATTTGGCTTCCAGTACCATCTTTATGCTGATGACACACAACTATACACTTCAGCCCCTGACCTTACCCCTGTGGTATTAGAGAACACCAATTACAGTCTAGCTGCAGTTTCCATTATCATGTCCGCTCTCTATCTGAAACTAAACCGTTCCAAAACTGAACTTCTTCTGGTCCCACCCTCCACTAACCTCCCTAAATCTGACATCCCTCTCTCAGTGTGTGGCCCTTTCTCACCATCGAAACAACAAAAACCCTCACCGTGGCCCTAATCCATTCCTGCCTCAACTATTGCAATTCTCTATTAATCGGCCTTCCCCTCTCCAGTCCATCCATAATGCAGCAGCCAGGATCACCCATCTGGTCAATCGTTACTCAGATGCCTCTGCTCTATGCCAATCATTGCACAGGCTGCCTGTACACTAAGGCCGGCTTCAGACTGCGTGTCTGATCCGATCCGTAGCTGTCCGCTTGAGGCAGACAGCCGCGGACCGGATCAGCACACAAGACTGGGGGGTTATTATGCCCTCCAATCCTGTGTGCAGCACACGCAGCTGCAGCCGCTGACAGGTCAGGACCGCGGCGCACGCGGTCCTCACCTATCAGCAGTGGGAACTGCGTGCGCTCCACACAGGATCGGAGGGCATAATAACCCCCCAGTCTTGTGTGCTGATCCGGTCCGCGGCTGTCTGCCTCAAGCGGACAGCTACGGATCGGATCAGACACGCAGTCTGAAGCCGGCCTAAGGGATCCAATTCAAATTGCTTGATCTGACCCACAAAGCTCTTCACAATGCAGCACCCCCTACATCTCTTCCCTCATCTCTGTCTGTCACCCCACCCGTTCTCTACGTTCTACAAATGACCTTCGACCAACATCTGCACTAATTCAATCCTCCCACTCTCGGCTCCAAGATTTCTCCCGAGCTGCACCAATTCTCTGGAATGCTTTACCCTAAGAAATCAGGACTATCCACAACTTGCTTAGCTTCACACACTCCCTAAAAACAAATTTTTAACCCCTTCACCACCCAGCCTATTTTGGCCTTACTGACCTTGCCATTTTTTGCAATTCTGACCAGTGTCCGTTTATGAGGCAATATCTCTGAAACGTTTCAACGTATCCTAGAGATTCTGAAACTGTTTTTTTCTTGACATATTGAGCTTCATGTTAGTGGTAAATTCAGGTTGATAATTTTTGCATTTCTTTGTGAAAAAAATTGAAAATTTGGTGAAAAATATGAAAATTTTGCAATTTTCAAATTTAGAATTTTTATTCTGCTAAACCAGAGTTATGTGACACAAAATAGTTAATAAATAACTTTTCCCCACAGGTCTACTTCACATCAGCACAATTTTGGGAATTTTTTTTTTGTTAGGAAGTTATAAGGGTTCAAAGTTCATCAGCAATTTGTAATTTTCCCAGCAAAATTTACAAAACCATTTTTTTAGTGACAACATCCCATTTGAAGTCCCTTTGAGGGGCCGATGTGACAGAAAACACCCAAAAGTGACACCATTCCAAAAACTGCACCCCTCAAGCTACTCAAAACTACATTCAAGAAGATTATTAACCCTTCAGGTGCTTCACAGGAACTAAAGCAAAGTGGAAACAAGAAATTGACATTTTAATTTTTCCAACTAAAATGGTTATTTTTAGCCTCAATTGTTTTCACATGGGCAACAGGATAAAATGGATCCTAAAATTTGTTGGCCAATTTCTCCTGAGTATATCGATACCTCATATGTGGTCATAAACCACTGTTTTGGCGCACTGCAGGGCTAAGAAGGGAAGGAGCGCCATTTCACTTTTTGAATGGAAAATTAGCTCCAATTATTAGCAGACACCATGTCGTGTATGGAGAGCCCTTGTGTGCCTAAACATTGGAGCTCCTCCACAAGTGACCCCATTTTGGAAACTAGCCCGCCTCCCCCACTTTGAATCCCCAGGCACTTCATAAATTGATCTGTAAAAATGAAAAAAAGTACTTTTTTTCCACAAAGTTTCTTTTTTCATTTTTACGGATCAATTTGTGAAGCTCCTGGGGGTTCAAAGTGCTCACTATGCATCTAAATAAGTTCCCTGGGAGGGGGGGGGGCTGGTTTCCAAAATGGGGGAGCTCCAATGTTTAGGCACACAGGGGCTCTTCATACACGACATGGCGTCTGCTAAGAACTGGAGCCAATTATCCATTCAACATATTAGCGGACACCATGTTGCGTATGGAGAGCCTCTGTGTGCCACCAGCACAAGGCCAACTGGAAGAGTCTGGGTACAGCACTAGAAAATGGCGCCTCTAAAGAATGCACTATTTCCTGGGGTGGCTGTGGGTTGCAATTCGCAGCGTGAGGGCCCACAACGTTTGGGTTTCTCCTCACTAAGGATTCCAGCCCCCTAGCTGCCAAGTTGTACCTGCCTGGCAACCAAAACTACGGCAAAGCTCCATGTCGTTTTATTTGTAGAAATATTTTTTAAAAATATATGACGTGGGGCTTCGCCATATTTTTGTTTCAGCCAGGTACAACTTGGCAGCTACGGACTGCCACCAACCCCCAGCTGCCTCGTTGTACCTGTCTGGCAACCAAAAATACAGCGAAGCCCATTATTTTTTTTTTTTTAATTTATAGAACTTATTTTAGAAAAATATGAAGTGGGGCTCCGCCATATTTGTGGTCCAGCCAGGTACAACTAGGCAGCTGAGGGCTGGAATCCTCAGCATGGAGAGGGCCCAAGTATTCTGGACCCCCCCATGCTGCGAATTGCAGCCCGCAGCTGCCTCAGAAAATGGCGCATTCATTGAAGCACCATTTTCTGGCGCTGTACCCAGACTCTTCAAGTTGCCCTGGTGCCAGTGGCAAACTGGGTAATAAAAGGGGTTAATGCCAGCTTTTTTTTCTAGTGGCAGCTGGCACTAAGCCCGAGATTTCTAATGTCGGGCTAATGTTAGACCTGGGCATTAGGAATCTCTAGTAAAGAGTAAAAAAAAAAAACCACCACACAGAAAATTATTAACCCTTAACCACAAACAAAATTCGGACTCCATCTTTATTATAAAGATCCGACGTAGTCCACAACGAAGGTCCCACGGCGCTCAATAGCCTCTGCTACATCCGGAGACTTCAGCAAGGGATCAAGTGTCCTCTTGTTGCAGTCTCTCGTGTCATAGTGATGATGCACTTTATGGCAGACCATTGCCATACAGTGCAGCATCATTGTGCAAACCCAAGTCTCAGAGATCAAATAATCTCTGAGGCTTGGATTAGGTGACCCAATGTTGCAGTGCAGTGATCTGACAGCCCTAGCACAGTGATCACATAATGGATCACTGTGCCAGGGCTGTCAGACCCCTTCACTGCAGCCTGATAACCCCGCATGGAGATCGGGGCTGCAGTGAAGTGATCTGACAGCCCTGCACAGGGATCACATAATGGATCACTGTGCCAGGGCTGTCAGATTCCTTCACTGCAGCCCGATCCCCCTGTATGGAGATCAGGCTACAAAGAAGGGATCTCACAGAAGGAGCCAGCGACGGCAGGGTCGGGAGCACAGGAGGACCGCACTGGAAGAGAGCAGGACAACGACCGGAGGAGCCGACACCAGGACAGCGGCAGGAAGCACAGGAGGAAAAGAGGTGAGTGGGAGGAGGTGATCACCATCTGGCGGGGGGGGGGGGGGGGGTGTGATGAAGCAGCGGGGGGCAGGGGGAGACAGTGCAATATTTCAATCGCGGTAATTGGCAGTTTCACTTTCGGCCGCCAATCACCACGACTGTAGCCACGGGGGGGGGGGGGGGATGGGGGGGGGTCAAAGACGACCCACTGGGGTAAACCACAGGTTCCCCCGTAACTGCAGGTCAAGAGGCATTTCACCGATCACGGTCTCCCGACCTGCAGGAGCGGGATCCCGCCATGACGTTGCACAACGTCATAGGTCAGGAAGGCACCAAAACCCATGATATTTGTGTAATGTCATGGGTCGGGAAGGTGTTAGGGCGGCCTATCATACTCCCTAATAGAAGTCCTCTGTACTGTATATAGTCCATTCGCTATCTCTCTGGACATAACTCTTCTTCAAACTCCATCAAACCCAAAAGCTCCACAAAGATTGTCTGGTAACCATTCATGTAACTTTATTTCTACCCCCACTTTCTCAAGTTGCCTGAACCATCACTGTAATAACCCCTGTCTCATTGTAGAGTGTAAGCGCTTTTAAGCCGGATCATCTTTATTTTTGCTTTATTATTGTATTGTACTTTTTACACTGATTCTATGCTTATTGTATCTAATTACTGTATTTTTCACATTGTTTCTCTGCTTTAATTATTTTACGTTTTACAGTGATTCTCTGCTTAGTGTATTGAATTTTATTACATTGATTCTCTACTTTAATTACTTACCGTATTGTATATTTTTTCTTGTTACCAATGACTGTTCATTTACAAACCACTGTATTGTAAAGCTCTGCGGAATATGTTGGCGCTATATAAAGATTTATTATTATTTACCAATACCACACCCTTTCTCACTGAGCTACACCCCTAATCAATAAATTGACAAAAAGTGTCCAACACACAAAATAAAAAGGTCTAAACATTATGCACCAAAACTTGCTGAATTCTGAATGCTTTTTTTTTCGCCGTTGTTCCGGTGTAAAACATTAAGAAATCTACCCCAAAGAGGGCAAGGGAACAAGGGGCAATTTTATTTTTCTCTTTTGGGATTTGTGCAGAATCTGAAAATATTCCACGTTACTGCAGAGGGTTAATTAAAAGATCACACAGCTATATAGGAATCTTATTATCCCTCAATATAAATTGGAACTGCAATACCTAGGCACTAGCTATAGGGAGGTCCTGTCACCAGATCAAAAGATCAAGATTTCATTTTCCCCTTTCCTCGAGTATTAATTTTTATTAAATTCAATATATGGTTCCAGAGATATGGACCTTTTTAAAATCACATTATTATGGTCTTTTTTTAAGGGGGCATGGCTCATAAGGTAATAATGCAATGCAGCCTAGAGACACCGCCCCCGAGGATCTATGAGCACCACCCTTTTAGTAAATACCATTAAAAATTAGTACTAAAGGTGATATCAGGGGTCCCAAAGTTTCCTGTGTGGTTGGGGTGGTGTCTTTACGGCTACAATTACATGTGACTTAAACTGCAAAGTCAAATTAGTGTATTTTTTCTACTTTTTCTGCCATAAGGTTTTAACAGACAAAACATTTATTTTACAAGATTTGCCTGTACTGAATCATTGGGCCGAGCACTGCATCACAAAGAAGTGGCAATTCACTCTGTGGTTTTGATTAAGGCTGTGTGCACACGTTCAGGCTTTGGTGCAAAACTGTCTGCATCTCTTGGCAGGAAACCCGTGTATTGCAGATTATTCCCATTCATTGGAATCTGTAAAATCTGCACCAATTACATTGCAAGAATGAACAATCTGCAGATTTATTTCTGCACCAAATCTTCAGGATTCTCTGACTTTGCTGCCATCAGGATTCCCTCTAGATTTTGTGACAAATCTGCACATAAAAACGTATCAAAAAACGTGATAATGTAACATGTGCACACAGCCTAGGTGGTAAAAAAAAAAAAAGTTTGGTATATCACAAATGCACTTTTACAGATGGTATAGAATGGGGCTAAACCATTTGTGTAGCCCCTTGGTATACAGGTATGACTAAATATTAAGGGGGTTGCACACTTCTTGTATTACCCCTTCTTAAATAGTGTATTCTCAGTGTAAAATAAAAAATGACATGCCTCACATGCTGTGACGACGCCCTTTCAGCATGGCCGGCACCAGGTCTCCCGAGGCTTACGTTACATTGTTACATCATGTGAACACTGCAGCTAATCATTGGCAGGTCATAGGCTACAGTTTTACACTTATTTTGCATGTCCAAGGTCCATTGGAAGGAAGTGAGTGAAGCACCCCATTAGGGATCACTGGTTATGTCAGGTGAGCCTCGGGAGACCTAGCTGCAACAATGTTGGACAGGTATCAGTTCAGGCAACGAATAATTTTCAAGGGGAGGATTATAGTATAAGGATTAGATAATCCCTTTCATCCGAATAGGCACCATGTGATACCAATTTTCCATGCAGTGAGGGTCATGTCACAATGGCCAAAACACTCATACCGCCACATCGGTCTCAGACCTCATTGATGAGAGAGTAATACAAATTAAAATCTTTTTCCCCAGAAACGTAATTAATCCCATGTCAGGGGAATTCCAGCACCAAACCAAATTAGAGATGTCGCCATCTACTAATCTGGCACATGATTCCTTTAGATCAATGAGGAACACATGTTTTGCAAACTGTTGGGTTAGGAGCACCAGAACGCTACATTTTATGACCCCTCAGCGCTGTCACAGTTGGGATTTACCCAGATTATTTAGATTTGTACTTCCCCTTTAAACTGTTCCGGAAAACCCTGTTAGGGAAATGTCTGATAGTTGAAAAATTAAAGTATATATATTAGGGCCCTTTCACATCAGCGTTTTTCGTAATTCGCGGCAGATGCGGTGAAAAAACCGCATCTGCCGCGTTTGCCGCATAACCGTTCCACTTGCGGCGCGGTTGCGGTTTTTCCCATAGGAAGTATAGGGGGACTTGCGGCAGATGCGGCAAGTGCGGTTTTGCACTTGCGGCAGCGAAAAAAAACGCGGCTGACGCGGCTGTCATGGTATTACTCACCTACTCCTCCAGCGTTTGTAGTGTAGCGCCACCTGGTGGTCTCCCACTTTTTAAAGTCTTATTTCACCTGTTGATCAATAACGTTTTCTAAATCTTTATGTTTGTACATTGAATTTTTGCAGGATTTTTCATTCTCCTGTACACAATCTTAACGACTGTGCGCTCTTTTCCATTGTGCTCTCTTCCCCCTGTGTGCTGTCTCATCCCCTGTACGCTCTCGCTCTCACCCTCTGTATGCTGAGGAGCCATGCCAGCAGCAGGATAGGTCTGCCCCAAGGGTATGAATGCCTGCACTGCGGCCAGTGTCCCAAATGGCAAGTGTCTGCCCACGCACTGATGTCCTATAGGTGGCGCTGTTTTCTTTGACTGATCAACCAAGCTTATGGGCTTATTCGCAATCCTGTTTAACTGTAATTTACATGGGTGGCGCTATTTTTGGGACACAGACTGGATTGTGCTTTTATGTAGTGGATAATATGTAACAAAGGTGTAATGCTTCATGCTTCCTGCGGTGGTGCTGCAGATGGACAGTTACAGCGGATCTCTTCTGTTGGACAAAATGCTGCAATGCCGTCAAGAGCCACCAGAACAATGGATCATCTGGGTGCAAAGGTTTTTAATCTTCTGGCGCGTTTCGGAGCTATAACCCAGCTCCTTCCTCAGGGAACATCAAGATCAGACTGACAAAATTGCTTACTTAAATGGTAAAAGGTGCCAAAAGATGATGCAACATAATCATGATTATGTCAGTATACAGGGTGGAGACATCGTGACGTCAGAATGTTTACAAACACACATATCGTAAAATACAAATTCCCTTTTACCATTTAAATAAGCAATTTTGTCAGTCTGATCTTGATGTTCCCTGAGGAAGGAGCTAGGTTATAGCTCCGAAACGCGTCGGAAGATTAAAGACCTTTGCACGCAGATGAGCCATTGTTCTGGTGGTTCTTAACGGCAGCGCAGGCATTGCGGCATTTTGTCCAACAGAAGTGATCTTCTCTCCACGGTTAACCGTGAAAGTGCGGCCCTGCAGCAGCTGTCTTACAGGCGATCAAACCGGTTGTGGGTAACACAACCGCACCAGGTGAGCAGTTCACACTGATTATCCACCTCATCTCTTTATTTTAGAGATAAGACCCTATTGCGCATTATCTCATATCTACAGCGGATCTCCGACAGTCTTAGGCTGCCTTTCACACTAGCGTTTGTGAACGCTGCGTACCGAACGCAGCCAAACGCTTGCGCACTGCGTTCCCATGTTTAACATGGGAACGCATGTGCCTGCGTTTGTGCGCACTCTGAACGCAGCTTGTTGCATTTTTTGTGCGGTCGTGGGTGCTTGTTTTATCTGCAAGCGCCCGCAAGCGCACAAACCATGCATGGATCTCAATGGATCCGCAGTGTCCTCCGCATGACAGCGCAGGAGAACGCTGCAGATCTCATTGATCTGACAGCTGTTTAAATCTCCCGCGCTGACACCGAATAGGTGATGTCGGCGCGGGAGATTTTGAAGCAGCGATCAGCTGTTTATCTCCTGCACTGATATCACTCTATCCGGTGTCAGCGCGGGAGATTTAAACAGCTGTCAGATCAGCTGTATCTCCCCGCTGCGGCGGGAGATCAGCTGTGTCTGGAGGAGGAGATCTCTGCTGCTGATCTCCTCCTCCCGGCCGCCCCCATAGACAGCTGATTGGCGGTTGGGGCAGGATAGTAATGTGAACGCATGCGGAGATTTTCCGCTTTTGCCTGCGTTTGCGTCTGCATGCCCTCTGCATGCAGACACAAGGCAGTCTTAGCGGTAGGACAGCTCCATATCCTGTTTAGTGGCCACTCCTGATACTGCAGCTTAGCTCCTATTCTAATGAACTTCTGTCTAAAACAATCCAATTTACAAGAACACTAACAGACTGTTCATCGCAGAAAACCCCTTTAAGAAATATAAAAACCTTTCTGGATGGTATCATGGCAAGGAAACAATCTATTTCAACATGATTTCACTTTATTTTGAACAGTCCATTTAAAAGGGCAAACCACCAATGTCTCATGTTCTCAAATGTAAAGCAAAAATTATGTTAAAAAGCTGTTAAAAGAGTCAAACTAGTTTGAGGAATCTGAATCCAATCCTTCTGTTTCGGAGGCAAGTATTAATTATTGACTACGTGCTGTTGGATAGATGTGGAAGTATAGTGTACTGCTTAGCAATGGTGGACTGCCATCATTCAGAAAGAAAAGAAGATAAAGTGAAAATTAGAATTAATAAAGTGACGCATGGTGCTTCCTTCTAATGTTAGCTTGGATATCAGCATAATGCATTTCTATAAGAAAAAAAACTAACCGGAATAATCAGGCTACCCACAGAGGTCTTGAAGAGCCAAAACATAAAAGCATTTTAACAGGCATTATAACCTGATCAAACATGCACCACCAAAAGGTTATTGTAGGCATAATGGAGATACTAAGAAGCATTTGAGCAGTTTTAAAGGTTTTTTCCCATCTTTATAAACGGGTATTGTTGGATAGTTCTCGTAAAAACATGTACTTTTGCAATTTACGGATTGTTAAAATTTCCAGCCGTTCATGAGATATTAACACTTTTCTTTTGTTTACAGCTCGTTGCCGCTGCTTTCTAGCTTGTAATCACTTCTCCAGGATTTGTAAGTAACAGCACGCGCCAGTGATCCGGGAAAGCTTCAGCACCGTGTTTACAAATGCAATAGAAAAGTGTTTATAAATATGGTGCATGCTCTGCTGTCTAGCAGCGGTGGCCAGTCTCTAAGGAAACGGGCTGTAAACAAAAGGAGAAGTGTTAGGGTATGTGCGCACTGGTCGGGTTAGGGCCGGATTAGGTGTGTAAACCGCCGGTCGGTTTACATAAATTTCATGCAAATTTATGTTAATCCAAACCGGCGTTTGGATTAACATAGAAACCTATGTAAACCGACACCCGCTGTGCACACAGCGGCGGTTTACACATGCTCATCCGTTGCTAACCCGCTGGGTTCCCAGCGGGTTAGCAAAGAATGAGCTTGCTCTATATTCCGGCCGGTTCTGCAGCGGCTGCAAGCAGAATCATGTGCTGCTTCCAGCCGCCGCAACACCGCCGCCGCTAACCCGCCCGTCACCCGCCCGTCTCCCGCCGCACATACCCGACAGGAAGCCGGTGGACGGCTCCGGAGCTTCCTGTCGGGTCCCGCCCAGCCGCCGCGCCACTAACCCGCCCCCGTGTGCACATACCCTTAATATCTAAAAAACTAATGAAAATTTTATTAAGCAGTAAATTGCAAAATTGCTCGTTTTTACAAGCTCTATCCAAAAATACACATTTCTAAAAAACAGAAAAAAACCCTTTAAATTTTTAGAAAATAACCTGGATAGGATGCATGTAGTCCTGGGAAGCACATTGGGATATTAGAACCGTTTGTACAGCAGTGGCCAGATACTGCATGTGAGCAGGCACCAGGTCACATGCTACGGTAATGGCTGTGCAGTTTTCAAGGCTTTCCTCCTTTGTGTATTGCAGCATTCATATCCACAGAGGTTTTGCATATTTAGCTTCAATGGGGAAATCAACATTAATAATGAAGCAACAAGCTGGATTGTCTGCCTGGAAACCTCAAAGCAAAAATGAGAAGCGGACATCCACCCGGGATGGGACCAAATGTCCCATAATATATATATACAAATATATACTGTATCTCTCTGTAAAGTCCGGTCCCTATGGACTAATCTCTTTAAACTAAAGAGGACTTTTCATTATCTTTATTAGAAACATTTAATTCACATAAAATATACATTTAAGTTATCTTTTCTTAAAACTCTATTGTATTGTTCCACTGTTACTCCTCCTGGAAATTCATGTGTCCATCAGTCACATCCTGCTAAACAAGATGGCAGGTTTTTTTTTTTTCTTAATTTCCAGGAGGAATAACAGAGGAACGCCAATGAAGAGTTAAAAAAAATTAAATTAAAAAAAAGCTCCAGTCTTGTAATTTAAGAATTTAATAAATGATACTGTGCATGGCCAAGGCGTCGGACCAGTCATTACTACCATTACTTAAAGGGACGGCATCTTATCACGTCTACAGGACAGGAAACCTTTATATTAGGGAAGTGCTTTCTTGAAAAATTATTATTTTGTAATCAAAACGGCAACATGTTCGGTTTATGTTGGTCAGATGGGATGACGCTCTGTAGCTTTCAACGCGACAGGGCGAACGTTACTTTTAGGTACAGGAATACGTTAAACATCATACTCCATATGCCCATCTATGGGTCATGTGACCCAACTAGGTAATTAATAAGACATAATTAAACCTATTTATGGGGAAAGCTTCCTCAAGCCATATCAGTTGTTAATATTCAGTTTAAGGGTATGTTGGTTACGAATATAATCAGAACAATGTTTGTGGGCGAAGGATGAGTTATATTGAGACTTGTTACTTCTAGCACTTACCATCTAAGTGCTAGAAACCAAGACTACTGATTGTCAAGATGTAATGGAAATAAAGCTGTTGCTTTAAAGGGGTGCACTCATCTTCAAGAGCCCACAGCTTCCCCTGCCTCTGCTTGCAACAGGGGAGATTGCAAAGCCATTCAGCAAGTCGGGAAAAAAAACAGTGCTTGCAAGTTCTATAGCAAATAACTTGTAAGCACTGTACTTGTTCCTTGGAAACCAGCTACAAAAGTGGTCAGTGACTTGGGCTGTGAACTACACAAAAGAGAAGACAAAATAATCTTACTTTTAATACGGGGAATTGGAAAAATTATTTGTTTTTAACAACCCCTTAAAGGGAGGTGAGGAACATCTTACTCCATGTTTTGTTTTGTTTTTTGACCGTGCCCAACATTAATATTTTTTCATTAAATCAATGTATAAACTCAGAAGATAATCTAGGCCTGACTCTGATCCAGTTTAAGTGCCAAAAAAGGGAAAATAAATTGTAAGTGCAAAATAAAACGAATGTGGTGGAAAAGTCCATGTAAGTGCAAGATCTGCTCGAGGGAAGGCTTAAGTAGTTTCCATCTGGTGGAAGCCAATGGGGGATCCTGATCCATGAAGCTTTGTAGAACCGAATATAGTGATACCCGATTCACTACAGCTATAGCACTAAGGGGCAGCGGACCTCATAGCACAACGTTTCGCTGCCTCTGTATTAGAAAATACTACGTTCCACAACAGCAGGATTAGTGCGAAGTTCAGTGGCTCAGTCACCGCTTCACAAGACTAAAACTAATGTATCTCTGTACATTTACACCTAAGCACAAGAGTCTGCCAGTCTTGCATGGGAGTTACTTTATAAAAGTTATCATCCCGGGCGGAGAAGGGGGTAAGAAACCCCCACATTTCTAACCTTCTTACCAATCTAAGGTTCATCTAAACCAAACCAGGCCCCAGACATGAGTGGTAGAAGCCCCAAGAAAAGGAAACGCGCCCTTTCCTACCGATACAGCTTGCTATAAATAAGTCTCTGTAAAGCTGTTTATAGTCCCCCCCAGTCCCAAGACATTCGGGGGGCGGGGAGAAACCCTTCTTCAGGTTGCAGAAACTTTTCCATCGTGACATCAGAAAGGTCTCTGATGAAGCCGTGGGGTTCAGGTCCGTATGCAGTGCTGGAATCGTCCATTGCTCAGCACAATAAGGAGGTACTCCGACCTCAGGTACGCACTTGTCCTTTAACTTCTACTCGTGAACATCCCAAATTTCGGAGAGTAGAGGTGGCAGTTTCTTGTCCTGAAGTCGGAGGGCAAACACCTGCTCCGAGTGTACGCTGCTGAGGGTGCGGAGGCTGACCAGCTTCATCAACATGCGGGGGAACATCAGGTGATCCTGGGGAGCAGAGCCAAGGAGAAAATCACTGAGGAGCAAACTATCACATATTACAGGTATATAACAAGGATGTTTAAAGAAGCACTCCTAAAATTGAAAGAAAAGGTTAATTAGGCCTTGAACACTCAGGTAATTTTCATTCTATTCATTTTTACTCTTCGTTTCGTTTATCAAGAATCATAACCTTTTTTTTTTTGTGGGGAGGGGGGGGGGGTGCCAAAAGAAGGAGATTTTGGTACTCACCGTAAAATCCCTTTCTTGGAGCCTGTATTGGGGACACAGGAGGCTGACACTATGCAAAAACAGAAAAGACAACTCCTCCTCAGCAGTATATACCCACCAAATGGAACAAATGCAACTCAGTAAGCATAGCAATAGGAGCCACACTGAACACGCAAGTAACCTGCTCAACTAGAAACACAGGGAGGGTGCCGTTTCCCCCAATACAAGCTCCAAGAAAAGGATTTTACGGCGAGTGCCAAAATCCCCTTTTATTCATGGCTTCATTAGGGACACAGGAAGATCTTGGGATGTACAAAAGAAGTTCCTTAGGGAGGGTACCAAACCTTCGGGCCAACTCAGACCACTGCAACCTGAAGAATCTTATGCCCCAAAGCAGCATCTGCTGTTGTATAAGCATGAACTTTGTAAAATTTACAAGGTGAATAGGTTGCCGCCTTGCAAAGTTATACGGCTGAAGCCTGGTGTCTAACAGCCAAGGAGGCTCCCACTGCTCTCGTTGAGTGAGCTCTTATCCTGGTCAGACAGGGAACCTGCTTAACGCGGTAGGTCTCTGAGATGGCTAAGCAAATCCATTGGGCAATCTGCCTTGGAAGCTGCTAAGACCTTGCGAGGCCTGTGCAGAATCACAAAGAGTCAGATCGCCTGAAGGAAGTGGTCCACGATAGATACAAAGAACTCTCACTAGATCCAGATTATGTAATCTCCTTTCTCGAGGGTGAGACGGTGCCGGGTAAAGAGAGGGTAGCACGATCTCTTTATTGATATGACGTCGATACTACCTTTGGAAGAAATTTCGCCGAAGGGTGAAGGACCACTTTGTCCTGATGGAAAATCAAATAGGGCAATGGCATGAAAGAGAAGCATGCTCAGACACCGTCGAATAAAGGTGATTGCAATAAGAAAGGCAATCTTCCAAGAAAGGAGAGGCAGGCTGACCTCCTGCAGGGGCTCAAAAGGGAAGCCCTGAAGTATGCTTCATATCAAGTTTAGTTCCCAGAGATCAACTGGGAGCCGGAAGGGCGGCGCAGCGTGAGCGACACCCTGAAGAAACGTTCTGTCTTGTGGTCAAGAGGCAAGCTGCCTCTGGAAAAGGACTGACAGAGCAAACACCTGGCCATTCAGAGAACTGAGTGACAGCCCTGCCTTGAGAATAGACTGGAGAAAAGCCAGGAGAGAGAGAAAGAGATAAGACCATCGGGGGAAAATTGCGCTCCTTGCACCAGCTAAAGAGGGTCTTCCACGTACAGTGATATGAATGCGAAGAAGTCAGTTTTATCACCTTCAACATCGTTTGTATGACCTGTTCCGAAAAAACTGAAGTTCTCAGCACCACGGCTTCAACAGCCACGCCATTCAATTCAGTGACTGAGAACTTGGGTGCCGAAAAGGGCCCTGAGTGAGGAGGTCAGGAAGTCTCCACGGGGAGTCTGCGGTCTATGACCTCCACGCATCAGAAGAGTCTGGGCCAAACTGGGGCCACAAGGATGACTGGTACGCCATCAGCTTTAATCTTATTGAGAATCCTGCGGATGACAGAGGAATGGGAGAAAACACATAAGGAAGGGAGAATTGGGACTATGAGATCACCAGGGCATCTGCTTTGAAAGCCTGGGGATCTCTGGAACTGGCTAAGAAGGAATGATGTTTGTAATTGGCCATCAGGTTCAAGCCTGGAAACACCCATCTGATGCAAATCTGATGGAAAATTGATGAATGTGGAGAACATTCGCCCGGATCCAACCCTCCACAACTAAAGTAGTCTGCTGCCCAATTGTCCGCACCGGGAATGTGGACTGCGGAAATCCCCGGGACGTTTAGTTCGGCCCACAGTAGAATCCAGGACACCTCGCTCAGGCTGTGTGACACTTGGTCCCTCCCTGATGATTTATGCATGCCATGGCCGTCGCGTTTGTCTGTTTGTATCCGGCGTGGGAGACCTGTCAGCACATCCTGCCAGAAGAGAAGGACTCGAAAAATCGCCCAGAGCCAAGATGTTTATGGGCAGGGAGGTTTCAAGACTGCTTCATAAGTTATGGAGCACAAAGAGCGGCGATTATGGATAATATTAGGAAGGAGGGACCTGATGTGATATGCCTTTAAGTGACACATTTGATTAAGGAGAAGGTGGAAGTGTTGAAGAGAAGATGGATCGGGAGGGCATATCACTCCACAAACGCCTCATATGCCAGGGAGGTCTCGTTGTTGGTGAGAGCATCCACACCCTTTGAGGAAATTGAAAGCCATATCGACAGTGAAGGCCAACACATTTTTGTAATCTGTAATTTTATGAATAATTGTTATGTATAGTGGCCATGTACAGTACAGACCAAAAGTTTGGACACACCTTTTCAAAGATTTTTCTTTATTTTCATGACTATGAAAATTGTAAATTCCCACTGAAGGCATCAAAACTATGAATTAACACATGTGGAATAATATACCTAACAAAAAAGTGTG
Organism: Allobates femoralis; assembly: GCA_033576535.1. Taxonomy (NCBI): domain Eukaryota; kingdom Metazoa; phylum Chordata; class Amphibia; order Anura; family Aromobatidae; genus Allobates; species Allobates femoralis. The sequence continues at coordinate 82,810,247 of JARQOC010000009.1, forward strand.
AAACAACTGAAAATATGTCTGATATTCTAGGTTCTTCAAAGTAGCCACCTCTTGCTTTGATTACTGCTTTGCACACTCTTGGCATTCTCTTGATGAGCTTCAAGAGGTAGTCACCGGAAATGGTCTTCACTTCACAGGTGTGCCCTGTCAGGTTTAATAAGTGGGATTTCTTGCCTTATAAATGGGGTTGGGACCATCAGTTGTGTTGTGCAGAAGTATGGTGGATACACAGCTGATAGTGATAGTCCTACTGAATAGACTGTTAGGGCCGCTTTACACACACAGATATCTGTGACCAACTTCTGAACAGATCTCTGGTTGCAGTGAAATCATGGACACATTGTTCCATTTTGTGGCTGTGTACAAAATGGAGCAATGTGTCCATGATTTCACTGCAACCAGAGATCTGTTCAGAAGTTGGTCACAGATATCTGTGTGTGTAAAGCGGCACTTAGAATTTGTATTAAGGCACGAAAAATGAAACTGAGTAAAGAAAAATGAGTGGCCATCATTACTGTAACAAATGAAGGTCAGTCAGTCTGAAAAATTGGAAAAACTTTGAAAGTGTCCCAAGTGCAGTTGCAAAAAACATCAAGCGCTACAAAAAAACTGACTCACATGAGGACCCCCCAGGAAAGGAAGACCAAGAGTCACCTCTGCTGCGGAGGATAAGTTCATCCGAGTCACCAGCCTCAGAAATCGCAGGTTAACAGCAGCTCAGATTAGAGACCAGGTCAATGCCACACTGAGTTCTAGCACCAGACACATCTCTACAACAACTGTTAAGAGGAGACTTTGTGCAGCAGGCCTTCATGGTAAAATAGCTGCTAGGAAACCACTGCTAAGGACAGGCAACAAGCAGAAGAGACTTGTTTGGGCTAAAGAACCCAAGGAACGGACATTAGACCAGTGGAAATCTGTGCTTTGGTCTGATGAGTCCAAATTTGAGATCTTTGGTTCCAACCACCGTGTCTTTGTGCGACGTAGAAAAGGTGAATGGATGGACTGTACATGCCTGTGTGAAGCATGGAGGAGGAGGTGTGATGGTGTGGGGGCGCTTTGCTGCTTTAAAGCTCATCAAGAGAATGCCAAGAGTGTGCAAAGCAGTAATCAAAGCAAAAGGTGGCTACTTTGAAGAACCTAGAATATAAGACATATCTGCAGTTGTTTCACACTTTTTTGTTAAGTATTTCATTCCACATGTGTTAATTCATAGTTTTGATGCCTTCAGTGTGAATCTACAATTTTCATAGTCATGAAAATACAGAAAAATCTGTAAATGAGAGAAGGTGTGTCCAAACTTTTGGTCTGTACTTTACATACCACCTCCGTACACAGTAAAGAAAATCCAGGTGATAGAGTTGTATAAAAGGGGTGCGGGACGACAGTTATTAATTGTTGGCGATTTTAATAATGTGATGGATGAGGGATGACATAGGCATAAACAGGGAATAGGAAAAGGTGACTGGAAATTAACATCATTTGGGAACTATGTAAAAGAGCTTGGAATGGTGGACCTGTGGAGGGCAAGGAATAAGGACGTGGTGTGTTACTCCTGCTACTCATGGATCTCTGTTATATTAATATGGAAGTAATAAAGGGGGAGTTAGATGAATATTGGCAGATCAATGAAGGTAGTGCTGACAGGCGAGTCGTGTGTGATGCAATGAAGGCATATTTGAGGCATCTTCTGTTTCGAGAAATTTCTAGATGCAAGTCTAAAACTAGATCAGAAGACAGGGAAGTGGTGGAGGCTTTAGTAAGGATGGAAAGGGAACTGATAGTGAACCCATCAGTGGAGAGTCAGAAGGACTCAAGAAAGCTCTTAGGGAGTGCTGTAGGGGCGTAATAGCCGGTGTGACGCTATTTGCCTCACATCTGGTCTTTGTGACGTCTGTACACCCTTTATGTGTAAATCTAAAGCCGTGCATGCGCAATGCGCATGGTGAGGTCGGCGTACACCTAGAGGGTGTACCGACGTCACAAAGACCGGATGTGATGCAAATAGCGTCACACCGACCAATACTCCCCTACAGCAGGGCGAGGAGGACTAGGATTACTTATCACGCCCATCGGGGCGTGATAATGAGCAGCTAAGGAGGGCTTAGAGTCTTACAGGGGACGCCCTGTGAGACTTATTCAGAGCCAAGAAGTCACACATATGTAAGTGCATAATGTTGATTTTTGCAATGTTACAGAACGCATTTTTAATTGAAAAGGACCAATAATAATGATATGTCATGGTGTAGGGATGGTATTAATAGGGTTGGGGGTGATTTGGAGGGGTCAGGTTCCCTTTAATGAATAGCATAATATTTTTGTATTCGACCTCGGTTGCGACGGTTCGATCCAACAGGGATCTTTTTCAAGCAAGAGCGGGGAGCATCACCCGGGGCAAACTAGCCTGGAACCCAGACTGGCTACGCAGCTGGAGGGGTGAGGCTGTGTATAGAACTACGGGAGCAGCAGGCGTACACGTGGGAGACACTCCCCGTGACTATACTAGGGTGGGAGCCTGTATAGTGGGGGAGGCGAAAGGCCAGACCACAGGTGGACGGAAAGGAGACTGTCAACACAGAGCCCCCTACCTCGTCCTGATCTGTAGGGAGCTCCAGACGCAGGGCTGTCCTTCCATCCTTCATTGTCTTGGATCCGGGTAGCGTCCGGGCATCTGATGACCCTACCGACCGGCACCGTTGGGCGAGCGGGTAGGGAAGCTGGAGGGCCAGGACTAGCATTGGCATCCAACATGGGGTTACCCCGGAGCACACATCTGTGCAGGAGACAGCCCTGTCCCAGAGAGGGAGAGTTAATAGGGTGACCAACGCACAGTGGATTCTCGATCTCTGTGCGGGGTGATGGATTGGCTAATACTACTGATGAGCGAGTTGGGAAATATTCATAAATCCCTACACTCGTAACAAGTACTTTGAAATACTTGCAAACTCGTTCAAATAGCGAGTCCAATGTTAGTCAATTCGTAATAAGCTCTGCCCACACACTTCTGGAAAGCAATAAAAGGAGTATTTCTGGGACAGGGCAGGAAGGTGGGCTTTTCTGTGGCTTCCATGCATGCCCAGCAGAGAGTCTACCATTCAAGCTGCTCACTGGGGTGCCAACTCCCTTTGTGAACTGAAGAGAGCTGGCAATTTGTGTCAGATTGTTCACAATCGACATCACTCACGAGTACCAGCGATACTCGCCGAGTAACGAGTCTCACGAATACTGTAGTATCCGTGCAAGTAACGAATCGTAACGATTACACTCGCTCATCAATAGCTAACACTGCTCGTATTCCCTTATTTTATCAGACAAATAAAAACTGGCAAGACTAAAAGAGAAAACAACAAACAAAAATATTTGCATGGTAGATATTGGGCTCAGAGGACACCTGTGTCTGCCGCTATGACACGAAGCTAAAACAGAGTTGTATTTGTGCCAATAGGTGGGTATATACTGCTGGGGAGGAGTTGTCTTTTCAGTTTTTTTTGTGTAGTGTCAGCGAGCATACACCCAAGGTCTTCCTGTGGCCTCCAAACACACTGTTTTCCCCCCCAAAGTTCAGGGGTAAATGAGGGTGTCTGTTATAGCCCGGATGTAAGGTGTGGCTGGGGGGGTGTTAATGGGCAGGGGGTAATGCAGCGGTGGTGGTGGAGTGGGTCACGGAGGCAGGAGCAGGCATGCCGGTGATCACGTGTGCTTGGTGTTTCAGATACATTAATTCTCACTGCTCCCCTCGCCCAACACCTCAGCACTGAAGCCGGCACCAAGAAGTGGGGGGAATTTCCCGGCAGGCGCAGCAGATGGATGATTATATTTGCCTTCCATTTGCTCCCCCATGGCGTAAAGTTTTCTTCTCATGCCGGGTGGCTTACTACATGTGGAGTGTAGCACGTGGCAGATGTCATGCGCTGTGCATCTGCACGTTGCAGGCACGAGAAGAGGACATTGCGTTACTGCGGGGAAGTGATGGACGGTTCATTTATAATTTTTCTAATGTGCACAGTTATTGGGGCCATCTAGATTAGGATCCACCATCCTGCTACATGTATCCTCCATCCTGATGGATGGCCCAATCCACCTATCCTGGATCCTCCATGGCTTACCTAGGTGGGGAGGAGCTGCGGTGGTGCAAGACTCAGGTTTCACGAAGAGTGGAGGCAAAGCTGCGGTACTGGAGGTGCACACGGGGGGGGGGGCACCATTTTCTTTTTGCCTGCCTGCATTGCCAAGCTGCAATTTAGCCTCTGGTCTCCAGACTTTCAGAAAATGGCCGGCAGTGCATGTGCAAATAGAGATCCGCAGCAACTTTCTGGAAGTCTGGATATTAGACGCTGAATTGCAGCTCGGCAATGAAGACCGGTATAAGGAAATTGGTAGACCCCAACTGTGTACCGAAACAACACCCTCTTAGCTCTAGTTCCGCAGCCATGCCCCCACCCTCCGTGGACCAATGAACCTTGCCTTCTGCACCCCTGCTCCACCACTGCAGTCTCCCCTTGGTGAGTTATTTTTTTAAAGATTCAGACTATAAGACGCACCCCCATTTTCCCCCTCAATTTTAGAGAGATAAATTGCGTTTTATAATCCGAAAAATACAGCATACACCGGGATGAGGGCCATAGAGGTGAAACCATAGGTTTACATACACTATATAAAAAGACACATATGCATGTTTTACTCACTATCTGCCATGAAATCAGAATAAACCTTTCCTGTTTTAGGTCAATTAGGATGACCATAATTATTAATATTTGCCAAATGCCAGAATAATGAGAGAATGTTTTAAGGTTTTATTACTATCTGCAAAGTCACAAGTTTACATACATTTCATTAGCATTTGGATCCATTGTCCTAAACTGTATGACTTGAATCAAATGTTTTAGATATCCTTCCACAAGCTTCTCACAATAGTTGGTAGGAATTTGGGCCCATTCCTCCTTACAGAACTGGTATAACTGAGCCATGTTTGTAGGTCGTCTTGCTCTCAGCCTTTTCAGCTTTGCCCATACATTTTCAATAGGATTGAGATCAGGACTTTGTGATGGCCTCTCTGAAACATTGACTTTGTTATCCTTAAGCCACTTTGTAACCAGTTTGGCAGTATGCTTCGGGCGATTGTCAATTTGGTAGACACATTTCTGGCCAAGCTTTAACTTCTTGGCTGATGTCTTGAGATGTTGCTTCAGTATTGCCACATCATTTTCTTTCCTCATGATGCCATTATTTTGTGAAGTGCACCAGTTCCTCCGGCAGCAAAACAACCCCCCAACATGATGCTGCCACCCCCGTGTTTCACAGTTGGGATGGTGTTCTCAAGCTTCTCCCTTCTTCCTCCAAGCATAACGATAGTCATTATAGCAAGACAGTTGAATTTGATTTTTGTCAGACCACAGGACATGTCTCCAAAAATGTAGGTCTTTGTTCATGTGTGCATTAGCAAAAATTATTTTGGCTTAAGTTTCTTTTGGAGTAATGGCTTACTCCTGGCAGAGTGGCCTTTCAGCTCATGTTGATACACTACCTTCTTTCACTGTGGATAATGACACAATCTTACCAGCTTCCACCATCAACTTCACAAAGTCTTTTGCTTTTGTTCATGGGTTGATATACACGTCAAACTAAAGCACGTTCATCTCATGGACACAGAACCCGTCTCCTTCCTGAGCGGTATGATGGCTGGACATTCCCATCTTGTTTGTACTTGCCTATAATTGTTTGTACAGATGAACGAGACACTTTCAGGATGAGCCAGACATGTGCAAGTCCACAATTCTCTTCCTAATATCTTGGCTGATTTCTTTAGACTTTTCCATGAGGCTACACAAAGAAACAGTGTGATTCAGGTGTGCATTAAAATACAGGCACAGGTGTGTCTAATTAACTCAGATGTTGCAAATAAAACTATCATCATCATATGGGCTGTCCCAAACGGTTTAAGGAATAGTAATCTTAGTGTATGTGACTTTGCATAAAGTAATAAAAATTACTTAAAGCATTCTTTCTCATTCTTGCATTTGGCAAATATTAATCAATTCTGATAATCCTAATTGACCTAAAATAAGAAAGGTTTATTCTGATTTCATGTCAGATGGGTAGAAAAACTGCAGATGTATCTTTATATAGTGTATGGAAACTTCTGGTTTCAACAGTATACGGCCCATATCTCTGATAATAGGCATGTGCACGATGATTTGAAAAGAGCAACACTGCCACCTGTAGGGCAGAGGGGGAACACTCCCTAAATATTCCAAATGGAAGATGAGAAGATTGAACTCGGGCACCAACAGTCAGACACCTAATTTCCTGACCGTGCGGGTCAATTGCACCAGGTTCAGCAGGAAGCACCAAGAGGTGTTCCATGTCTCAAGTAGAAAGTATAGCATGTTGCTTACGAAAAGTCAACAGACGGCACTCACCAGTCTTCAGTAATGTGCAGACTTTAATTCGGATGGTGAGGTTGACATCAATTGCAGGGAGGGGGTGCAGAGGCGGACAACAGCTTCACTGTTTTGCTCAGTTAGCGCTTCAACGGGTCCTGTGCAGCACAGGCACAGCCGTGGTCACCTCTGCTCCCCCTCCCTGCAATTGATGTAACCATCACCATCCGAATTAAAGTCTGCACATTACTGAAGTCTGGTGAGTGCCGTCTGTTGACTTTCCATAACCAACTCCCAAAAAATTGCAAACTTCCTGGTTCCAGAAAACTTTTTTTCTCTTAGGGTACCTTTACACGTTGCAACATTGCATGAAATTTCACTTGCAACTTACTGGTTGCAGTGAAATCATGGACACATTGTTCCATTTTGTTGCTGTGTACAAATAGAACAATGTGTCCATGATTTCACTGCAACCAGTAAGTTGCAAGTGAAATTGCATGCTATGTTGCGATGTGTAAAGGAAATTGCATGCAATGTTGCTATGTGTAAAGGTACCCTTAGGCCATGTGCACAACTAGCATTTTTTGTGTTTTTACTTGCAGACTTCTCTGAAATCTGGCAGGGAACACGCATCCCTGCAGAGTCCATGAGAATTCTGGACTTCTGTGCCCACCTTCAGGTTTTTTTCCTTGCAGATTTTGGTGCAGATAAAGAAGCAACATGTTCTTTGTTTGTGTGCATTTCCGTGCATTTTTCTCATAGACAATAGAAACACATGGGGAAAAAAATGCACCTAAAATGCTAAAAACGCAGGTTTTTTTTTTTCTCTGCAGCATTTTACCTACCAGTAGATGCAGAAAAGATCTTCTAGGTAGGAACATAGCCTAAAATCAACCAAAACTCTGCCCGAGTTATCCTCCCTGCGTCCAGCGTTATAAAACTGCACCACTGATGTCACAGCGACTTCTTCAGCAGAGCTCACCGAATGGCTGGTGAACAGACGCCAGGAGCAGCAGAGCATACCTAGCGCTGGCCACAGGGAGGGTGAGTATTGCAAAGTTTGTTTTTTTTGCATTTGTTTTAATACCAAATGCAACCAGGAAACAATGTTTTTCAGATACCAGAAAACCCTGTTAAGGAGATTCTTGTGTTATCGCCATCCAGCAGGAGTCTAGCAGTGAGCGTTACTCCTTCATGTTTGATTGGCCAGTGTCTGATTATATGCTCTTGTATGTGGGGTTCGCCCGATTCTCTGCACCTACCTGAGGTCGCTTGATGCGAGTGTAGGAATGCAGCGCTTCCACGTACGGTAACTGTAGGGTTTCCACAAGCTGGTGGTTTTGCACATTTGGTCGGTCGGCGGAGAAGATGTTTATCGCTATAAGGAGGGCGTATTCTGCATCGTCCAGCTGCATCTGCCTCATGCCTCGCGAAAACTCAAAGATGGGGTTTATAAATTCCACCTGTAACCCTAGGGGACAAGAAAGCAAATTGTGAAGGGAAGCGTTTGGGGGGAAAAGGGGGGCATTTGGGGAAAAGGGGGGCATTCGGGGGAAAGGGGAAGCGTATTACTTGCTGATCACAGCTCTGCAATCCTAAGATTAGGGCTCTGCAGCTTGGATATGGCAGGTGCACAAGCTAAAGGTGCTCCGTTTATTGTTAATATTGAAGAGCACAGTCCTCTGCTCTCTGCAGCAGTCCTATAGACAATGAATGGAGCAGAGTCCGAGCGTGTGCACCTCCACTACATTTAAGGTGACACAGCCAGCTCAGATCAGCTCCCAGGGGTTCCAGAGCCCGATCTCAAGATTGTGCTCAGTGATCAGCACATTATCCCATGGATAAGGGATAGCCTATTTTTTTTTTAAAGAAAAAGTGCATCAGAGAAAACTTAGTTTTTTTTAACCAAATCCCCTTTAATGGAATAACTGTAACCAAGTGTCATATCAGCCACCGAGAGACGCACATATGCAGCCACCTCTCAACTCCAGGCAGGAATGGGGAAGGGTGAGGTCCAGGGTACACAATTTTGGAGATGGGTAACCAGGGGGTGGAGTACAAATTTTAATTCTTTGCTACGTTATTTTTTTAATTGAAATTAATTGTCCTCCTCCTCTTGGACATGTCTTCTGCCTTTGACACTGTGGACTAATCCCTGCTATTACAGATTCTCTCATCCATTGGTATCCCACACTTGGCCCTCTCCTGGAGCTCTTTATATCTAACACACCGGACATTCAGCGTCTCCCTCTCCCACATCACCTCCTCACCCCTGTCTGTCGGTGTCTCCCAAGGTTCAGTTCTAGGACCACTATTCTTCTCCATCTACACCTTTAGCCTTTATCAGCTCAGAGTCTCACAATTTTCAGTATCATCTCTATGCTGATGACACACAGATCTGCCTCTCTGGACCTGGCATCATCTCCTTACTAACCAAAATCCCACAATGTCTGTCTTGTATTTCATCCTTTTCTGCTCGGTTTCCAAAGCTGAACATGGGCAAAACAGAATTCATCATCTTTCCCCCATCTCACTCTACCCCTCTACCAGACCTATCCATCAAAGTCAATGGCTGCTCACTCTCCCCCTGTGCCACATGCTTGGTGCCTCAGGATAATCCTAGACTCTCCCCTCTCCTTCAAGCCACATATCCAGGCCTTCTACACCTCCTGCCAACTCCAACTAAAAGGAGATTTTTGTGTACTCACCGTAAAATCCTTTTCTCTTAGCCTCTAATTGGGGGACACAGACCGTGGGTGTTATGCTGCTGTCCACTAGGAGGCGACACTAGGCAATATCTGAAAAAGAGTAATTGACTCCTCCTCTACTAGCATACACCCCCTGGCTGGGCCCTTACCCGACCAGTTTTGTGCTAAAGCAGTAGGAGAAGAAGAAAGCGACAAGAATTAGGTCAGACAAGGGCGACTATATATGACGCCAAAGGACCGTAGAGCTTAATAGAAAAAACAATGTGAAGCTCAACGAAAGTAAAGCCTAAAGAAAAGGCATGTATACAGGAAAGCATTCAAGATAGAAACAATACCCACAAAGCCCGATACGGACAACAGGGTGGGAGCTGTGTCCCCCAATTAGAGGCTAAGAGAAAAGGATTTTACGGTGAGTACACAAAAATCTCCTTTTCTCCTTCGCCTCATTGGGGGACACAGACCGTGGGACGTCCTAAAGCAGTCCCTGGGTGGGAGAGAATATTGTTATAAACTCTTCTAAAAACGCACTACCGAGGTGGAATATTGCCGCCTGGGGAATACGTATACCCGGATCTGCGTTATTTAACGCTTGAGTATAGACGTCAAAATGATCACTAAAAATAAGACTAACTCAGACGGCTGGCGAGCACACCTGTGTGTACATAGCCCTGGCGCCCAAGATCTAGGATACTCCTTTCCTAGGAGTAGAGAACCTTGGTATGCAATGATCGAAAAACCATACCATATCTAGCCAGCCGTTCTAGCCAGCAGTTCTAAGGCAATAGACCTGTGACCGGGGAACCTGGCATAGTCCCTTGGTATCATTCTGAAGAAAAAAAAAAAAAAAAAAAAAAAAAAAAAAAAATGACCTAGAGAGTCCGGTCTCTGCATGTGTGGATTGTCCAAACAGGCACAAGACTGGCAGAGAGACAGAATGTACCCAACATCACTCAATGCCCTGGTAAGAAGCACAGGGATGGAAGAAAAAGGACTTGCAGGTGGGATGAAAAGACCACCTTCATAAGGGTGACCGCGTAGGTCAAGCACCGTTAAAGGTGGAGGAAAGGCTGCAACTAGGAAATGCCACAGCCGAACAGTATGAACCGGTAGTGGTAATGGAAATGCCTCCAGAAGACACATAGTTCTGGGAACAGCGTATGGAAACTTCGAGAAAACAGCAAGGTACTTGAGAATAATAAAGAGATAACTGAAGCCGGAAGCACAAGAAGACGCAGCACCAGCATCTAAGGTGCATACAGCGATGGCAGCCGGAGAAAAAGTCAGATCTCTGGTAACAGGACCAGAGAGACCTTACGTAAACACACCTGTGAACGTCCCGGCAAGGGTGGCTAAAAGCCAAGGGATATACCCAGGAAGGTAAGCCATGATGCGTGGAAAGCCACTGCAAGTGAGAAATAGGCCTTTTGTCATATACACACACACACATATATATATACATATATACATACATACGTAAACATCCATGCCCATGGATGGCCAAAACCCCAGAGTGTGAGGGAGAAAACCCCCAAATCTATGGGATCTGCCGGTGAGTACAGGACATCAAACGTCTGGCAGTAATGAACCATGAACAGTAAACCTAGACAGAGAACAGGGTGACGACTGCTGTCAGCGACACGTCGAGGTAGATGAAACCCCTGGACTGTCTGGGTGGAAAGTGGGCCCAAAGGAGAGAAGGCACTCCGATGGATATGATTGTGCGTGCATCCGAGAAGGGTATGCAGATAGAAACATACCAGGGAAAGAACTGTATTCAGGAGCGGATTATCGTAACAGTGCTCAGACTAGAGAACTCGAGGAAGCCAAGACCAGTTGAAAGAAAAAACCTCTGACTAACGACAGTCAGACAGGATAAAGACGGCCCCACTGGGGAAAAGATGTGCCCAGTGTAATACCTGATTGTTGAAGAAGTCTACCTGGAGATTAACATGTGATAACTAAGATGTATTCAGCTTCGTCAAATGGAACTGATGATCCATCCGTAGTCCGGGAAATAACAAAGGCGAGAGAGACTACGACTTGAAGATTAACAAGATGCCTGTACCCGGGCACGAACTGGGCAACTTTGCGTTGGTAGACAGCTGGTCTTACCACTAGGTCACAGCACCTATGTACCGTTTTGAAGCGTAACATCGGAGCTCAAGTGAAAAGGTCTTCAAGCGATCTGGAACGAAGGGGGGGGGGGGCCTCTCTGCGTAGATTAAGGCATATGAAGTACAACTGATCCTGAGAGGCGCGCCGACATCCTGCTCTTGTCCCGGGTGGCAGAGCTATACTCTGATGCCTGATGTGATATAGCTAGTCCGGCGACAGTTAGTGCGCTACAACCCAGGGGCCACCATTGGCGGCTGGGGAGACTGTAGTAGTATAGTACTGTGCCATTTAGTCTGTGGCATTGATTTAGCTGTTGCTATGGCCATCAGCATGCTGCAATCCAGGAGGCGATTGGGGAGCCTGAAAATTGGCCCGGAGCTACGTCATCCGCAGCAAGCTCAGATATCCATTGTGAGGAGCTTGATGTAGAAAGTCTGTGGCAAGCCGTCCATAGGGGAGATCGGAACGCATAGGAACCGTCGCCCACGACTGCAGCCATCATGGCAGGGGGAGATCGGAACGCATAGGAACCGTCGCCCACGACTGCATCCAACATGGCAGGGGGAGATCGGAACGCATAGGAACCGTCGCCCACGAATGCATCCTCGACTGCATCCATCATGGCAGGGGGAGATCGGAACGCATAGGAACCGTCGCCCACGACTGCATCCAACCTGGCAGGGGGAGATCGGAACGCATAGGAACCGTCGCCCACGACTGCATCCTTGACTGCATCCATCACGGCAGGGGGAGAGCGGAACGCATAGGAACCGTCGCCCAGGGCTTCATCCATTGTGGCAGGAGGAAGAACGCGGAGGAAACACCTCGTGTTTCTGCCTGTTGTAGTTTGCGGGAAATCAGTACGTCAAGGTACCGTCGCCCTCAGTAGACGCAACTTCCGGGAATGGCGAGACAACTGGGAGAAAAAAGCCGTTGTTAGAGGCCTTAAACCTTCTGTTCCACATGGAGAATAGACAGTTAGTCAGTGTAAGGGAGAAGCTCCTACATTCTGAAGCCTTAGTTTGCCTTCAAACCAAAAAATCCCGTGAGGGATTTCGTAGGGACAGGCTCTGCCTTCCAAATGTATGCCAAGCGCCCATGCCGAAGGTAAAGCTTTCGCAGCCATTACGGCCGTACAATGTTTACTGCCTGAATGAGGGCGTGCGTGCTGGATGTAGATCTGGGCCCAGGCCTCGGTCGCGCTGGGCGGCGTGCTGAGGAGGGGAGCGACCCAGTTGTGCTGTGTCGCTATTGAAGGAACTTCCAAGTAAGGAAAAAACAGGAACCGTACTCACGGCCATGCCGCGTACCAGACGGTCCACCTGAGGTTCATTCGACCAGAGTAGGGTCCGTGTAGACAACGGAGACTGGTAGGTCCTGCTTCAGGGTGGACCTTGCAAGCACGTGCACGTTTCCTCAATGCACCTGCATGACAGGTGTGGCGAGTGGCTGCAGGACCTCTTGTTCCACGGCCAGCAACCCAGCATCTTAATGTTTTGTAGCTTGGGGAGGTAGGCCGGGTAGACTCCTGATGTTTGAACTCCGACCAGAAACTCCACCAGAGGAAGTGGAGGAAGACGAAAAAACATGCGGTATTCATAACCTTGACCCAGCACCCCGCCCGAGGGGAGCTGAGGGAGGAGTATGGATATAACTAGGACTTCTCAAAACTGCACCCCAACAGAGGGGAGCTGAGGGAGGAGCATGAAAGGCGCCTCATGTGTCAGAGACTCGTCCTTGAAACCTCTGTGTGAGGGGGGATAGTGATCCTCGCAACCCTGCATCTCTGGAGTCCGGAGGGATCCAGAACCGACCATTGTGTGAACGCTTGGCTCCCTGCAGGAACTGAGTATAGGTCCCTGCAGGAAGATCAGTCGTGTTCGTAGGAGGGGTGATTGACCCGGAGTCGTGGAAATACAATGGTGAAGGAACCACACCGAGATCCTGTCGACCTACATACGGTAAAAAACCGTGAATCAAATGCCACTGAGAGTGATCCCTTTGTTAAATAGGAATCCTGGTGAGCTAGCGAGGGCAGCTGGGACCCATATATAACCGCCTAGCGGGCCTGGAGCCCCGGCGTTGTTGTTGTCACACAGAGGCCCAACTGTTGGTTCTGAGGAAAGATGCTGGACAGTCCTGAGAAGAGTCAACTCCTACGCAGCTGTCCAAATGTGGTTGGCAAAGGAAGAACGTGACAGAGTCGTGCAGTCTTGAAATATGACGACTGCAACAGCACCCCCAACCGAGGGGGTTGAGTGTGACGGTAGAATCTCCGCTTCAACCCAGCATCCTGACTTGAGGAGAACCTAGAAGAAGCATGTTGGGCGACTGAGAGGTATCTGGGCGTCAGTCTGAGTACCCCACTGTGGATGGCCTAGGAAGGTCGGACCATCATGTGTCGGGTCGACCAGGGAATACCCTGGGATAGATGGTAATAGGGGCAAAGCCACAAGCCTTATGAGACATGGACAAGTTGTCCACATTACGTCATAGGTCTCCTGATCCAACCTCATTGCCATATACTATAGGCACTGTATTCTCAACTGCAGTCCCCACTAGAATTACCCCCCTTGTATGGGAATAAGCCTTTCTAGCTTAAACTCCAGCTGACTGCAGGACATAATATTGTATGCATACCCAGACAGAGGTGGGGGGGGAAGTGTAGAGAGGAGCAGCAGAATGAACTGCTGACTAAATACTGCCTGCTGGAGAGAAGAGAACCAGTACAATATATATATAGCACAGAAACCTATGCATGAATATTCTTCACAGAGTAAATGTGAGACACACTGTGCATTATTACGTAGCTAAGCAATTAGCTAGTTCCCAGAGGAGCCCTATTTGTAGGTCTCCTGTAGCAACTGGACAACGTCCTCAGACTTCCCCTTAGGATGGAGGCGGTGGGGAGCCTGGGACATTAAACTGGGGCCTTAACCTGCTCTGCCTCAGCACCTGCGTGAGCGGTGCTGCTAGCAAGAGCCCCCTTTACAGCTGCGGCCCGAGGGAAGCAGCTCCGGACAGCGCTGTAGCCACCGGAGAAGGGGAATAAAGGGGGCGTGACCAAAGACGCAGGAAACCTCGCGGGGAGCGAGGAGCGCGAAACAACGGCCCGCCTCCCGCATGACGCGCTCCGTGATGCAATCCAGGGGGCGTGCGGGGGGCGTGCCGGCCAGCGCTAGGCCGAAGCCGGGGCCTAGAGTAATTATCGGCCCCGAAAAACAGTGGGGGCCGGCGCGGAGGACTAAAAAAGTCCCCGCAGGAGGACGCAAAAGAGAAGCACGGACCCCAAAAGGGGGTCCCTGACGATGAGGCCATAAGGGGGGCTGTGGATGCATCAGGATACGTTTGCATCCACAGGCCGGGAAATGCAGGGGGAACATGCAGGCACGGGGGGAAGAGAGGAAATGAGCAAGGAGCCCTCTTGGTCCCTGTGCGCTCCATCCGGAGTCCTGCACTCCCTTCTGTCACCGGATCCCTCCGGTCAGAAACCTGCTGCAGCCTCCGGAGGACTCTGTGGCAGGCCAGAACCCTGCAGCCTCCGGAGGACCTGTGGCCACATACCTGGAACCTCGACCCGACCGGGGAGGTTAGCTCTCCCATGAGCTATTCAGCATGGTCCCCTGACCATGTGCAGATGAGGAAGGAGTATGGAGAGTGATCCCCTTGTGCAACAGCCTTGACTCGCATCCTAGCGAGTATGAAGGCTGCAATACTCCTCCGATGTTATGTCCTCTTCAGAGGAAAGTAAAAAGTAAAAATAAAGAAAAAAGTAAGAGAAAAAAATAAAAGAGGTCTGCACTCCTAAGACACTAAGCAAAAACTGGTCGGGTAAGGGCCCAGACAGGGGGTGTATGCTAGTAGAGGAGGAGTCAATTACTCTTTTTCAGATATTGCCTAGTGTCGCCTCCTAGTGGACAGCAGCATAACACCCACGGTCTGTGTCCCCCAATGAGGCGAAGGAGAAAAAATATTTCTCGGATCCGTACATTCCTTGACCAAGAAACTGCAAAAACACTTGTACATGCCCTAATCATCTCCTGCTCTCTGACCTCCCCCACAGCACCCTTCCAATCTATCCTAAGCTCTGCTGCCCGGCTAATCCTCCTGTCTCCCCACTATTCCCCGATCTTTCCTCTCTGCCAAGCCCTTCACTAGCTACCCATTTCTCAGAGGCCCCGATTCAAAACCCTAACCATGACATACAAAGCAGTCCACAGCCTGTCCCCTCCATACATCTGACATGGTCTCCTGGTACTTACCTACACGCAACTTCCAACCCTCACAAAATCCCCTCTGGTCCCCTCTTATCTCTTCTCCCCACAACAGCATACAAGATTTCTCCTGTGCATCCCCCATACTCTGGAACTCTCTGACCCAACACATTAGACTCTCACCTACCCTGGGAATCTTCAAAATGAACCTGAAGACCCATCTCTTCTGACAAGCCTACAACCTACAATGATCCTCAGCCCACTAAACCAAGGCACAACCAGTTCTACCCTCTCCTACTATATCCTCACCCATCCAATGTAGACTGAGCCCTCGCAGGCAGGGTCCTCTCTTCTCACCTACTGTATACTCACCTATCCCTTGTAGACTGAGCCCTCGTGGGCAGGTTCCTCCCTAATCCCCCACTGTATCCTCACTCATCTGTTGTAGACTGTGGTCCCTCACAGGCCAGGTCCTCTCTCCACCTACTGTATCCTCATCCATTCCTTGTAGACTGTGAGCCCTTGTGGGCAGGGACCTCTGTCCTCCTGTGTGTGCCTTGTATTGTTCATGAATATTATACTTGTCTATGTATACCCCTTTCACATGTAGAGCGCCATGGAATAAATCGTGTGATAATAAATAAAAATAATAAAGGGAGTCTGTAACCCCCAAAATGCAAATTAAAGTAATCAAATATTTATAGAAGGGACTGGAGGAACCCATTGGTGAACCGAGAGTGTTAATGGATGTGCACAGTGTTCCCCAGCTACTCTTTGAGGCATAGAAAGAAGCCAGAGAGCAGAGCGCACCTACACTGACACTGTGGTTACTGCTGGGCTAAGAGCGCACCTGCACTGACACTGTGGTTACTGCTGGGCTAAGAGCGCACCTGCACTGACACAGTGGGTACTGCTGGCTCAGAGCGCACCTGCACTGACACAGTGGGTACTGCTGGCTCAGAGCGCACCTGCACTGACACAGTGGGTACTGCTATTAAAAGAAAAAACAGAAATTGCGCCACACTGCAACTGGAGGAACTTAATACACGGTTTCACTATGTTTGCACTAACCTTTACTGGTTGTGCAACACCCCGCACAACCAGACTGATGGCTTAATGTGGATCACTGTAGTGACAAGGGCCAATATTCCCTCCTCCTCAGATACTCCGGGCCTGGTGGTCGGCTCCTTAGTTCCTCTGGAGATGGAGGTGGGCTCCTTCACTCCTCCACCCGAAGAGGCAGACTCGCTGCACTGGCTTCCGTCCCAGCTCCACACTGTGTATCAGTTGATCATTCAAGGGTGGGTCTTTATGATGTACTGCCAGGTACTGTGGATCTTAGAGCAGCTCACACACCGCACTCCCAACAAGGGAGAAGGAGATTAGCAAATAGAAAAACAAGCGGTGTCAGAGGTTTGGAGCGCTAAAGAAACCACGGGTTGGTGATTAAATTACCGATAATTTATTGCACGAACAGCAGGGGTCCAGTATGCCACAACGCGTTTCGACGCACAGATGCGTCTTTCTCAAGTGGATCAAGGTCCACTTGAGAAAGACGCATCTGTGCGTCGAAACGCGTTGTGGCATACTGGACCCCTGCTGTTCGTGCAATAAATTATCGGTAATTTAATCACCAACCCGTGGTTTCTTTAGTGCTCCAAACCTCTGACACCGCTTGTTTTTCTATTTACAGTGGGTACTGCTGGCTCAGAGCGCACCTGCACTGACACAGTGGGTACTGCTGGCTCAGAGCGCACCTGCACTGACACAGTGGGTACTGCTGGCTCAGAGCGCACCTGCACTGACACAGTGGGTACTGCTGGCTCAGAGCGCACCTGCACTGACACAGTGGGTTCTGCTGGCTCAGAGCGCACCTGCACTGACACTATTGACACTATTGGTATTGCTGGCTCAGCGCGCACCTACTCTGACATTGTAGGTACTGCTGGATTCCTCCAGCATCAGCGCGCACGAGCAGAATGAGTTTAGGCAGAGCAAGCGCTTTCTATCGAGATCAGGGGAAGTGACCAATTTGCACACTGGAGCCTATAACGTTGGGCTCGTAGGTTTTTATTATGGCCCTACAGGCTCATAGGGGTGCAGGATGGGCCCACAGCGACCTCTGTATATGATTGTACGATCCTCGATACACAACTCTGTACGATCCTCGATACACAACTCACCTGCTCGGTGGAAGTCGTCTTTGCTGTACGTAAAGTCTTTCAGGAAGGTAATACATTCAGTCTCGTGATTGTAACGCCTCGCCGTCTCCAACAACATGATCTGTGGATTAATCAAAGCAGGAGGCTGAAAAGCAGATGTCTGTACTTAGAGATAAACTACAAGTCCCAGCATACCATGTTGACATATTTGTGTGAATAAATTGCACATATAGTTGCATTTTATGCAACACTGCAGTAAGTGGAGG
This sequence comes from Allobates femoralis, assembly GCA_033576535.1. Lineage (NCBI taxonomy): Eukaryota > Metazoa > Chordata > Amphibia > Anura > Aromobatidae > Allobates > Allobates femoralis. Next base: position 82,828,092 of record JARQOC010000009.1, read on the forward strand.
GCTGGAGCCCCATTATGGTTTTATTGGCGACCACTGACTTGTATGCAAGTCCTGTAATCACTGGGATAAGTGGGATATGGCAGAATGGTGGCTCAGTAGTTAGCACTACTACATATAGGGCAGCAGGGCGACTCAGTGGTTAGCACTGTACTATATATAGGGCAGCACAGTGGCTCTGTGGTTAGCATTGTACTATACGCTGGCGATCAAAATTAGAGAACAATGTCTGATCACTTGATTTTTTTCAGACAGAACGTAATCTACATTGATGAACATTTGGCGTTTTTTGGGTAAGGGGTCGCCATGCCACTAGAACAGTTCTCCAAAATACCCAACGCCTACCAACTTACAACCTTTATTTTTCACAAACCCTGATGATTATAATTAGGGAACAATGACTGTAGACAGAGAAAGATTATAACTAAATTTTGTGAAGGTTACAACAGTCACCAATCAGTAGGAAGTGTCCAGGCCTTTGCTTTGTCCAGGCCTTTGCTGTGAATGACTTCAGCACATCTGCGGCCACAGGGCATCACTAGTCTCTGACTCTACTCTGGGGGATTTTGCTCCACTCTTCTTCCAGTTTCTTCCACAGTTCTGTGATTGTTGTGGGTTTCTTGGCCACAACTTTGTCACCAAGGATTTTCCAGAGGTTTTCTATTGGATATTGATCAGGGCTCTGAGCGGCCATTTCATTTTTTCAATATTTTCTGTTTCAAGGAACTGCTTTCACAGTTTTGCTTTGTGACAGGGGACATTGTCCTGCATGAAAATTGCTGGCTGATTGAGTGCTGAACACATGTAAGGAATCAGATGTTGTTGAAGAAGGTTCTGATCCACACTTGCATTCACTCTGCCATGTAGCTGTATGAGAGGTCCAACATCGGCAACAGAAAACATTCCCCAAACCATGACACTTCCTCCACCACCTTTCACTGACTTTTTTACACACTTTGGGTTCAGTCTTTCCCACTTTGTCAACAAATGTAATTTTTCCCATTAGACCCAAATAAATTAAACTTGCTTTCATCACTAAAATGAACTGTGGCCCCCTCCTTCTCTGTCCACACAACATGCTCCTCACCAAAGGTGAGTCTAGCCTTTTGATTCTTTCTGCTAATGAGAGGTTTGGCCACTGCAGAGTGGGATTTCAGTCCAAATGCTCTTAAACGTCGTAAGACTGTGATAAGACAGATCCTTACCCTGTTCAGTGCTGAACTGGCGAGCTCTTCCAGCTGCAGTGATGCAACAATTACCCATGGAGATTCTCCGCATTATCCTATCCTTTCTTGCATTTGTCTTTCGAGGGCGACAAGCCTTTTTGGAGACTTGAAAGAGTTTGTGATGTTGTAAAGATGTAATATTTTACAGATCACAGACATGGAATGACCAACTTCTGTTGCTATTGCTGATAGAGTGACTCTTTTGGCCTTTATCTGGAGAACCTGCTGCCGGAGGGTTTCAGTCACTTTGGATCAGCACACTATTTTAGCAAAGTGAGTGCAACCTGGAAAGTTAGGCTGCCAGATAGAGTTTATCAGATAATTAAAGAAATTAGCACCAGGTGCTAGATTAACACAAATAACTTGCAGGTATCTGAAAGTGTTCTCTAATTTTGATCAGTGTTCTTTTTCATATTTATCTTATTATTCTGTTCTTTTTTAATATATTCAGTTTATGAAATAAGCTTAAAATACTGCCAATTTACTCATGTTATGATATTTTCACATAGGACTACACAATGATCTTGATATTAAGGAAATTGTCTGTTGTTCCCTACTTATGATCGCATATGTACATAGTTAGCCCAGTGGCTCAGTGGTTAGCACTGTACCATATATAGGGCTGCATGGTGGCTCAGTGGTTAGCACTGTACTATATAAAGGGCAGCACGGTGGCTCAGTGGTTAGCACTGTACTATATATAGAGCAGCACGGTGGCTCAGTGGTTAGCACTGTACTATATATAGAGCAGCACGGTGGCTCAGTGGTTAGCACTGTACTATATATAGGGGAGCACGGTGGCTCAGTGGTTAGCACTGTACTATATATAGAGCAGCACGGTGGCTCACTGGTTAGCACTGTACCATATATAGGGCAGCACGGTGGCTCAGTGGTTAGCACTGTACTATATATAGGACAGCACGGTGGCTCAGTGGTTAGCACTGTACTATATATAGAGCAGCACGGTGGCTCAGTGGTTAGCACTGTACTATATATAGAGCAGCACGGTGGCTCAGTGGTTAGCACTGTACTATATATAGGGCAGCACGGTGGCTCAGTGGTTAGCACTGTACTATATATAGGGCAGCACGGTGGCTCAGTGGTTAGCACTGTACTATATATAGGGCAGCACGGTGGCTCAGTGGTTAGCACTGTACTATATATAGAGCAGCACGGTGGCTCAGTGGTTAGCACTGTACTATATATAGAGCAGCACGGTGGCTCAGTGGTTAGCACTGTACTATATATAGGGGAGCACGGTGGCTCAGTGGTTAGCACTGTACTATATATAGAGCAGCACGGTGGCTCAGTGGTTAGCACTGTACTATATATAGAGCAGCACGGTGGCTCACTGGTTAGCACTGTACCATATATAGGGCAGCACGGTGGCTCAGTGGTTAGCACTGTACTATATATAGGGCAGCACGGTGGCTCAGTGGTTAGCACTGTACTATATATAGAGCAGCACGGTGGCTCACTGGTTAGCACTGTACCATATATAGGGCAGCATGGTGGCTCAGTGGTTAGCACTGTACCATATATAGGGCTGCATGGTGGCTCAGTGGTTAGCACTGTACTATATAAAGGGCAGCAGGGTGGCTCAGTGGTTAGCACTGTACTATATGTAGAGCAGCACGGTTGCTCAGTGGTTAGCACTGTACTATATGTAGAGCAGCACGGTGGCTCACTGGTTAGCACTGTACTATATGTAGAGCAGCACAGTGGCTCACTGGTTAGCACTGTACCATATATAGGGCAGCATGGTGGCTCAGTGGTTAGCACTGTACCATATATAGGGCTGCATGGTGGCTCAGTGGTTAGCACTGTACCATATATAGGGCAGCACGGTGGCTCAGTGGTTAGCACTGTACTATATATAGGACAGCACGGTGGCTCAGTGGTTAGCACTGTACTATATATAGAGCAGCACGGTGGCTCAGTGGTTAGCACTGTACTATATATAGGGCAGCACGGTGGCTCAGTGGTTAGCACTGTACTATATATAGGGCAGCACGGTGGCTCAGTGGTTAGCACTGTACTATATATAGAGCAGCACGGTGGCTCAGTGGTTAGCACTGTACTATATATAGAGCAGCACGGTGGCTCAGTGGTTAGCACTGTACTATATATAGGGGAGCACAGTGGCTCAGTGGTTAGCACTGTACTATATATAGAGCAGCACGGTGGCTCAGTGGTTAGCACTGTACTATATATAGAGCAGCACGGTGGCTCACTGGTTAGCACTGTACCATATATAGGGCAGCACGGTGGCTCAGTGGTTAGCACTGTACTATATATAGGGCAGCACGGTGGCTCACTGGTTAGCACTGTACCATATATAGGGCAGCATGGTGGCTCAGTGGTTAGCACTGTACCATATATAGGGCTGCATGGTGGCTCAGTGGTTAGCACTGTACTATATAAAGGGCAGCACGGTGGCTCAGTGGTTAGCACTGTACTATATGTAGAGCAGCACGGTTGCTCAGTGGTTAGCACTGTACTATATGTAGAGCAGCACGGTGGCTCACTGGTTAGCACTGTACCATATATAGGGCAGCATGGTGGCTCAGTGGTTAGCACTGTACCATATATAGGGCTGCATGGTGGCTCAGTGGTTAGCACTGTACTATATATAGAGCTGCACGGTTGCTCAGTGGTTAGCACTGTACTATATATAGAGCAGCACGGTGGCTCAGTGGTTAGCACTGTACTATATATAGGGCAGCACGGTGGCTCAGTGGCTAGCACTGTATTATATATAGGGCAACATCTGCAAGGCGTTTCTATGTTCTCCTGTATTTGCTTGTGTTTCCTCCCACACTCCAAAGACATACTGATAGAGCATATAGATTGTAAACCCCAATGAGCACAGTGATGTTGATGTATATAAAACGCTGTGGAATTAATGGAGCTATATACGTGAATAAATATTATATACACATCCTAATAATATGAAGAATAAAGGGATATCACCCTAGTAAAAGGTGACCATGGCTTGTAGAATGTTTCGATCTGGTCCAGTTTTTCAGTGACAGATTTCAGTGCAGTCACAGTTTTCATGCCGTGTGTTATTGATGGCGATGATTTACCTCGATGGTGGACGCTTTAAGAAGTGCTATCTGATCCTCTCGAGACAGCTCCAAAAAGCCTGGGACCTGTTTGGCGAAATCCACAATCTCCTGCACGGAGATAATGGCGAGCTCTGTGAAGTGGGCGAAGCGTTGCTGCCGGGCTTCCCTGCTGTTGGGGTCATTCGCAAGAGGCCACGGCTGAAAATGAAAAAAAAAAAAAAAAGGAGAGAACATGAGGATAAAGCCCTGATAAAGAACACAGAGCACAAGCTAAATGTGTGAGAGAGGAAAAGAGAGCGCCGAGTCAGCAGGGTGGAACAAGGATATGAAAGTGATGAAGACAAGCTGACAACAAGGGCACGGACGGCTTTACCCGAATGTGTAGGGGGCCGTTTTATTTCCACTAAAAAATGTATTTCTATAAAGTCAACTGTCATAGGATGCTTAAAGTAATGTATCTATGGACGGATAATGCAACTTGTCGGGGCTCGTACCGTGACTTTGGGCTGGTCACTGAAGGAGCGCTTGTTGCACTGCTGCTGTGCAGAGACCAGCTGCTGGATCATTTCTTCTTGCTGGGGAGTAAGCTGTACGATGTCCTGCGTGAGAATGCAAGGGCTGGGGGGGATCAGAACCGTGGACGACCGGACCACATCTTCATCTTGCTGCTGTTTCCTGATCTTTTTGCTTCGGATTTGCTCTTCAGACAGCACACCTGGAAGAAAAAAAAAAAAAAAAAAAAAAAAAAAAAGTCATTGAAATGAACGGAAATAGTTACAAAACATGGCAGAACTGAGAATTGGGTGAAAAAGGTCACTGTATCTGGAGGAAGGCTGATCCCCCCCCCCAGACTGAAGAAACTTACACTGTTCCCGCATGCCGGCCTCTTTGCATTTCCGCAGCCGGCATTCCTGGCACTTGCGACGCATATACATGTCCATCTGGCATTTGCCGTTGTTCTTGCAGCTATACTTGGCATTTTTGATGACGCTGCGCCTGAAAAAGCCTTTACAGCCTTCGCAGCTCAGCACGTTGTAATGGAAGCCGGAGGCCTTGTCTCCGCACACGCTGCACACCTCGTTACCCAGCATCTTCGGGGCAGGACCCTTCTTCCTTTTACGCTCGGGCTCCTCTGTTAAAAGCACATTAAAAAAGATACTTTATATTAGGAATTCTTGCCATCAACCTCATCATCAGAACATTAAAGTTGATGAAACAGGACAATTCCAACCACAGCAAACATCCGCCTGGTAAAGTGTAAACGTGAACAATCATTTTAGACGACCAATGATTAATCATCATCCCTTATTCATCCTCCATCATCCATTTTCAATTATTATTCTCTATCCATCATCCAGTCAAGTTAATCATTCATCATCATCCAATCAATCATCCATGCAATCATTTGTCATCCGTCAACTCATTCATTCAACATCCGTCAAATCATTTATTCGTCATCCATCAAATAATTAATTTGTCACATCAAATCAATCATCATCCATCAAATCATTCATCTTTCAGTTATGCATCAAATTATTCATCAAATCATACAAATAAATTATACAATAATTAATTCATCATCCATCCAATCACTCATCCATAATCCATCAAATCATTCATTCACTATCAATTCATTGTTCATCAGTCATCCAATCAATCATTCATCATCATCCATCCAATCAATCATTCATACTCACTCATCACTTTAAGCCGTCCGTGTTTGAAACTTTCGTCTGATGTTCCAAGAAATACCTCTCCCATAATGCACCCAGAGAGTTCATCCTCCTTTGCTCAGTGTCCCATGGACATGCAAGGCCACAGAGTAGAAAGGCAAATATGGACTAATATATGCATGGCTGCATCGGTAAAATGATCACAGAGCAGACAATCATACGTCCATCCATCAACCTATTTCCATCAAATTCTCTAATCAGCAGTCAGTGCGCCAGAGCTGCTCTTCCTACTGACACTGGAGATACAGCAGCCTCCAGCATCAGCCATCCCAGAATTGTCATGGTAAAGCATTGCTCCTGCCTGAATTACCAATCATTTCAACAGAAATAGCAGAAAGAGAAGTTCTAAAATAAGATAAGATATGCATTTTATCATTATTATGTCTTTCTGGCGGCCTCCCCCCCCCCTTTTAGTCTTTCTGGTGGCCTCCCCCACCCCTTTAGTCTTTCTGGCGGCCTCCCCCCCCTTTAGTCTTAAAGAGTAATTGAACTTTTAAAAAAAGTGAACAAAAAAGGGTCCAAGACACACAAAAAACCCCACGGTCATAAAGCTTTACTGTCTTCCGCAGCATCTTTATACCTTACACTTGAGGGCGTCCTCTGGGTCACTCACCGGCGCTGTGCGAGGAGCCTTCCCCATCGGTGCCCAGGATTTCATTTTCGTTGGGTGCCGAGGAACTTCCTTGAGATTCTGAAACTTCCTCCTTTATGTGCAACTTAATGGAGTTGACAGAACCCAACAGTGCTGTATCCGCAGGGTGAAAGGACTCGCCATCTGTTCAGAGGAAAACACCATGAATAGCTCAGGGTAAGGTCTTGTAGACTAGTATTGGAGGCAGAAGACCTATTCCGCCTACCAAATCTAAGTGTTAAAAAGTTTTTGAAAAACCTTGTCCAAATCTGCAATTTGTTTAAACAAAAATATCCAAACCTGAGCCTTAGTCCTCCTCCCCAGGTCCAGCACCAACCCTCCGCAGCCAGTCCTGGTATCTGTTATTGGCTGGGTCGCTGATGTCACATTGACAGCACGGTAGACAATCAGTGAGCCTAGCTCATTTACCAGTTACAGAGCTGTCGCCAATAACAGCGGCGGAGACTCAACACTGGACCTGGGGAGGGCAGTAAGGCTCGGTTGCAATAGTTTTTTTTACACACTAACTGCCCCAAGGGGACAGGAGTTTTTCCAAAACCAGTAACCCCCTTTAAGTTTGCTGAAAAAGATCAACCACTTACCGAGTGAAACATCAGAGCCATTGACAGCCGTGGCTGACATATTTGGTCAGGCGTCTCCAGGCATCTTCCAGGCCAAACACTGGACAGAACACACAATAAGCCATCAGAGTCCATTACTCACAAGTCGCTATGCTATAATAAACTTCACCTGCCAAAATATTTTAACCCCTTCTTGATTAGGCAATTTTCGAGCTTTATTTTTTTCCTCTCCATGTAGGTTAATTTTATTTTTTTTAAAAGATCAAACTTTAACAAGCTAAATAGTTTTTTTTCTTTACTTTTAGATTGGTAATTTGCTTATTGTTTAATGTAGTGATGGCAGCGAGGGGTGGGGGAAGGGGTCGCTCTTCATCAGGCGTCTGGCTGCCATGGTGACTCTTTGGCAGCTAGTGATTTCTTCACCCCGGGTGGGGTGACTGTGTGTCCAAATATGTATACAAAACAAAAACATTTAAAGGGGTGGTCGGGGATCCCTTCACGACCAAAGAAGTATATATACGTCCTTGGCCATGTCCCTCCCTCTGATGCGAGATCACGCGCTGAGATCTCATTCCCTGCACGTGGCAGCTGATTTGATCAGTCGACATGTGCAGCTAATAGCACCTCTAATTGGCACTGTTTGTATGAAGCTATTCACAACCGGCATTGGAGGTCCTGTGATGTGATCACAGGACCCCTGCTGTTACCTTCACAGCCCGGGGTCCTGTGTAGACCCCAGATGCTGTCTGGAATCACTTCCTGTGCCTGCATCCACAGAAAGTGATCATTTCGTCAACGCACAGACATGCAGCAGCTCATCTGTGCACAGGAGAAGTGATCGGGGTGTGCAGCGCTGAGGCCCCGTAGGAGGCAGTGTAAGATAAAGAAAAACAATAAGTTTTAAAATAAAAAATGAAAAAAAAAAAAAATAATACCATAATAAAGTTCAAGTCACACCCCTTTTGCCCCATTGAACATAAAACTATTAAAAAAAAATTAATATACTTGGTTTCGCAGTGTTCAGAAATGCCCGATCTTCTAAAATATAAAATATATTAATCAGTTCGGTAGACTGCGTAATGGAAAAAAAAAGCCCAATACCAAAATTACGTTTTTTTGGTTGCCGCAACATTGCAATAAAATGCAATAACAGGCGATCAAAACGTCACATCTACCCAAAAATGGTATCATTAGAAACGTCAGCTCAAGACGCAAAAAATAAACCATCATACAGCCCCAGAGCCTGAAAAATGAAAACGCTATGGGGCGCGAAACATGGCACCGAATGTGCAGTTCTTTGTATTTAAAAAAACTTTGATTTTTTTTCCTTACGTAGGTAACAGTAAAAGTATACATGTTTGGTATCTACGAACCCGTACCAACCTGAGGCATCACACCGACATGTCAGTTTTACCGTATAGTGAACAGGGTGAATAACAACCCAAAGCAAATGTGTAATTGCACTTTTTTGCAATTTCCCAGCACCTGGATGTTTTTTTCCCCATTTTCTTGTATCCTATATGGTAAAATAAAATATGTAATTCAAAAGTACAACTTGTCCCGCTAAAAACAGGCCGTCATATGTCTATACTGACAGAAAAATATAAATGTTATGGTTCTTGGAAAAAGGGGAGTGAAAAAGAAAAAACGGAAAATTGCCTTAGGGTAAAGGGGTTAACAGTGATAGCCTGTTCTCAGGATAGGTCATCAATGTCTGACCAGTGGGGGTATGACACCCAGCATCTCTGCCCATCATATTCCAGTTCCTGCTGCCACCAGCTGGAAATACTCCGAACAGCTCTGTAAAAATGGAATAGTGTCCAAGGCTTGGTACTGCACGGATTCTAATAGTTGGCGTATGCAGTACTGGCCGCGGCCACTAATCAGTCCATGGAGCTTTGCTGTGCAGCTCATCAACCGAACAGAATCAGCACCCGGGTGTTACACCCCCAATGATCAGACATTATTGACCTATCCAAAATACAGATCATCTATGCCAAAATCCTGGACAATCTCTTTTATTATGTTTAAACAGCAGCACACAGAACCAGTGGTGGATGCTGTTGTTAGCAGCAGGTGCCAGCAGCCAGCACCCACCTTGCATGGAGCAGGTGCCAGCAGCCAGCACCCAACATGCATGGAGTAGGTGCACGATTGTTAAAGCCTTGCGGATTCTACTTGCAATTCCCATGCATCCCTGGCTGCGGGAGTTGAACAAAGCATCAATGTCAAGGGTCAATATTGACTTTTGGGTCGAAGGTCAGATTCTCATCCAGGAGAGTTGGACGAGTGACATTCGTTTTTTGATCCGTGTGCAATGTGTTTTTTTTCTCAGGAGCTATTTACTGTATAATCATATACAGGAACATTTTACAGTTGTCTGAACTACAGAATGATAACGTATCAGTGAAAAAAAGGATGCCTCTCGGATAGTCCGTGTGCTGTCTGTGATCTTGTCAGACCCATTGACTTACATTGGCGAGTCTCAGCTGTGACACGCATACTGTCGCAGCATCTTGCAACTTTTATTCATCCAGATTCAGGATGAGAAAAAAAGCGTCTGACACACCCTAAACTGTTCTAAGTCATTAAATAACATTGGTCCGAGAGCAATGTGATATTTTCTCGCATTGCACTCGTCCGTTTTTCACGCCAGTGTGTTCGTACCCCTAGGATTGCTACTTCCAACAGGTGGCACTAGAGTTAGTCTACTTCCTCCCTGAAGAGACAGTATGCTCAGTTTGGCAGCCAGGAAATCAACAGTTTTTGTGAATGGAGTGGGTGTCAGTGGTAGAATCTACGCCAAGTCTAATAATTGTCACCGATCCATTGCATAAGAGATCATTTATGTAGGTTGGTAAACCTGTGCTATATCTGACAACTTTAATCTATCATTTTGCTCCATATCACAAATTAAGTGTTCCAATTGTTCAGCAACGTGCCTTTATTCATACTGCGTGCTGACTGAAGCAGGAGCCTCCCCCTAAAACAGGATACATATGTCCCCAACACTCTGCTAATCAAGGATCAAAAATGGGAACAATCAGGAGGAAATACAGAGCAGTCCTTTTCATGAACCCGCAGATTCAGAATCTCTATGTCATGTATCTTAAGCCAAAACCTCTAAATACAAAAAAAAGTTACGGATCCATATACCTACCATCAATGTTCAGCGGGGGGAGCGCAATACGGAAATTGAAGTCTTATCCCGCCAGAGGAGTCAGATACTTGCTCTCGTCTTCAGCTTTCGAATCTACAAAATAGAAAAAGTATAGAAAAGTAAGTACAAAAACTTTCAGAAAAGTTAGTAACCGAGCCACGAGGGTCTCGTCTGGCATCCGAAAATAAATGGAGTGTTTCCCAACCAAGTTCCTCAAACTAAAAAAAGGAAGACGACCGAGCCTGGCACATGATGTAAACGGCAACCAGCCAACATTTTACATATGGCTTGTTATCTTTAACAAATAAGTGCAAAATTAATTAAAAGATGTATGACTGCGGCCTTGGAACAACGACGTGTTCTGGCCTAATGCGTCCTTGGAAAAAAATTCCAAGTTAATCTGAATTGAAAGAAATCCCCTTTTTGGGAAGCGGCCGAGTCTCATTATGTGGATGCACTCGCTGCTCTTATCAGACGAGGGAAAACAAAAATACACCCAAACCTAAAACATCTGTCGCGTTATCGCGACCGCCCACAGCATAACCATTTTCACCCTAAGATGCCACAACTACCCGCCATCCTCCACTATAAGAGCCTGCTTTGTCGGGTTATCACACATTGTCGAGATGACACCTGACATTGACTACCATCCGGTTACCTATTTCCTTTATCAAACAAACTTCAGGTCCAAATGACGTCCTCCGGCCCAAATCTGTATCATACGAATGGACTTCCCGACTCAAGACAAAGAGGAAAAGTCTGTGGACGCAAAATGAAAAAGACTCCAAGGATACACTCAAAGAGAATCCAATAGGTAAGAAGAGACAGCGACCAAGTGTCGGATGAAAAAATTGCCCAAAAGTTTAATCTGCCATATAAAAAAAGGTAACAACGTTTCGACCTATCAAAAAGGTCTTCATCAGGTCCAAAAAATTATTCTGCCATATCAAAAAGATACTGGATAAAGACCTTTTTGATAGGTTGAAGCTTGTAAATCTTTTTATACGGCAGAATAAACTTTTGGACCTGGTGAAGACCTTTTGGATAAGTTGAAATGTTACACTGTAATCTGGTTTTAATATGGCAGAATCAACTTTTGGACCTGGTGAAGACCTTTTGAAAGGTCAAAACGTTGTTGCCTGTTTATATGGCAGAATAAACAGGCAACAACGTTTTGACCTTTCAAAAAGGTCTTCACAGGTCCAAAAGTTGATTCTGCCATATAAAAAGGTTAACAAGCTTCAACCCATCAAAAAGGTCTTTATCCAGTATCTTTTTGATATGGCAGAATAAACTTTCGGACTGATGAAGACCTTTTTGAAAGGTCGAAACGTTACCTTTTCATATGTCACAATACATTTTTGGACATGATCAAGACCTTTTTCGAAAGGACAAAACGTTGATACCCTTTAATATGGCAGTGTAAACTTTTGGACTACTTTTCAGCCGGTATTTGTCTCTTCTTACCTATTGGATTCTCTTCCCGACTTAGTAACCGCCGACATCTCACAATATACAGACCCCATTAAGTGTGGCTATCCTCCATGTGGCCACCAGCCACACAGACAGGCAGAATGTGACCTCTGCTATTGAAGCAGTTTTCAGATTTTCGGGATAGAAATATCAACCATGCACAACCTATATAGACAATATTAGGAGGCGGGAATTTTCACACGGGTTTTGGTGCAAATTACACATCAGAATGAATGTGAAAATCAGCCTTGTAATGGAGGATAATGGGGGGGGGGGGGGAAGAAACATCTACCAGGATGGGGTGGGGAGAATTATCTACCAGGATGGGGAGGTAACACCTACCAGGATAAGGAGGGGGGTGGGGGGGGGGGAAGATTTATCTACCAGGATGGGGGGGGGGTGAATTATGTACCAGGATGGGGGGGATGGGGGGGGAAGCATCCACCAGGATGGGGGATGGAGGAAACATTTACCAGGATGGGGGACATATTTGGCTGGAGGGGGCACAGCATGGCAGACCTTAGCAGGAATTAAGGGACATTATCCCCTAATAATTTAATAATGTCAGCTGCAAGCCCCTCCATATTTTTGGATTCATTTTTTCCCCCATCTTCCTCCTCTAAAACCTGGGTGCGTCTTTTGGTCCAATGCGTCTTATAGTCTGGAAAATATGGTAGCTCTGTACAGGGAGAGTCAGAATAACTTGTATTTAACCCTGAAGTCCCTGGTTATACTGGGCTTAGGAGTCCAATAGGTGGCCTTATCTGTGAATGACAGCTGTAAGCATACATAAGGCTGCCAATCATCAATTAGGATCCCCCATTGGACTCACTGCCCTGAATGAGAAGTCACACTGAATAAGTCTATAAAATATACACTATACATATCATATATCTATGCTGCCTACAGAAGAGACAACATAACCTCACTAAACAAACAATTAAAACACAGAGGGCTAGTCTGTTTCTCCTAGACCAGATAACTATGCAATTCCTTACATATTACAAGTCAAGCTATACAGAGACTCAAAGATTGGGCAGAATTGTGAATGCAGCTCTGGACTACAACATCAATAAGGGATGTAACGCACCCACAACTGCATACTGTAACAAAAGGCAGAATCCAGGCTCCCCTTCACCATATACCTTATTTGCACACAGGGATGTAATAAGAGGTCGTTATAGGCAACGTGAAGCCTTGGAGCTAGTGCCTGTCCTCCGCTGACAACTGCAGATCGCCCTCCGCTGCTCCATCTCTGAGCGATTCCTACACAACACACAGATGACCGGCAGTAACCTCTGAAGACTTCCTGAAATGATCCAGTACGCGAGCTGATCCTGTAGCCGGGTTCAGCTGTGCACTATCCTATGATTCACAATACAAAGACAATGAGCAAAGTCCACGAGCCACGAGGGCTCGGGGATCCTCTCCCAGCAGTGATGTGCGGGGGGCGGCGTCCGCCGTGTTGCACAATGGTGGATGTGAACTGTGGTGACCGTGTGGTCTATAAAAGGTGACAAGTGGGTAAAACTCTGCACCCTGGACAGCAACATCCACAACCTGTCGCTCCTGACATACGTCACCTGCCTTTACTCAGAAAAACATTCACTTTCCTTGTGGTTGACGAAGGATCAACTGGCTCCGTTCAGAGAGTCCGGCTTCCTTCAGATTGGTGTAAATGAGTACCAGGCGTGCTGCAGAAGGTGTATGCACAATGCTGGCACCGGTATAAATCAAATCCACTGGATTTTCGTCCCACAGAGGTCCACACAGAAGTCTACAGAATGTGACTTTTACCTTCAATGGGGCACAAAAAAAGCACTAACACAACAAAGACAACAAAGACCCACAGCACAGAATATTACAGGATAGAATAAACCATCCATAGACCCCTCAAATTTGACACAAGTAAAATCCTTTGCGCCGTAACCTGATCATCTTTTGATTTTAAGCAGAGTATGCAAGCCATTTTGACTCCTTAAAAAAGCTGATGAAATTGTACAGGGATGTTGGAAATCCATGGAGATAGCAAAATGAAAGAAAATTTTCATCCCTGTTGATGCCCTGACCACAAGCCTCTGGGAGGCCGCCGCGGCAGGAGAAGCGCCCGGGAGGCCGCCGCGGCAGGAGAAGCGCCCGGGAGGCCGCCGCGGCAGGAGAAGCGCCCAGGAGGCCGCCGCGGCAGGAGAAGCGCCAGGAGGCCGCCGCGGCAGGAGAAGCGCCCGAGTTTTATGCACAAGTGCCCCACCAATGTATCCCCTTTGCTCTGATTTACCCGCCACTCCTCTGCTATCAATCAGAGCAGTGGAGTGGCTGGCAGGGTGTTCAGTGCAGGGTCCTGTACCCTGCGGATGAGGGGATCAGTACCATATTTACTTTTGGTTACAGTGTCAGGGGGATTAAATTTGGGATTACTCACTTACTCAATTGCAAAACTGATGACAGACTAAGAAAAATAAATGTAACCAGGTCTTCTAAAAATAACACGCAAGGAGCCTCAGACCATCTTGGCCAGATGGATTACCCACATTGCTTCCCTGGTCACTTAGTCATTTGAAGTAAAATAATTTCTAAAAAGTTCAATTCCCCATACACTCCCTTCATTCAGATCCTGTAAAATATAAAAAAGGGGGGGGGACAAGAGGCGCAATAGTGCCCTATCATTAGTGACACTAGTTGTAGTGTGGTGGTGCTATGGAGCCGTCACCTGGTCCAGTTGTGATCCCACAACTGGTTTGAAGGCGTTTCGGAATCAATGTTCCAAGCTGCTGCTGGACCTCCACCTACCACTGGATAGTGGTATGATCCAAGAAAAATGATGGGAGTGATGGTGTGCCACGGTCCGCGCTGCTCAGGGTTCAGAAAAAAACTCACCAATTTGTGAGTTTTTTCTGAACCCTGAGCAGCGCGGACCGTGGCACACCATCACTCCCATCATTTTTCATTCAGATCCTCTCTCATCACTCGGTTGTAAAAGTCCATGTATATGAAAGGATTAATACTCTGCAGAGTGGTATGAATCAGTAAGTAATAAGGTAGCTGTAAAAAGTTCTGTAGGCCCATATTACACGTCTATATGCTTGTTCCACCAATCGTTGTAGGCAATCTCCACTAGAATTGTCCTTCCACCATTAGACAGACATATAGGGGGTCCTAGAAAGGAGACCCCCTTACCAATTGCTCAAAACCTCTTTTGAAAAATGTGCAATTGAGCGGACAGGTCCACACCAGTCTTGCCTGAGCGCCCACACAGAGGGGGGTACAGATAAAGTGCAGAGGATAGAAATCCCTTGCGGATGCTTTTACTTTGCTCTGAATGTAGACTCCAATTGTGCTACACTGCCTGTCTGCCTCCTGACATACCAATAATGCAAGAACCAGGAGAAATCGTGGATAAATGCCGTCCTGCGGTCACACACACATAGGTCCAGAGGCAGTAATAACGAGAAATGGAGATTTATCCAAAGCGTTTTGAAGCCCATCGCGGCTTATTCAGGAAATTCACTGGTGAACTTCCTGATGAAGCAGGGACACACTTCAAATCGCTTTGTAATGATGACCATTTCTCATTATTTCTGCCTCTGGACCTATTTGTTGACAGCAGGACGGCATTTATCCACGATTTATCCTGGTTCCTGCACATTAGGTTTACCATTGTGCATGTGGATCCTGCAGCAGCTGTAATTTCGCTTTGATATTCGTTGTGCATCACAACTTTACAAGGTGAGCGACTGGCTCTTTTATCCTTTTTCTGTCTATATTTGGCAAGACCCTACCGATATTGTGCTTCTTCATCCACAGTTTATTGTTGTCCTGACATACCTAAGCTCTGCTACATGGCCAGTATGTGCCTCCTGACACACCAACCTGTGCCACCTTACTGGACCATGCTACATGGCCACTGTGCGCCTCCTGACACCAACCTGTGCCAACTTACTGGACCATGCTACATGGCCACTGTGTGCCTCCTGACATACCAACATGTGCTACCTTACTGAGCTATGCTACATGGCCAGTGTGTGCCTCCTGACATACCAACCAGTGCCACCGTACTGGACCATGCTACATGGCCAGAGTGTGCCTCCTGACAGCAACCTGTGCCACCTTACTGAACCATGCTACATGGCCAGTGTGTGCCTCCTGACAGCAACCTGTGCCACCTTACTGGACCATGCTACATGGCCAGTGTGTGCCTCCTGACAGCAACCTGTGCCACCTTACTGGACCATGCTACATGGCCAGTGTGTGCCTCCTGACACCAACCCGTGCCACCTTACTGGACCATGCTACATGGGCAATGTGTGCCTCCTGACATACCAACATGTGCTACCCTTACTGAGCTATGCTACATGGCCAGTGTGTGCCTCCTGACATACCAACCAGTGCCACCGTACTGGACCATGCTACATGGCCAGTGTGTGCCTCCTGACAGCAACCTGTGCCACCTTACTGGACCATGCTACATGGACAGTGTGTGCCTCCTGACAGCAACCTGTGCCACCTTACTGGACCATGCTACATGGCCAGTGTGTGCCTCCTGACAGCAACCTGTGCCACCTTACTGGACCATGCTAC
The DNA here is from genome assembly GCA_033576535.1 of Allobates femoralis. Taxonomy (NCBI): domain Eukaryota; kingdom Metazoa; phylum Chordata; class Amphibia; order Anura; family Aromobatidae; genus Allobates; species Allobates femoralis. The sequence goes on from JARQOC010000009.1 coordinate 82,844,539, forward strand.
ATGGCCAGTGTGTGCCTCCTGACACTAACCTGTGCCATCTTACTGGACCATGCTACATGGCCAGTGTGTGCCTCCTGACATACCAACATGTGCTACCCTTACTGAGCTATGCTACATGGCCAGTGTGTGCCTCCTGACATTCCAACCAGTGCCACCTTACTGGACCATGCTACATGGCCAGTGTGTGCCTCCTGACAGCAACCTGTGCCACCTTACTGGACCATGCTACATGGCCAGTGTGTGCCTCCTGACATACCAACATGTGCTACCCTTACTGAGCTATGCTACATGGCCAGTGTGTGCCTCCTGACATACCAACCAGTGCCACCTTACTGGACCATGCTACATGGCCAGTGTGTGCCTCCTGACAGCAACCTGTGCCACCTTACTGGACCATGCTACATGGCCAGTGTGTGCCTCCTGACAGCAACCTGTGCCACCTTACTGGACCATGCTACATGGCCAGTGTGTGCCTCCTGACAGCAACCTGTGCCACCTTACTGGACCATGCTACATGGCCAGTGTGTGCCTCCTGACAGCAACCTGTGCCACCTTACTGGACCATGCTACATGGACAGTGTGTGACTCCTGACAGCAACCTGTGCCACCTTACTGGACCATGCTACATGGCCAGTATGTGCCTCCTGACATACCAACCTGTGCCACCTTACTGGACCATGCTACATGGCCACTGTGCGCCTCCTGACATACCAACATGTGCTACCCTTACTGAGCTATGCTACATGGCCAGTGTGTGCCTCCTGACATACCAACCAGTGCCACCGTACTGGACCATGCTACATGGCCAGTGTGTGCCTCCTGACAGCAACCTGTGCCACCTTACTGGATCATGCTACATGGACAGTGTGTGCCTCCTGACAGCAACCTGTGCCACCTTACTGGACCATGCTACATGACCAGTGTGTGCCTCCTGACAGCAACCTGTGCCACCTTACTGGACCATGCTACATGGCCAGTGTGTGCCTCCTGACACTAACCTGTGCCATCTTACTGGCCATGCTACATGGCCAGTGGTGTGCCTCCTGACAGCAACCTGTGCCATCTTACTGGACCATGCTACATGGCCAGTGTGTGCCTCCTGACATACCAACCTGTGCCACCTTACTGGACCATGCTACATGGGCAATGTGTGCCTCCTGACATACCAACCTGTGCCATCTTACTGGACCATGCTACATGGCCACTGTGCCCTCCTGACATATTAACCGTGCCACCTTACTGGACCATGCTACATGGCCACTGTGCGCCTCCTGACACACCAACCTGTGCCACCTTACTGGACCATGCTACATGGCCAGTGTGTGCCTCCTGACACTAACCTGTGCCACCTTACTGGACCATGCTACATGGACAGTGTGTGACTCCTGACAGCAACCTGTGCCATCTTACTGGACCATGCTACATGGCCAGTGTGTGCCTCCTGACATATCAACCTGTGCCACCTTACTGGACCATGCTACATGGCCAGTGTGTGCCTCCTGACATACCAACCTGTGCCATCTTACTGGACCATGCTACATGGGTAGTGTGTGCCTCCTGACATACCAACCTGTGCCATCTTACTGGACCATGCTACATGGACAGTGTGTGCGCCTCCTGACATAACCTGTGCTACCTTACTGGATTATGCTACATGGCCAGTGTGCCTCCTGACACACCAACCTGTGCACCTTACTGAACCATGCTACATGGCCACTGTGCCCATCCTGACATATTAACCAGTGCCACCTTACTGGACCATGCTACATGGCCACTGTGTGCCTCCTGACATATCAACCCCTGGCACCTATACTACATGGCCTCTGTGGCTACTGAGCACCTCTTGTAAGGATTAGGCCTGTGGTTGAAAGATCAGTGGGGTCTCAGGACCCAGACCCCAATAATTTGTTTTATATATATACAGGCATTCAAATGTGTTTTGTATGTTCTTGTAACATGATGTACTGCATAGTTACTCAAACATTCAAGTATTGGGACTCAGGCAGTGTTTTCCCGAAATCAACTTTTCAGCCATTTAACGAACGTTTTGTTATAAACAACCCAAGAAGAAATGTAAGCAGAGCTGTGTGAGCGTCACCGGGTCTCAGACTCTACAATGACCTCTAACACAGATTCTGATTGCAAAACATGTGAACTCTGACCTGCATCTACTGTCGCCATAAACCACAAGGACGACTTTCATTATGTTATATGTCTCCAGGTTGGTGGCCTCTCTCTTACAGTCATCCAAAGATCACAAAATTGAGGAGGCCCCTCTGCCCCCCGACACTGCATAGATGCCACCAGGATGGCTTTATAGGTTCAGTTCACTTCAATCTGTTTCTTTAGTGCAGATATCTTTAGTTGTCACATATGTTAAGAACAATGAGATGCCATAGAGCATAGACCCTAATGCAGAACATAAATCAACAATGGTCACCGTCCCAAAGGACGACAACGGTCTCTGTTTCTACCTTTCAAGTGATCCGGTCACCTCTATAAAGCCACCCTGGCTATCACTACCTGTCCCTGCATCTTCCTATCACTATACTAACTATCCCTTTCTGCACTAAATGTACCGTGTGACTGGTGTAATAAAAGCTTTTTATCACTTACTCATTACTATGTTAATGATCCGGGGGGCTACTGTTGCTAGCCCCCCTGGGCGTTCTGTGTCCCATGGCCACCTCCTGTGTAGTTTATCATGCCCCGATGGGTATGATATTGACATCCAAATGCGCTCCTACCCCCCCCAGCCTGGCTCGCTCCGCTCTACAGAATGTCGGGTATGACGCCTAATGTGTCATTTCCAGTACTCCTCTGCTGTGCCAAGCTGGACTCTGGTTCTTAGCTAGGGGCATAACTACAATAGGTGCAGGGGTTGCGATCGCACCTGGGCCCTGCAGCCTAGGGGGGCCCCAAAAGTCCCTTTAGAAAACGACTAATACTATTAAAGATTTCCAATAATTAGGGGCCCCGTTGGACCTTTCGCATCGGGGCCCCTGGGCCTAAGGTTACGCCACTGTTCTTAGCTCTCCCTGTGCAGACACTCCTGCTCTTCTTCAGTTTCCTTCCAGACTCCAGGCCCATCCTCCTGCACCAATGTCATCTGTGCTGCATTTCTGGACCAAGGACTTTGAGCATCCCCCTTACCAGTAGAGGCATCATAAGGTATAGCTATACAAATACAGCTTCTGCTAGTTAAGATCTTTTGACAATATACATATATCTTTTCAGAAGTAGTCATGGGACCATGAATGGAATATTGTAGATTTGTATTTGGAGTGTTAGGGTGTGAGATGCTATAAAACTTCCTTGCAAATCCTTTAAAGGGGAACTCCGAGGAGAGAAAACATTTTAGAATAGTTCCAGTCCTGCTACTGATAAAGCAGAGCTGGGCACTACAGTTCTAGGATCTAGAGATAGCTTATAATTCAATGAAATCATACCTGCACCTCAGCTCTGACCCCCCCCCCCCTCATGGGACAGAGAATTTCAGCCTGGCAGCTTCATGCAGCAAGGTGTGCGGGTGCGTGGACCCTGGGGGCTCCAGGATCATCCTACATCCAGCCCCATCACAATTCTGTATAGGGAGGGGTCGTGGCAGGGGGCATGGCATCCAGCCCCATGCTCATAGTACAATCTTGTCCCTGATATACCATCCTATGTGACACGGGGGGGGGGGGGGGTCAGGTTTGAAATAGCAATCATGTAGCCTAGCAGATACAGTAGAGGATCACAGCATGTATTTGTATGATGATGCATAATGTGTACTGTTATTGGAGGCTAGGAGCACAGGCAAAACACTACACTGAGATTCAGCGCTGCATGGTCTCCCCTCCACTATAGGAATATGGTGCTTCCTGTCACCTGAAACTTTCCATGGATCATTATCATCACTCCTCAGTGACACTCACAGCAAGGCATCAAGAGTATGCAGCATCTGTGGTATGGATAAACCCCAAAGTTTCATTATTCCTTTATCTGTTGCTTATACTGTGCACCAAACATATTGGGCTTAAAAATATCTTTCCATAATTATCTTTCACATGTCTGTGTATTTATCTATAAATCTGTATATCCTATATCTTATGTATTCATCATCCACCATCGATCTATTTATATTAAAATAGCATTTTTATACCTTTTAATAAATATTACAAGATAACAAAGGTGTGTACTATAAATGTGTGCCTAACAGATGCTGCAGACTATGGATGCCTTTTGACTGTCATTTAGGAGTGGCGATGATGATCCATGGAAAGTTTCAGGGTACAGGAAGCTACCATGTTCCTATGGGGGAGGGGAGAACACGCAGAGCTGAATCAATCAGTGTAGTGCTTTGCCTGTGCTCCTAGCATCACAATAACAATACACATTATGCATCATACAGCAGAGGATCACAACGTGTATTTGTATCTGCTTGGTGACATGATTACTATTTCAAGCCTGGCTCTCCTGTCACTTTAGGGTGGTATATCAGGGGCTGGTTTGTTTGGTGGGGCGGTGGCCACGCACCCTCCCTATACAGAAGTGTGAGGGGGTTAGGAATGTAGGATGATCCTGCAGCTCCCAGGGTCAACACCCCCGACACACCTCTTGTCACTGCTGTAGCATGACGGTGTCATGCTGAAATGTTATGTCTCGTGAGAGGAGAAGGGGGGGGGGGGGGGGAAGGGCTCAGAACTGGGAGCAGGTAAGATTTTATTGATTTATAAGCGATCTACAGATCCTACAACTGTATTACCCTGCTCCGCTTTATCATGTAGCAGGGACTGTACTAAAAAACTTTTTCTTTCCCCAAAGTTCCCCTTTGATGAGGATGCACGGAGCGGTTTATGGCAGATACGATTCTACATTTGTGTTCAGACTGAGATGTAAGCCAATACCAGTGACGGCCATAACGATCCTGGAGTCTCTATGAAGATGTGAGTAGGAAGGCTACTTTTCATGTTAGTTTGGCTTGAAGTTATTCTCTCTAGTCACATTTATATAAGTCTCACAGGGACAACCTAAATATAGATAAAAGATGATCTAAAAGCTCCACTGCAGATGCTGAGCCTCGCCTTCCAGGCATTATCTCACAAATCATTGGGTAATTTGGATGTCAGAACGTTCAACTACTAACATTTTTCACATTTTTTAAGTCATCATCCTGTTAAAATAAGGTTTCACTTATAAGCAGAAAAAAAGTGGATGGTGATTATAACATTCACCAGGAGCAAAAACACCGGTAAAACACACCGAAGGTGGAGAAGCTTCAAGGAAACCTGTGATTGGATTCACCCTGCTTGAACCACATGGAGCATGATCAGAGTGACTGCAGCCAGGTATGTCATACTGTGAAACGCAGCAGGAACAGAGAAAAACTGGCTTGTTAAGCGGACTGCCATGATTCCTCCCTCATTGGGGTTGGACGAAATTAGCAACTGTTTGCTGCACAAGGTTGTGACAAGCTGTCAGTTTGGCGAGTGACAGCTCAGCCGTCCAATCTAGTGGTAGGGTATGCAGAGCTGTCTGTGGGTAGATTGACAGCTAAACAGTCCAATCTGACTGGAAGGTGTTAAGCTTCTGAAGGTGTTCCCTGTTTTCTGTGATTGCTAAGCTACTTAGCTGAGCAGACAGTCCCAGATCACTTCCAGTCATAGCAACTTGCTCATTGGTGCACATTGGCCTCGCTTACCTGTGTTCTGTGTTGTGCTTTATTGCTGCCAGACCTTTTGATCTCCTCTGACCACCTGTTTGCCTTACCCCTTTGCACGGAGCTACTATCCTCATGGTATTCTGACCCCAGACCGTGCTCTGACTACACCTTTGTCTATTATCTTAGTTCACAATGTGCCCTCCTGGTATCTGAACGTGAAACGTTTGACTACCCTGCCTCATGCCTTGACTGTGTAGTGTCTCATTATGACTGGCAAGTGATCTGGGACTAACTGCCCAGCTAAGTAGCTGGGCAATCACAGAGAACAGGGAACTCCTGAAAAATCATAACACCTCCCAAACTCAGATTGGACAGCTGAGCTGTCACTCAAACCAACAGCTCAGCCAGACTCTGATTCCATAGTGCAACAAAGGGTCACTTATTGCGTCCAAGACCACTGAGTGGAGGAATATTGACACAAGCCAGGGACTATTCATGCAATGTCTATGGGACCAACAAAAACAGCCAATGCATGATGAATCTGATGAATCAGGGTCTGCCTCTGCAAAGTCTAAACCCTTGCCCCCTCAAAAAGTGCATTATCTCATTAGTGTTTCATAGAATTCACTGCTGTGAAAGTTATTAAAAAAAAAAAAAATCAAACATGAAAATCCATATAAAAATGTATCAAATCCATTACAATAATGAACATTAAAGCAGTGGAAAACATGAGAAGGCCTGAGCCTGTGTGTGTGGGGGGGATGGATCTGACTCATTGCGGCATCCAGCGCACATTCATGAGCTGCCTCTATTCACATCCAGTATGAGGGACACACTGAGCCTCTGTCTTTATCACTTAGATATACAGTTTGATTAATAAAGAACGTTTCAATGAGAGATCAGCAAGTTTCACACAACGGAGACAATTGTGCAACAAAACAAAACAAAAAATGTCATATGCAATTCCGGACATAAGAAAAGTTCTCTGTAAGGCAGGGGTGGGGAACTCCAGTCCTCAAGTGCCACAAACAGTGCATGTTTTCAGGATTTCCTTAGGATTGCGCAGGGCTTGGAATCATCACCAGTGCAGGTGATTATGTTATCACCTGTGCAATACTAAGAAAATCCTGAAAACATGACCTGTTGGCAGCCCTTGAGGACTGGAGTTCCCCACCCCTGCTGTAAGGGGAGGCGAGCGAGAAAAAGGGTTTATCCTTTTCTACATAATAAAACTAAACTCCAATTCTTCTAAACTGATCTCAAGGAAAGAACAAACCTTATCCTGAACCCGTCACCCCAAACGGGCTGGACTCATTCCTGCACAGCGGCCTTTTGTTTGTTTATTTTTAGGTGTTGGTTCCTTTTGATTTGCAGCAAATTCTTCTATAGAGCATCACTGCAGCATTATTTGTAAGCCTCCTGTCATAATATGTATAAACATTTACTCACTTATATGGCGCCATTAGTTCCACAGCGCTTTGCATACATCATCATCACTGTCTCCATTGGGGCTCACATACTCACCTTCACACTCACAAGTACCTTAAAAAATTCACTTCTGCTGCAGAAGAACCTGTGGTGATGTCACGATCATGTGACCATTACGATCACTTGGTCGTGACACCTCCACAGGTCCTTCCACAGCATATGTGAATTTCTGCAGGCGCTTCAGTGATATGAATATATTATTTCAACCCTCCCACGCATTGACAATGGAAAAAAATGCAGAAAAACGCATGCATTTTGTGGTGCGTCTTTCTGACACGGGCTGCAGTTTAGCAACGTTTTGATGCAGAAAATGTTGCTACTTTTTGGGGGGCAGAAATTTTCTGCATCAAAAACACTGCTAAACTGCAGCCTGTGTCATAAAGATGCACCACAATGTGTGTTTTAATGCATTTTTATGTGGTTTTTGGTCATGATTTTTCTCACTATTGTCAATGCGTGGGAGGGCTGAAAAAAATGCACCAAACAATAGACACGCTCATTCTTTTGTCCTGACCACAAACTGCACCTAAACTGCAAGGGAAAAAAAAAAAGCATCATTGGCACAACACTTCAGAATTCTAATAGACATTTGTGGGAAAAGGATAGGCATGCAGTTTTGGTGACAAAAAAAAAAAAAACGCATAAAAAAATGCACCGTTGGCACAAGGCCTAAGGTCAGGTTAACACACGTAAGGTTTTGCTCCAGCAAAAACGCAGAAGACCTTAGGGAGTGTGTCTGGGTGCGTCAAGGTTCCTTTAACTCCAGATTTCTTCTCAGGAAAAAACTTGTTTTCTGCTGCATTTTTGGTTGCTGCATGTTTTCAGCGTTTCAGCCATAGAACCATGCCAAAAACACAGAAAAAAATTGACAGCTCATTCTTTCAAAAACGCAGCAAGACATATGGTGTTGACACTTTCTGCAGAGAACAAAAACCAATGTGTGTGGACAGCTTTCTCCCAGAATCACATAAGGTTTGCTGGAAACCAAAAATCCAGGTGTAGATTAACATAAAACCAAGGCAAAACTTGAGCCCAAAAACCCAGTAAAAACGCACTGTGTGAACATAGCCATAGGGCTATAAAGCAAAGCAAGTGCCTTACAGGCTCTGAGATACTGAGTGCAATCATACCTTTACTCCAATGATTACATGTATGATTGCAGAGAAAGGTGTCATCAAACTTCTGGTTAACAGGGCAGCAGATGATTGATGTGTTCACTATTTGGAGCGTTTTTTTCACTCTTTTTTATTTTTACTCCTTTCAGCTGTAAGCCAACCCCACCCCCTTATCTCTACTTTTAGTTTCTGGCTCCTGCGCACTGTCACTGTGCTCCAGACACAGGGGGCCTGACAAATCTGAAAGTAGAGATGAAAGGGGGTAGGGGTGGGGGTGGGTTTGGCTTAAAGCCAAAAGGCATACCCACAGAGGAGTAATAAAAAAAAACAATCCCAAATAATGACGTGGTGCAGTACACATCAATCATCTGCTGCCCAGTTTTCCAGAAGTTTTATGGCACTTTTCTCTCATTCAAGGATAGGTATGATTGCATTCAGGCACTCTTTTTACTTTAAAGCCCTAAATCCTTCTGGTTGGTTCCCTTTAAACATGCTGGATGAACCGTGGATGTGGCTACACAACCTCAATGGTAAACTAGAATATATCGCTACTGTCTGGCCAGATCCCAGAAAACAGAACCAGGAGATTTCACTGTATAGATTAGTTTTGTAAAAAATTGTGGGTATAGGAAATAGGGAAGCAGACAGTTCTGTCCGTGATTCTGTCGAGGATCATGGTAAACACAACAGGCAATTACCACAAAAAGTGATTTCAGCATCCTAAAGGAATAGAAGGACTCCTCCACCCCAGAGGATGGAAACATTGTATCAGATCCGTCACCAAATAAAAAGAGTTTGTTTTCAAAACAAAGAAAATGGAAACAACTAAAATTTAACCCCTCGGGGGCACATTAGTGCTCATTTCTCTCGCTCTAGATTTTTCCAAGAGCCAGAACTTTCTTATCTTTCCAATGATACTGCTGTATGATGACTTGATTCCTCCATTGTTTTATTTTTTTTTTTTTCCTCGTTCAAGGGGAGGATGAATTGTTTTATTGATGTTCACAGTGCGAAAAAGACACCGGGCTTTGTTCTACGGCTCAGTGTATAGTGATGCAAATATTGAGGGGTTTCTTTATCAAATCAATCAGGGTAATGCAGCTTTTTAATTGATTCCTTCCATTTTTCGGAGTAATAAAACAAAACGTAATTCTGACAGGCCAAATTTTTTTTTTTACTATTTACTAGACGGGGCCTGATTCTATGGCATCAAGTGTTTCTAGAGCTTGTGCGATTATATATTAGTCCAACTACTCCTGCTACTACGGTAATTGCAGCCACCGAGGACGACAGGGGAGCCGCTGCACAGGGTGGTTGTGGGTCAGCAGGTGCTGCTGCTGCTCGCCATCCCCACCATTGTGCACTGTCTCATTTCCCCCCTGTGCGACATCTCTTTCCCCTTGTGTGCTGTGTCCTTCTGTGCACTCTGTCCCCCCCATTGTGTGCTGTCTCTTTCCCCGTGTGCTCTGTCCCCCATGCACCTCTCCTCATTGTGCTGTCTCCCACTCTGCGCTCTCTGTCCCCCCGTTGTGCACTCTCTCACTCACCCCTATGCGACGGCTCTTTCCCCCTGTACGTTGAGGAGTCGAGGCCCCGGCCTGTACTCCAGAGTGGAACACAAATAGAAGTACAGCGGCAGGATGGGTCCACCCCAAGGGTAAGACGAAGTGGATCCAGGTGATAATGAACACTTGTGCTGCGGCCAGTGTCCTAAACAGCATGTGGACCCCCCCAACACAGATGTCCTATAGGTGGCGCTGTTTTCTTTGACTGATCAACCAAACTTATGAGCTTCTTCACATTCCAGTTTAACTATAATTTACATGATTGTCCTATAGGGGGCACTGTTTTCAGGATAAACTTACACATAGGCACAGATTGGATAGGGCCTTTATATAGTAAATAGGCTGAAAAGAGAAAGGAAGGGGGGGCGCAATTTAAAGGTTTTTTTTTTTTATATCATTTTAAACTTTTTAAAATTTCTAGGTTATTGTTTAAAGATGCATTTTAAAGCACACTTTATCTAGTTGGGTCGATTTTCCCCCGCTCCATGCCACACACAAACCCTGCCCTTCCTGACTATATGAATGTTGAGGACATGCTATGCCATACACACAATTCCCACATCCCGTGCAGTGGCGCCTCACTGTGCCCTATTGAACAGGCAGTGATTCCACTTACAGGCGAGAGATGTCAGGCACTGTGCGGCGAAGATCTCGCGCCTGCACAGTGCAATCACTGGCTCTTCAATAGGACACAGTGAGGAGCCACTGCGCAGGAGCGAGACTTGAGAATTGTGTGAATGACGTTGCTTTGTCATCCACTTACACACAGTTAAGAGGGGCATAAAAGAAACTAGCACATGGCGCGGGACAGAATAAAACTCATTTTCTGAGGTGCAGGGGGACGTCTGGAGTTATAAAGGGGTTGCAGGAGCAGGGTTTACAACCCCCCAAAACTGGTGACAGGTGCAATTTAATGATAATGAATAGTTTAACTGCCACATTAAATAAAATATTTGCATACCCTCGAATGTTGACTAAGTGTAATTTGTCATTTTTACAGCACAATCCCTTTATTGCTCTTACTTCTGCCTTGCGCTGTAATGTCAGGGTTTTATAGGAGTATGGAGCTGATTCTCATACAGACCAGGCTTCGGTAAGTACCCAGCACCATGAAAACACCATCAAGGCCCCACTTGCGTCTGAGGAGGGCGGGTATTATCATCAGGATCCTCAAAATGTTTGTTACAGCACTGGTATTGATGACAGTTTTACTTTTTTTTTCACCTACCACCCAGCAGTGTAAGGCCCCTTTCACATCAGCTTTTTTTCAAATCACGGTGATGCGGTGAAAAAAACGCATCTGCATGAATTACCGCATACCGGCTGGACTTGCGGCACGGTTGCGGCAAGCCCCATACAATGTATAGGCGGGCTTGCGGCAGGTGTGGCAAGTGCGGCTTTGGCACTTGCAGCAGGGGCGGCCGCGAAAAAAACCGCACCATCGCGCCACACCCTGCCGCAAGCCCGTCTATACATTGTATGGGCTTCCGCAACCGTGCCGCAAGTGCAGCCGGTATGCGGTAATCGCGGCAGATGCGTTTTTTTCACCGCATCTGCCGCGATTTGAAAAAAATGCTGATGTGAAAGGGGCCTAAGCTGAAGAAGGGATAGACATTAGGGCCTTAACTAGGCTGATTTCCTATCTTGTATTAGTGTTTTCCTGTTTTTTGGACTCTTTGCCTCTTGATTTTGTACCTTGCTGCCATCTTGGTTTTGACCCGACTCCCTGACTGCGCTATCAGATCCTGATTTTATCCTTTTTTCTGACCTCCCGGCTTTGACCTTGCTTGGCGACTTTCCTGTCTCTGGACTTGGCCCTTCCATAGGCAGCAATCTCCTGGACCCGGTTGTTGTAAATCCAGATCCCTGTATAGAGGGTAAAGGGTGTCAGGATTTGTGCCTAGTCTGTCCGAGACAACCCTTGTGTGCCTGTAGCCTCGGACGGGCGTCACAGCTGCTTGCTGCAATCTCTCTTGGTGTCTTTGCTGCTAGAGATCGATTACATTTGACATCAGACAGTGGACAGCAAGTTACACAGAAGGTTGACACCTCGTGGTCGGCACTTTGAACAGATTTTATGGGTAAAAACAAACCTTTAAATTAGCAATTTACATTGTCTGCTTATCTCATCTATCAAATGAGATCAAATTGTAAGAAATGACAGAATTGTCCATCATGTGGTTTTTTAGAACAGATAACTGCTAGGGTCCAAACTTAAGCATGTCAACATAATTAACCCTAAAATCTATGTATTAGAACTGCAAACACAAAACATTAGATAAAAAATAAAGTGCACAGCAAGTGGGGAAGAAAGGGGTATGCCCTACAAATACACTCCCTCCTATCCCCTACCTTATAGTGGAGGTCTGCCCCCTGATTATTCGTTATGGTGCCCCCACTTACCAATGGCCGTCTCCAGGCACGGAGCATGGGTCAGAGTCCCTGTATTGGGTATGTACCAATAGGTCATGGATATCACTGTTTATTAGCACGGCTTGACACACTGTTGAAAAGTTGCTAATTTGAGCAACTAAGTCCTGCATTTAGTGACAGGGATTAACCAGGTGACGGCCTACAAGAGTGGGGGCGCCATACCGATAATCTAGGGTGCTGACCCCCACATGTAGGTAGGGTACATCTGTCAGGGATCGCTAGCCCATATTTTAACCACTTGGGTGCACAGCGAGTATTGGCTGTCCCCTTAGTTAATTATATACTGCCCTGTCTGCACATTGGTGAAAGTGAGCGCTGTTTCTTACTTGCAGGGTCAGTGAGGGCAGTTGGGACAACCATCGGTGAGTGGGGGCATCATAACAAATAATTAGGGTGCAGACCTTCACTGCAAGGTAGGGGATAGGAGGCAGTGGATCTGTAGGGCATATCTCCTTTCCCCACTTGATGTGCACTGTCGTTTTTATCTAATGTTTTGTTGTGAATTTGCAGTTCTAACAAATTGATTTTAGGGTTAGAACTGCCCATCACTAAGCGGTTGGGTGCGAGGCTCACAACATTGACAAGAAAAAAAATAATTGGTCCAATTTTTATTCCTGCACGTCAGATGATTTGATCAGCTGATATGTGCAGCTAACAGTACCAATCGGATCTGAGATGCGCTTGGCAATATTAATTCTTAATATCGCGCTGTCAATCACTGATAGCGCAATGTAAAGCACCGCAGTGGTGGGGAGCTGATGACCCAGATGCTGTCATGAATCAATTCCAGCCGGCGATACTCGAATGACAAAAAGTGATCATTTGTGCTGTGCAGAGGGATGGTGAAGCAACTGTCTACATGACACAAGCAATCGCACTGTGTAGTCCTGAGGCGCCCTAAAGGTACCATTACATGGCATGACGTCGGAATGACTGCAACAATCTTGAAGGGCGCGCGGTTGTTTCCGACATAGTTTTGACAACATTGGTGAGATGCCACACGTCTAGATATCATGGACAACTCACCAACGATGTGAGCAGGGATCGTTCGCAAACCCCACGAACGATACCTGCTCATTGGTGTGAATGTGCGAAGTCGTCCACAACATAGTTATCGCGGTGTCACAGAACGATGCAGCAGGTTGCTGGAGTTGAGATCGTCAGGTTTTCCAACATGTTGGTAAACCTGTCAACTCCGATCCAACGATTTATCGTAGCAACTTGCCAGAGTCACACGCAACGAGGTCGCAACGACGTCGCTGAGACGCCTCCAAACCAGTGATGTATCAGTGATGTTGTGCCTGTGTGACGGTACCTTAAGAGGCTATGTAAAATAAAGAAAGTTTAAAAAATAAAGTAAGTTCAAAACACCCCCCTTTTACCCTATTGGAAATAAAATTAACAAAAAAAACCCCACACATTTGGTATCGCCACATTAAGAAATGTCCGATCTACCTAAATATAAAATAGATTAATCAGATTTGTAAACTATGTAATGGAAAAATAGTCCAAAAACAAGAATTGAGTTTTTTTTGTTGCCGCTACATTGCAAAAATATGCGATAATTGGCGATCAAAACAGCGCATCCACCCAAAAATGGCATCATTAGAATCATCTCAAGCCGCAAAAAACAAGCCTCACACAGCCCCAGACCCTGAAAAATGAGAACGCTACGGGATGTGGAAAATGGCAACAACCAAGCGATATTCTTTTTCTTTAGAAACTTCTGATTTTTTTCACCACTTAGTTAACAGTAAAATATACGTTTGGTATCTATGAACTCGTACTGACCCAAGGAATCATACCGACATGTCAGGTTTACCATATAGTGAACATGATGAATAAAAAAAAATCCAAATAATGGCATAATTTCACTTTTTTTTGCAGTTTCAACATACATGGATTTTTTTCCCCATTTTCCAGTACCCTATATGGTAAAATAAATTATGTCATTCAAAAGTGCAACTCTATCCTGCAAAAAACAAGCACCAATACATCTATATTAATGGAAAAATAAAGTTATTTCTCTTGAAAAAAAGTGATGGGAAAAATAAAAATCGGAAAAACATCCGGGGGTGAAGGGGTTAATGATGAATATATGGAATGGTCTCGCCAACATTGTCTGGATACACCTTTCTCATCCACTCAGCAGGTCTGTTTGGGTCACTGACCCTATACACTATATAAAATAGAGCTCCTAGGTGTTCCACAATGACTCCTGCCCTTACAGGGGCAGTAACATCTCTGTCCTCGTAGATACCCATATGGTCTCCCTGTATTTGTCCCTAACACATTGGGACGAATACAGTTTGAGCATAGGGTATTGAAGACTGTTTTAGTCACTGTGTTGCTATATATTACTAAGTGACTATTTTTTTACGTAGGTGAACATCTTTGCTGCTTTAACAAACAACACGGATAAGAGAAGCACAGTTGCCTTTTCTTGTTTAACCCTTAGAGCATGCTTCCTCAGCTTAAAGGGAACCTGTCACCTAGATTTAAGCCCCTACACTATCACTACCTCTGAGCTAAAGGGGCCCTATAAAACAGCAGAAAAATAACTTATAAGGCTGGCTTCAGACTTGCGGACCTCCGCAGCTCCAGCGGAGGGGATCCGCAAGCTGACCGCAGCCCCTATGTTTATAATGAGAACGCACGGTGCTGCGCAGGTCTGCGCATGACTGTGCGCTCCCACTCACTGCGACATGGTCGCATTCCTGGTGCGGACGAGAGTGTGTGATTTGTGCGCGGGCATCCACCAGCGTACAAATGACATATTGCAGTGGTCGGGAGCGCACGGTGATGCGCAGACCTGCGCAGCACCGTGCGTTCTCATTATAAAATAGGGCTGCGGTCAGCTTGTGGATCCCCTCCGCAGGACGCTGCGGAGGGTCCGCAAGTCTGAAGCCGGCCTAACTTACAGTAGTCCTTGAGGCTGGGGACTGGAAAGGCGGGCCCAAGCTCCATTCTGCCCCTCCTCGATGCTGCAGTGCAAGCCCCGCTGGGCGGCATTATTCTTTATTCATCGCCACTCCTCCATTTGGAATCTCCAGCCCTCTGTACACCTAATATGCACCGCCCCTACGTCACATCAGGCGCGGTGCATTATGGGGCCGATCACATGATCGGCCCCACTGCATTATGGGCTTGATGACGTGATTGGCCCATAATGCACTGGGGCCGCTCACGTGCTTGGCCCCATAATGCACCGCGCCGGATATGACGTAGCGGGCGGTGCATATTGGTGTACAGAAGACGGGAGATTCAAAATAGAGGGGCGGTGAGGAATAAAGAATAATGCCGCCCAGCGAGGTGTACGATGCACTATCAGGAGGGGCAGAATGGAGCCTAGGCGCCTTTCCAGTCCCCAGCCTCAAGGACTACTGTAAGTTATAGTTATTTTTCTGCTGTTTTATAGGGCCCCTTAAGCTCAGAGAGGGATAGATAGGGAGCAGCTAGGAAGGTGTAGGGGCTTAAATCTAGGCGACAGGTTCCCTTTAAACAGCAAAATCCTGCTGACAGATTCCCTTTAATACGCAAGCACATACATTCATGTACATATGTGTACATATATTACATACAGACATGGCTGAAAGTGTTGGCACCTTTGAAATTGTTCCAGAAAATTAGTATTTCTTCCAGAAAGTTATTACACGTTTTGTCATAAACATGTTTATTACCTTTGACTGTATTTGAACAGTACAATAAAAACAAAACAGGAAAAAAGGCAAATTCGACATAATTTTGCACAACTCCAAAAAATGTTTGAAGCAAAACTGTTTGCCTTTTTCCAAATTTGAGGTAAAATACTGTTTCCAAGCAGCGTTGGATGCTGGTGCACCCTATCGTCCCCCTTGTAGGACGAGTTAACAGGTAGTGGGGCACATATGGTCAAAATCGCACAACCTGAATGCAGTTATAATATCTAAGAGTGGAGAACGTTGACCTCAATCAACACTTCCATCGTATCATGTCTCTGTGTATAATAAGAACGAACTATCACAATCGTGACGTGTGTACAGTGCGGGAATTACACTGGGGCAGGAGAAGCTTTGGAACTTGTTTCATATGTAAAATCACTGAGGAAACACAGATAGTAAAAACTGATCAAACACTGATGAAGCTCAGACTGTTTCTTAAATATGTGAACAAAAAAAACTTACTGACGTCTGAATGAGGCCTTAATGGTCCCATGAAAGTTACTCCTCCCTCAAGGCTCATTTAGAAGAGAACAGACATGACTATAGGGTTCAGGTACAATACGTGAAAACCATGGATGAACATACGTTTGTGATTGATGCAGAAGAGGAGCAGCAGGGTGTGGATGTTCTCTACTTGCGGATTGTTTTTTGTAATCACTCGTTTGTTTTATGCAGCAATTTTTGGGGGCACATTTTTTTTTGTTTTATTTTTAACTTCACTAAATGCACATTTTTTTTCCCTTATTGTCGCACTGGAGTGATGCTTCAGTTTTAGCCCCCCCTCCCCCAGTCTTAGACTCACCTTCCGGCGGCTTCATCTTCTATCACCGCTGCTCCGGTCCATCTCTGTGATTTGTGACCTGCCAGCAGATCCTGTGTTTCAAGGAGCATGTCAGAGCTCACAGCTCAATGTAACTCTATGGGGCCTCGTTCTGGCTCTTGGAGATGGATTGAGCGCTTGTGGCGTAACTTTTGACTTCTGAACAGTAAGAAGCTGTGGGCACAAGGTGGCGCCGAAAAAGGATGAAAACACCGGAAGACGAGCATAAGACAGGAGGTTTACATGTAACGCGCCACTCCAGGGAGAAAAAAAAAAAGCTGTGGTGGTGCTGTAAACAATGAATAAAACACAGGAGTTTTTCTTTAATGCGACAGTGCTCATCCAGCACTCCAACAGGTGCCCTGGCGCCTGTGAAGCCTGCCATTGACTTGTACTCTTGTATTTTAGAGGCATCTTCAGAAAAGAAAACACCTGAAGAATGGTCGGGTCGCCTCTGAGTATGAAGCCGTTAAACAATCAAAAGTGAGAGGATACGAGCAAGTCCTTTTTACATGGAAATTAATGTGTTCATTCTTTGCAGCGTTTTCCAAGTCCTCAGGAGCCGCCAACAGTGCAGGTTCTCAGGATTTCCTTAGCATTGCAAAGAATATAATATACAACCCCTGGCAAAAATTATGGAATCACCAGGCTCGGAGGATGTCCATTGAGTTGTTTAATTTTTAGAAAAAAAAAAAGCAGATCCCAGACATGGCACAAAACTAAAGTAATTTCAAATGGCAACTCTCTGCCTTGAAGAAACACTAACAGAAATCATGATAAAAAAAAAAAAAAATGTACTAGCCAGTAACAGTTACTTTTGTAGACCAAGCAGGGGAAAACAAAAGTATGGAATCACTCAATTCTGAGGAAGTAATTATGGAAACACCCTGTAAATTTTCATTCCCAAAACTAACACCTGCATCAAATAAGATCTGCTTGTTAGTCTGCATCTAAAAAGGAGTGATGGTGGGTTTACATGCCGCGATATCGTTTCGATATCGCAGTACAATGGCGCGGGAGCGCGCAATTCGTGCACGTTCCTCCCGCATCGCATTGAATGTTTACACGCTGCGATCTCTGAATACAACGTCCGTGCGATGTCTCCGCCTCCCAACCCAGGATCGCATAGTTAACATGGGAGTGAATGGGTGACGTATCAAATCGCATCGTAATTGGCCATTTACACAGCACGATCCGGCTTCAATCGCTATGCAATATCGGGGCATTGAATAGCACGCTCATTCGATCCCCGATATCGCATTGACATCGTTCCTGCATCGCATTGGACGTTCACACCATACAACGCAGGAACGATATCGGGTCCAACGAGCGAACCACGTGACTTTTGATTGAAATTGTACTGCGATATCGCAACGTGTAAACCCGCCATAACACCTCAACAGAAATAAACAAGGTTACAATGGGCTAAGGAAAAGCAATCGTGGATGGTGGATGACTGAATGAAAGTCATATTCAGTGATGAATCGCCAATCTGCATTGGGCAAGGTGATGATGCTGGAACTTTTGTTTGGTGTCGTTCCGATGATATTTATAAAGATGACTGCCTGAAGAGAACATGCAAATTTCCACAGTCATTGATGATATTGGGCTGCATGTCAGGTAAAGGCACTGGGGAGATGGCTGTCATTACATCTTCAATAAATGCCCAAGTTTACATTGATATTTTGGACACTTCTCTTATCCCATCAACTGAACGGATGTTTGGGGATGATGAAATCATTTATCAAGATAATGCATCCTGCCATAGAGCATAAACTGTGAATCCTGAGAACCAGCACTGTTGGTGGCTCCTAAAGGCTAATTAATGTTGGGGACCTGTGGCTTAGAGGGTTATTAGTGACTCTCACTTCTGCATCGCCAGTTGAGGAGCATCAGAGAATCAATTCTGAAACTTTTTTGATTCACTTTTTTGACATTTCCTAGATCACTTCTTGCCTTCAGTAAATATTTACATACATAAAAAAAAAAAAGGCTCAAAATGTTCATAGAACAAATACATTTTATAGCTGAGAGTCTAAATCTAGGCAGTCACCTGCAGGTAAACAGTCTGGACCCTTCTGGGAGTTGTAGTGCAACCAGTTGCTGTGCCAGAGGCTGCTAACCCCTCAAACTAAAGGCCAGGTTACACGCAGCAATATCGCTACCGATATCGCTGTGACGTTGCAGCGACCTCGCAGTGATGTCGCTGCGTGTGACATGCTGCAGCGACCAGCTCACTGCGAAATGGCCAGGACCAATTTTTGGTCGTTGGTCTGCCACTGGGCAGCAAACATCGGCGTGTGCGACGCCATTCTAACCCGATGTGTTCCCTGGTACCCAGGGTACACATCGGGTTTCTAAGCAGAGCGGGCTGGTAGCCAGGGTACACATCGGGTTTCTAAGCACAGCGGGCTGGTAGCCAGGGTACACATCGGGTTTCTAAGCACAGCGGGCTGGTAGCCAGGGTACACATCGGGTTTCTAAGCAGAGCGGGCTGGTAGCCAGGGTACACATCGGGTTTCTAAGCACAGCGGGCTGGTAGCCAGGGTACACATCGTGTTTCTAAGCACAGCGGGCTGGTAGCCAGGGTACACATCGTGTTACTAAGCACAGCGGGCTGGTAGCCAGGGTACACATCGTGTTACTAAGCACAGCGGGCTGGTAGCCAGGGTACACATCGTGTTACTAAGCACAGCGGGCTGGTAGCCAGGGTACACATCGTGTTACTAAGCACAGCGGGCTGGTAGCCAGGGTACACATCGTGTTACTAAGCACAGCGGGCTGGTAGCCAGGGTACACATCGTGTTACTAAGCACAGCGGGCTGGTAGCCAGGGTACACATCGGGTTACTAAGCACAGCGGGCTGGTAGCCAGGGTACACATCGGGTTACTAAGCACAGCACGCTGGTAGCCAGGGTACACATCGGGTTACTAAGCACAGCACGCTGGTAGCCAGGGTACACATCGGGTTACTAAGCACAGCACGCTGGTAGCCAGGGTACACATCGGGTTACTAAGCACAGCACGCTGGTAGCCAGGGTACACATCGGGTTACTAAGCACAGCACGCTGGTAGCCAGGGTACACATCGGGTTACTAAGCACAGCACGCTGGTAGCCAGGGTACACATCGGGTTACTAAGCACAGCACGCTGGTAGCCAGGGTACACATCGGGTTACTAAGCACAGCACGCTGGTAGCCAGGGTACACATCGGGTTACTAAGCACAGCACGCTGGTAGCCAGGGTACACATCGGGTTACTAAGCACAGCACGCTGGTAGCCAGGGTACACATCGGGTTACTAAGCACAGCACGCTGGTAGCCAGGGTACACATCGGGTTACTAAGCACAGCACGCTGGTAGCCAGGGTACACATCGGGTTACTGAGCACAGCACGCTGGTAACCAGGGTACACATCGGGTTACTGAGCACAGCACGCTGGTAACCAGGGTACACATCGGGTTACTGAGCACAGCACGCTGGTAACCAGGGTACACATCGGGTTACTAAGCACGTGCTTAGCATGTTACTAAGCACGTGCTGGGCAGCAAACATCGGCATGTGTGACGCCATTCTAACCCAATGTGCTCCCTGGTAGCAAGGGTACACATCGGGCTTCTAAGCACAGCACGCTGGTAACCAGGGTACACGTCGGGTTACTAAGCACACCTGGTTACCACCTTTCTCCTGCTGAATACAGTAGCGGGAGCTAGACATCGTGGAAAAGAATAGTTTATATTCTTTTCCACGATGTCGAGGTTGTTACATGGGTCAGTGATTGCTGGCGAGATCTGCCTATCTGGTATCTCACCAGCGATAACATAGCGATGTTCCAGCGATCCTGATCGTTGGTCGGGTCGCTGGAACATCACGTGTAACCCTGCTATTCCACAGTCACTCTGAGACTCAGTTCACACGTCCAGTGATCGTGCTTAAGATCGAATCCAGCACACTCCATTGTGCAAACACAACTTTATTGTCTGTTTTTAAATAACAGATTTCTACAGGATCCATTTTTTTAAGATTGGATTCTATGCAGGACAGATCCAGTAACATCGCTATTTATCTTCCATGTGAAACTGATCCAGTAAAACAACGGATCCTTTACAAATGACACAAAAACGGAGGCTAAATAGTGATCAGGTAACGGATCCATTCTTCATAGACTACAATGTAAAAAAAAAACGGATCCGGCAGAAATCAATTTTTGCAAAATGGGCAAGAGTTGTGTTTGTACAACGAACACTGCTGGATCCGATCTACTGGACGTTTGTAGAAAACCACCAGCCTCGGAATGAGATGTATTTACTGCACAAATGATTCTCTATAGCAGCAGGATACTTTTTTCGCAAAATTGTTACAGAAAATTAAGTAGTAAATGGCCCAATTTTGTACAGTGACATCCAGGAAAAATAAAATAAAAATGTGATATGGTCTCTACAGCAGCAGAGGTCAGTGATCTGCTCACCGTCATGACCACCTGTATTCTTCATGTAGGAGATGGTTGTGGTGGTGGGGGGGTTACAGCCTTGCAGTCACATGCAGACTAGTTGCATCTGGTGTCTCTTAAATGAAGAGAGGAGAGAAGTGTAAATGTCTAGTGAGATGAGCTTGACTGTGCAAGCTGTGCTCACCTACAGGGATCCAGGAGAATCATGATGGTGTATTCACTGTACACAGTCACGGTGTGGCAGTCTGCGGTCACATACAGCATCTGCACACTTTTCTTCTAAATGGACAACCCCATTATAAGAAAATCAAAAGCGGGATATGAACTGGGTGATAAAGGAGAGAGAGATCCTGCACCTCTAACTTCACTCCCATGTGAGCAAGTGAGAGGAGCTGCAGATAGTGTGCACAACATATGGAGAATGGCCTCATCTGCATCATCAGCAGAAGTGAGTGGTGCTGGAAAATCCCATTAAGGGCTGCCAAGCCTTATGAACAGACACAGACTTCAGTGTATGGAGGAAGGAGGGTCCTGAAGTTGAAATTACTCATGTCTGATCTTTCTCTCCGCTGAGGTCATCGGCTTTACTCATCTTGGTTGATTTGGCAAAAGCAGTGATGTCATCGCAACTACAGAACATAAGCGCTGCAGACATTCACCGGGTCAGTGGTGACCCCAGCTTTACTCACCAGCTGGAGCAGCGGTGACAACACAACATGTGAGCCCTGCAGTCACCAGGGTCAGCATTAACCCTGGCATTACTCACTTGTCGCTGCCCCCCACCTTTGTTAATGCATCAGTGGTGATGTCATAACTACAATACATGAGCACTGCAGACAATCACCAGGGTCAGCAGTGACCAGAGCTTTACTCACCTGCCACTGCCTTTGTCAATGTGGCAGCAGCAGTGATTTCACACATACAGCATGTGAGTGCAGCAATCACTGGGGTCAGCGTTTTTTTTATATGTTGCCCCTCCTCCCCATCTTTGATGATGCAGCAGCACCAAAGCCACAACTGCAGACAATCACTGGGGTCATCTTTTCTTACATCCTGCTATCCTCCATCCATGCTGATGCAGCAGCAACACAACGACCACAGTGCGTGAGCGCTGCAGCCAGTCAGTGTCGGTGGTGACCCTGGTGATTGTTTGCAGCGCTCACAGCTTGTAGTTGTGATGTCTCTGCTGGTGAGGGAAGCTGGGGTCACTGCTGACCCTGGTGATTGTCAGCAGTGCTCACAGCTTGTAGTTGTGATGTCTCTGCTGCTGCGTCCGGTGAGTGCAGCTGGGTTCACTGCTGACCCTGGTGATCGTCTGCAGCGCTCACAGCTTGTAGTTGTGATGTCTCTGCTGGTGAGTGAAGCTGGGGTCACTGCTGACCCTGGTGATCGTCTGCAGTGCTCACAGGTTGTAGTTGTGATGTCTCCGCTGGTGAGTGAAGCTGGGGGTCACTGCTGACCCTGGTGATTGTCAGCAGTGCTCACAGGTTGTAGTTGTGATGTCTCCGCTGGTGAGTGAAGCTGGGGTCACTGCTGACCCTGGTGGTTGTCTGCAGTGCTCACAGCTTGTAGTTGTGATGTCTCTGCTGGCGAGTGAAGCTGGGGGTCACTGCTGACCCTGGTGATTGTCTGCAGAGCTCACAGGTTGTAGTTGTGATATCTCCGCTGGTGAGGGAAGCTGGGGTCACTACTGACCCTGGTGATTGTCTGCAGTGCTCACAGGTTGTAGTTGTGATGTCTCCGCTGGTGAGTGAAGCTGGGGTCACTGCTGACCCTGGTGGTTGTCTGCAGTGCTCACAGCTTGTAGTTGTGATGTCTCTGCTGGTGAGTGAAGCTGGGGGTCACTGCAGACCCTGGTGATTGTCTGCAGAGCTCACAGGTTGTAGTTGTGATATCTCCGCTGGTGAGGGAAGCTGGGGTCACTACTGACCCTGGTGATTGTCTGCAGTGCTCACAGCTTGTAGTTGTGATGTCTCTGCTGGTGAGTGAAGCTGGGGTCACTGCTGACCCTGGTGATTGTCTGCAGTGCTCACAGGTTGTAGTTGTGATATCTCCGCTGGTGAGTGAAGCTGGGGTCACTACTGACTCTGGTGGTTGTCTGCAGTGCTCACAGGTTGTAGTTGTGATGTCTCCGCTGGTGAGTAAAGCTGGGGTCACTGCTGACCCTGGTGGTTGTCTGCAGTGCTCACAGGTTGTAGTTGTGATGTCTCCGCTGGTGAGTAAAGCTGGGGTCACTGCTGACCCTGGTGATTGTCTGCAGAGCTCACAGGTTGTAGTTGTGAGGTCTCCGCTGGTGAGTGAAGCTGGGGTCACTGCTGACCCTGGTGATTGTCTGCAGTGCTCACAGGTTGTAGTTGTGATGTCTCCGCTGGTGAGTGAAGCTGGGGTCACTGCTGACCCTGGTGATTGTCTGCAGTGCTCACAGGTTGTAGTTGTGATGTCTCCGCTGGTGAGTAAAGCTGGGGTCACTGCTGACCCTGCTGATTGTCTGCAGTGCTCACAGGTTGTAGTTGTGGTGATGTCTCTGCTGGTGAGTGAAGCTGGGGTCACTGCTGACCCTGGTGATTGTCTGCAGAGCTCTGGTGCTATAGTCATGACGTCATCACCACTGCATCAACAAGTGATGAGGACTGTGCACAAGGTGACAAGTCACATAAATAAGTCGCCATGTTTACAGATAATAACACATAGTCACATGATCACAACCAAAACCGCAGCGTGCCCCAGAGCAGAGAAGCCGCAGGTGTGAACGGTGACAGGAGACCCTGCAGGCTCACAGCCGGAGCTCCGCCCACACAGGACGTCCTGCACCTGAGGGTGACGTCCCGCCGTCAGGTGTCCCCGGTCTTCCTCCCCCAGTGTCCTCCGCCCTCCTCCCCGGTGTTACCTGCCCTCCTCGGCCGCCTCCTCCTCTTCCCTCCATCCTTCTCGGCTCCAAAACTCTTCTACAACAACTTCGACCTCTCTTCCGCGAACCAGCGCGACACTTCCGGCGCTGGCCCCGCCCACAGACACGGGATGGCCCCGCCCACGGGCACGGCGCTTCAGGGTTTCCCAGGCTTCCGACAGCCAATCAGGAAATAGCAGGGCATTGACCTCGCACGAGATGCGAGGGCGGGAAAAGTGGGCGGAGATGCCGGCAAGAGTGACAGAGGGCTCAGCCAATCAGAAGGCCGGATGAAAACGCCGCGTCGTTGTGTATGTAAAAGTGCGTCACCTGTGCTGAGCCGGGGGCTGTAGTCAGGGAATAGAGCTGCCGGGGGCTGTAGTCAGGGAATAGAGCTGCCGGGGGCTGTAGTCAGAGGATAGAGCTGCCGGGGGCTGTAGTCAGAGGATAGAGCTGCCGGGGGCTGTAGTCAGAGGATAGAGCTGCCGGGGGCTGTAGTCAGGGAATAGAGCTGCCGGGGGCTGTAGTCAGGGAATAGAGCTGCCGGGGGCTGTAGTCAGAGGATAGAGCTGCCGGGGGCTGTAGTCAGGGGATAGAGCTGCCGGGGGCTGTAGTCAGTGGATAGAGCTGCCGGGGGCTGTAGTCAGGGGAGCTCTGCCGGGGGCTGTAGTCAGGAGATAGAGCTGCCGGGGGCTGTAGTCAGGAGATAGAGCTGCCGGGGGCTGTAGTCAGGGGATAGAGCTGCCGGGGGCTGTAGTCAGAGGATAGAGCTGCCGGGGGCTGTAGTCAGGGGATAGAGCTGCCGGGGGCTGTAGTCAGAGGATAGAGCTGCCGGGGGCTGTAGTCAGCGGATAGAGCTGCCGGGGGCTGTAGTCAGAGATAGAGCTGCCGGGGGCTGTAGTCAGAACATAGAGCTGCCGGGGGCTGTAGTCAGCGGATAGAGCTGCCGGGGGCTGTAGTCAGAGATAGAGCTGCCGGGGGGCTGTAGTCAGTGGATAGAGCTGCCCGGGTCTGTAGTCAGTGGATAGAGCTGCCGGGGGCTGTAGTCAGGGGATAGAGCTGCCGGGGGCTGTAGTCAGGGGATAGAGCTGCCGGGGGCTGTAGTCAGGGGATAGAGCTGCCGGGGGCTGTAGTCAGGGGATAGAGCTGCCGGGGGCTGTAGTCAGGGGATAGAGCTGCCGGGGGCTGTAGTCAGAGGATAGAGCTGCAGGGGGCTGTAGTCAGGGGATAGAGCTGCCGAGGGCTGTAGTCAGCGGATAGAGCTGCCGGGGGCTGTAGTCAGGGGATAGAGCTGCCGGGGGCTGTAGTCAGGGGATAGAGCTGCCGGGGGCTGTAGTCAGGGGATAGAGCTGCCGGGGGCTGTAGTCAGGGGATAGAGCTGCCGGGGGCTGTAGTCAGGGGATAGAGCTGCCGGGGGCTGTAGTCAGCGGATAGACCTGCCGGGGGCTGTAGTCAGGGAAAGAGCTGCCGGGGGCTGTAGTCAGGGGATAGAGCTGCCGGGGGCTGTAGTGAGGAGATAGAGCTGCCCGGGGCTGTAGTCAGGGGATAGAGCTGCCGGGGGCTGTAGTCAGCGGATAGAGCTGCCGGGGGCTGTAGTCAGGGGAGCTCTGCCGGGGGCTGTAGTCAGAGGATAGAGCTGCCGGGGGCTGTAGTCAGGAGATAGAGCTGCCGGGGGCTGTAGTCAGGGGATAGAGCTGCCGGGGGCTGTAGTCAGGAGATAGAGCTGCCGGGGGCTGTAGTCAGGGGATAGAGCTGCCGGGGGCTGTAGTCAGGGGATAGAGCTGCCGGGGGCTGTAGTCAGGGGATAGAGCTGCCGGGGGCTGTAGTCAGGGGATAGAGCTGCCGGGGGCTGTAGTCAGGGGATAGAGCTGCCGGGGGCTGTAGTCAGGGGATAGAGCTGCCGGGGGCTGTAGTCAGGGGATAGAGCTGCCGGGCTGTAGTTCAGGGGGATAGAGCTGCCGGGGGCTGTAGTCAGGGATAGAGCTGCCGGGCTGTAGTCAGGGGTAGAGCTGCCGGGGGCTTGGGGTAGCACGGGTGAGTCAGGGATAGAGCTGCGGGGGCTGCCGGGGGTAGTCGGGGTAGAGTGGCCGGGGTGTATCAGGGATAGAGCTGCCGGGGGTGTGTCAGGGATGAGCGCGGGGCTGTGTAGGGATAGGCTGCCGGGGCTGTAGCGCGGATAGCGGGGGGCGTAGTCAGGGATAGAGCTGCCGGGGGCTGTAGTCAGGGAAAGCTGCCGGGGGCTGTAGTCAGGAGATGCGGGCCGGGGGCTGGTTGTCAGAGGTAGAGCTGCCGGGGCTGTAGTCAGGGAATGGGTGATGCGGTGGGCGTGATCGGGTGCTGTCGGGGCTGTAGTCAGGGGAAGCGCCGGGGGCTGTAGTCAGGGGATAGGGCCGGGGCTGTAGTCAGGGGCAGGGTGCGGGGGCTGGTAGTCAGGGGAGCTGCCGGGGGCTGTAGTCAGGTGACTGGGTGTCAGGGGGCTGGTGCGGGGATAGAGCTGCCGGGGGTGTAGTCGGGGAAGTGCGGGGGCTGTAGTCAGGGGATAGAGCCGGGGGCTGTGCAGGGGATAGAGCGGGGGCTGTGGGTAGTCGGGTGTGTCGGGGGCTGGTAGTAGGATAGAGCGCCGGGCTGTAGTCAGGGATAGAGCTGCGGGGGCTGTAGTCAGGATAGAGCGCCGGGGGCTGTAGTCATGGACTGCGGGGCTGGCTAGGAGGGATGGCTGCGGGTGAGTGGGATAGGTGCGGGGGCTGTAGTCGAGGATAGGCGCCGGGGGTGTGTCGAGGATAGAGCTGCCGGGGTGTAGAGGGGCTGAGCTGCGGGGGTGAGTCAGGGAGTGAGCGGGGGCTGTATAGGTGGGCGGGCTGAGAAAGGGGCTGCGGGGTGAGCGGGAGTAGGCTGCCGGGGGCTAGTCGGGGATAGAGCTGCCGGGGCTGTAGTCAGGGGATAGCTGCCGGGGTTAGTCAGGAGGCTGCCGGGGGCTGTAGGTGAGGGGGGGCTGTCGGGGGCTGGCGGGGTGAGTCCGGGGTAGTCGGGTAGGGCGGGGGTGTAGTCAGGGATAGAGCTGCCGGGGGCTGTAGGTAGTGCGGGCTCGGGGCTGTAGTCGGGGGCTGCAGGGGGTGAGTCGGGGTGAGTCCGGGTAGAGGGGGGTGCGGGGGTAGTCGGGGGCTGTGTAGTCGCGGGATCAGGATGATGCCGGGGCTGTAGTCAGGGAGGCTGCGGGGCTGTCAGGGGAGTGGGGGTGGTCGGGGTAGAGTGCGGGGGAGTCGGGGTAGAGTCGGGGCTGTAGTGCGGATAGAGCTGCGGGGCTGTAGTCGGGATAGAGCTGCCGCGGGGGTAGTCGGCAGGGATAGAGGCTGGCGGGGGCTGTGTCAGGGATAGAGGCCGGGGGCTGTAGTCGGGATAGAGCTGCCGGGGCTGTAGTCAGGGATAGCCCGGCGGCGTAGGGGGGCGTGTCGGGGTGAGCGGGGGCTGCGGTGAGCCGGTTAGAGGATGCTCGGGGCTGTAGTCAGGGGATAGCGCCGGGGCTGTAGTGGAGGTGAGCTTGCGGGTGAGCGGGGGCTGGGGCGTGTAGATAGGCTCGGGGGTGTATCAGGGGATAGAGCTGCCGGGGCTGTAGTCGGGTAGAGCTGCGGGGGCTTGTCAGGGATAGCTGCCGGGAGTGGTAGAGCGGAGGCTGCGGGATAGTCAGGGATGACGCGGGGCTGTGCGGGGTAAGCGGGCTGGTCGGGGATAGGTGAGGGGGTGGTACAGGGGATAGAGCTGCCGGGGGCTGTAGTCAGGGATAGATGCCGGGGGCTGTAGTAGGATAGAGCTGCCGGGGGCTGTAGCGAGAGCTGCCGGGCTGTAGGGGCGGGGCTGCGGTGTGGGGGCTGTAGTCAGGGATAGAGCTGGGGGCTGTACAGGATAGAGCTGCCGGGGCTGTATCAAATAGGCTGCGGGGGTAGTCGGGGTGAGTCGGGGGTGCGGGGGGCTGTAGAGGGATAGCGCCGGCTGTAGTCAGGATAGAGCTGCGGGGGCTGTAGTCAGGATAGAGCTGCGGGGCTGTAGTCAGATAGAGCTGCCGGGCTGTAGTCAGGATAGAGCTGCGGGCTGTAGTCAGGGGATAGAGCTGCCGGGGCTGTAGGGATAGAGCTGCGGGGGCTGTAGTCAGGAGGCTGGGGGCTGTAGTCAGGATAGAGCGCGGGCTGTAGTCAGGAAGAGCTGCCGGGGGCTGTAGTCAGGGGATAGAGCTGCCCGGGGCTGTAGTCAGCGGATAGACCTGCCGGGGGCTGTAGTCAGGGAGCGCTGTCGGGGGCTGTAGTCAGGGGATAGAGCTGCCGGGGGCTGTAGTCAGAGGATAGAGCTGCCGGGGGTGTAGTCAGGGATAGAGCTGCCGGGGGCTGTAGTCAGGGGAGCTCTGCCGGGGGCTGTAGTCAGAGGATAGAGCTGCAGGGGGCTGTAGTCAGGGGATAGAGCTGCCGGGGGCTGTAGTCAGGGGATAGAGCTGCCGGGGGCTGTAGTCAGCGGATAGAGCTGCTGGGGGCTGTAGTCAGAGGATAGAGCTGCCGCGGGGGCTGTATTCAGGGATAGAGCTGCCGGGGGCTGTAGTCAGAGGATAGAGCTGCCGGGGGCTGTAGTCAGAGGATAGAGCTGCCGTGGGCTGTAGTCAGGGGCTAGAGCTGCCGGGGGCTGTAGTCAGGGGATAGAGCTGCCGGGGGCTGTAGTCAGGGGATAGAGCTGCTGGGGGCTGTAGACACTCAGCGGATAGAGCTGCCGGGGGCTGTAGTCAGGAGATAGAGCTGCCGGGGCTGTAGTCAGGGGATAGAGCTGCCGGGGGCTGTAGTCAGGGGATAGAGCTGCCCGGGGCTGTAGTCAGCGGATAGACCTGCCGGGGGCTGTAGTCAGGGGAGCGCTGTCGGGGGCTGTAGTCAGGGGATAGAGCTGCCGGGGGCTGTAGTCAGAGGATAGAGCTGCCGGGGGCTGTAGTCAGGGGATAGAGCTGCCGGGGGCTGTAGTCAGGGGAGCTCTGCCGGGGGCTGTAGTCAGAGGATAGAGCTGCAGGGGGCTGTAGTCAGGGGATAGAGCTGCCGGGGGCTGTAGTCAGGGGATAGAGCTGCCGGGGGCTGTAGTCAGGGGATAGAGCTGCCGGGGGCTGTAGTCAGGGATAGAGCTGCCGGGAGCTGTAGTCAGCGGATAGAGCTGCCGGGGGCTGTAGTCAGGAGATAGAGCTGCCGGGGGCTGTAGTCAGGGGATAGAGCTGCCGGGGGCTGTAGTCAGGGGATAGAGCTGCCGGGGGCTGTAGTCAGGGGATAGAGCTGCCGGGGGCTGTAGTCAGGGGATAGAGCTGCCGGGGGCTGTAGTCAGAGGATAGAGCTGCCGGGGGCTGTAGTCAGAGGATAGAGCTGCCGTGGGCTGTAGTCAGGGGCTAGAGCTGCCGGGGGCTGTAGTCAGGGGATAGAGCTGCCGGGGGCTGTAGTCAGGGGATAGAGCTGCTGGGGGCTGTAGACACTCAGCGGATAGAGCTGCCGGGGGCTGTAGTCAGGAGATAGAGCTGCCGGGGGCTGTAGTCAGGGGATAGAGCTGCCGGGGGCTGTAGTCAGGGGATAGAGCTGCCGGGGGCTGTAGTCAGGGGATAGAGCTGCCGGGGGCTGTAGTCAGGGGACAGAGCTGCCGGGGGCTGTAGTCAGGGGATAGAGCTGCCGGGGGCTGTAGTCAGAGGATAGAGCTGCCGGGGGCTGTAGTCAGGGGCTAGAGCTGCCGGGGGCTGTAGTCAGGGGATAGAGCTGCCGGGGCTGTAGTCAGGGATAGAGCTGCCGGGGGCTGTAGTCAGAGGATAGAGCTGCCGGGGGCTGTAGTCAGGGATAGAGCTGCCGGGAGCTGTAGTCAGGGATAGAGCTGCCGGGGGCTGTAGTCAGGGATAGAGCTGCCGGGGCTGTAGTCAGGGATAGAGCTGCCGGGGGCTGTAGTCAGGGATAGAGCTGCCGGGGGCTGTAGTCAGGGGATAGAGCTGCCCGGGGCTGTAGTCAGCGGATAGAGCTGCTGGGGGCTGTAGTCAGGGGATAGAGCTGCCCGGGGCTGTAGTCAGCGGATAGAGCTGCCGGGGGCTGTAGTCAGCGGATAGAGCTGCCGGGGGCTGTAGTCAGCGGATAGAGCTGCCGAGGGCTGTAGTCAGGGGATAGAGCTGCCGGGCCTGTAGTCAGCGGATAGAGCTGCCGGGGGCTGTAGTCAGCGGATAGAGCTGCTGGGGGCTGTAGTCAGAGGATAGAGCTGCTGGGGGCTGTAGTCAGGGGATAGAGCTGCCGGGGGCTGTAGTCAGGGGATAGAGCTGCCGGGGGCTGTAGTCAGGGGATAGAGCTGCCGGGGGCTGTAGTCAGGGGAGCGCTGTCGGGGGCTGTAGTCAGGGGAGCGCTGTCGGGGGCTGTAGTCAGGGGAGCGCTGTCGGGGGCTGTAGTCTGTTGTCTTTTGTCCATCGTACAAGTTTAATAAAAGTTAGTTTTCATTCACCAATAAAGCATCAAAAACTTAGCGGTTGCATTATTACTGTATTTTTGCACTTTCTCATTGCTTTCAATGGTTTAAAAATGCTGAAGGAATTGATATGCTGCAGTTTTCCATTTCAGTCAGGAAAAAAACAAATCATGTGCAGGAGATTTCTGAGACCTCGGAGCTTTTGTTGGTGCTGTGAAAGGCAGCTTTTAATTTGCGTAAAACACATGAAAAAAACACAGCAAATACACAACGTGTGAACATAACCTAAAGAAACTGCTTAGAAACAGCTGGCTTTGATCATATGTGTCATTTGCTACTTTTATTCAGCAGAAACGCATTATTGCATTTTGTTTTTGCAGCATTTTTGCACTTCCTCTTTACTTTCTAGTTTATAAAAAAAAACTGAAAGAATTGACTCTGCAGATTTCAAAGACAGTAGTTTTCCATTCCAGTCAGGGGGAAAAAAAACAATCGTGATTTCTGAGATCTCATAGCTATTGTTGGAACTGTAAAAAACTTTTTAATTTGCATATAAAACGCAGCAAAAAAAAAAACCCTGCAAAAAATGCAATAGCATAGCCTGAGGCAGAAGTTAGGTGAGCTGTAAATTTCTTTTTGGCGAGCCCTAGCTTCCTTTGTGATGTCCTTTCATTAAAACTATTATTTGTCATGACCGCTCCACTCTGTGGTCTTGGACACAATGAGCAACTGTTTGCTATAACTATGCAATAAGGGTGTGCTGAGCTGTCAGTTTGGTGAGTGGCAGCTCAGTTGTTGGGGTGTACTCAGTTGTTGATGTGTTGATTAACTGCTCAGCCATTTAATCGGATTTTGGAAGGTTTTCCCTGTTCTTTGTGATTGCCCAGCTACTTAGCTGAGCAGTCAGTCCCAGATCTCTGCCAGTTGTAGCATCTTGCTCTTTGGTGCAGGTTGGCCTCAATTATCTGTTCTCTGTGTTCTGATCTATTGCTACCAGACATTGGACCTCCTCTGTACATGCATGTGCCCTGTTCCTTTGCTTTGATCTGCTATCCTCCTGGTTTTCTGACCCCAGACGCAGACTTGAGTACACTTTGGCTTTCCTCTTAGTCTTCAACGATCTCTCCTGGAATTTGACCCACAATCGTTTGACTTGTTTAGTTTTTGCTATTGGAGTGATCTTTACACCACGCTCAATCCTGGAGAGGGAAGCAACAGTCCTGAATTTCTTCTTATGTTGCTCCCCTATGGCAAGGCGCCACAGGGAGGTACTGCACTCCAACTAAAGGTGTGGTGCCTCCGTAACCGTGGACGTGGGGAATCTTCAGAGTCTGCACCCCAACACCCATACACAGGCCACTTTAATACAGGAGACTGATAGTCAGTAGGCCCCAGGGGGTGGATCCTAGAGAGCAGGAGAGGGGGAGTGACAGCACAGTCAGACAGTTGGTGTGAGGAGAGCAAGGAAGGCAGACGCAGGGGACCCCGCGGCTGCATCAGGAGGGTGCCTCTTAGGAGAGCCGCGACCCAGACTCGGAAGGGGGTTTACCCAGGACTGGTTGGAGCCAGCTAGGGACCCAGGTCGACACCGTCATACCTGAGCCGAGGTAGATAGACTCAAGGTTCAACCCTAACTACAGACCGGAAAACTGAGGGCCCGACACACACAGGGAGTTGAAGCACCCCTAAAGCAGCCCAACATCAGTCCCGCAGCTGGGTTCATGACACCGACAAGTTAGAGGCTTTAGGTAACAGACCCTGAGGACTAGAGACTTGGCTCAGGAGGGGAAATAGAGACAGAGCAAGAGAGTAACAAGACCACGAGCGCCATATTGAGGGCATCACTGTCAGACTCTGGAGAAACCCTCATGATCTGTGGTTACAATACCAGTTAACCCAGAATGTACCGTGTACCTGTTTCCATCTGGTGCAAGTAAAGACTCGTTTGAGCTGAAGTGGTGTCTGTTCTCTTTTCATTCGGCGCCCGGAGGGCTACAGCATCATCACCGGAGGTGATCCACCCCGTTGGCCTGAAGTAAAGCTCCACCTGTGGGGAGCTGTACTACCAAAGCTGCCTTCCATCACCTCAGAGGCCGGCCGCAGCGCTGGTAACCTTATTACCAGGCACCACAGGTGACGTCACGATACCATTTCCTCCATCATCATCACCCCCACCCCGCCATTGAGGGTACAGGGCACTGAACCGGGAACGGACCAGCGTGATACCCCCACCGAAGTAACCACCTGTCCCGGTGTCCGAGTACCCCCTACTCTGTCGACCAACTCGCATCCATTTGTAGAGAATTTCCTTCCAGTTTTGCTTTTAAAAACTTTTACAGCTTCTTCTATCATTTGTGTCTGAAAGTTGTTTCCCTCAACTTATGGTTCACGCTTTTTTTATTCTTGAGAGTGGTCAGTTACCAGGCTTTGTGTCCTCTTATTTCTGTGAAACTCATACGTCAAACCTCATCTCTGTTACTTGCCTATCAGCACTTTGTTGTGGTTTGGGTAGAAGACTTCCATAAAGCACTAAGGGGGCCGTAAACACATGGCATCACATCCTATTACAGGATACAGCTCTATTGAGCTAGGGAGGGATTGGTACATACTTCCTAAAATAAAATAAACAATTGGGAAGGTTGGACTGTCCAAGTGTCAGGAAAGTCACCCTCCGGCCCCACTTTCTCGCATTCCTCGCAGTATGGCGGCAGGACTACTATCATTTTGTCTCCTGGTGTGTTCTACTACTGTGATATTAGGAGATTCTTCCTTGAGAATAGATAATCTGACCTTTGTGGTTGTGGTAAGTAAAGCTGTGCGGCTCTTGGGTAGGTCGAGTAGGGGAGTTTTGTGTATTTTTGTGCTGTTTTGTGCTAGTGATAGAGCGAAGCACTGTTGGGGGTTTGGTCTGCCAAGTAGAGTTGTGATCCTAAGATCCATTGGAAGCAAATTGGCTGGAAAACACAAAAGCGCAAATGGGGTCTTACCTAAGGAGCAACCAATTAGACAATAAGGACTGGTGCTCACCTGATTTGGTCGTCAAGACACAACCCCTTGTAGCACATATGTGAGGGAGGTTGGTGCAGAAGCGCGCAATCCAACAGAGATAAAAGGGTCCAAATCTGCGCTGTCTGAGATCCAATGATGAAACAGGAGTAAAGGCACATTGAAGTGCAGTGTTATTCGTCAACGAGTTTCAAAGAAAATTCTTCATCAGGTCAAATCAGGCAGTAATTGCGTTGATAAATCAAACTACACTTCATTACGCCTTGACTCCATTTCCACCTGCAAAACTCTACTTGTTTTGGAGGTGGAAATGGGCTGTCTTACCGCTTGGGCTCCTATGCGGCTGCACATGTAGCACCAATAGTATGTCTGTCCCTGGTGGTATGTAACTGACACTGTGACCTGCACCACAGAGTTGCACTGTAGGCTATGCCAGTCAGTAATATCATGGACTGTATAAAGTGACCTGAACTGTGGACTGTACTAAGGGGTCAGTACTGTGACTTGTTCCTTGTAGTCATCACTGAGGTCTGCATGGTTAGGCTGTGCCTTAACACTGGTGAATTCCTGCTGGGAATATTATTCTTGGTATTAATAACCACTTAGTGATGTGATTCTGAGGCATAACCACCAAGCATGGTGCCTGAGATCCAAAATGCAATGCTAAGGCTAGTATCATGCATGTAGCGGATGAGGGAAAGGAAGCTGGATGGTATAACGGGAAGGGAAACCTGAGTAGCTAGTCTGGCTGTGAACTGGGGTCCCTGGCTAGCCCTATACCCAGAGGTATCTCAGATGGCGAGGAGATCTGGGCCACCACCTTGCCCTCTACTCCTCAACCAGCCATGTGCAACTCCCTCTCACCAAAGACGGGCAACTCCAAGGAAAAAACAGCAAAATGATTCAGCACGCGTATTGGCGTCCTCAGCGCTCACAGTTCAAGGCAGAGTAAACTCTAACAACAATGTCATCTGGAGGAAGGGGAGGCTATTTAAATGCTAGAGGCATGGTTGCCTGATAACCTATGTCTCCACCTTCAGCAGATAGACAGCAACTTCATCATTAACCCCGATTGACTCAGAGGAAGTAAACTCTGGTTTAACTGCAGCAGAACTATTCACTTGGACTGTGGAGCAGTCAACATATGACAATTATATTCATAGATGCGCCGCAGACATGGTTAGGAGGCTCGTAGCAGAATGTGTAATTGTTACATGACTGATATCTCAACAGGTTATGCAATTCTCTCTGATAAAATGATCGACATAATGGAAAGTTGAAGGTATCCCATTAACTTAGAGTATAATGGTCCATCTGGCTCCATCGTTGTCCATCATGTGATGGATCTGTCTGTGGCATCCAATAATTTAATTTTTTGTGGCTAATATCATGCTATGTAGTGTAACCACCAAACTTTGTGCCTATACTCTGTCTATCTGTAACAATCAAGCTTCGTGACTTTAGTCTCTTTGTAACCACCAAGCTCCATGCCTTTACTGTGTGTAACCACCAAACTCTGTGCTTTTACTATGTGTAACCACCAAACTTTGTGCCTCTACTGTGTGTAACCACCAAGCTCTGTGGCTCTACTGTGTGTAATCACCAAGCTCTGTGCCTCTACTATGTGTAACCACCAAGCGCTTTGCCTCTTCTGTGTGTAACCACCAAACCTTGTGCCTTTACTATGTGTAACCACCAGGTTATGTGCCTCTACTCTGGGTAACCAAAAAGCTCTGTGCCTCTACTGTGTGTAACCACCAAGTTCTGTGCCTCTACTGTGTGTAACCACCAAGCTCTGTGCCTCTACTCTGGGTAACCAAAAAGCTCTGTGCCTCTACTGTGTGTAACCACCAAGTTCTGTGCCTCTACTGTGTGTAACCACCGCACTCTGCGCCTCTACTGTGTGTAACCAACAAGCACTGTGCCTCTACTCTGTGTGTAACCACCAAGCTCTGTGCCTCTACTCTGTGTGTAACCACCAAGCTCTGTGCCTCTACTCTGTGTGTAACCACCAAGCTCTGTGCCTCTACTCTGTGTGTAACCACCAAGCTCTGTGCCTCTACTCTGTGTGTAACCACCAAGCTCTGTGCCTCTACTCTGTGTGTAACCACCAAGCTCTGTGCCTCTACTCTGTGTGTAACCACCAAGCTCTGTGCCTCTACTCTGTGTGTAACCACCAAGCTCTGTGCCTCTACTCTGTGTGTAACCACCAAGCTCTGTGCCTCTACTCTGTGTGTAACCACCAAGCTCTGTGCCTCTACTCTGTGTGTAACCACCAAGCTCTGTGCCTCTACCTGTGTGTAACCACCAAGCTCTGTGCCTCTACTCTGTGTGTAACCACCAAGCTCTGTGCCTCTACTCTGTGTGTAACCACCAAGCTCTGTGCCTCTACTCTGTGTGTAACCACCAAGCTTTGTGCCTCTACTCTGGGTAACCAAAAAGCTCTGTGCCTCTACTGTGTGTAACCACCAAGTTCTGTGCCTCTACTGTGTGTAACCACCGCACTCTGCACCTCTACTGTGTGTAACCAACAAGCACTGTGCCTCTACTCTGTGTGTAACCACCAAGCTCTGTGCCTCTACTCTGTGTGTAACCACCAAGCTCTGTGCCTCTACTCTGTGTGTAACCACCAAGCTCTGTGCCTCTACTCTGTGTGTAACCACCAAGCTCTGTGCCTCTACTCTGTGTGTAACCACCAAGCTCTGTGCCTCTACTCTGTGTGCAACCACCAAGCTCTGTGCCTCTACTCTGTGTGTAACCACCAAGCTCTGTGCCTCTACTCTGTGTGTAACCACCAAGCTCTGTGCCTCTACCCTTGTGTAACCACCAAGCTCTGTGCCTCTACTCTGTGTGTAACCACCAAGCTCTGTGCCTCTACTCTGTGTGTAACCACCAAGCTCTGTGCCTCTACTCTGTGTGTAACCACCAAGCTCTGTGCCTCTACTCTGTGTGTAACCACCAAGCTCTGTGCCTCTACTCTGTGTGTAACCACCAAGCTCTGTGCCTCTACTGTGTGTAACCACCAAGCTCTGCGCCTCTACTCTGTGTGTAACCACCAAGCTCTGTGCCTCTACTCTGTGTGTAACCACCAAGCTCTGTGCCTCTACTCTGTGTGTAACCACCAAGCTCTGTGCCTCTACTCTGTGTGTAACCACCAAGCTCTGTGCCTCTACTGTGTGTAACCACCAAGCTCCATGTCTCTACTGATTGTATCCCTACAAAACTGCAGGGACACGTCAGTCACAAGGGAAATGTGAACATCATATTGTCAATATATGGATACATTTTCAGGAGGAATAACAGAGGATTGCTCAAAGTTCTTAGAAGTCTACAAGAATTGTATTTTTGGGATTAATACTTATATTTACTTAGAACAGATGTCAACAGAGCAGCAGGTTGTTATTGAAAGTAAGACTATGTACTAGCTGCTCAAATGGAGGGCACATCTTATGCACATAGTATGTCATATTAATGCTAATATGTACATAACTCAATGTACACAGTAACAGACTCCAATATTTGCAAAAATAATCATGTGCGGTGTGATAGTGTATGTATCCTGCTGTCTGCTGGCCATCACTTATACTAACACAGATGATCATATTGAACTGAGGGAGACACCATGTGATTAGATATGACTGCCATGTGATCAGTATGTTATATTATGTTATAATAGTTTACCAGCAATGTATGGAGTCCAAGTAGCAATGCTCCATGGGAAAAACTATGTAAATGAGCAATCACCCAGAAATAAAGGAAACAACCTCACCAGTGCCAACTAGTGGGGACAGCTATTAGCCAACCCTCTAACGAGCGTCAGAACATGATGAGGAATATTGACAGCCATCTGTGGAGACCTGAGGGTCAGTGGGTGCTCTTATTTGCTAGCCCAGTTGCCTTTAGAAAGACTGCATGGACTTGGGCTCATCCCACTGAACGCCCACACTCCTTTCCAGGACACTACTCAGACAACACAGGATGAGGGCACCATGCTCCAAAAGACTTTATTGGATCATCAACAGTCAACAGCATATAGTACATTCCAGGGGCGGACCGTCACCCCCGGGGGCCCTGGTGCAGGAGAGGATCGGGGAGGGCGGGGCTACTGGCCGTCGGCACGGCCGGGGGGGGGGAGGGGTGCCATTGGCCGTCGGCGCGGCCCGGGAAGGGGGGGGTGGGTGCTGCTAGGAGCCGCTAGGAGCCGCTGGGAGCCGCAGGGAGCCGCAGGCGCGATGCTCTCCTACCTGGGAGCCGCGCCGGATGTATGCTAGGGGCTGGAGGAGCAGAGGAGAGGAGGGGCAGGATCAGGCAGGGAAAGCAGGAAGCTCTCTGCTTCCCTTGCCTGACCCTCCTCTCCTTTGACGGCGGCTTGCGGGGGTCGGCTGGGGGCCCCCCTCCAGGCTTGAAGGGGCCCCCAGCCGGTCGGGGCCCTGGTGCAGCTGCACCAGCTGCACCAGTGTAGTTCCGCCCCTGGTACATTCCCAACAAGAACCCAAGATGGCGCATGTGACAGAGTCCCAACCTTCCACTGGCTCGCCAAGGATAACAACATCTGCAAATTCAGGGGATCTGTCGCGGCCGCATGGACTGGAGGTTACTCAGCTGCCTGGAGGCCTGGTGCCCGAGCTGGACATGTTAAGGGGGAAATAATTACAGGGGAGATAGTTTGTGACGCCAGCTGGAGTTCTGACCATAGGTGGCTAGGAGCTGCAGTAGGGGCTTCCAAGGGGAGATGGTGAAGCAGCCAGGTTGTATGCCCTCTCCAGCCAGGGCAGATCCCTTGGAAGGGATAAAAGGTAGGTGATGTAGTAGATGATGTAAAAGCAGGAGGGAGATGACAGTAGTAGTGCAGAAAGGAGCAGACAAGACAAGAGTCCTTGCCGTTTTTACCCTTACAGCCCAGAAAGGGTACAGTGTAGACCAGGAATGCAGCCTGGCCAGCTCAGAGCAAGTTGAAGTCCACTTTCCTGAGACACAGGCTATAAGGCCTTCCTGCTGACTTCCCACTGTCCTGACACTATTGTACACCTGTCCTCTCCTCAGTATCAGTGAATCCATTCCCTGCCATGCAGGTAGCTTAGGTTCTATGAGCGACAACTCTGGTCCTCTGACCCTTTAGTAGCCCAGTAAGCCTCAGGAAGGTCTACAAAAATTGTCACAGAGCCATTGGGTATAGATCGATCCAAAGCGGGGAAGAACAGACACGGGTTAGTTAACAAAGGTACACCAAAGGGTTCCACCATACCACCTGGGATCCACTTGCAGCCACCCGTTAAGCTACCTGTCCTTGTAACATCTAAAGTGCTGAACTATGAACTGTATCTGATGCTGCTACAAGTTTCCAGTAAAGTACCCGGGAGAAAGTGACTTTGCTTTTGCCTGTGCTCTTCTACATCAATCTGTTCCCTTTACAGGAACACTACCCCGGAGGAACAGAACTATCTGTAGGGGACTTAGTCATTCTAGCTGCATTACCAGCTACCTCCGGCGGACTGTGGTGGCGCTGGTGACCCATCACCAGACACTACAGGTGGCGTCACGTGAACTGTATATAGAATCCCCGTAAATATACCCCCTTTTTGAAGTGTCACCCAGGACACGGGATCAGGCGTGGCCACCACTCCCCGTGACACAGCAGACGCTACCCCTGAAGCCTGACAGCTGAGTACCCCAAAGCCTGGGGCTCGACACAGCCATCTTAGCCTTTCTTTACTTTAAAGGGAACCTGTCACCCGATTTTAAGCTCCTACACTATCTCTAGCTGTCCCTACACCTTCCTAGCAGCTCCCTATCTCTCCCTTTCTTATCTAAAGTGTCCCTATAAAAGAAGTGTAAAATAAGATTAAACTTACTGCAGTCCCCGTAGTTAGGGGACTGGGTAGGCGTGGCCTCTGTTCCTTCCTCACTCCTCCGTGTGGAAATGCACGCCCCGCTGGGCGGCATTATTGTGGGTCCTCTCTGCCCCCATTAACATTAATCCTCCGCCCTCTACACCTCTTTGCACCGGCCGGGCGTCACATCCGGCGCGGTGCATTATGGGCCGTCACGTGATCTGCCCTAGTGCATTCTGGGTCCGATCACGTGATCGGCCCCAGTGCATTATGGGCTTGATCACGTGATCGGCCCCGGCTCCGCGCATGCGCAATGCGCTTATTGAAGCCGGGGCCGATCACGTGATCAAGCCCATAATGCACTGGGGCCGATCACGTGATCGGACCCAGAATGCACTAGGGCAGATCACGTGACGGCCCATAATGCACCGCGCCGGATGTGACGCCCGGCCGGTGCAAAGAGGTGTAGAGGGCGGAGGATTAATGTTAATGGGGGCAGAGAGGACCCACAATAATGCCGCCCAGCGGGGCGTGCATTTCCACACGGAGGAGTGAGGAAGGAACAGAGGCCACGCCTACCCAGTCCCCTAACTACGGGGACTGCAGTAAGTTTAATCTTATTTTACACTTCTTTTATAGGGACACTTTAGATAAGAAAGGGAGAGATAGGGAGCTGCTAGGAAGGTGTAGGGACAGCTAGAGATAGTGTAGGAGCTTAAAATCGGGTGACAGGTTCCCTTTAAAGCCTAGCATAAGAAGATTTCAAAGGAAGACATAGTTATGACTACTGTATATTGTAAAGAAGGAATAATCAAGCTTTAAGTCCTCAACAAAGACTAAAAATAAAAACAAAAAATACTGTATATAAAAATATTACGAAAGTATGAAAAAAATAACATGTAAATTAAAATTATGGAATCATCTTTTTTCTCTTTTAAAAATGAAGAAATAATAAATAAATAAATAAAATAAATAATTAAACAATAAAATAAAAGTCTATTTAGTATCACCATATCCATAAAAGTTTGATTGATCGCAATATAAAGTGCAGTAACTTGTGTGGAGTAAAAAAGAGACAAAAGTTGAAATGTCAGAATTGTGGACTTTTGGTCACTTCATCACCCTAAAAAAGTCATAAAAAAATCTTAGTTGTAGGAAGGCATAGAAATAAATGGATGGATGTCTCCCATTTTCTTAACATCAGTGGACGGGTGATCAGTGTCAGGTCCGGTTCCCAGACATCCTGTAGTGAACAGGTAATGTCCCTAATAACAGACTAGCAATAACCTTACTGACACCAAATGACTCCGGCCCTTACAAGGGCACTCCACAGCTTTTCTGAATGCTAATCTGTCCCTAGTCGTTCCTGCCCACCTCCCGATGTGTTTCTTCCACCAGGATTCATCAGGGGAGTTTATTACAGGGTGTAGGGTTCTTAGGCTGGCTTCACACCACGGCACAATCAGGTTCGAGGCTGTCAGGGGTGCCCTCTGGTCCTGTTTGTAGCCGGATTCAGCCGAGCGCAGCTATCCCCTGCTGAAATGGTCCTGAACCACTTCACAGGGGATAGCTCCCTGGTGCTGAAGTTCAGCGCAGCTCAGCAGCCGGAGTCCGGTTCCCGGATCCTCCCGGATTTGGGCTGATTTTTTGCCCCGGACACAAAAATGCTGCAAGCAGCATTTTTGTGTCCGGGAGGAAAAGGCGAATACGCCCGGATCCTCCCAGACAAATGGAAACCGGATGGCAGATAGCTGTCATCCGGCTCCATCCAGCCCCATAGGGCTACATTACAGTAAAATCGGGTCCGGGGCTGTCAGGTTCACCCCGGACAGCCCCAGACCTGATTGGGCCGTGGTGTGAAGCCAGCCTTAAAAGTAAGCAACATCTTTAATAACCCAGATACTTAATACATTTCCCTAGAAATGGTGGTGCCGTTAGATGCCTTTTTCTGATTGTATTTTTATCAGAGATTGACAGCGGGAATTATCCGGTTAAAGATCTCCCATCTATCCACGGCTGTTAAAGGCACATGATGGGCCATTTGCAAATTTCTACCATCCTTCGGGGGCCGCCCAAATTTATCAACTTGAAAATTAACCACAATATTTGGTTAAACTATCAACTCCCCCTACTGTAGTGGCTGGGGCTGCTTCTCTTTGGCATGGCTGTGTTGTTAGGTGATATTGGTCATGTTGCTTCTGAACTGCGTTTCCAGGTTTGCTAGAGCCCTAGACATCACAGGAGAGGTTGGGGCATATATGTCACTGGGAGACTGAGGCTGGGGCATAGACATCACAGGAGAGGCTGGGGGCATATACCTCACTGGGGGGCTGAGGATGGGTCATAGAGATCACTGGAGAGGCTGGGGGCATATACCTCACTGGGGGGCTGAGGATGGGTCATAGAGATCACTGGAGAGGCTGGGGGCATATACATCACTGGGAGGCTGAGGCTGGGGCATAGAGATCACTTTGGAGCTGGATTTAAAAGGCAGGCAGCCTGAGAACTGCGGTCCTCAGGAATCTGGCCGAGGGCCGCAGAAAAGGGTCATCAAGGGCCTCATGCGGTCCTGGGACCTTAGGTTCCCCACCCCTGTTCTAAACCAGTGAGCTAGCAAACATGCCCTCATTGTCTAGAGCACCAGCCACATGCAGACGTGGCCAGTAACCCGGGGTATGGGCAGTACACTATCAAATGAAAACTCGCTCTGAAGATTGTTAATAATGGGTAAATTGCTAAGTTGAGTGTTTTTGCAATTTTACTCATTTAACAAGATGAGACCTTCCTTCTTTCCTTTTCATTCTTCTTTCATTGACAGGAGCATCTCAATTTAGGTTTTCATTGGCTGTAAGTGATAATCATCAACATTTACAGAAATAAACACTTGAAATAGATCCCTCTGTGTGTAATGACTCTATATAATATATGGGTTTCACTTTTTGTATTGAATTACTGAAATAAATGAACTTTTTAATGATATTCTAATTCATTGAGATTAATTTGTTTGTATCTATCTATCTATCTATCTATCTATCTATCTATCTATCTATCTATCTATCTATCTATCTATCTATCTATCTATCTATCTACCTATCTATCCATACACATGGGCTAATTAAAATCCATTTTTATACCATCTAACTCCCATCTTTCTTTCTATAAAATAATAATAATATTTACTCATTTATATAGTTCTATTAATTTCATAGCACTTTACATACATTTGCAACACTGTCCCCATTGGGGCACACAATCTATATTCCCTATCAGTCTTTGCAGTGTGGGAGGAAACCCACATAACACGGGAAGAACATACAAACTCTTGCAGATGTTGTCCTTGGTGGGATTTGAATCCAGGATCCCAGCACCACACATCAACAGTGCTATCCACTTAGCCACTGTGCTGCCCTATATATAGTACAGTGCTAACCACTGAGCCTCTGTGCTGCCCTATATATAGTACAGTGCTAACCACTGAGCCACCGTGCTGCCCTTAATATAGTACAGTGCTATCCACTGAGCCACCATGCTGCCCTATATATAGTACAGTGCTATCCACTGAGCCACCATGCTGCCCTATATATAGTACAGTGCTATCCACTTAGCCACTGTGCTGCCCTATATATAGTACAGTGCTAACCACTGAGCCTCTGTGCTGCCCTATATATAGTACAGTGCTAACCACTGAGCCACCGTGCTGCCCTTAATATAGTACAGTGCTATCCACTGAGCCACCATGCTGCCCTATATATAGTACAGTGCTATCCACTGAGCCACCATGCTGCCCTATATATAGTACAGTGCTATCCACTGAGCCACCGTGCTGCTCTATATATAGTACAGTGCTAACCACTGAGCCACCATGCTGCCCTTTATATAGTACAGTGCTAACCACTGAGCCACTGTGCTGCTCTATGTATAGTACAGTGCTAACCACTGAGCCACCATGCTGCTCTATATATAGTACAGTGCTAACCACTGAGCCACCGTGCTGCCTTACATATAGCACAATGCTAACCACTGAGCCACCATGCTGCCCTTTATATAGTACAGTGCTAACCACTGAGCCACCGTGCTGCCCTTTATATAGTACAGTGCTAACCACTGAGCCACCGTGCTGCCCTATATATAGTACAGTGCTAACCACTGAGCCACCATGCTGCTCTATATATAGTACAGTGCTAACCACTGAGCCACCATGCTGCTCTATATATAGTACAGTGCTAACCACTGAGCCACCATGCTGCTCTATATATAGTACAGTGCTAAC
Organism: Allobates femoralis; assembly: GCA_033576535.1. Lineage (NCBI taxonomy): Eukaryota > Metazoa > Chordata > Amphibia > Anura > Aromobatidae > Allobates > Allobates femoralis. The sequence continues at coordinate 82,888,192 of JARQOC010000009.1, forward strand.
CACTGAGCCACCATGCTGCTCTATATATAGTACAGTGCTAACCACTGAGCCACCGTGCTGCTTGATATATAGTACAGCGCTATCCACTGAGCCACCGTGCTGCCCTTTATATAGTACAGTGCTAACCACTGAGCCACCTTGCCGCTGTAGACAAGCCTTGTTAGTAAATTCATGCTTCCTAAACCTCGGTCTCATGGATCGCAGCCTAGCTGCGTGATTGATATTATCCTCTGAAACACTGCGGATACTGTAGATTCCTTCAGAACCCATAGTCATAGACGAACCTAGTCTGGCAGCTCACCCTGGCTGGCTTTTCCCAGGTGATGGACAGGTTTCTCCATGTGCACACTCATGGGTGAGACCTTTCAATCATCTGGTGAGAGCCGGCTAGGGGCAGCACCGTACTAGTCTCATCTCCGGATATTGTGGATGGATCTAATATATCTGGCTGCAATCGGGCCTCCCCCGGTTTGGGCAGCATGAATCGTCTGGCAAGTGTCCATGAAGTAGAATCGGATTGTTCCAGAACATGATGTCCACATTTTAGTCATCTGTATGACGAGGGTCTGAATGTGCCGTTCAGTCATAGGGCAGGATGACAGTGACACATTTCCTAGTCTGATACAAAAAATCTCATCCTAGAGCTGAGAATGATTGATAATATAATACAGAATAGACTGGAGGGATTGAGTCATGTAGCATTCTACAAGCTATCCGTCCTGGTGTATCTGCTCAGCTTCCTCCTGAGATATTAGCAGCGCTATCTTCTGTGTATACTCAGGAATTTCCTGTTCACTGCAGTGAAAACATCCGTCTTGGCCCCGGATCAGCGCGGTCACAGGCTTTGTGCAGATTTTCTATCACCTTCCACATATACTGTCTATCCTCGTATTGCACCTTCACTTATTTAGGCTACTTTCACACTAGTGGGTATTTTTAAATCTGGTGGATGCAGGTTTTTAAAAGATTGTAAAAACTGACACACCCGCACCGGTATCATCACTGAACTATTTCATGGATCAATGATAATACCTGTGCAGGAACATGCACCTTTTTTCCGCCGGATCCGAGAACAAATGACACGTCCGCCAGGTCCACTGTATCCAGATTACATAGAGACGCACTTTAATTCAGCCCGGATTGCCCCTGATCTGGGTGTTCCCATTTTTGCAAAGGAGACCAAATTCGCAACACAATGCGGTTTTGATCTCGTTGGAAAAACCATGGACACCCGGATCAGGGGAAAACAGGAAGAACTAGATGCACCGGCAAGTGACTGGGCCCCATTGAAAATCAATGGAGCCAAAAATGGATGCAGGTGCGTCTAGTTTCAACCGGAGTCACACTGATGTCAAAAAACACCAGTATGAAACCAGACTATTCATCAACCATCCAGAAATTCCAGGACAGCCCATAAACATAGGACATTTTTTTGCCTGTCCAAAAAAAAATTATTTTTTTTAATGAAAGGAGAACTTGGCACCAGTGGCGGACCTTGCAACCAGGGGGCCCTGGTGCAGCATCGGATGGTGAGGACCGGGGGGGGTTGGGGTGCTATCGGCCGACGTCGAGGACCGGGGGGCGGGGGGGGTCAGGGTTGCTGCTATCGGCCGCCGGCGAGGACTGGGGGGGTTTCTATCGGCCGTCAGCGTGTGATAGCGGGCGGGTGGGTGGCATTGGCCATGAGTGGTGCTGCCCTGCCTGCATCAAGCGAGCTGCACAGTCCTGGGAGCCGGGGCAGCTCAGCCAGGGGAAGCAGGAAGGCTTCTCTCGGTTAACCCCCTTTCCTCTGGCACACTGGCACAGGGTCATGGGGTCGCTGGGGGCCCCCATGCAGGCTTGAGGGGCTCCCTAGCCGGTCGGGGGCCCTGGTGCACCAGCTGCACCACGGTAGGTCCGCCCCTGCTTGGCACCCTTCACCAGCATGTAAGACGTTCTGCTATACTGCACCATCACATCTATAGATTAGATGTGTTGCTGTATGGTCAGACACATCCATTACACAGTACATAGCAGGAAACACATATAAGAGTATTTCAGCACAGGAGATGTGGTATGATCAGACCATTTCCCTGTACAGTCAGCCAGTACAAAGCAGGGACAAGTATATATGAGTATCTCAGAACAAGAACATATTTTTAAACATCCAATTGTGGAAATGTTTATTATTCCAAGATATATTGATTAAAATCAACTTTCTTCGTAGGAAAACCCCTATATGGGTATGTGCACACAGGGCATTTTTGCTGCGGCCACAAACATTGAAAACCCTATACAGGTTTCTAGGATTTCTAGATTCCTTGGTAGGAGATTTGCTGCAGATTTAGCGGTGTTATTGTGTGCTTTTTTGTTGCATTTTGGTATCTGTGTTTTTGCCATTGACTGCAGCAAAATGCAGAAAAGAATTGACTTCCCATTCTTTTCAAAATGCAGCAAAACCTGGGGTAATTTTACTTTCTGCAAACCTTGTGTGTGCACAGCTTTTCCCTAAGGCTGGGAACACACTGTCCGAGTAACATGTGAGTTACTTGCACTAGTCTCGGATCATTCACTTGGCACGACATCTGCCTCTTTGGATGGGATACTGTCAATGGTATTTTTCTATGTAGCTCCACTGCTTCCATCCAGACAGGGAGAGGCTATCCAGGGTGAATGATTCGAGACTCGTGCCAGTAACTCGCATGTCACTTGGACAGTGTGTTTCCAGCTTAAAACTTATAGGTTTGGCTAGAAAGTCCATACACAGGAATAAATTAGCGTACATTTGCATAAAACCATGGTAAAAACTCAGGAAAATCGCATTGTGTGTACATAGCCTAAGTCTAGGGACTGCAGAGTTATTACTGACCTGGAAATATTTTTTGCTGAGATTTTGTTACTTTGGCCTTAGTTGTGCAACAATTTAAAGGTCTGATCTGAAACAGAGAAAAATAAATGACCAACATATCTGTCACGATCTCCACACTGCCTTTGTGCTTTACTACTAGGTTGTTGTGGAGATTGTCAGTCTGGGCTGGCTCTGTGCTGCAGATCACCTGCATTTCAGCTCACTTGATTAGAACTCTACTTAAGCAAGCTTGCTGCCCTATTCTGTGTCAATTGTACACTTGCCTATGGGTGTGTAGGTTTGATCTCTCTGTGCTCTGAGCCAGACCCTGCCTGATTAGTTACCTTACCTGGACTTGACTCTCTGCTTTTGACCTGATTCCAATTTCTGCCTGTTCCTCTGCATTCTGTTTTGTCCCTCTGGTTTCCTGACTTCGACTTGAATTGGACTTCGCTTCTGTATATCCCTAGCTGTTACTGCGCCATTTCCTGAACCTGACCCCGGATTGTTTTAACCTCTCTTTGCTACCAGTAAGTAGTAATATTATTATATTTGCTTTGCGTTATTACAGTCTGTTTTCTGCACATCGAAATTATTATTACTGTAGTGACTCACGTCAAAATATGACTTTTTTTTTACATTTTTGCAAAAAGCAGAAAAACTCGGGGGTCAAAGCTCAAACTATAACTTCATCAGTATTTTATCACGTTCCGTTCAGGGCTATGGAGTCGCGCTGTCGGATTTAGCGCAATTAAGGCGCCAGAGTTGGTGTTTGGCTTGCTGACTTCGCAGCCTTGGTTATGTTGTAAAGTTTGGGGTTTGGGGATAAGGGATTAAATTCTGCATTGATGGAAGGAACTGAAGGAGCACTATTGGGTCATGTGTTGGGGACATCAAATACTCACCTTACCCCAGGCGTTGGGAACCCGCTCTACGCTTCTGCTACAGACATCACCTGTGTACTTTACAGAAATTGTTACAGAAATCCTGTGTACTCTCACTTAACAAAACACCGTTTACATAGAATGTTGACAATCGTCCAGATCCGCCGTCTGCAGACACCACGTGTCCTAAGTATAGGGTTCCTGTGTGTTTACATGGTGCGTGTTCTGCAGAGTAAATAATAATCTTCACTCATTCCTTTATATAAAGAGGTTGCAAACATCCTTAAAACTTCATTTGATATCACCCCAATAAAAACATTTATGTATTTTATATTCTTGAGTGGTCTTTGTTCACACTGGGCAGATATGCTGCAAATCCAGACATGGTGTGTCTGTCCAGTGTGTGCAAACCCTTCTAAATTACTACTATTCCAATGTCAGTAAATGTAGAGATTTTAGAAAATATTCACAAGATGAAGAAAAAAATTCACAGTGGAAATCGACCTGCAATGATGATCCTAAAGTCATAGTGTTACGCCCCAGGAGCATGGAGATGTTAAGTGGATGCACAGGACCACTAATGGTGCAGAGGAAGCTGAATACCTGATACCCAAGAGACAGGAGAGTGACTATACTAAAACCAAAGATATTTATTAAGGAAGGTTTAACATAAGTAGAAGATGAGGGGAGGGCGCTCTGGATCACAACACTGTACACTCGTAGTGGAGCACCGGAGAGGTAACCCGTGTACAGGGATACACCCATTATAGCACCAGGAGGTGTAAATGCAACAAATCTCAGACCAGAGGGGTGACCAGTACAGACCGGACAGGAGAGATGGAGAGACTGTGGTACACTGGCTGTGTCGGTGGAGAGGATCCTGGAAGCTTTGTGTAATACCAGAAAGGCTGATCCAGCCGGTAGAGGTATCTGGATGGTTCCGTGAGAAGCTTGGCCATCCTGGGGTGGGATCCAGAGTATCCAGAGGGATCCAGGATAAGGAACTGCCAGCAGAAGGATTCTGTGAAGACAAAGGTATTAGTATAATGCAGAATGCAAGGCAATAGTCTGTCCAATCTGGACAGAGGCAACATTCCTTGAGAATGAACACATTTCCCAGGCACCTCTCTTAGGGGGAGGAAGCCTGTTATGCACAGAGTGACTCGCCCCAGTGGCTGCCGTGGGGTGCTCGGAGCCGAGTCTATCTCTCTAGATGTCCTCGAGTGTCTGGGTTCTGTCATGGTGGCTGACCCAGTCTGTGGCCACCCGGAAAAAGGCAAGGGGAGTTTAATAGTAAAGAGTTTTTGGAGTGAGGGGAGATTTGAGGGGAGGTTGTCGTGACGCCACCCATGGTATGCAGTCTTTAGTGACCGCTGATGCAGACCGGGACCTCTGGGGATGATGGCATGGCAGCAGTGATGGTATCGCTCCCCACGGGTGGAGCGGCGTCCCTAGGGCATCCAGAGGGTTGATTAGAGTTCTCGGAGACCCAGCGGGGCTGAGCTGGCTGTAGGGCGAGATCGGAGCATTTCACAAGCAGACTCTTGCTGCCTGCACGGCGTTGCAGTCTACCACTCCTCAGGTAGGAAATGATCAGTCTTACACAATTCTGAGTTCCAAACCGATTTACTAAGTTCTCCTCCACATGCAACACAGGTTACAGCTTCAGTACAGTTGTGGTCCGGGTAGTCCTTAGCAACCAGGATGGCTTGTCCCGTACACCGCTTTCGTATGCCTTCCCTCACGAGCCTATCTTCCCCAGCGCTGCCTATTCTCCTCCTTCCTGCATGCACCTCTGCGCACAGAGCCCCAATCCAACATCCACGGACCTTCATTTGGGCGACCGGCTCTGTCCCCTGATCCTAGTATGGCTGCCTTCTTGGCGGATGTGCTGGGAGTTGGCCACCGCTCCTCTGGACCTGTGGCCACCAGTTCCGTGGTTGGAGCTTGGAGTCTCCTCACCACCTTCAGGGCGGGTCCCTGGTTCTTGCCCTGCCCCTCTGCTTCACTTTAGATTCGGGTGTACGGGTGGATCGCTCTCAGTCCCGTGCCTCTAGGGCTCCCTCTGTCTCCTCGTGATCTCTGGCCTCGGGACCCTGGACGAGCCTCATCACTGCTCAAGTCCTCCAGGTCCTTTCACTCTATCCTCTCTCCAGCTGACCTCCACCCCCTACTTCCTGTGGTGTTTTTCCTTTGTCTCTTTCCTTTCTCTGACCACTTCCTGCTCACTTTCCACCCACCACCTTTCTCTCCCCACTGTCCCACGCACTGCTTGAGCCGTCCCACTACCTGAGACCGGGTGTGTTGGGTGTGTTTGTGGGTGACTGAACTTACCAACCCTGGTTGCCGCAGACGGGAATACTACCCCCTGGTCTGGGTACAGTACCCCTCAGTGGTGACCAAACCACTGGGGCACCACAAGAGCAGTTCAGCACTCAGTCTGAGTTCTAATAGGGAACAGGTGTAGTACTCCTTTAAGTGTGTGCAGGAAGTGGCACACGCTTCCTAAGAGCATTCTCATGAGACCTGCCAAGAGGGTGCAGGTTCCTAGCAGAGAAGGAGGCAGATGGCCGCATGGATCCATGAACAGTGTGAGCAGAACTAGCGGAGCTGCATGGTGGGCATGGATCTCCCTGTTTGGCAGAGACCGGTCCCACGGCTGAAGGCATGACATAGCAAGGAATACCGTGAATTCTCAACTTAGATTTAAAGAGGTTGTCCACACTTTAACATTGACGGTCTATCCTCAGGAGAGGTCATCAATGTGTGATTGGCCGGGGTTTGACCCCGGATTCAAATCAGTAGGGAGAGAATGTGCAGTACTGGATGTGGCCACATTCAGAAGATGGAGCAGTACCAAACGGAGCATTTCCAGCCCCCTGTGCCACCACCACCAGCACCGAGAACAGTTGACTGGTGGGGGGCCAAATGCCGAACCCCGACCAATCAGACACTGATGACCTATCTGTGGATTCAAGCCTTGTGGATGTTCCTGTAATAGCAAAGTTACACGTCCATCATCTCATCTGTTTACATGCATTGTCTGGTTTCATGGTGAGGAATAATCATCATAATTACTTCTCAATTATGGTAAAGTTCAGGATTGATGTGCTAATCACAGGTTCACATTCTGTGAATTCAGCATCATGTCTTGTTTTCCAACTTGTGCTTCCCCCACCCCCGGGGCAGAAGGATAAAGCACCAGAGGGGAGAGGTACTGACAGTGGTAAGGGGAGTTGTGTAGATGACATGATTGCCCCAGTCTTATGGACAGCTTACATTGTACTGAGCGGATATTCACTTATCACCTCCTCCAAGAAGCTCAAGTTTGCAACTTTGGTAAGATCTATCTATCTATCTATCTATCTATCTATCTATCTATCTATCTAGTAAAAATTTGAGCGGGCACTGCTATTCATTGGGTGCAAAATCAGTCAGGGCAATATTTCATAAACCAAGTCATACAATACCAAAATATAAACTGCAGCACTCCTTCCTTGAGGTGTATCACGCCTTTATTAGGCCCTCAGGATCTTGTGGCAACGTTTCGGTTCACAATGAACCTTCCTCCAGCAACCTCCTACTGGCAAGCTGTTTTTTTTTAATACAACCTCATTATTAAATGATTACAGTGTCAATTAAACACTTAAACATTACAAATATGTTTCCAATATGATTCCATATATATTCATTGTACATCTCTGCATCACCTTCCTCCCATATGCATTCCAAGCATTTGTTATTATAATTTCCATAACTTGGTAAAATGCCTTAATTAATGCTTATGTGTACAATTTGGACCTGTTTACTTTAATTATTCTTATATATTTATCTATCTGAAAGGTCACTCCCCATACCACTATCCCGTGTGTAATGTGCAGCTCCGGCATCCCGGAAGTGTTATTGCGCATGCCCGCTATGCGCTATGTTTACTGTTGACATGGGTGCACAGGAAGTGCTGTAGACGCCATTACCAAATTCCGGCGCATGCGCACTTGACTCCTACTTTCCCCTGCTCATCGCATAGTGCTTCTGGGCATGCTCTATACATTTTATTAACCTCGGCGTCCTGGTTGTTAATTTTAAAGTGCTTCATATGCTAGTCACATTGTTATTGAGTTGAAGGTGCTGTTGTGCATAATAATTTCATAATATTATTAAAATTGATTTTTATGTGTGTATATATATAGGGGGCTGTGAACTATCAGTGTATATATGCCTTACGAGATTAACAGGGGTACATCACATGGTCTCATACCTAGGGCTTCAAGGTTCTGCATGCAATTGCCCCTCACCCCGGGTTCCTCTGTGTCCTCCTATATCGAAGTGACAACAGGTTCACCGTTGCGTCAGGGCTGGGGTCGCAGTTATTTCTACCACTTCCACTCTTTGACACACTACTAGGGATCCATGGGTGCTAGCAGGTTACTTCACACTTAGCTCTTCTAACACCAATTTCCACTCTTCACTCCAGGCCACACTTCCACATTAGCCCATTAAAAGGTTTTTATAAAATTCCCTTAAAATCATTATAATTTTGCTTATATATTTTTATTTTACGTATCAACGATAGAAAACATATTATGTGAACATAATGAAAAATACATTTGCAAAAAAAATAATTTGCGCAGTGATAAATTTCGGGGACTACGGTGGATGCGACCACCTTCACATACATTCCTATATACCAGGTGCTGGGTGTGCACAGGTCCGCAGATTATGGTTATCTGTAAGAAATGAAACAAAACCATTATTAGATAAGTGTATAATATTCCTCCATACCAGTGTACTATGCACTAAACTGAAATTGATCCAATTCTTCCATTGTCCCTTTCCACATAAGGAAGATATCGTCTACGTATCTCCACCACCTCAATACTTTATTGAAGTGGTGGACGTAGACGTGTCTTTCCTTCAGGACAGCCATCACTGTATTAGCATACGCACATGCCATTCGAGACCCCATAGCGGTGCCTCTCAATTGCATATAGTAGGTATCTCCGAAAAGGAAGTAATTCTGTCTAAGAACCACATCCGACAACTCAACAGCAAATTGCTTAGCTCCATCCATATTGTCAGATTTTTTCAATTTACTAGTTATGGCCTCTACTTCTCTATCATGGTCAATTGACATTTAGAGAGAGGTTACATCAAAAGAGGCCAGGATTATTGCCCATTCCAATCTAACCGCTCTTACCGTCTCCAAAAAAATATCCTGTATCTCATAGGCAGGAGCTAGCTGTAGTTGCAAAGGGGGCTATCATTTTATCAAGGAATATACCGATATAGCTGAAAATTGACTTGATCCCTGCCACCATGGACCTTCCTAGAGGGTCCACCAGGGATTTGTGGATCTTTGGTATTATATACATTACTGGAGTAACCAGTTTCTCCACATACAAAAATTGGCTAAATCCTTGTCTATTATCTCCCCCAATTCAGCTTCTTTGATAATCTTTAGAATATTGCTTTGTTTATCTACCTTGGAGTCTCTATCTAGTTTTCTATATACCAATTAATCGCTGAGTAGTCTCATCACCTCCTTTAGATAGGTAGCCTTGTCCATAAGGACAACTGCTCCCCCTTATCTGCAGGTTTTATCACCAGGTTGTGGTCATGGACAAGTTGCTGTAGGGCTTCATATTCTCCCTTGGTAATATTTGGATGGCTCAGTTCTTTTTTAGTTGTCAATTTCAATTTTTCTATGTCTTGTTGCACCGCTAAGATGTACGCCTCAATTGCTGGATCCCCTCAACTCGTACAAAATCACTTTTTTTCTAATGGCTATCTTCTTCATGTCTAACTCACTATGACTAATCTAGCTTCCATGCTCCTATTGTGGAACCAATGTTTTAACTTAATGTTGCGAAAAAATCCGTACAGGTCTACTTCCACATTAAACCAATCAACATGAGTTGTGATGCAATAATTAATTCCTTTTTCAAGTAAATTCATTTGATCAGAGCTTAAAGTCTTACTAGAACTATTCGCTATCAGACTTGATCCTTCCGGTTAGTTTGCCGCAGGTGACCCCTGTTAGTAGCCAGGGGGTGGCATCCGCAGGAGCGCCTGGTGGTAGCGTGGCTCCCTGCAGATGCTGCTTCCGCTCTTATAGTCCTGGTCACCACCGTCGCTGCGACCAGGTATCTTACCGGAACTACCGCAGGCACAGCAGGCAGGGGAGCACCGCTGGGCCTCCTGCTGCAGCACCGGCGGTTTCTCCCCGCCAGCCGCATGTTGCCGCCTCCCCTTCCCCTCCGGAAGTGTGAGCTGCCTTTATTCTCCACCTGTAGAGCCAGAGCCGCACACTCTGCTCTGTTCTTACAGGACTTGTGTTGATGTCAATGGAGGAGAGGAGTCAGGGGTCACATGATCAGCTTTTCAGTGTATGTAGGACTCCACCGTACAGGTCGCCATGGTCCTGGATAAGCTGAAGTTTATATGTGGGGTCGGGAGAGTTTTACAGTGTGGATGTAGCAGAGCCGAGAGTGTACTAGGTGTGCGAAGCGGAGCTGCATGTGTATGAGATGTATGGAGCAAAGCTGTGTTTATGAGGTGTATGGAGCAGAGCCATGTGTGTATGAGGTTATGGAGCAGAGTCTCGTGTGTACGGGTGTGCGGAGCTGAGAGTGTACTAGGTGTACGGAGCAGAGCCGTGTGTATGAGGTGTATGGAGCAGAGCCGCGTGTGTACAAGGTGTATGGAGCAGAGCTACATGTATACAAGGTGTTAAGAGCGGAGCCGCATGTGTACGAGGCGCATGGAGCAGAGCTTAGAGTGTACTAGGTGTACGCAGCGGAGCCATGTGCACAAGGTCTATGGAGCAGAGTATCGTGTGTACAAGGTGCACTGTGTGGAGCCATGTTGTAAGAGGTGTATGGAGCAGAGCTGAGTGTGTATGAGGTGTACGCAGCAGAGCTTAGCATGCTATGAGTAAGAGTCATGAGAAGGACTCGAAACATGTAAGCCTGACTTGCTTTTATATTCAATGGAAATTTATTTTAAAGAATTTTTGAATAAAGGCTTGTTTTAATGAAAATATGATGCCGGAAACACTCTTTACTTCATGATACACCTCTCCAGGATGGGGAGCTTTTGAAATCCGAGCACCGATCTCTTTGGAAGGTGGACGGGGCGTACTGGTACAGGTGAGCTGGAAATTTTTCTTTTTTGTGCACTGAGAATGTACTAGGTGTACGGAGCCGAGCCGTGTTTACGAGGTGTATGGAGCAGAGTCACATAAGTAAAGAGCGGTACGGGTATGGAGTGGAGCCGAGTGTGTACAAGGTGTACGAAGTGGAGCAGAGTGTGTACAAGGTATACGGAGCGGAGCCGAGTGTGTACAAGGTGTGCAGGGCTGAAAGTGTTCTAGGTGTACAAAGCAGAGCCACGTGTGTACAAGGTGTATGGAGCAGACCTGCCTGTGTACAAGGTGTATGGAGCAGAGCCACGTGTGTGCAAGGTGTACGGAGCAGAGCTGAGAGTGTACTAGGTGTATGGAGCAGAGGCGCGAGTATACAAGGTGTACGGAGCAGAGCCGCGTGTGTACGAAGTGTATAGAGCAGAGCCGTATGAGTACAAGGTGTACAGAACAGAGCCAAGAGTGTACGATGTGTACAGAGCAGAGCCAAGAGTGTATGAGGTGTACGGAGCAAAGCCGAAAGTGTACTAGGTGTATGGAGCAGAGCTGAGTGTGTATGGGCCGTACAGAGCAGAACCGCATGTGTATGGGTCGTGTGGAGCAGAGCCACGTGTGTACAGGTCGTGTGGAGCAGAGCCAAGTGTGTACAAGGTTATGGAGCAGAGATAAGTGTGTACAAGGTGTATGGAGCGTAGCTGCATGTGTACGAGGTGTATGAACCAGAGCAGAGTGTGTACAGAGCGGAGCCAAGTGTGTACGGGGCATATGGAGTGAAGCCATGTGTACAAGGTGTACGCAGCAGAGCCGAGAGTGTACTAGGTATATGGAGCAGAGTTAAGTGTGTACGGAGCAGAGCGCGTGTGTATGGGTCGTGCAGAGCAGAGCCAAGTGTGTACAATGTGTACAGAGTGGAGCTGCATGTGTACGATGTGTATGGAGCGGAGCCAAGTGTGTACGGGCATACGGAGCGGAGCCGTGTGTGTACGAGGTGTATGCGCAGAGACCATGTGTACGAGGTGTACGGAGTAGACCCAAGAGTGTACGAGGTGTACAGAGTGGAGCAGTGTGTACGAGGTGTACGGAGTAGAGTTGCGTTTGTATGGAGTGGGGCCATGTGTGTACGGGGCATTTGGAGCCGTGTGTGTACAAGGTGTGTGTAATTGATCTGCATATCTGTTACATGTGTCTAAATTCCCTCATGGAGTGGGAAATAGGTGTTTTAATTCATTACTTACTTGCATGTACACCATTGGGATGGTTATAGTGAATTAATTCTGTAACCTATGATATAGTGACTTATGTAAAGATATGATCTACTTTGTGTATTTACAGATTGTTTATCAATTGTCATTTTACCATCTGTATGAACCAGATTAATTATGTATACCATCTGCAGACTTTGCTGTCACATTTTATCCTGCACTTATTTGTGTTATCTTTGCCTGACTCATTAATGATAAATTTGTAATAAAATTGTATGCATTATAGCTCCACCTTTTGCTCTTTTTATTAATATATAATATAGAGACTGCTGCTGTGCTGTATATAGTATTTGGAGGCTGTGCTGTATATATAATATGGAGGCTGAGCTTGGCTATATTTATTATTTGGATGCTGCGCAGGGCATTGGGCTGTATATATTGGAAATATAGAGAAGGAATTGACGAATAGAATAGCAGCACACCACCACAAATTATATGAAAAATGAAAAAGGCTTTTATTTAAGGACAAAACTTCAGAAATACATAAAAACAATTAAAACCAATCAACAGACCACAGTCCGTAAGGAAAAAGAGGTCCCTGCACATATGAGAGGTAAATACACAAACCAATTTATCTCCAATACAACAGATCCAATGCACAGTATTAATAATCAAAAAACATTCAAAGTCATTTCAATAACCATGGTATGAAAAATTTTTCACATGAAACTGTCAATAAATGCTGTTCTATATCTCAAAAAGTCAGAGAAAGCGCATAGCTGTAAATGAGCACAATGGTTTGTGATTCCCTTGGCAACAAGTCAGGACAACCAGCACTAATGCATATGTGGTGATATCAGGATAAGCATCCAGCTAGGTGGACAGGCACAATCATGCCAGGTGGACAGGCTCAATCCTATGAAATATGTGAGTGCCCCATGTATATTGGAGGCTGCTGCTGGACTGCCACAGCATCCAAATAATATATACAACCCAACACAGCCTCCAAACAATTTATACAGCAGAGCCTCCAAATAATATATACAGCCCAGCAGCAGCTTCCAAATAATATACAGAGCTCAGAGCTTCTTTATTATGTATATACCGCCCAGCGCAGCCTCCCAATAATATATACAGCCCGCAGCCTCTATATTATATATACAGCCCAACAGCAGCCTCTATACTATTTATACAGCTCTGAATTCTCCATATTATATATACAGCCCAGAAGCCTCTACTATATATGCAGCCCTTGACAGCCTCAATATTATATATAGAACCCACTCAGAAGCCTCTATATTATATATACACAGCCCGCAGCTTCTATATTATATTTATAAATAGTGATATGTGTTAAAGAAGCCCACTGCGATTATTTTGCCCGGTGCCCACAAAAACCTGGAGCCGGCCCTGCGCTCCTTGATACATACAGGCATCCAGCCATGTTTCTCCTGAGCAGTGGTTGGCCGGTGGTGCTCTTTCCCCTTCCCGCTCCCATATCCTTTGCTCAACCCAATAGGAAGGACCCTGTTATTAATTCCTGACAGCCCCGTGTGCGGCGCTTGTGATTGGCTAAGCGTTTTGGGAGTAAGCGTGGTCTGATGGAGGAGAAGCGCCATTTTCCCAGCTTAGTGCAGTGGCTTGTTGATGCTCAGACTGCAGGTCGTTACCTGCGGTGTGTGGACGGTGCTGCATGGTGACATGTCTGACTAGTCAGTGCCAGGCAGCGGTCCAGAGTTTTGCAGGCGTGTGCCAGAGGTTGGCAATCAGTGCTGCCTCCTGTGCTATAAGGATGCAGGGCTGTGTCTGTCTACAGGACCACAGCTCGGCCAGTCGTCATTATGTGTATATGCTTGTGCCAAGCCGCCATTGCCATTAATGATCCTTGTTCTGGATTCTTCTGTGTGGTTCTTGTATGTGCATGTGATGGCGCTGACATTCTTGTGTGGACTTTTTTTCTGTTTCTGTAAACTAAAATGTCCACTATTGTGCTCATTTTTACAGGATAAATATAAATCTGTATGAACCAAATTTATTTTTACAGATTAAAAAAACTTACTAAGGGGGGGGTGCGCCATTTTGCAGTTTGCCTCAGGCAGCACAGGTTCACCCCTGGGGGCCTGAACACAAATGCATATCACAAATTTCAGATTTATATTTTAAAATATTTATAAAACCAGGTATAATTTCCTTTATACTTCACATATCTTTGCTAAATTGTAATAGAATACATTTGCATTTATTGGTGTAACGTGAAAAAATATGGAAAAGTCCATGGGGTGTGAATACTTTTGCAAGACTCTAAACATGTGTCTGTAACCAGTCCTGCTCAGTGTAACCATCCCATGATCAGAATAGATTCCTATTGAATTACAGATTTTTTGATTAAATAAAAGCGGATGGAAATCTAAAAGTGAATCTAGAAAGTATACAGGAAAGTTGTATAACTTTTTTTGCGTGATACAAAAAAATTAACACTTATAGGTTAAAATGTAACAAGATTATTAATAAGAAATATTTGACCTCAGTTCAACTTAAACAGGATATGGAAAAAAAAAACTCTCGCAGTCAGCGGTTTTATGGACACAATGATCAGCGAGCAAACGTATGTGTATTTAGAGAGGACACACAGATGCCGTCCACTGTACATAGACCTCTGTACTACACTGGAACATTTTCTATTAATGACATCAGTATCTGGGATTATTAACGGTCATATAAGAAACCAACTAAACTACGTAACTATCCACAATGTTCAATGGCAATTTGTGAAGATATACATACACTGCGTTCTTTTTACAGTGGATACAGGGAGCGTCTGGAAACAGTGCGTGTCAGTGATGCACAGACCAATGGTGTCCGGCGCACTAAACAACAGATGGGGAGACACCGGGGGAACAAATACAGCAGAGGGCCTTGCTCATAGGAAGAAGAGATGATTTACTGCACTCACCTGTGGCTGTGCCCTGATCTCCCTACCATCCCTATATGGGATCTTTCACCCATCACTGAACAGGATACCTAGGCCCTGATGTTAGCCCTCAACATGGAAATTGACCGGCGGGGAGCACCAGTCCCAACTGCTGCACTAAAATCAACAAGAGGGGAAGAAAAGACAGATAGGGGAACAACAAACAGCTTCACGCCTGCTGCCACGCTCCTTAGCAGCAGATGGCTTGGCAATAGTCAGCTTCTCCAGAATAGAATCCTCACTTCAAGTAGTTAGGCCAGGAATAGAGTTCAATCACCGGCAAGGAATGCTGGACCGTGTGACCATATAAAGAGGATGGGAGTGATCACAGAGTAGCCACACCTGGACAAAGAACTAGTTAGCTTTCTAGCAACAGAAACTGACATTAACTCCTAAACTACCAAAGGAAAGAAACACGTTTAATATGAAGTCTCAATACAGGAATGAGACGCAAGTCCTAAAACTGTCACATGTCACCAAAGTAAGAGACCATTGTGACAGTTCCCTTTATGATTATCAATATGGGTTTTGATGGACCTTAAAGGGTTATTCCCATCTTCAGAAATAGGTATTGTCAGATAGAGCTTGTAAAACAAGGAATTTTGCACTTTACTGCTTATTAAAATCTTCAGCTGTTCTTGAGATATTAACACGTTTGTATTGTTCACAGCTCGTTGGCTTGGAGACCGACCACCACATGCGCAGTGTTTACAAGCTCGTTTCCATTGAACTTGTAGGCGCTGTTTTGAAGACCAGGATCGTTGCAGCGCGCTTATACCTTTTAATCCTGACCAGCTTCAGTGCAGTGCTTAAAAGCTAAACAGCAACAGTGGTCAGACTTCTAGGCAACGAGCTGTAAACAAAAGAAAATGTTAAATGGAACTAACCACCAGGATTTAACCACAGGAGGTAGAGCATGCGCAGATGGAGTTTTTGGCCTAACGAAGAAGAAATTGAGCTGAAATCTTGATCTGAGAATGCAATGCCTTCCGTACAATTGCAAACCTACCGTATCTGCCGCTATCGGCAGAAAACGCTGATCTGAAAGCAGCCTAAGCTGAAGGCTCGATCTGCGCATGCGCCCCCTGGTAGCATTTTATTATATACCATATGTGGAATCACACTGTGCATGAACATAATCATGCTGCACACATCAATCCCCTGCTGCATTGATGGTTAAATCCTGGTGGTTGATTCCCTTTATCTCAAGGACAACTGAATCTTTTAATTAATAGTACAATTCAAAATTGTATTTGCAAGCAATATCCATTTATGAAGAAGGGAATAACCTTTTAATTGGGTCTGTCGGAGTTCTGAGGAGGAAAAGCGCTGAGTGCTGCACTAGCAAATTTTGTGGTGCACAACTATGAGTCTTCACTAGTATTAGGGACCTTTCACATCAGCGTTTTTGTAATTCGCGGCAGATCCGGTAGATTTTGATGCATCTCTGGCGTAATGGCCGACGTATGAGAACTTGTGGTCGGGTGCCAGATCCAGCACTTGCGACAAGTAAAAAAACGCTGCTAGTCGCGTATTTTTGCGCTGCCACAAGTGCCGGATCTGGCAAAACCGCACTTGCCGCACCTGACCGCAAGTCCCATAGAGAATGAATGTTGCTTGCCCCAAGTTGGCCGTTACGCGACAGATGCGGCAAAATCTACTGGATCTGTTGCAAATTAAAGAAAAACTCTGATGTGAAAGCAGCCTTAGATAAGAAGAACAAGTAACAAGGCCTGGTGTAGCGCGCCCCTGTTGTAAATAAAAGACTGATCTATAACTCCATCATCCACTACTGTTCGGGGATCCTGCTCCGCCTACGGTAAGCGAAACCATCTTGCTGCTTCACCATCACCACGGAGGTCTATTCCGCAGCCCCGGTAACATTACTGTGGAGCCACTGGGATGGGTACTCGGTACCAGACAAGGGTTTCACGGGGGTATCACGGCAGTCTTGTCCGGACCGTGTCCCGAGCCACAAGTAATGGGGGTTATTTACAGGGGAGAAAGAGTCATGACGCCACCCATGGTAAGTGGTCAGGGTGACCACCGCTGCTGCAGAACCTCCGGGGATGGTTTTTGGCAGCCGGTGATATAACGCTCTCCACGGGCAGAGTCTGATTCCCCGGGCAGTAGTGATGATAGTCTATGGATGATGCAGGGCAGGGGTAATGGTAGAGATGATAACAGTTTGTGAGGGAGAGTAGGGCTCGAGTGCATGGATTACACCGACTCACGTTTTGTAGTTTTCCAAGTCTTTACTGTTGATGGTATTCAGTAGATATTGTCCACGGAGTCTGTACCGGGGTCGGGTTGCTCCCACCCTGACCGGGTCCATGACTTCCTACTCCTGTGTGTCTGGCCCTGCTGCTGCTTTAGCTAGGCTGCCGGCCCTGCCTCCCTCACGGGGTACCAAACTTGCTAGGCAACTTAAGTATTATCTTTGTGTTTCTGACCCCGCCGTATTGCTTCGCTGTAGTAAAGTGAAGATATATAATCTTCAATTATCTGGTGTTTCCTGTGCTGCTTGTGTCAGGCACAGTTGCGGATCCGGTATCTGGTCTTTGTGTTTCACCTGGTGAGTTATAGGGTAACTCTGTGTCCCGAGTGTGTTCCTCTGCTTTTTCTACTCCTTTCCTCAGACCGTGGCCGGCCTGGAAGTGGACAGTGGACCGTGGGTTGGGCCTAACGCAGCCCTTTTACACCCAGGTCCTTTCCCTCACTCCTCTCAGGAACTGCACTAACTCCAACTGACTGTCACTGCCACTCTGATGTAAACAACATTAACTCCTCCCACCACTCTGCTCTTCCCCACTTCCTCTCCACACCAGAATATATAGGGAAGCAGCTTTAGCTCCCCCGTCTGGCCTGGAGGCTCTAGTGTAGTGTTGTGGGCTGTGTGGGGAGTTAACCCTTTGTGGTGTTACTGTGGCACATTAACCCCTGGGGTGCCACATTACCAGAGCTGTAGATAGTGTCACGAGTCACTATTTTTATTATTTTTATTAACTGTTCCACTTTTTCAGTGACCACTAGGGCCGCGGGACCAGGCAACAGGCCCCGTGACAACCCCCCGTGAACTACAATGCCCGGAATCGGGTACCTCACAGCCCTGGGGTGGGTCATATACATAGCATATAAAAAAGGTCAGTGTTATGCGAGCTCAGTGACCACGTCTCAGCGTTTCTCTTTACTGGGTCCCTACCTAAGCTAATGCCTCTCTCAGTTAACCAAAAACCCTCCTAAGTATGGGCGGACAGAGACCTGCTAATAGAGAATTAAAATCATCTAGGGCTAATGGGCAGGAGGGTGCAGCCAGAAGACAGGACCCCATTATATAAATAAAGTGATAACAAGTGTGAACAGGTGTGTACTGAACATGACATATACTATAATATATAGACAGTTGCATAACATAAACGCAATCTCTCGTCCGCTCCTGTCGCTTACACCTGAAGAATATCTCTAGAGTCCGCCCCTTTCTCACCCTGGAAACAACAAAAACCCTCACCGTGGCCCTAATCCATTCCCGCCTTGACTATTGCAACTCTCTATTAAGCGGCCTCCCCCTCACCAGACTTTCTCCTCTCCAGTCCATCCTTAATGCAGCAGCCAGGATCACCCACCTGGCCAATCGTTACTCAGATGCCTCTGCTCTGTGCCAGTCATTGCACTGGCTGCCCGTATATTACAGGATCAAATTCAAATTGCTTGTTCTCACCCACAAAGCTCTTCACAGTGCAGCTCCCCCCTACCTCTCCTCCCTCATCTCTGTCTATCACCCCACCCGCTCTCTACGTTCCTCAAATGACCTTCGACTAACATCTTCACTAATCCGATCCTCCCACTCCCGGCTCCAAGACTTTTCCAGAGCTGCACCAAACCTCTGGAATGCTTTACCCAAGGAAATCAGGACTATCCACAACTTGCATGGCTTCAGACGATCCCTAAAAACGCATCTTTTTAAGGCGGCCTATCATACTCCCTAATAAGTCCATTGTACTGTAGACAGTGAAGGGGCTATCCCTCTGGACATCACTCTTCTACAAACTCCACCAAACCATAAAGGTCTACACAGACTGTATAATGACCATCCATGTAAGCTTAGCTCTATGCCCCATTTCCTCAAGATGCCTGGACCACCAGCATTTCTTGCTTTATTTATTGTATTTTTTTTTTCACATTGATTCTATACCTATTGTTTTGTATCCAATTATTGTACTTTATTTGTTCTCTATTGTAATTACTTACTGTATTTTCTGTACTCTAACCCTACATTGTAAAGCGCTGCGGAATATGTTGGCGCTATATAAATAAAGTATTATTATTATTATTATTATTATAATAAAGAGATTATGGGGTCCTGCCTTCTGACTGTGCCTCCTCCCCATTAGACTTAGGTGATCTCTTTCTCTATTAGCAGGTAGGTCCCCGTATTCCCATAAATAGTTTTTATAATCCATAGAGAGGCATTAGCTTAAGTAGGGACCCAGTAAAGAGAGACGCCGTGATGTGGCTACAGGGCTCAAATAAAACTACCTTCTTTTTATGCTAAGTATCTCACTTTTTGCATGTATTTCCTTAACAGTGGTGCATGTCTATATTCCTATATTCATTGTTTGCATACCTTAGCATTTCACAGTGCACCTGTCCATTTATTATAGTATATACAGTTGTGGATAAAAGTATTGACACCCCTGCAATTCTGTCAGATAATACTCAGTTTCTTCCTGAAAATGATTGCAATCACAAATTCTTTGGTATTATTATCTTCATTTAATTGGTCTTCAATGAAAAAACACAAAAGAGAATGAAGCAAAAAGCAAAACATTGATCATTTCACACAAAACTCCAAAAATGGGCCAGACAAAAGTATTGGCACCCTCAGCCTAATACTTGGTTGCACAACCTTTAGCCAAAATAACTGCGATCTTGTTCCCTATACTTCTTCACAAGGCCTGATTATGCAATGGTAACAATAATGTATCCTATCAAACACGACTAGATGATGCAAGATAGACACAACATACAGGGTATGACAGTGGCCCTGCATCCTGAAGCAATTTTGCCTGGGATCTTATTTGAGTTTTGAATCCAGACAGTAGGGACAAAGCGTCTTCCGATATAAAGGAGATGTGTGAAGACATGATTCGTTTGTGCCATCCACTTTGTGCGGTTTCTCTGTTTTCCCTTTTGTAATGTTTCATTGGTTACCAAATGTCTTAATTGTACTATATCTGATATATGCAAATAAAAATCTATTGAAGTCAAAATAACTGCGATCACCCGCTTCCGGTAACCATCAATGAGTTTCTTACAATGCTCTGCTGGAATTTTAGACCATTCTTCTTTGGCAAACTGCTCCAGGTCCCTGATATTTCAAGGGTGCCTTGTCCAAACTACCATTTTTAGATCTCTCCACAGGTGTTATATGGGATTCAGATCTGCTGGCCACCTTAGAAGTCTCCAGTGCTTTCTCTCAAACCATGTTCTAGTGCTTTTTGAAGTGTGTTTTGGGTCATTGTCCTGCTGGAAGACCCATGACCTCTGAGGGAGACTCAGCTTTCTCACACTGGGCCCTAGATTATGCTGCAAAATTTGTTGGTAGTCTTCAGACTTCATAATGCCATGCACACGGTCAAGCAGTCCAGTGCCAGAGGCAGCAAAGCAACCCCAAAACATCAGGGAACCTCCGCCATGTTTGACTGTAGGGACCGTGTTCTTTTCTTTGAATGCCTCTTTTTTTCTCCTGTAAACTCTATGTTGATGCCTTTGCCCATAAAGCTCTACTTTTGTCTCATCTGACCATAGAACATTCTTCCAAAACGTTTTAGGCTTTCTCAGGTAAGTTTTGGCAAACTCCAGGCTGGCTTTTTTATGTCTCGGGGTAAGAAGTGGGGTCTTCCTGGGTCTCCTACCATACAGTCCCTTTTTTTATTCAGACACCGACGGATAGTACGGGTTGACACTGTTGCACCCTCGGACTGCAGGGCAGCTTGAACTTGTTTGGATGTTAGTCGAGGTTCTTTATCCACTATCCACACAATCTTGCATTGAAATCTCTCGTCAATTTTTATTTTCCGTCCATATCTAGGGAGGTTAGCCACAGTGCCATGGGCTTTACACTTCTTGATGACACTGCGCACGGTAGACACAGGACAGAGGTTGAGTCAACTTTAATCCATGTCAACTGGCTGCAAGTGTGATTTAGTTATTGTCAACACCTGTTAGGTGCCGCAGGTAAGTTACAGGTGCTGTTAATTACACAAATTAGAGAAGCATAACATGATTTTTCTAACAGTGCCAATACTTTTGTCCACCCCCTTTTTTATGTTTGGTGTGGAATTAGATCCAATTTGGCTTTAGGACAATTCTTTTTTTGTTTTTTCATTGAAGACAAATTAAATGAAGATAATAATACCAAAGAATTTGTGATTGCAATCATTTTCAGGAAGAAACTGAGTATTATCTGACAGAATTGCAGGGGTGTTAATACTTTTTGGCCACAACTGTATGTTCAGTATGCACCTGTTCACACTTGCATGTTAGGAAGTGCTGTCAGGTTTCTTATTTTGAACCTTTCATGAACATAACCACATACACAGCAATGCCAGGGGAGTAAGTAGAATTTATAGGGCCCCATAGCAAAATATTGGCCCCACCACCTAATGACAGGAAACTGAAACAGCAGCATATAATTCTGCCCAGTCAGTACGTCCCTACACAATACTGTCATATAATGCCTTGGAGAGGTTGCAAACTTAAATTGTTAATGTTTTCTTGTCTTTCTAGGTCTATCGACATGGAGATCGTTCCCCAATTGATACCTACCCAACTGATCCCTACAAAGATACAGTTTGGGATTATGGACTGCAACAACTGACACAGGTACTATAGCAATCAATGAAGCAACTGTCCGTGATTCTGAATGTACAATGTTGCACACAGACAGCAGTAGCACTAAGACAACCCTTATACATTGATCTAGTTCAACATCCCTGCTGTTCCCTCCAATGTATACTGTCGTAGACCTTAAATTCCATTACCACGCGGGATTACTGCAGCCAATCTCTGACCTCGACAGTCCTTGGCTCCAGACTGTGGAGGTCATTGATTGGGTCATTGATTGGCTGGAGGTGTTAAATTGGTGCAATCTGAATGATCATTCTCTATTTTACCAAACGTTACACTAAAGCACTGCACCACCCATACTTGCAAGACCTATATACATACAGGATCTAGTCTATTAGGTAAGTTATCATATGACTTAAAAATGAAACTTCACATTTTATAAAAATGAAATCCTGTCTTCCTCTTTTTCAGAAAAAATATGCAAAATGTCCTTGTAAAATATTGTACTTTTTGAAATTTCCCAACAATGTTTTTAAAAAATATCTTATCTCAATTTTTATTGTACTTATAATTTTGTATTAACATGTATCTGTGGTCATTGACATTCTATTATCAATAATTTTTGGACTTGAGAGTAATTTTTAGACTATTTCAAATTTATTAGGGTTATTTAGTGCTTGTATTTTGCTTTTGGGATCTATTATCTTGGTTACTAATAATATGTAATCTCTCCTGTCTGACTTCTAGGTGGGTATCAGGCAGCAGTATGAGCTAGGGAAATATCTAAGGAGGAGATATGAACACTTTCTCAGCCCGTCGTATAGAAAAGAGGAGGTAAGTGACACTAAATGGTAAAACATAGTCAAGAAAAGTTTTTTTATAAGAATATGAAAAATATTAAAATCTGAGAGTTCTCAGTGGATTTACTGCTTTCCAGAATACTCATTTGAGGACTCTAAACCTTTAATATTTTTGTATCTACTGGCTGAAATGGCACAAATATATTTTTCCTGTTATAAAAATATGCTCTTTTTTCCTTAATTTAATATATAGCCTTTTATTTTTACAAACTCACTTGGATGGCGGTATGACTCCACCACTCACGGTGTCCAATGGACGTTGTGAATGACAGCAATGCTGCCTTATGGTAATAGGGGCTTGCTGAGATGTAAGGGTTGTGAGTGACAGCTCAATTGTCCAATTTGAGGCAGAGGTATGAGTATTGTGAATGACTGTCAGCTGTCCTATAGGGCAGGGTCTGCAGGATCCTATCATTTGTCATGCTTCAGAACTATTTTGCACCTTGACGATGATCAGACCATTGCCAGTTGTAGCTTTGCTCAAGTGGTGTATGTACTCTAAGTTGTATTTTAATCTCCATTGCTGACCTTGGATTTTCTTTTGACTTACCTCTGTCACGCTGTGACTACCTGGTTCCTGCAAACACCAGGTAACCCCTGACGAGCACCACCACAAAAAGGGAACACTGGAGACACCATAACAACGTTGATGGTAGAGAGCAGGTGATGGGACACCTCCTGCACTCACCTAAGACTCTTCTCTAAGCTCCTCAATGTGCCTATATGGGTTCTTTCACCTTGTCACCAAGCAGGGTACCTAGTCCCTGGCTAGCCCTGACCTCACTTTCACTATTGAGATGACCGGTCAGAACTCTAGTCCCACCGCTGCACTAATAAAACACCAGGAATAGCAGACAAAAGGGGGATAACAAAAAGGAAGTACACCAGCTTCATGTCTATGGCCAGACACCAGGACTGCAGCCTACAACGCTTCCAGCAGATGAACAACAAGACAGCATGGGCTCCAGCTATAGCACAACCTTCCCCCTCCGTGGCTACTTAGGGAATGCAGATTCTTCATCACCGCCGCCCTCTGGAGGAACATTGGGGAATTTAAAGGTGATGGGTGTAGTCATAGTCATGAGCTGGAAGCACAAGAAGAATCTGAAGCTGCTAGCAGGAAAACTGACATTAACTCTTGAAATACCAAAGGAAAGGAAAGCACATTTAGTATGAGTCTCACCCTGCAATTGAGACTCAGGTCCCTACACCTGTCACAAAGTGTCCAATACTGGGAAACCATTGTGACAACCCCTTTGTCTATTACCTTCCTGATAGTTTGACCATTTACCGAGTCCTGTGTTTGTTTTTGTGTTTCCCTTTGGTCTATTACGAGTCCTCTTGGTACTGACCCCGGACCTCTTTACTATCCTGATTCACGGCAAGTTCATGAGTAGTGACTAGCTGTAATACCATACATTGCCCATGAACAAAGGTGGCGCTGTACCCGCTTAAAAAAAAAATGATATCGGTATTTCACATCTCAGTGGAAAAGAACAGATTACAATTGTCTTTGTTAGATTTTTATGTGGTTCTCATAAACTAAGCTCAGTCTGTCGGGTTCATTACCCTGAATTACATGTTATCTTAACACGACCTGAAGTGAACTGGAGTCTATGGTGTGAAGTCAGGTATGTCTAGGCCCAACTCCAAAATGTCTGCCTTCGGGCACAGTTTCTTTAGGACATCTGTTTAACTCTTAACCTTCCACTAGTTTATATTGTAATTAGGGTAAAAATATTACTCCACAATCAAGGGACATACTTACTATATTATTATTAGCTGAATATACTCCCCTATTTTACATATTAAAATCCCGTGCCTGTAAAATTGTAGTTATTAAAGGGGTCTCCCAGTCCTATAAAGTTGATGGTCGACCTTTTGTAAAAGCCATAAACATCTTACAGAAGTTACCTCAGGGAAATGGTTATCAGTGTCCGCGCTGCTGAAATCCAAGAAAACGATCCGGAAACCATATGTAGGTTGCATCAATCATCCATTTATTCCTTTCCTACGCGTTTCAACACTGTCCTAGTGTCTTCCTCAGGGATATATATATATATAAACATCTTACAGGTTGTGGGATGACCTCTACAGCCATAGACTGAACTTACCTCCTTTCTTCTCCCTCCTTCCTTTTTCCAATGTCTATTCTCTACTTGCCTCTTTCTTTCTTACAAAACATTTTCACTTACGGTAAGTTCTCCGCTCATCCCCCTCCAGGGATGTTTAGCTGGTGCTCCCCATACATGCAGGTCTGGGTTATTCTTTGCTTTTATTACAGTTGATGCGTATTACAGATAACATAGTTATCATTGGAATTTGGTGGTGGTGGTGTGTGTGTGTGTGTGGGGAAGGGTTGAGCCATTTAAGGTGTCGAATGGCCTCTCCTGTGGCGGTAGCGGAGTCAGGTGGAAGTGGCCATGCAGGGTATGGTGGATAATAGGAGCTGTTAATAGGAGCTGTTTCACAATGGGGTTGAATAGGTCGAGCTTTGGTGGCCAAAATGAAAGACGTGATATGGTAAGGTCTCCAGGGGCGGCAGAGTTGTCAAGTGTAGGAATGACTACTATCTTTGGTTGGATCAATGGAGCCCTTGACATGGTTTAAACCACATGAACACAGGAACAGGAGGGAGGATGACACAAAATGAACAATGGCCATTTCTTGCTACACTGCGCTTCAACGGGGTCTACATCCCATACGTGGATGTTGAACTCGTTGAAGCGCAGTGTAGCATGACACAGCCATTGTTCATTTTCCTGTCTTTCTCCCTCCTTTCCCTGCATCCATGTGGTTTTAGCTGTGCCTAATAAATGAAGTTCTGCCTGTCATCCAGTGAGTGCTGTCCATTTCCTTAAGTGGCTGGATTTAACTAAAGGTACCGTTACACGGTACGATATCATGAACGATATCGCTCAAACGTCATGAGTTTGTAGTCGTTCAAACGACATTGTTAGCACATCTTTGCATGTGACACCGAGGTACGACTACGATAAATCACTGGATCGCAGATTTGAGAACATGTTCTCAAATCAGATGATCCTCGATCAGCCAACCTGCCGCATCGTTCTGTGTGACACCGCGATAACGATGTCTTTAACGACTTCCCCTATTCCCATCAGTGAACAAGGATCGTTCGCTGGGTTGTGCGAATGATAGTTGCTCGCCACATTGTTGGTGCGTTGTGCGAGATATCTATACGTGTGACATCGCACCAACGATGTCAAAAAGATGTCCTAACGACCGCGCGCCCCCGACATCGTTAGTGATATTGTTTCAACATTGAAGCATGTAACGGTACCTTAAGACTACTATACCAAGGAATGTGCACCTGGAAACATAAGAGCAACTTCTGAAGGATGAACCTGGTGGTATCTTTTGATCCCATCGATTCCGGGGATTAAGAGCGTGCTATAAGGTAGTACCTGACCTTTTCTATTTTTCTTGGTCAATGGAGCCCTTTGAGTAGAGTGGCTTTGCTACTGTGGTAAGTCAGAGCGTGCCCCCACTGGATTGTTGCCTGCCGATAGCTGTAAGGCAGGCTGCTCAGGGATCTCACGGTATCCGTAAATCTCAGAATATTCTTGCCTAGCATGTCACCTGACTCTTACTATACTCATGTGATGTTATAAAAGCTGTGGCCTTTTTGACACCTAACAATAATATGTTTTATATTTTATTCTATTGGGCTATATAGTTTGGGTCATGTCGCAATAAATGAGGGTCCATCTCATATCCGGAAGTCATGCACATGCAAAGTGATTTTTAGGGTTTACTGTACATCTCAGAATGCAAAACTAGGGAGCAGATATTGAGGAATGGTGGAAAATTTCAGCTCTGTAGTCTGGACCTTCTGTAGGGTCACACGGGTGCATCACGTCTCCCAACGCAGATGCTGCTTTCACCCCCTCTTTTATGATGTTCATAAATAGAGATTTGTCTGGATGAGAAGGTTCATTATCTATTCATATAAAGTTATTACTCTGCCTAGTTCCTCCATGACTATATTTTTAGGTTTTGGTTTCATGGTTTGATATTTTTCTAAGAAACGTCCGGATGTAAGTACACAGAACTTGTGAGTAATACACTTCGAGGCATTATTGCTGCCACTGATTGATCACCATGCATGTATCCTGGTGTCTGGGCATTTCTCCTACACAATACCAATCCCTCACATCACAGATTGGCACTTCATAGATATAAAACATTGCATTATTTACAGTGCGTGAAATAAGCATTGAATATGTCACCTGTATGCTAAGTAAATATATTTCTAACTAGCTGTAGTACCCGGCTACGCCCGGGTTAATAAATAACTGCTGTTAGCTGTAACAAAATAGAATTTGAATATGTCATATTAATGACCTGTAGGAAAATAGAAGCTGAGCTGTGATTGATTGCTATAGGCAGCCTAATAAATCTCTAGCCAACAGTAAACCCTCCCCCCGGCCGGGCAGTATATGTTACCTCACACATACACATAATAGACAGCTCATGTGACTGACATCTGCCTTAATTCCCTATATGGCACATGTGTTGCACATTGGCTGTTTATGTTTGGAAATTAAAGATAGCACACGTATGAGGCGAGTTGTGTGAGGTGATTTGTGCACATCTTTGTCTGTCTGTGTGTTGTGTTTGTCTCTGGGGTGTGTGTATGTGTGTGTCCCTGTGGGGTGAGTGCATGTGTCCCTATAGGGTGTGTGTCCCTGTGGGGGGGGGTCTGTGTGGTGTGTGTCTCTGTTGTGTGTGTCTCTTTGTGTGTGTGTGTCAATGTGGGGTGAGGGTATGTGTCCCTATAGGGTGTGTATGTGTGTGTGTCCCTGTGGGGGGGGTCTGTGTGGTGTGTGTCTCTTTGTGGTGTGTGTGTCCCTGTGGGGTGAGTGCATGTGTCCCTATAGGGTGTGTATGTGTGTGTGTCCCTGTGGGGGGTGTTTCTGTGTGGGGGGTGTGTGTCTCTGTGTTGTGTTTCTCTTTGTGGTGTGTGTGTGTGTGTGTGTCCCTGTGGGGTGAGTGCATGTGTCCCTATAGGGTGTGTATGTGTGTGTGTCCCTGTGGGGGGGTCTGTGTGGTCGTGTGTCTCTTTGTGGTGTGTGTGTCCCTGTGGGGTGTGTGCATGTGTCCCTATAGGGTGGCTATGTGTGTGTGTCCCTGTGGGGGGGTCTGTGTGGTGTGTGTATCTGTGTTGTGTGTGTCTCTTTGTGGTGTGTGTATCTGTGGGGTGAGTGCATGTGTCGCTATAGGGTGTGTATGTGTGTGTCCCCATGGGTGTGTGTCTCTGTGTTGTGTGTGTCTCTTTGTGGTGTGTGTGTGTTTGATCAGGTGTGTGGTGAGTATCCAATGTTGGGGCTGCACCTTAGTGACTATACACTTGATGTTACTCTTTGTGTGCGTGTGGTATGTATACATGTCCCCGTGCGTGGTGAATATCTCATGTTGGAGCCCCACCTTAGTGACTATATGCTGGTATGTGCTGTTAGTCTTTGGTGCTATCATTAAGCCCCTCTCATTCACAATTGTCAACTGGTAACTGTCACTTTTTCCCCATTATGTTGATAGGGGCAAAATTGTTTGGTGAATTGGAATGTGCGGGGTTAAAATTTCACCTCACAACATAGCCTATTATGCTCCCGGGGTCCAGATGTGTGACTGTGCAAAATTTTGTGGCTATAGCTGACAGCTGTCGATTTTCCTCCAACACTTTTCCATTCACTTTTTCCCCATTATGTAGATAGGGGCATAATTGTTTGGTGAACTGGAACGCGCACGGTTAAAATTTCGCCTCACAACATAGCCTATGACACTCCCGGGGTCCAGACGTGTGATTGTGCAAAATTTTGTGGCTGTAGTTGCGACGGTGTAGATGCCAATCCCGGATATACACACATACATACATACACACATTCAGCTTTATATATTAGATGGTGCTATTAACATGAGTTTCTCACCAGATAACAGTAACAACCATCCAATCGACACAGGTAAAAAATCAAACCAGAGATATCCATAAACCTAGTGATCTGTAATAATGAGAAATTACTTAGAGAAAAAGTAATGAACACATGAAGAAAAGAGGTGCAAAAAGCCATGGAAAGTCATGAAACCAGCTGAAATCTATTAATAATTAGAAAGCAATCCTGTCACTAATGAAACATTTCAGCTGGATCAACTGATGGTCTGTAAAAAGGCGTCTCACAAGAAACATCTCATGATGCGTAAAGCCGGTGAGCTGTCTCCAGATCTTCACAACTTTATTGTTGCAAAAATTACTGATGGCATTGTTTACAGAAGAATTTCTAAATTACTGAGGTGTCCATTGAGCACTGGAGGGCCATAGTCCAAAAGTGGAAAGAACATCATTTCACCAAAAACCAGCCACGAGCAGTGCTCCCCACAAGATTTCACACAAAGGAGAGAAAACAATAAGCAGAAGAGTTGTCCAAGAGCCATGAACCACTGTGCAGATCTACAGAAAGATCTGGAATCAGCAGGTACAATTGTTCCAATGAAACAGTAAGTAATGCACTCCCACCCCATGGCCTGTATGCACACTCCTGTATGCACGCTCCTGTATGCACACTCCTGTATGCACGCTCCTGTATGCACACTCCTGTATGCGCGCTCCTGTATGCGCGCTCCTGTATGCGCGCTCCTGTATGCACGCTCCTGTATGCGCGCTCCTGTATGCGCGCTCCTGTATGCGTGCTCCTGTATGCGTGCTCCTGTATGCACGCTCCTGTATGCACGCTCCTGTATGCACGCTCCTGTATGCACACTCCTGTATGCACGCTCCTGTATGCACGCTCTGTATGCGCGCTCCTGTATGCGCGCTCCTGTATGCGTGCTCCTGTATGCACACTCACCACACAAGACTCCACTGCTAAACAAAAAGTATGTTCAAGAAAATTTAAAGTTTACTCAACAACATTTAGACAAGCCTAGGAAATACTGGAGAGTATAGTCTGATAAGATGAGAACAAGATTGAACTCTTAGGATGCCATAATACACAGGAGGCCAAAAGGCAAATCAATCCAAAACACCAACAGTGAAGTTTGGAGGTGGGAACATCATAGTGTGGGGCTGGTTTTCAGCGTATGGCACAGGCAAACTTCATATAATTGAAGGAAGGATGAATGGACAAATCTACCGAGACATTCATGATAAAAATCCATCTACCAGGACAATGAAGATGAAATGAGTGTGCACATTTCACAAGACAATGATCCCAAAACACAGCCAAGAAAGCTCAACTGGTTTCAGAAAAAGAAAATAATCTGCTAGAATGGCCGAGCCGATCACCGGAGCTGAATCCAATAGAAAATGTCTGGAAGGAACAGCTCAGAGTTCATAGAAGCATCCACGGGACGTACAAGATGTGAAGAGTGTTTGAGTGGCGCCCTGCCCACGCAGGTAACCACATATCTCCCTGCTGCACAGCTGGGTTTCCACAGCAGGTACTACTACGAACAACACCTTCCACCCCGGCTCAGTAGGGGGAGCTCAACCTGCTGCACTTAGGCAGGATCCCCTATATATACTGCTGCTGGGGAGTAGCTAGTCAGAGTGTGGCAGATGCTAGAAGAGCTGCAGGAGAGGTCTGGTGCCTGGTGCCACGTGTAGGCCCAGGCCAGAGACCCAGCGTAGCCCTTCAGTGTCCCACCAGCCTAAGTGGGACTGAAGGCAGGGAGCCTAGAGAAAGGAACAGAAGCAGGGAACAGAAGGCTTAGTCGTGAGCTAGTTCCAGAAGAGAAACCGGATATTGGGGATTCGCACCGGTGGGAGAACTCCAAATCCCACTGAAAACCCCTTGGCACTGAGGAAGCTGCAGCTACCCGGTCTCCTGAGAGAGTCACAGAGAGGGAGCCAGGACTAGCAGGGCACTGCAGTGTCAGATAAAGGTCATCCCGGAGACCGCACAGGAGGAAGAGAGAGGAAGACACAGACGGGAGAAGATAGTGGAGGCAAGTCAGGATTTAACAGACTGTGCTTCAGCAAATACACCAAGAAGGAGGCCTTATACCCACTTGCTGTGGGGGCGCACTGTGCAGCCCAGCTACCCATCAGTGCTCTGGTCGATTTACCTAAAGTCATCAGTAAAAAGGTAAAGAGACT
This sequence comes from Allobates femoralis, assembly GCA_033576535.1. Classification (NCBI taxonomy): domain Eukaryota; kingdom Metazoa; phylum Chordata; class Amphibia; order Anura; family Aromobatidae; genus Allobates; species Allobates femoralis. The sequence continues at coordinate 82,919,042 of JARQOC010000009.1, forward strand.
TCTGCCGTGTGCTCGCATCATTTCTTCTCCCTCATCGTGCCCCTCCATAGACTATTCCTATACTCCCAAACTGTCCCCGCTCTGCTGCATCCTGTCCCTCCTCACCACTCTGCCCCGGAGAGGTCCCAGTCCTGCCTGTTGGGACTATACCATCACTGCCGCAATCCCATCGGCCTCTGGAGGACTGTAGCGGCGCTGGTGATCCCTCACCAGATACTGCAAGTGGCGTCACGACAATTTTGTATATAATCCCTGTAAATACCCCCTTATTCATTGACCACCAGGGCTACGGCCTCGGACAGCCACCCATGACATCCCAGACCCGAAACCGTCTGAGAGCTGTGTACCCGATCCCTGGGTGCGCATCATTTGTATGGAAGAATGGGCCAAAATCCACCTGAGCAATGCAGAGACTAGTGTCTCCATACAGGAGGCGTCTGGAGCTTCATCACCAGCAAAGGATTTTGTACGATGTATTAAATATATGTCAGTAACGTGTTCAATACTTTTTCCCTGTGTTATTTCTCATTATTACACCTCACTAAATTTATGTACATTTATGGCTTGTTATCTTTGCCTGTGTGGATTGGATGGGTTGTTACTGACATGTGGTAAGAAATTCATGTCAATAGCACTGTTACGGGGTGGTAAAGAAAATCAGGTAGCAGGATGGTAAAGTTGGGCAAAAGGCAAACAGGGGAACTAGTTTGACCCATAGATTGGGGTTCCCTGGCTCTCTTTGTTCCTGCATTACCTCTGAAGGTGAGGATGTCGGGCCGCCACCTTTGCCCTTTGCTCCTGATCAGCTCTAGGCTAAGTCCCTCTTACCTCTGCCCATGGACCCGGATGCACAGCAACTCCCACAGCATAAGGAAAACTCCAGGTAGGAACAGCAGGAAGGCATCAGCATCAGCACACACTGGGCAACTGAGTAATCTGACATAGCCCTCACCTGCAGAGCTACGTGGACGAAGACAGCAGCAGATTCTGACATTAACTCCGAAGGTGCCAAAGGAAATTTACCCCCATTTAAATACAGCAGAGCATTTCACATGGACTGCAGAACAGTCAACACGTGACAAGCACCTTTAGAAATATATTTACTTAGAATATTGGTGACAAGTTCCTTATGTCACCTCTGTATAACATCATATCCCACATCACTACGGAATTAGTAAAGTCCTGAACCGTTCATCAGGCTGCAACATGTGTATAAAGTAACAGTCCGTAAACTCATTCTCATTTCTTAATACAGTCATAGCAGTTTACTACCTATCACTCCATATAAGACTGGTAGATATAGGGCTTTTATAGCAGGATGATTCATTAATGTCAGTGAGTTTGGTTCGATTGTGAGACATTGCACCCGCTGACCTGTGTAATACACCGAATCACTGGTCATAGACTGCGCTCACCTGAGTGCAGTCTGCAAAGGCATTAGACGTGCCTGAAATGTTATAGCTGCTTCTACATTTACATCCAAAAAACAGGTTTGGTCGGGTTCATTTCACACATGAATAACGTCACTTCATTAATTTTATGACATGAATATCCCGTACACCACGCAACAGGTAAAGTACAGAAACAGATATAAAAAAGCCTCATTGTGCTTATTAGTGTTCTTCCAAATGTCTCGGGTTCAGGGGTACAGTCCCGAATTTGGGGATCTGTCTCGCTATTCCCAAGAGATCGGGGAAGTGTTGGGACCCTCAGGTTATGGGACATTCTCATGTTATATGAATATCGTCAGGTTGTCAGACAATACCTAAACTGGGATGATGGGAGTGATGGTGTGTCACGGTCCGCGCTGCTTCTGGATTCAATAAAACTCACCAAAGAGCCCAGCAATCTTTCATCCTCTTTATTCCTTATTCCTACGCGTTTCAGCGCCACACCCGGCGCCTTCCTCAGGCGCCGGGTGTGGCGCTGAAACGCGTAGGAATAAGGAATAAAGAGGATGAAAGATTGCTGGGCTCTTTGGTGAGTTTTATTGAATCCAGAAGCAGCGCGGACCGTGACACACCATCACTCCCATCATCCCTTCTTGGAACATACCACGATCCAGTGGTAGGTGGAGGTCCTGCAGCAGCTTGGAACATTGATTCCTAAAACGCGATTAAACCAGTTGTGGGGTCCACAACTGGACCAGGTGAGCGGCCACACAGCACCACCATTTACACACTAGTGTCACTAGTGATAGGGCACTATTGCGCCTCTTGTCCCCTCCCTTTATATTTTGCAATACCTAAACTGGACGCAGGGACGAGTAAGGCCCCTTGCACATCACCGTATTTCGCTGATTGCGGCAGATCCGGCAGATTTACCGCATCTGTTTCCTAATGGCCACACTTGCAGCACACTTGCGTCAAGCCCCATGCATTGTCTATGGGGCTTGTGGCAAGTGCGGTAATTGCGGTTCTGCCGGATGCGACGGCAAGAAAGAACCGATGCTAACCCCATTTTTTTCCGGCCGCAACAGACGGATTTGCCAGATCGCGGCAAAACCGCAATTGCCGTACTTGCCGTTAGCCCCATACACAATGCACGGGGCTTGACGCAAGTGTGCTGCAAGTGCGGCTGTTAGGAAACAGATGCGGTAAATCTGCCGGATCTGTCGCAATCAGCGAAAAACGCTTATGTGAAATGGGCCTAAGACAGGAGCAGCAAGCATGCTGTGTGGGAAAATGGGGAAATCAGACTGTGAGGGGCATTATTTTGTGTATTGAGTTGGGGGTATAATACTCTGGTGGGCTACTGGGTGCATCATACTGTGTGTGGAGAATATACTGTGTGGACATCATACTGTGTGTGGGGAAATGTACTGTGAAGACATCGGACTGTGTGTGGGGAATATACTGTGTTGACATCATACTGTGTGTGGGGGGAATATACTGTGTTGACATCATACTGTGTGTGGGGGGAATATACTGTGTTGACATCATACTGTGTGTGGGGGGAATATACTGTGGGGACATCAAACTGTGTGTGGGGGAATGTACTGTGTTGACATCATACTGTGTGTGGGGGAATATACTGTGTTGACATCATACTGTGTGTGGGGGGAATATACTGTGGACGACATTAAACTGTGTGTGGGGCGAATATACTGTGTTGACATCATACTGTGTGTGGGGGGAATATACTATGGACGACATCAAACTGTGTGTGGGGGGAATATACTGTGGGGACAGCATACTGTGTGTGGGGGAATGTACTGTGAGGACATCATACTGTGTGTGGGGAATATACTGTGTTGACATCATACTGTGTGGGGGAAGAATATACTGTGTTGACATCATACAGTGTGTGGGGGGAATATACTGTGTTGACATCATACTGTGTGTGTGGGGGGAATATACTGTGGACGACATCAAACTGTGTGTGGGGGGAATATACTGAGGCGACATCATACTGTGTGTGGGGGAATGTACTGTGAGGACATCATACTGTGTGTGGGGAATATACTGTGTTGACATCATACTGTGTGTGGGGGGAATATACTGTGGGGACTTCATCAGGGGCTGGCTGGCCCAGGGAGCAGGGGGGCAAATGCCCCCCAGGCCAGTGGTCAAGCAGCAGTTTTGGGGCCGCCCCTCCATTTGTAATGTTGGTCTGGGAGGCTGCTCTACCCCTGAAGCTCACTGCTCATGGGCCACTGCTATGTGATTGCCCCCCCAGGGCGAAATTTTCCAGCCAGCCCCTGGACATCATACTGTGTGTGGGGGAATGTGCTGTGTGGACATCATACTGTGTGTGTGGAGGGAATGTACTGTGAGAAAAGTATACTGTGTGTATGGGGAATATATTGTGGGGACATCATACTGTGTGTATGGGGAATATACTGTGAGGACATAATACTATGTGTGAGGATGTGTTGTAGGGACATCATACTGTGTGGGGGGGAATGTACTGTGAGGAAATTATACTGTGTGTGTGGGGAATATAGTGTTGACATCATATGAACATTTTGTGGGGACATCATACTGTGTGTGGGGGAAATATACTGTGGGGACATCATAATATGTGGGGGGAATGTACTGTGGCACATCATACTGTATGTGGAGGACCTGTGAATGTCGAGCCCCAGGCTTTAGGGTACTCGGGTATCAGGCTTCAGGGGTATCGTCTGCTGTGTCACGGAGAGTGGTGGCCGTGCCTGATCCCGTGTCCTGGGTGACTCTTCAAAAATGAGTTATATTTACAGGGGATTTTATATACAGTTCACATGACGCCACCTGTAGTTTCTGGTGCCGCCACAGTCCGCCGGAAGTAGCTGGTAATGCGGCTAGTTGGTAAAGTCCTCTACAGGTAGGGCTGGAGCTTCGGGGCAGCGTTCCTGCAAAGGGAACAGGTTGATGCAGAAGAAACACAGGCAGAGGTAAAGTCACTTTCTCCTGGGTACTTTACTGTCAACTCGTAGCAGCAGCAGTTTCAGTTCATAGTTCAGCACTTTAGATGTTACAAGGACAGGTAGCTTAACGGGTGGCTGCGAGTGGATCCCAGGTGGTATGGTAGAACCCTTGGTGTACCTTCGTTAACTAATCCATGTCCGTTCTTCCCCGCTTTGGATCGATCTATACCCAGTAGCTCCGTGTAGGTAGTACCGGGAGTCCCCTCCCTCATTGGTGAGGAAGCAGGCAGACCTCTCCGATGGCAGGGTGCTGCGGCTAATGAAGAATCCACAGCAGCCGGTTGCCAAATGCAAAGCTGGACTTTGGCTGGATCCCAGGGCCCGGCGTTCCCCTGGTGGACTGGAGTATCCCTTGGACTATGGGTGCTCCACTCTGAGGATCTCCCTTTCTTTCTAGGGCCCGGACTCCCCCATCGGGCGCCCTTTTTCAGGACCTCCTCAAGGCCCCTTCTTCTTTCCTCCAATTCGGCTTGTAACCGACCCGGTGTGACCTTCCTCCTCGTTCCACTTAGCTAGTCTTCCTAGAACCTTTCCTCTTCCTCCATCTCCTCCTAGTCCCTCAGCCGAGAGAGATAGCAGCAAAGACCTTCTTGTTCCCCCTAGAGGTGATTATATATCCCCTCCCGGGTAACCTCCCACACTAAACTAATATGGGAATGCTGGGAATGGGTCCCACCCACCATCCTAGGGTCCACCTGCAGCTGGAGCATTTACACCACTTTTACGGGTTGTGTTTGTGGGGACCTGTGAAGGCGTCATACCGAGTGTGGGAGCAATGGAAACATCAACATCATACTGTTTGTGGGGTACTGTGGGGATATCATACTATGTGTGTTGGGGACATGAAAGCAGTTCGTTCTTGTGTAGAACACTAATGGACCACAGTAGGATCAATATTTTAGGGTGGGTGCATATGACGGACTGGGCGGGGATAGGAGATGGCTTAGCGTATAAATGAAATTGCCATGATGTGCTCCTTGTACTACGGTGTGTCCCTCTTTCCTGTTTGTCAAAGTTGAGCGGTATGTGTAAACTGAGTTGGGAGGTGTGGGTAACCTGTGCTGCATATTTCACCTGTAACATCCGCTATTAGGATTTTGTGCTCTTCTTGGTACTCTGCTATCCCCAAAACCCAGAAGTTGTATTCCTTCCTTCAGCTTCCATCTACACATATGCCATACATGCCTGATAGCTGTGGGCTAGTGGTATTTGGTATTGTACAGCCTGTCTCATTCGTCTTTTCACTACTATAAGGAAAAAAGACTGTTCTTTGCCTGGAAACAGTGCCACTCCTGTTGGTGGACTGTGTCAGGTATTGCAGTTCAACCTCCATGATCCTGGGAACAGGTGTCCCAAAGTCCCCTGTGTGAATGATGAAATTGCTGTCTCCGTGTCTCTCATAGAAATTACCGTATATACTCGTGTATAAGCCGAGTTTTTCAGCCCAAAAATTGGGCTGAAAAGTTACCCCCTCGGCTTATACACGGGTCAATACGGTAATATATGTGTGGGGGCTGTGTCCGGGTGCTGGGGAGGCTGGAGGAGGCGGGGGGAGGCTGATGACTGAGCGGCCCGTCACGTGGGGCCGCTCATTAGATATGCACGGCTCCCCCCGCCCATCACAGCGGCAGGGGGAGCCGTGCATACAGCCCCCCCAGTGTATACAGGCAGCCCCCCAGTGGCACTAGCCCCCCCCCATCATGGAAAGAGCCCCACACTTGGCAGAGCCCCCCCCCTCGATGCTTTACCATCCAGTGTCTTCGCCGCGGGTCCTGCGCGCTGTCATCCCGGTCTCACGTGACCCGGCGCGCTGACGTCATTCCACAGCGACCGCCGGGTCACATGAGACCGGGAAGACAGCGCGGGAGGAAGGACGCGACAGCCCGCGGTGATGAAGACGCTGGATGGTAAGTTAATGCAGCGGGGGGGGGGGGGGCTCTGCACAGTGTGGGGGCTCTTTCCATGATGGGGGGGGGCTAGTGCCACTGCGGGGCTGCCTGTATACACCTTGGGGCCAGCTGTATACCCCTGGGGCCAGCTTTATACCCCTGGGGCCAGCTGTATACCCCTGGGGCCAGCTGTATACCCCTGGGGCCAGCTGTATACCCTGGGGCCAGCTGTATACCTCTGGGGCCAGCTGTATACCTCTGGGGCCTGCTGTATACCCCTGGGGCCAGCTGTATACCTCTGGGGCCTGCTGTGTACCTCTGGGGCCAGCTGTGTACCCCTGGGGCCAGCTGTGTACCCCTGGGGCCAGCTGTGTACCCCTGGGGCCAGCTGTGTACACCTCTGGGGCCAGCTGTATACCCCTGGGGCCAGCTGTATACCCTGGGGCCAGCTGTATACCCCTGGGGCCAGCTGTATACCCCTGGGGCCTGCTGTATACCTCTGGGGCCTGCTGTATATACCCTGGGGCCTGCTGTATACCTCTGGGGCCTGCTGTATATACCCTGGGTGAGAGGGTGTGGGCCGGGGCAGCTCTCAGCTCAGCTACATGCCTAAAACTAAATGCTTTGATTGTGTGAAAATGGTTTCAGCCAGTAATCTACGTGATACACCGTTGGATTCAGGGTTTCTTTGCCTACATTATGTTGCTGTCAGATGAGGTAGCAAAAACCCGCTGACAGATTCCCTGTAAAGAAAAAATATAGAAATGTAATTGCAAATTTTTAAATGTCCAGTGCCAAATGAAAAGTGCAGTCAATGGTTACAAAGATATTGCTTTTCACATTCAGATCTATGTGCGCAGTACAGACTATGACCGGACCTTGATGAGCGCTCAGGCAAACCTGGCAGGATTGTATCCACCAAATGGAACCCAGCAGTGGCACCCGAATATTCCATGGCTGCCGATTCCAGTCCACACTGTGCCTGTGTCCCAAGACAGGGTAAGATATGCCGCATTTCTATTTCAGAACGGATGTCTTCACTGATGTGAAGCGATCACAGGATCTTGATCTGTCACCTGCATAGCCAGGGTCCTGTAAAGACCCCGGAAACTCTCTGGGATCACTTCCTGTGCATAGGTGGCAAGTGTCAGTACAGTGATCTTTTATGCTATACACTGAAGTGCTGTAGCCCATCAGTACATAGGACAAGCGATTAGACTGTACAGTGCTGAGGCCCTCTATTGGCCAGTGTAAAATAGAGAGAAAATTAAAAAATGTTTTTCAAAATATGAAAAAAAAACACAAAAGTTCAATCACCCCCTTTTTACCCCATTGAAAACCAAACTATTAAAAAAATTAAACAAATACACATTTGTTTTTGCTGCGTACAGAATGCCCGATCTATCAACATATGAAATCAATCAATCTGATCTGTAAACTGCGTAACAGAAAAAAAAAGCCCAAACGCCAAAATTAAGATTTTCTGGGACATTGCAATAAAATGCAATAAGAGCGATCAAAACAGTATCTACTCAAAATGGTATCATTAGAAACGTCAGCTCAAGCCGCAAAAAATAAGACGTCACACAGCTCCAGATCCTGAAAACTGAGGATCCTATGGGTCAGGAAAATGGCACCAACAGCGCTATTTTGTTTTTAGAAACTTGTGCATTTTTTCCAACCACTTAGATAACAGTAAAAGTATACATGTTTGGTATCTATCAAACTCGTACCGACCCGAGGCATCATGCTGACAAGTCAGTTTTACCATATAGTGAACATGGTGAATAAAAAAAACCCAAAAAAACAAATGTGCAATTGCATTTTTTTTGCAATTTCACCGCACTTGGATTTCTCCCCATTTTCCTGTACACTATATGTTACAATGAATGATGTCATTCCAAAGTACAACTCACAAAAAACAAGCCCTCATATGTCTATATTGATGGAAAAATTTAAAAGTTATGGTTCTTGGAAGAAGGGGAGGGATAAACGAAAAACGGAAAATCGCCGGGGGATGAAGGGGTTACAACTGGACCAACCACTTTAAAGGGGAACGCCGGGCCCTAATTAAATTAAAAACAATGAAGCCCTTATATTCCATCATATCGGATGTCTGCCCTACCGCCAAATATCAACCGGTCATTGGCTGCATCTTCCATACGGCACAAGTCAGGTCACTCTCTGGGAACAGTGGTGGTAACCTCGCTGGAACGGCGCCACTGCAGGAGGTGAGTATTACTGTTTTTTATTCAATATGATGTCTTAATTTGATTAAGTAGTGGACAACCCCTTTAAGATTGCAGTTCCGAATGGGAAACCTTTTTAAGGAAGGGAAGGCTCTTACCAAACTGCAGGATTGTTGATATTAGTGTGAGGTGTGGAGCAGATGGCCTCTTGTTCTGCAAGTCAACAACCTCTACAAGTACCATGTACCATGACCTTGCATTCCTCAGATAAGAACATTAAAGAGTTTTTCAAGTGTTCCTGGAGAATTTTTTTCCTTTTTCCTAAAGCCTTATTTGAAGTCTTTTGACTGTGCAGTGAGTAGTTTGGAGCAAGTGTTTTGTTTCTCCCATCATTTTGTTTCTTAAGGGCGCTTTCACATTGGCTTTTGGTACCGCAGCGTAGGTCTGCGTAATCTTTTTTTTTTCATCTGCATGCGGATTGCGGACCTATATTTAACATTGCGTACGCATGTACATGCGTAGGCATCAGTGTGTATGCGTTCGTTCGCGGTGTTTTGAGGTGCCCAGCGAACGCAACATGTTGCATTTTATGAGGCTCCAAAAATACGCAGACGTGCGCATGCTGATGATTGGGACGAACCACGCATTGTTGTCTATGGAAACGCAGGAGCATGCGGATGCTGTGCTTGGTGCGCTTGTGTTCATCTCATTGCGCATGTCCAGGAGCTGATAAGAAGGCCCCCCAATTCCACTCCCAATTCCCAGCTGTATAAAAAGGTGGTGTTGACATAGGTGCGCCTTTTGGGTGTTGCTATGTCAAAAAATACTCAGAATGCAAATCCAATTTAAAAACGCATGCGCATTACAAGCACAAATGCAAGCATAAACGCATTCAAACGCATACTTGCGCTGCATTTTTAAAATATTTTGTGTAACATCATGCGTATGAAAAACACAGCGTCAGTATGTGTTTGCAATGCGTTTGGCATGCGTTTGCGGATTAAACCCGCGCACTGAAACGCCAATGTGAAACCGCCTTACTTACAAAACCTTAAGTGGAAGAAAAGTGTTCGAAAGGCTGAACATATGAACCGCAAGGAGTTGTACAATACAAATGAGTCAGGGTATGTACACTCTGTCTTTTTCAGGCCGACTCCAACGCCAGAAAAAATGGTAATAATGTACAGCAATGTAAAAAATGACATTGCTGTGCACAAGTTCTAATGTCTTTTAATGGCTTTAGGGTTTGAAACCTGTGAAGCGATTAAAAGAAGAACAATGCTCGTTGTTGGAGGCTGCCTGTCCGGTATAGTTCAAAGTAGAAGGAAAAGATGCTGGTAGCGAAGAAAAACTACTGAAAACCCTCCGGCCGAGCCACTTAAGAAATAAGACCGGTGACTTTTCATGAAACAGCATCTCCCGGGAAAACCTCTGTCAGAATTAAGGCATTGTGTGCACAAACCCTAAGAAGAATCGTTACCCTTTCATGACCAATGACGTAATGGTACACTATCGTTCAATAGTTTGGGGTCACCCAGATAATTTTGTGTTTTCCATGAAAACTCACTACTTTTATTTATCAAATGAGTTGCAAAATGAATAGAAAATTTAGTCCAAACATTGATCAAGTTAGAAATAAGGATTTTTATTTGAAATAATTTTCTCCTTCAAACTTTACTTTTTATCAAAGAATGTTCCCTTTGCAGCAATTCCAGCATTGCAGACCTTTGGCGGGTGCTATTTAATGAAGCTGCCAGATGAGGAGCTGTGAGGCATCAATTTCTCAAACTAGAGACTCTAATGTACTTGTCTTGTTGCTCAGTTCTGCCGCAGGGCCTCCCACTTCTCTTTCTACTTTGGTTAGAGCCTGTTTACTCTCCTCTGAAAAGAGTAGTACACACCGTTGTAGGAAGTCTTCAGTTTGTTGACAATTTCTCGTATAGAATAGCTTTCATTTCTAAGGGCTTGGACACACTTTCCTAGTTACATCCGAGTTTGACTGAAGAGACTCTGAAAGGGCTGGAGCAGTGACCCTTAACGGCCTCTCCCTGTCTGGACGGGGAGTCTGGAGCTGCACAAAAACACAATCAGCTGACAGCCCCGTCCAGATAGGGAGAAGCTGTTCAGGGTCACTGCTCCAGCCCTTTCAGAGTCTCTTCAGTCAAACTCGGATGAGTGTGTCCGAGCCCTTAGAACAAGAATAGACTGTTGAATTTCACATGAAAGTTCTCTTTTTCTGGCCATTTTGAGAGTTTCATAGAACAAATAAATGTAATGCTCCACATTCTCAACTACTTTAGCTCAAAGGAAGGTAAATTTTATAGCTTCTCTAATCAGCTAAACTGTTTTTAGCTGTGCTAACATACATTAGCCTACTTACACAGTTAGAAAACACAATCTACCATTAAAACACTGGAGTGGTGGTTGTTGGAACTGGTCCTCTGTACACCTACAGAATGTAGATATTGCATTAAAAACCAGACATTTTCAGCTAGAATAGTAATTTAGCACATTAACAATGTACAGAGTGTATTTCTGATTCATTTAATGTTAGCGTCATTGAAAAAAGAAATGTGCTTTTCCTTCAAAAATAAGGACATTTCTAAATGACCCCACACTTTTGAACGGTAGTGTATGTCATAGGTCGCCTCCATCCCTTTCATGCAAGCTCACACGCTGAGCTTGCATCATTCCTGCACATGCTGGCTGATCTCATCATCACCCGACATGAACAGCTGACACGATCAAACACTGACAGCGCGATCTAACACACTGCAGTCGGGATCATGCTATTCTCTGCGGCAATCAGCGACCCAGGGACGCGATCACAGGGCGTTGATGTGTTGCCATGACAGCTCGGGATCAGATGAGGACCCCTGACGCTGTCATGACTCACTACCTGTGGATTCTCGACAAGCGCCGGCAGTGATAATTTGTGCTGTGCATAGCCATGGATCATCATGACGCTGTACAGCACAAGTGATTGCACATCGTAGTGCTGAGGACCCTTAAAAGGGGCTAGTTAAATAAAGCAAAAGTGAAAAAAGTTTTTAAAAATATAAAAAAAAATTACAGTGCGAATCACCCTCTTTTGCCCCATTTAAAGTAGAACTACTTAAAAAAATACACTATACACATATTTGGTATCGCTGCGTTTGGAAATTCCCGATCTATCAAAAGATAAAATCAATCAGATCTGTAAACTGCGTTGGAGAAAAGTAAAAACGCCAAAATTACATTTTTTGCTCGACGCACATTGCAATAACAGATGATCAAAACAACGTATGTACACAAAAGTGGTATCATCAGAAACATCAGCTCAAGCCGCAAAAAATAAGCTGTCACACAGCCCCAGATCCCAAAAAATGAGAACGCTGTGGGGCGCGGAACACGGCGACAAAAGAACAACTCTGTTTTTTTTTTTAGAAACTTCTGAATTTTTTTTCACCACTTAGATACCAGTAAAGGTATGCATGTTTGGTATCTACAAACGCATACCGACCCAAGGCATCATAACGACACATCAGTTTTACCATATAGTGAACATGGGGAATCGCACCATATAATTGCACTTTTTTTTGCCATTTCACCGCACTTGGAATTTTTGTCCCATTTTCCTGTAGACTATATGGTAAAATAAATGAAAGTACAACTTGGCCCGCAAAAAACAAGCCTCATGTGTCTAATATTGATGGAAAAGTTATGGTTTTTAGAAGAAAGGGAGTGGAAAAACCAAAGTGAGGTCATGGTAAAGCCCCAATTTTAAGGGCTCCCTTTACTGTAGATTGGAAGAAAAGAACTGTCCATTGTCCTCCTCTGTAATGTCGTAGGGTTATAACACTGTCCTGTGTAATGTCACATTTTTGTTTCCTTTGTTCTGTAGCTACTAAGATTTCCTTCCAAAGATTGCCCCCGATTCTATGAACTAATGAAGGAGACCATTCAGCTACCGGAGTATCAGAGCAGGATGAACGCCTGGAAGGTGCGATAAACCAATAGGTCTGATGAGTTTCCGCCATGTTTGTTCCTCTTCCAGTAGATTAGTTACATTGTCTTCAGGAAGTAGAGTAAAACATAGCTCCTCTCTCATCACAGATCCGTCTGCTGCTTTGTCCCTATGCTATACACTGCAGCAAACATATTTGCTTTCTTTTGGTGCAGCAGGGTTAAAGACTCTTTCCTTGATGGTTGTTCCTTGTTGTTCCAGTCTCAGGTACAGCGGGTTGGTGACCATCCCTTTTTCTTTAAATAGTCATGTGTTCCATTACCTGTCGCCGGTTATAGAACCATTTGGAAAATGACCATTGTGGAAGGAAGTAGGTTTGGGGAAGATGCTGGAGTTGTGTCACTACCAGTACTGGTGTTTGGCTGCAGCTGTGAAGTTGGTGCATATCCTCTATTTGTCTTGTTCCTTTGTCTGTCCTCCTTCCCGTGTCTAATTACAGTAGTGGTGATAAGTAATACAGGGTGATAAGTAATTAGACACAGGGGAAGGTGGACAGACAGAGGAAAAGGACAAAAAGAGGATATATACCAACTTCACAGCTGCAGCCAAACACCTAGCATTCTCACCTGCAGCCAAACAGACTAGTGCTCTTGCCGGCCTTTGCACTATTCAGGGTGAGTGAAGGGATAGTTAGGGATTAAGCGCGTGACGGCAATGGGAGAAGGACCCGTACAGGGATGTTAGGCTAGGGTCACACTAGTGCTGGCATTCTGTCCAGGGGGTCTATCAAAAAGATAGATTCTGGCAGCATTAACGCAGTGTTACCGTAATATAACGCTGCCTTAACACTGCCAAATGAATGACGGAACCCCGAGCGCATTCAAAGACCGGCATGTAAGTGCCGGAGTTTGAAATCTTGCACTATTTGCAAGCGTATCACATGACGCACGCTTCCACGAAAGCCATCGCTGGTGAGGCCCTAGCCTTAGGGAGCTCGGGGTGCAGATACAAGAGAGTATGAGGAGGTGACCCATCTCCCCTCTCTCTATGGTTAGGGCTTACTAACCAGGGAGGTTTGCTTTTGTTTTTTCAATTTTTTAACCCATTCTGAGCGGGTTGTAATAATTATTTTTAATTGTCTCCCCCACCACCACCACAACCATCCCCTATATAAACTTTATGCTTTGAGCTCCCCCTAGTGGTGACTGCAAAAAACCAGAGTTTTTGAATTTATTGTATAACGAAAATGAGGGAGAACATTAAGATCATTTTTTGCATTATTCAGAATAATTTTTTTTATTTTGTTTTTTATTTAGGACTTCAATGCCCGGATAGCAAACTTCACTGGTTATAGTGTAGAGCAAGCGGTCCCTCGCCGAGTGTGGAAAGTGTATGACACATTATTCTGCCAGGTAAGGACTGAATTATGGATGAGGATGAGGTTTACTGCCCTCTCTACACTCAGAACACATAAGATACTGTACATTTGTCTGTAGGAGCCAGGAAGGATGGTTGTCAGCCTAATAAATGTATTCGTTTTAATTCAGAATGGCTGTATGGGTCTTAGAACAACAATAAAAATGATACCTCTCTCATAGGAATCCGATGAGCCAGTATGGAGAAATAAAGCTTTGAAGCCATATGCAAATTAGCCTGGGATTTGGGGGCGTGTCAATGCACTAAACCCACCCCAGTGCACTTCCAGATCAATTTGCATGTGGATTCAAAGCTTGATACTCCGCACTGGCTCATTGGATTACTACAATATTCTTGTTATAGGACCTATAGTACCAGACCAATTGTCTGATTGTGTAACTCTAACACTCTCAATCTATTAGAGCTATACAAAGCCTTATGCAATCCTTTATCATAATGTTTTATTCTATATGTAAATGTCCGCATTGCAGAAGTCTCATAATTTCAGTCTACCCGGATGGGCCACACCAGACGTGCTGGACACTTTGGAGGAGATCACCGCTTTTGATATTAAAGCCCATATGGCTCTTCACAAACCCACCGAGAAGGCCAGACTCACCGGAGGTAGGGGCCCTTTAAGTCATTATCAATCAAACACTCTTTACTGACCCCTGGTGGTATGTTTTGCTGACTAATAGTAATCATAAATAATGAATGTATCCTTAGGGTGGATATATAATAATTAGTCATGGGTACGCTCTACCATACTTGGGTGCTCGACACTCATAACAAGAAGTCAGACACAACTCGAGTATAATGGAAGTCAATGGGGAACTTAAGCATTTTTCCAAAGATCCCATTGACTTTCATTATAGGCGGTACACAAGTTGTGCCTGTCTGACCATCCAACTGCTCGTTACGAGTACCAAGCACCCGAGCATGGTAGCGCCCGCTCATCACTAATAATAGGGGACATTTAGTGAGTCAGGGTATGATGTACTATAGTGTTCTCCACCTCTGGCTCTCCAGCAGTACAATAAATCCCAGCATCCTCGGCCAGGCTGCATTATATTTAGATATTTTTAGCTCTAGTCCATTATGACAGTGTTGTAATCCAAGACTGCACCGATATGTGCTGTCCTCCTTGCTTTACACTGCAGCTACAGCCATGTGTGCAGCAAAGTATCACAAACTCACTGTATTGTCTGGGGACAAATTCCAGGGCCAGAAAAGGGTCAGAAATCTGGCTAGAAAATATCTATTTCTCAGAATTAATTTCTGATTGGAAATGTCATCGTTTTTGTTTAGTTCTTTTTTAAAGAAATTGCCTTTATTTCAGGGATTCTTGTGGATGCTGTACTTCGGAATTTCACAGAAGCCATTAAGAACGCTTCACCACTAAAAATAGTGATGTACTCAGCGGTAAGTGATGGCTGAACTTACACTATAGACGTGTGATTAGATATTTCACTGGAACTCCAGGCCTCAAGGGCCGCCTACAGTGCATGTTTTCCGGATTTCCTCAGCATTGCACAGGGGTTGGAATCATCACCAGTGCAGGTGATTATACCATCACCTGTGCAATACTAAGGAAATCCTGAAAACATGACCTGTTGGCGGCCCTTGAGGACTGGAGTTCCCCACCACTGATGTAGAGTAATACTGCCCCATGTGAGAATGCCGTGGATTGATCAATTGTTTGCCAAATGTCTCAGTTTAAAGTACAGTTAGAAATTATGTGCACATGCACTTTTTGTATTACGTGCTGACCATAGGCAGCGCTGGCTTCTTGGCTTTTTTATTAGAGCAGAGGGGAGTGGTCACAAAAATTGCACCTGAGATTAAAGGCCACAAGAAACAGCCAGCAAGGAAAGAGTTCTTAACCCCTGCAGCGCTAAAAGACAGTAGATTCACTCAAACACAAGTTAAAGACCTTCTGATCCCAGCCACACCAGAGGTCTCCTGGGTGAGTCACATTCGTGACAGGTCCTTGCCCCATACACATAAGATATGACACACTACTGTAGAAGAACTGCGAAGAAGGCTGCTGTTTGTATGATGTGCTATAATCACGCATTGAAGAACTGGATGGGAGTCCATTAGGATACACTGGATAGATTGATATTGCCAGGTTTAATTACAAGAATGGTTGACATATATTATACGCTCTATGGGCCACGTCACACACACAGATATCTGTGCAGAGATTGTTTTCAGATCTCTGCTTGCAGTGAAATCATGGACACATTGTTACATTTGTACACAGCCACAAAATGGAACAATGTGTCCATGATTTCACTGCAACCAGAGATCTGTGAACAATATCTGCACAATTATCTGTGTGTGTGACGTGGCTTTATGATAGACGCAGTGGCTGATTGTTCAGGAAAAATGCGTCTCTCTCTAGTATAATGAATTACAAATTTAATAATTTAAAAATAATAATAATAATATTAATTTTTACTATATAGCGCCAACATATTACGCAGCACTTTACAATTCGGAATACAGTTTAAATGTATTAATTAACATAGTAAAACATATATAATCAGAAACATACATTAAAATTTTATAATAGATAATAATAATAATAATAATAATAATAAAATAAATAATTACCAATAACAAATTAAAGGAACAAATAAGGTAGACAAGTACAAAGGAAAGAAAATAAATTTTAGATTAACAAAACAAAAACTATATACATAACATGGCAAATAATATGTATACTATAATACACAAAATCATATAATCATTCCAGAGAATATTCTTTCTTAAGCTACCTTCACACTACGATTTTGAAGGGAGCCGATGCTGTCCGATAAAATCGGACAGCATCGGCTCCCTTCTGATGCCTGGAATCGGATGCCAAATAGGCATCCGATTCCGGCATTAAATCGTAGCCTCCGGCTGAAAAAAAAAAAAAGTATATGCTCACCTATCCCCGAGGCCCCCGCCATCTCCTGCAGGCTCCCGGTGTCGTCGCGCTGTCTGCAGAGGTCTTCTACTTCTGTACAGGACCTGCCGTGATGTCACAGTCACGTGACCGCAGGTTACACCCTGCGGTCACGTGACTGTGACATCACGGCAGGTCTTGTACAGAAGTAGAAGACCTCTGCAGACAGCGCGAGGACACCGGGAGCCGGGGGGAGCCTGCAGGAGACGGCGGGGGCCTCGGGGATAGGTGAGCATATACTTTTTTTTTTTTAACCCCTGCTCTCCCAGTTTGGAGCAGTTTTACTGTACTGAGCATGCTCAGTACAGTAAAATTGGGTCCGAGGACACATCCGATGTATCCTCGGACCCTGCTCCATAGGGCCCCATGTTAAATTGATCGGACAAAATCGGATGTGCACTAAATGCCATCCGATTTGGTCTGATCCGATTTTGTCCGATTTTATTTTCGGTGCAAAAATCGGAGCATGCTCCGATTTTTGCACCGAAAATAAAATCGGACAGAATCGGATCGGACCACATCGGATGGCATTTAGTGCACATCCGATTCGGTCCGATGCCCATAGGGATGCATGGGGGCAAGAATCGTTCCGATGCTGTCCGATTTTTATCGGACAGCATCGGAAATTAAAATTCCATAGTGTGAAACCAGCCTTAGGAACCATTGAAAATTAAAATATTTTCAATAAAATATCTCATAATAATTAATTAATAATAGATTTTGAATACTGACCCAAGGAACTTTGTTTTTAGCACGACAGCACCATCCTGGCACTGCAGGGCGCCCTGGGCGTCTATAATGGAATTCACCCTCCATATGCAGCGTGTCATATCTTTGAATTCTACAAGGAAAGTGATGGGTAAGTTAATAAATGCTTCCTGTTTATTGGTATCGAATCACAAAAACTGCAACTGCAGATCTAACATTGACACAAAATAGGGATAATACACACAGTGATGTCACAGTACAGGGATAATACACACAGTGACGTCACAGTACAGGGATTATACACACAGTGACGTCACAGTACAGGGATAATACACACAGTGACGTCACAGTACAAGGATAATACACACAGTGACGTCACAGTACAAGGATAATACACACAGTGACGTCACAGTACAAGGATAATACACCCAGTGACGTCACAGTACAGGGATAATACACACAGCGATGTCACAGTACAGGGATAATAAACACAGCGACGTCACAGTACAGGGATAATACACACAGTGACGTCACAGTACAGGGATAATACACACAGTGACGTCACAGTACAGGGATAATACACAGTGATGTCACAGTACAAGGATAATACACACAGTGACGTCACAGTACAGGGATAATAGAAACATATGTTACAGTACAGGGATAATACACACAGTGACGTCACAGTACAGGGATAATACACACAGCGATGTCACAGTACAGGGATAATACACAGTGAAGTCACAGTACAGGGATAATACACAGTGAAGTCACAGTACAGAGATAATACACACAGTGATGTCACAGTACAAAGATAATACACACAGTGATGTCACAGTTTAAGGATAATACACACAGTGATATCACAGTACAGAGATAATATACACAGTGATGTCACAGTACAAGGATAATATACACCGTGATGTCACAGTATAAGGATAATATACACAGTGATGTCACAGTACAAGGATAATACACACAGTGATGTCACAGTACAGGGATTATACACACAATTTAAAAAAAATATGTAGGGCTTCACTGTATTTTTGACTCTTAGTGCAGATAAAGCGGACAGCTAAGAGCTGCCGCCCCCAACATCTTGGCTTTACCTTGGCTAGCAATCAAAAATACAGGGAGCCCATTTTTTTTAACTAGTTAAGTGAACAGTTTAAAAAAATTCTCCCTAATTTTGATTGCCAGCCTAGGTAAAAACCAGGCAGTTGGGGGCTGGTATTCTCAGCGTGGTGAGGGCCATAGTTGTTGGCTCTTCGCCCCCCCCTTTCCCGAGGCTACAGAATAGCAGCCTGCAACCACCCTAGAAATTGGCACATTTATTAGAAGCACTAATCCCTGGGGCTTTACCCAGCTCTTCCCAATGCCCTGCTACAGTAGCATTGGGGTGATAGAAAAAGTTAATGACAGCTAAATATTGACAGTTTATCATTAAGCCCTAACTTGATAATGTTCAGGCTCTGGATGTTCCAGAGCCAGGATCGTGTGCTTCGTGAGACATCATTGTGAATTACCGGTGGAGAGTATGTTGTCGTTAATAAATGGGAAAATTAGGGTTGTCTGTGTTTTATTTCAAATAAATGATTTTGTTATGCATGTTTTTTTATTTATTTATTCACAGGATTGATATGGTGTGGGTTTTATAGGAAGCTGAACATTATCAATCTAGGTCTTAATGACAAGCTGTCAATACTCAGCTGCCACTGCAACAGGGCATAGGGAGGAGTAGTGTAAAGTTCCTGAAATTGGTGCTTCTAATGAATGCGCCAATTTTTGGGGTGGCTGCGGGATGCTATTCTGTAGCCTGGGGGCCTAACAACTATGGGCCTCACCAGGCTGAGAATACCAGCCTCCAGCTGGCTGGTTAACACAGTGGCTGGCAATCAAAAATAGGGCAAAGACCACGTTTTTAATTATTTATTTAAATAGTTAACAAAATGGACTCCTCTGTATTTTTTATTGCCAGCCAAGGTAAAGAGCTAGTCACCTGGGGATGGCAGCCCGTAGCTATCAGCTTTATCTGCGTTGTAAATCAAAAATACAGCATAACACTACATAATTTTTTTTCAATCCTATGATGGCAGGTTTGTTGCCAATGGCAACCAATCACAGATGTCGGCACAATGGGTGAGGGGGTGAAACAGCCAATCACAGACGCTGTCACAGAGTAGGCATGTGATTGACTGTTGCAGTAAGTGCAGCGAACAATTAGGAAAGTTAATGAGTGGCCCAGAAGTACAAGCGTGCGGTCCTCAGTAAGTATGACGCTAATGTTTAATCAATGTGCATACATCACCCAAGTAACCGGGCGCCGGCGACCTGTCAAGCGATGGGAGCCATAGGCTCCCATTGTCCAGCATCGCCGCTGGGGTTTCCAGACACCCCAGCGGCGATGCCGCCTGACAGATCGCCGGCGCAGGGCTGGAGGTGTCGCCCCGTGTAAACGGGGGACGGCGACGCTGGTGGGGCGCCAAAAACGTGCACGCACCCGCCAGTCGCCACCAACATCCTCAGCCCCGTTGCCTGGTGTGACGGGCCTTAAAGTCTGGGCTTGAAGTTAAGTTGGGGTCAAATCCAGTCAGATCCAATGAACCTGAACATTGGCAGGTTGGCCCATCTCTAATTACAAATCTTGTTTCCGCACTAGCACAAGAGGAGGAACAAGTTCAACATATGGTAAAAGTCAACTGAGACAGGGGACATGCACCCAATTCGTCATAACCACAGCCTAAGCCATAAAGTGGTTCCGTTGTGCCGATCCACTAAGTTTTATTTATTAAAATAGCAAAAAATCTGAACGGTACACGGGCAACTTTATTGTATCCTAATCATGGAAGGTGGGTGCAAGTTCAATGTATACAATGTGTTGTGCATGATGTAAACACTGGACTTCTAGGAACTGAACTGCCTAACCCCACCTCCAGGCCAGAATTTATAGGGGACCTCCTCTGAACTTGGATTACAGAGCTCTCTCTTCTGGCCTGGAGTTGGGAAGGTCTTGTGTGTGGAGCGCTCACCTGGTATGGATACCCTTCCTTGCTTCCAGGCACGACAGGACCCCCCAAGGAAGGCAATATAATTGTGGCTGCCTGACTCTGGGGTGCCACTGTCTAATCATGGAAGGTGTGTACAAGTTTAATGTATACAATGTGTTGTGTATGATGTAAGCGCTGGCTTTTATTTCCTCCTAGGACTTATAGTGTTGGAATGTTCTACCGGAATGACTCACATACTGAGCCGTATGAGTTAGAGTTACCCGGATGTACCACCCCGTGCCCACTACAACTCTTCTCTCAGATTTTGTCACCGATCATCCCACAGGACTGGCAGAAGGAATGCCAGATTCAGGAACGACCGCAAAAATCAGGTAACGCTGAACTGAGTGGAGCGAACAGTTATACAATCTGCCGCAGAAAGGTCC
Organism: Allobates femoralis; assembly: GCA_033576535.1. NCBI lineage: Eukaryota > Metazoa > Chordata > Amphibia > Anura > Aromobatidae > Allobates > Allobates femoralis. Next base: position 82,939,990 of record JARQOC010000009.1, read on the forward strand.
CAAGAGCCCAGGAACTGGAAATAATTTCTGACACTCTCAGTAAATCGACCACTTTATCGCAGTGTTTATAGGAGAAAGTTCAGCTAACACTCAAATGTCAATTCATTTCTACATTCCCAGGACCAATAATAGAGGAAACAAACTTCGAAGAGATGCTCCAGAGTTGCTATTTGATCGGCAATATAATGCAAGCATGTTCACATGAGGATACAGCTTTTCTTTATTGGAAATCTCAGCAGGTTTTTCCTATGTAATCTGAAGACTGCATGCTGTAGGGGTTTGTAAAGAAATCAGAAAGCCATCTCTTATCACACACTAGTTGTTTTTTTTACCAGCGTTTGTTTTAGCACTAGTAGCTTGTCATTGCTGACACAGCAGTCCAGAGCACACCCTGCCGTGAGAAGCAGCTTCTCACAGGCTATAGATTTTGTTTACCGAGCCTGGTGTGGGGAGCTTTCTGACCTCTACTGCATTGCTAAATCCAAAAACGTTGTGTCAGAACCAATTCACCCAGTAAACGGATACATCATTGAATTCAGAATCTCTTTGCCTACATTATGCTGCTTCCAGATAAGGTAGAAAAAACCTGCTGATATAACTTTTAAGTTTAAGTAATAAAGCAACATCTGTGCACACTTATTTTAGATCTCAGATATAGCTATATAGTCAAGTTATACATTGAATGCAGGCTGCATTGAAGCCTATGGCAAGTGCGTCCTTTGCATCAAGCATCAAAAATTCCAAAGCATCTGCAACTATAACAGCTTACAACACAACAGCATAGGTCATCAGTACATGCAATGTACAGTGTCATGCGACAAACCTCAAATTATTGCGAACAACTTGAAAGCCCATAATATTGGTATGTGTAATACTTTTTGGCAAGAAAGATTACAATTTCTCTTTTCTTTGCAGATGGAACCATTTTAGCGCTCTCTATTGTAGTGGGAATTCTTTCCCTTGCGCTTGCTGCTGGTCTCTTTTGGATTTGGAAGTCGCACCCTGGACAATCCCATCCAATGTTTCTCTAATATAGACATAATAATACAGCTGGGTGAAAGCAGCACACATCCCACTTTCATGTCTTTGGTGTGTTTTTGACTCTTGTGCATAATTTGGTTGTTCACTCCACTACTGCGTGGTCAATACCTGGATGTTTCAAATTGGAGTTCGCTATAAAAAAAAGATATTCTATTAATACTGATCTATCCTAAGAAGTCTCCAAATTTCTGGATGAATTGGAAAATATATTTGAGCTGCTCTGTGGGTCTGTCCAGGAACATCCAAGGCATCATCAAAACCATCTTGGACCCCACCCTTATACCTGTGATTAAATCAAGTCCTCTATGTGGTGGACACGTGACTCTAAAGCGAGGTCAAACAGAGGTGACATGGGACACCCCTGACAAGTTTCTCTAGATAAGGGCAATGGTTCAAAGAGGACCTGTGGTATTGATTGTAGCTGTTGTATCATAAACAGCCCCTAAAAAAGTCCTGTAGCTGCCCGTGATGTTGGAGTTCAACACCACCTCCAGCCATTCCCAGAGCACTGTCAAAAGTGTTTTTGACGTCTAAGGCCAATAAAGCCAGATTCATACCTGGCTGGAGACAGCACATCCAAGACCACTATAACCTTAACCCAGGGGCGTATCTAGGGGGGGGCAGCCGGACTTTTTGCACCGGGCGCCGCTCAGTGGGGGGCGCCGGTGCCATCATCAGGTGACCAGGCATCCGGCGCTTGCACTGCAGCGCCGCTGCCGGAACTAATCTCCTCCTCGCCGCATATTAGCACGGGCGGCAGTGGAGAACACACACAAGCCCTGCTGCTGGTCCGCCCCCTGGCAGTTACCACCCCCCCCCCGGCTGACGTCACCCGGCACCGCACAGTGGGACAGAGAGGACTGGAGAAGAAGTCCTAAGCAGGCGAGAGGGGAGGGGGGATGGTGGCTGACCCGGCTGGGAGTGATGAGGTGTATATATGTATACATCAGGCGCAGGCACACACTATGAGGTATAATATTATACCTCATAGTGTGTGCCTGCCTGGTGATGTATACATATATACACCTCATAGTGTGTGCCTAATATATATACAGTATGTATACACCCCATAGTGTGTGCCTAATATATATACAGTACATATACACCCCATAGTGTGTGCCTGATGTATACATATATATACCTGAGGTATATATATGTATACATCAGGCACACACTATGGGGTGTATATATACTGTATATATATTAGGCACACACTATGAGGTGTATATACTGTATATATGACACACTGTATATATAATGTGTATATATATATATATAGAACTGACTGCACACAGAGCACAGCTGTATATAGAGGACAGGCTGCACACAAGACACAGCACAGCTGTATATAGATGACAGTCATCTATATACAGCTGTGCTCTGTGTGTGCAGCCTGTCCTCTATATACAGCTGTGCTCTGTGTGTGCAGCCTGTCCTCTATATACAGCTGTGCTCTGTGTATTATGTGTTTCACTGCTTAGTGTCCCCCCCTTCTCCAGGGCCAGCATGGCTCCGGAAATAGTCTGTGGTCACCACCTGCAGAACCGCTACTTTGATGGGGCCGTTACACGGGACGACATCACCGGATTTATCGCCGGATTTATCATGGGGGGGGGGGGGGGCGCCAAAATAAATCCTTGCCCCGGGTGCCAGAAAACCTAGTTACACCTCTGCCTTAACCCCTTAGTGACGAAGAAAATTGTCATTTTTCATTTTCGTTTTTTCGCTCCTCGGCTTCCAAGAGCCATAACTTTTTTATTTTTCGGTCAATATAGACATATGACGACTTGTTTTTTGCGGGACGAGTTGTACTTTCAGATGCAATAATTTGTTTTACCATATAATGTACAGGGAAATTGCAACAAAATTCCAAGTGCAGTGAAATTGCAAAGAAAGTGCAATTACACGTTTGTTTTTTGGATTTTTTAGTCGCCGTGTTCACTATATGGTAAAACCGACGTGACGGTGCGATGCCTCGGGTCAGTACGAGTTTGTAGATACCAAACATGTATACTTTATTGGTATCTAGGTGGTGGAAAAAAATTCAAAAGCATGAAGAAAAAAAAAAAACCATTGCACTTTTTGCGCCATGTTCTGCGACCCGTAGCGCCCTCATTTTTCGGGATCTGGGGCTGGGTGACTGCTTATTTTTTGCGTCTCGAGCTGACGTTTTTAATGATACCATACTTTGGTGAATGCGCTGTTTTGATCGCCCGTTATTGCATTTTTTAGCATTGTTGCAGCGACCAAAAAAACGTAATTTTGGCGTTTGAACCATTTTTTTGCGCTACACATTTTACGGCTCTCATTATTTGATTATATATATTGATAGATCGGGCGATTCTGAACGCAGCGATGCCAAATATGTGTATTTTATTTACCGTATATACTCGTGTATAAGCCGACCCACCTACTTTTGCCCCCAAAAACTGGGAAAACTTATTGACTCGCGTATAAGCCAAGGGTGGACTCCAGCACAGGTATACAGCCCCCAGCAGTGAGGTATACAGCAGCCCCAGAGGTATATGCAGCCCCATATGTAGCCCCAGAGGTATATGCAGCAGCTGCAGCCCCAGAGGTATATACAGCAGCCGCAGCCCCAGAGGTATACAGGCCCCCCATCAAGTTCCAGGGCCCCCCCCCCCTTGCGCGCCAGCCTGTAAAGGAAAATCATACTTGCCAGTGTCCAGTCGCGCCGTCCGCAGTTGCCGACATGACGATCCCGGGCTCCATTCAGCGTGTTCCGGCTTCCGACTTCCTGTGGTAGCGGGCAATGACGTCATTGCCCGCGACTACAGGAAATGCGGAAGACGCTGAATGGAGCCCGGGATCGTCATGTCGGCAGCTGCGGACGGCGCGACTGGACACTGGCAAGTATGATTTTCCTTTACAGGCTGGCGCGCAAGGGGGGGGGGCCCTGGAACTTGATGGGGGGGGCCTGTATACCTCCGGGGCTGCTGCGGTATTTTTTTTATATACTCGCGTATAAGCCGAGGGGGGACTTTTCAGCCCAAATTTTGGGCTGAAAAACTCAGCTTATACGCGAGTATATACGGTAATTTTTTAATACTTTTATTGTGGATGGGAGAAAAGGGGGTGATTTGAACTTTTATGTTTTTTTTTTTTTTTTTTAACTTTGTAAAAACTTTGTTTATTGATTCTTAATTTTACACTGCCCCATAGAGAGGCATGCAGATCCACAGTCCGATCACTTCTGACACATACAGAGGAGCTGCAGCTCCTCTGTATGTGTCAGAATCGCGGACCTGTTGTGGTTGGCAGCCCCTGCCAACCACAAGCAGGAAATGCTCTATGACAGGTTCCAGGGTCAAGCCAGGACCCTGGCCTGTCACATCAGTACGGGAGATCCCGCGATACTATCGCGAGATCTCCCCTGGAGCCCGATAAGCGCGCGCTGCACGCTCCGGCTCCCTTAGATCCCGCTCTCAGAGATTGAGGGCAGGATCTAAGGGGTTAACAGCACCGATCGGATGGCGGGACCGATCGGTGCTGTTAGACCGACATCTCAGCTAGTGAGATCAGCTGAGATGTGGGAGGTTTGAAGTGAGCTCCACGCCGGAACTCACTTCAAACACGGGGGTAATGACAGCCGACGTCTAGAGACGTACGGCTGTCGTTAACAGGTTAAAGCGTAACCGCCATTTAAATTTTTATTCAATAAAATAGAGCAAGTGATTTTAATAAACTTTTTAATAGAGTTCAGTAGAAAATTCTGGTTGGTTACCATTCATAAACCTTCCACAAGGTGTCCCCACTGCTGTGTGTGAAGCAAACATGTTTATTATCACTCAAATCTGTCTTCAGTGAATACTGGGCATGTATCCATATAAGGAAAAAGGAGGAGTGGCCTACACTGCTGACATCAGCTGGTGAAGAAATAATGTATTAGATTACAGCAGAGCAATGTCAGGATGTAAACTCCTCTTTGCAAGCTTCCCCGTTTGTCATCTGTCTCTACACAGCTCAGTCACAATCTGTTAACCCCTTCTCTGCTATTACATAGCACTAATCCCCATCAACTGCTAGCCACCCCCACACAGCCATAAAAATGCAGTTTTTAAAAAGAGTACAAAAAATGTGAGAAAATAAGTCATGGCACATAAAAGCATCATCTTAGCTTCTATGTGACCCATCATTAACAACCGATGCAGGATTTTTTTTTTTTTTTTTTTCTATTAAATGAGATTTACACTTTAAGAATGTTCATCTTTGCCGCCCTCCCCTTTACAAAACTTACCTTGACTGAAGCCACCAATTGGGGTAGAAAAGAGGCTAATCTTTCAGCCACTATTTTCTTAGATGAATTTTTGGTCAGCATCTATGAGGAAGATAGGCCTGTAGGAACCTGCTTCAAGTGAATAGGGGATAACGTTTGTTTCCTTGGATCTGTGTTGGATTGATCCTGTGTTAATATTATAGTATTTGGTCAGTGAAGGAATTCTTTTGTTCTCTGGGGATTTTCTACAATTCACCGTTGTACCCATCAGGACCTACAGCCTTTCCATTTTGGAAGTGCTCGACAGCCATTTGCACCTCCTCAGTCACTTCCACGTTGACGAGATCTTGCTGTGCCTGGGTCGTTTTGGGGAGGGTCACCTTTATCAAGGAAAGCTTTCCCCCTCCTCCATGTTAAGCGAGCTCATCATAGCGTACAATAGAAGTTACATACCAATAATTGATTTGGGGGTCAAAGTTTATTTTGCCATCACCCTCTTTCTGCCTGGTTATCGAGGTCTGCAACTAAAGTCGCTAACATTTTGCCCACCTTATTACCATATCTGAATAGTTCATCTTCCCACTTAAAACGATACATCTGCTCTTTATATTAAGTGTTCAAACTCCCTCCAGCTGCTTCTATTTTTGCAAGTTTATAGTGTGGGATATTGTAGAAAATAGGCATACATGGTTCTAAATTTAAATTAGTGGATTTGTAACCTTCTGCCACCCTTTTCTTGAGAGGAGTCATGTGCATCATTATTCTAGTCAACACTTTTCCAGTGTTCCAGAATAATTCTTCTTGTGCTTCATGTTCTGTTGTCCTTTACATTCATTCCACCATACCGTAGTGTGTCACTGACTTAATCATCAGTTGTAAGCAGGGCTGTGAAGACAGTAAGCCAAACCACCAACTCCATCATACAGTGCTCATAATTGATACATTTCATATAAATTATGAATAGTAATACATGATTAAAGTTTGCATGACTTAGGCTCCTTTCACATCAGCAGTTTTCACTGATGTGCGGCAAATTTACTGCACTTGCAGGCCCGGCTCCGGCAAGCCTCATGCATTGTCTATGGGGCTTGCGGTCCTGGGCGACAAATGCCGTTACACCACATTGGGCACTTGCAGCCACGGAAAAAAAAGCTGCAAGCAGCATTTTTTTGCATCCGCAAGTGCCAGATCTGCCACATCCGGAAGAACCACACCTGGCGCACAGGATCGCAAGCCCCATAGACAATGCATGAGGCTTGCCGAAGACGGGCCCAAGAGCAGCAGTTAGGGCATGTGGCGCCAGATCTTCCCTATCGACCACACATCAGCGAAACCCGCTGATGTGAAAAGGGCCTTAATAGTACAGCTAACAAAACGTTTGTACATTTACTCTGAACGTTTTGGTTTTTCTCAGGGTACAGCTCACTAAATGTTTCACAACAGATTGCTTCACAGTCAAGAGGTGAGAAGGGAGCAAGTTTATGCAGAAGCATACTCCAGCAAGAAACAAACTGCTCAAAGAGCTAATAACACGATGGTTTGGCTATAGCGCACATGCAGGATCAATACTGTTGCTGTACTTCCAAATTTGCAACGTTCAAAAACCATTTTCCCCCTTGAATTTCATTTGTAATGTATAGGTGCCATCAGATCAGCTAACTTCTCCAAACATGAGCAGAGGAAAATTAAACTAAATACGCATATACAATATAAATAAAAAATGTTTTTGGTCCAGGTAAGCGTGAAACTGGGCACCAACACCTCCTTCAAACCAATTAGATACATCTCAAATGCTTAAGGGGTCTTTCTGGAATTAGTATTGCACACCTTCAGATCAACTTGAATAAACTGGTTCCTCGAAAAAAAAAAGACAACGTACTAGGAGGTTTAGTGTGCTTGCAAATATAAGGCACCCTGAAAAAGGCATGCCAGTTTTTTTTATTTTTTTTTAAGAACAGCAAGCCACTGATCAGAGGACCAGGGTTTGCAGCTCCAACTCATCCTCCAGCCCGCCTCCCCCGGCTATTGTCCTGGTGTCGCTCTCAGCACCCTGACGCCAACCATTGTCCAATGAATGAAGCCTGGCACCGCTGTCATCTCCCTTAGATGCCCCATAAGTGTACAGTGACACCAGGCAGCCAATTACAGGCCACTCTGCACATAACCTCATGGAGGGAATATTACAGGCTGCAAGGGGATGATGGGGATATTGGAGCTTGGAAGGGGATGATAAAATAAGGCATCCCCTGAAAATAAGACAAGTGCATTTTTTTTTGGAGCAAAAAGTAATGTCTTTTAGGGAAATAGGGTGGTAGTGCTATATTATATTGCATTGAACTTAGACTCCTAAAACTATATAAGAAATTGGGTATGTCCATTTTATACAGTATCAGACTACCAAAATGGACACTTACTCAAGACTCTACAGCCCTGGTTGTAAAGGAAGCTGGGAATTACTAAATGTAAATCAGATCCTTGCTCTGCTAATGTAATGATTATGGGGCATGGTCAGATATGACTAGCTCAGCGTTTACTGATTTTAGCTTGTTTAACACACTGAGGACAGAAAGTCCATTGTTGACCAGAATTGTTGAACATGAGAATTCCCTTACATCTGGATGTAGCCATCACCATGTGTCAATGTACACCCATGTGTTCTATAAAAGCAGAGAACTGTCTCGTTTCTTTGTGAGATGTTTACCATCTTTTTCTTGATGTACTGTGCTCAGATTCCTTCCCTACCGAAATCAAAGCGGTCTAGTCTGGTAGGATGTTTCTCTAAATTGCCAATGTCCGTGTGGTGAAATCAGCCACCGAACCTGGCAGCTCCACAGCGCCTCCTGTTAAACCCAGGTCAGTCAGAGAACTGCCTGAGGATAAAAAGGGCCGCAGCTGCCCTGCCTGTGCGGGTTTATTAAGGCACCTCTCCGTGAGTGTGGTATATGCCTTCTAGCCCGCGGCCAGAAGCACATATAATCTCCTCCACCCAGTCCTGCCAGAGGTCCCGAATAACCCCAAGCACTAATGCTGCCACCAGCTTCTCGTTTAATATAAGTCCAGTCCGTGGTCAGGCTTATATTGGGTCAGAAACCAACCCAGGTAGCGTTAAATGAGCACACGGACGTGGGAATCGTGATCAAGATAAAAAGAGCAACTCAAGATTAAATTTATACATTTAATCACGCTAATGGTACACTAGATATTAATATTTACAGTTAAGATGTTACAAATATTACAGTCAGATATGCCAATAAAAGGATAAATGCAATACAATAATTACACACATGTGATTAGTTACCTTAATGCTGATGGCACCACAACGGCGGCGTGATGCCAATCAGTTCCTGGGGTAAACTCTGGCTTTGATGGAATGATGCCTCTTCAGAAGAAATACAATATGGAGATGGGGCAGATGATTTTTTACACATTATGGGCTGACCCCTGTCTCCACCCATCTCGCACCTCTGGGCTGTCTCACAATTCCCAGCCCTCTGAGTGAAGATATAGATACCCAAATTCTATAATCTGCCCTAGCCTTGTCTGTGGGCATCACAGACAGAAGACAATACTTTCATATTTTTAGTTATGATTTTATCTTGTCTGGATATGAAACATGGCTTCTCTGAGAGCAGCCTACTAGCCCAGAGGTTCCCAACTCCAGTCCTCAAGGCACACCAACAGTGCAGGTTTTCAGGATTTCCTTAGTATTGCACAGGTGATAATTGAATCACCTGCACTGGGGATGATTCCAATTTTAAGGAAATCCTGAAAACCTGCACTGTTGGTGTGCCTTGAGGACTGGAGTTGGGAACCTCTGTACTAGCCAATATCACGTTTAGATGGCTTAGAGTCATCCTACATTTATATAATATAGCTCTATTACCGTCTAGATATGTAGAGTTCATATTTACATTCGATATTTTCACAAGGTGGACGGCTTATGAGATATTACACGTTATAACTAGTCTCCTCTCAGTCTAGCTAGCTGAAAGGATTTTCCCCTCCACTTGTGATACAGGAAATTGAATCAATACACCTGGCTAAATGAAATCTCCCTAGCTGATCAGCATATCAAAAGGTGAGGAAGTGTCTTGTGTGGCCTGTTGGCTGGCATCTACATGCTAATTAATCTACTACTGGCCAGAGATGAATGGTCTCTGGCTTGCAAGGGTGGGGCTTTCTCTTTATGAGCGAGATGTGTCTTACAACGCTTCTGGGAGGAATGGAATCTGGGGAATATGGCAATATTCCTTACCAATACTGGTTATTCATCACAGCCCCTTAGCTTCATTGAGGCGATAAATATTGTATATACTAGAAGCCTCTCCACCATGTTCAATGAGAACATGTAGCCATTGCCCTTAATCAATATAAGCCGATTGCCAAAGAAAACAAAGTCTTGGTGAAACAATCATCCCCCTGCATGTTGAGTGGGAAATATACAGGGAAGTAGATGGGAAAAAAGGCTAGGAAAGCCAACTAAGGATGGGTAATGTTTTTATTTATAGAACGCAAATCATCCACAAACACTTTACAAGTCACAGGGGACAGACAATATGAGACATAGCATCAAAAATTTAAACACAAACCTAAGAGACATGAGAGACCTGCTCTCAAGTGAGGGTTACTTAAAGAGAATCGGTCAGGTCAAAAATCCATATGTAACTGGTATAGTTTATTGATGCATTTCTATTTATACTTCCCTCCTTAGCCTGTGTAATCAAAATAAAAATTAATTCCATCTGTCAATCACAGCAAGTTCTCTGCTGTCCACTCCAAGGAATGAATATTCATGCATCATTACATGGTCCTTGGTTGTGTGTCTGGACCTATTCTCAAGGTCTTTACATTTTTCAGCGAGTCTTGGTTTCTTTGAGAGTTTCCTTAAGCTGCGAGGCCATTTGGCTAAGTCACCATCTAGGTTTACCAAGTGCTGTTCAACTTCTATCCTGATCTTGACTATTTAGCTCTCCTGGAGGATGGAATAGTCTGCTCCACAATTTATGTATGGTGGGAGCGATTCTGTTAGCTACTTCTGCCACAAACATCTAATATTCCAGCACCACCGGGGGTAAAGAGATATGAGCAGTCAGTGTATACAGTCTAAAGGAGCAGCGTTTGTTTGTATAAAGTGCTTTCCAGAGCTATGTTTTCTTCTGCTGTGTAGATGTTCCTGTTCATTGTCCTGTGCACTATGTCAGTCTATAAATGAGTGCCTAGTGTCAAGACAGACTTCTTGCTGAATAGGATCAGAGCCACACAAGTCAATAATGGCAGGTTTCTTAGTATCAGGTGCAGGAGCTCTTAACGCAACCTACATCACATCAGCACCGGAATCAGGAGACAGTCATTCCTTTTTAGGCCTTTTCTTCAGCAGTGCCTTCTTCCTTGGTCTTCTCCCTGCTTGGTTTAGTGTGCGGCGTATGGTACTTCTTGAAACCACAACCCCAGACTGTTCAAGGTTGGCCTTCAGGTCTTTGGATGTCTGGCTTGGTGCTTCTTTCACCATTCGCACCAACTTTCGAAGACATCTCTTGTCAATTTTCCTCTTTCCCCCACGTCCAGGGAGGTTCTCAACAGTTCCATACATGGCAAACTTCTTAATAACATTCCGCACTGTTGAAACCGGGATGCCAAGGTCTTTGGAGATGGCCTTATACCCTTTGGAAGTCTTGTGTTTGCTAATAATAGCAGTTCTGATGTCCTCAGACAGCTCCTTTGTCTTCACCATTGTGACAAAAAGGAACAGAGCCTAACGTGGCTTTTTAAACATTGAACTCATCCACTGGCTAATTCAGGTCACATTAGCATCAACAACTCATACAGTGATTCTCTCATTTGTACTTTACCACAGGTGAGGCATGATGTGTTCCAATACTTCATGTCAAGGTGCCAATACCAACATCACAGCAGCTTAGTTTCTGTTTTTCCACCTTTATATTTGCTCTTTTGCATTTATCACGAGTATTAAAAAAAAGTTGTTTCATCATTCATTTTCTGTCAGTAAATATTCCACATTATGTACTTAAACTTGATAGGTGCCAATAACAGTGAGCAGGACTGTAGATCCATGATCTGTCATCCAGCCACCTGAGGAAAAATAAATAAATCCAGTATAAGATATTTAGAAATATTCATGAGTAGCTTTGCTGGACTTTAGTACACAGTCGCTTTGCTTCTGGTGCAATGATTCCATACCACCTACTGATCCCAAAGATAGCACTATACCCCACCCCCCCAGTCCTATTAATGCTTATGGACAGATGTAATCCACCATCAGTCAAAAATGGCAAAATTTACACAGCCATCCAATGCCTGCCCATTAGAGAACACCACCAGATAAGTGCTGATTTGATAGGGGCCCGGACCAGCTGAACAATGGGGGGCTGTATAGATGAGAACCACATTAAGCTGTAACATACAAAGCCTGTCCCTCAGACCCACTGCATGTCAAGTCACAGCAGGGCACAGTTTTCATACACGGCTTTCAGAGCCCAGTGCTGCCATCATTGGGACAGGCAATATACAGAATAGCAGCCAGTATACCTGATAAGTGGCTGTCATAAGCACAGCATCCTCCAGCCCATTCACCAGTCACCTGGAAAGAGAAAAACAAAGTTAGTGCCCACAACTCAGCAGTAATGCAGCCCTATGGGAGAATGTAGAAAGCAGAGGTCACAGCATGCTTTACCCCTCTAATTAAGCTTTTTGAATGAGTGCCTTCTCTCTGTATAATGTAAAAAACAGTTCGGACCAAGTCACTGACACCTTGCAAGCCAGAGACCACTACCTTCCTGCACAAGTCTTTGGAGGCGGCATATTATATTCATTCATTTATATAGCGCTATTGATTCCATAGCACCTTACATACATCAGTAATGCTTTTATCAGTATGTCTTTGCAATGTGGGAGGAAATCGGAGAGCCTGCGGAAACTTACGCAAACATGGGGAGAACATAGAACTCCTAACAGATGTTGTCCTTGTTGGGAATTGAATCCAGGATCTTTGTGCTGCAAAGCTAACCACTTGACCCACCGTGTCAAAATATTAAAAAGGGACCATCAGCATAGAATGAAGAATGACTGCTCAAACCAAGCTCAGGTGCTCTGTGCCCCCTGAACAGTTCAGTGCACCTTCCCACCTACTTGTTTTCCCTCTCTGCCCTTCTCAGGCTCTATACAGCTATAGTTGTCAATTACAAATGGAGGGGGAGGGTGTTATAGAAAACTAGTAGGCGAGAAGGTGCTCTGGATTGTTTGGCCACACCAAGGGTGCACCAAGCATGTGCTTTGGTCAAATGATCATGAAATCTGGGAGTCTTTAGTACAGAGTAAGTTAACTATGAATCCTCAGGAGCCCACAGCTTTCAGGTTTTTGGTTCACCCCCTGAAGATTGAGTTTATTCCAGCAGGATGGTTACACCGCTGATCCAATTGCAAGTAGAGGCATCATGGGAGAAGCATAGGGGACATGCAGACTACAGAGGTCTAATATCCTGGGCAGTGACCTGACCACTATAAGATGTGAAGCCTTTCTAATTGCAGAAACCTGAAAAATGTTCAATAAAGACTAAATTGCAGAGCTACTAGCTTTTACAAGCACTCTGGTATTTTATCTGTTTATGAACATGAGACAACCCCTTTATTTTCTGTATTGGGGCTTGCACGGCTGCTGTCCCTCAGACCCCCTGCATGTCAGGACAGAGGGGCACAGTATCCTTCACATGGAGTCAGAGCCCAGTGCTGGCATCATCGGGACACAGCGTGCATGCCATTACTATAGAGCTGCAGACTAAAATTGCCATCATTTATTACATTATGTACAGGAATTGGGAAACCAGTCACTCACTTCCATATTGTTTATTTGGTCCAAAGATGATAGACAAAACCCGGCGTGATTGGACTCTGGGCTCGTGTGATGTCACATGAACCCTGATTACAGACTGCGCTGGAACTGCACCAGCACAGGAGATTACAGGTCCTTTTAACTAGGGGTAACAAGTGAGTCAGAAAAGGCTGCCTTAGTGAAGAATCCCTTTACATTTTCCTGCATTTAGTTACACTACTGTATACCATAGATGGCTCCCACAGATACATACAAATCTCAACAGATCAGCTGGGAATTATCAGAAGCAGCAGAGTATTGTTGCCCTTAAAGAGGACCTGTCACTAGTTTAATGCCTTATAAGCCATACTCCACCTTTAAAATCATGCAAATAGGGCCCCTTTATGTCCTCAGATGCCCTATAACTTCATAAGTGCCAATAACAATGACCAGGATTGTAGACTGTATCCCATGACTTCTCATTCTTCAGAAACCTGGGAAAAAAATAAAAAAAGAATCCAGCATGAAATATTTAGAAATATTCAGTTGAGTTAACTGTGCTGGACTTCCAGTACAGCATGCATCTTTAATTTTGGTGTGATGATTCCATACCTCCTACTGATCCCAAAGAAAGCACTATACCAACCCATCCCTCAGTCCTATTAATATAAATGGACAGATTTAGTCCTTTCTGGGGCTCTTTTGCATGATTATCAGTGTATGTCCTGAGAGAACACAACCAGATAAGTGATTCGTCAGGGGGCCCCAGGACCCAGACCAGCTGAACACTGGGGGGTTGTAACATATAAAGCCTGTCCCTCAGACCCGCTGCATGTCAAGTCACAGCAGGGCACAGTTTTCATACACGGTTTCAGAGCCCAGTGCTGCCATCATTGGGACAGGCAATATACAGTAAGGGTCAGTATACCTGATAAGTGGCCGTCTTAAGCACATCATCCTCCAGCCCCATTTGCCAGTCACCTGGGAAAAGAAAAGAAATTAGTGCCCAGGTCTCAGACTAAATGCATCTGTATGGAGGCTGTAGAAAGCAAAGGGGCCATCTGCAAAATGTCACCAACCGGTTCTGACAAACTCACACATACACCTCAAAAGCCTGAGACCACTACTTTCCTGCACTGTCTTTGGAGGCAGCATATTAAAGGGACCATCAGCATCAAATGACTTAAACCAAGCTCAGGAGCTCAGTGCACCCTGGTGTGGCCGAACAGTGCAGTGCACTTTCCCACACATTTTTTTCCCCACTCTGTCCTTCTCAGGCTCTATAAAGCTACATCTGTCAATCAAAATAGAGAGGGGGGGGGGGGGGGACAGAGATGGATGGAAAACTAGTAGGTGCTTTGGACAGTTTGGCCACACCAAAGGTGCACAGAGCATCTGTGCTTTGCTCAAATGGTCATGAAGTCTGAGAGTCCTGTCAATACAGAATAAGTTAGTGATGAATCTTAAGGAGCCCACTGCTCAGCTTTTTGGTTGCTCCCCTGAACATTAATAGCTTATTCCAGCTGTATGGTTACACCGCTGATCCAATTTGCAAGCAGAGGAATCATGAGAGAAATGCAGTGAACACACAGACTACAGAGGTCTAATGTCCTGGGCAGTGAGATGTCCACTAAGATGTAGAGTCTTTCTATTCCAAAGAACTGAAGAATTTCAATAAAGGCTAAACTGCAGCATTAATTTTACAAGCACTTTGCCATTTTACCAGTTTATGAACAGGAGACGAACGACTAATAGTTTTTGTATTGGGGCTTGCATGGCCGCTGTCCCTCAGACCCCCTGCATGTCAGGACAGAGGGGCACAGTATCCTTCACATGGATTCAGAGCCCAGTGCTGGCATCATCGGGACACAGCCGTGCATGGCATTACTATAGTGGGGCAGATGGAAATTCCCACCACTTAATATATTCTGCTCAGGAATTGGGAAATCTGATAGCAATGCAGTAATGATGGCCAGACACTGATTATTCACAACACCCGACAATCCAATAGAGCCTGCGACAGAAATCGAGGCTGGAAGGAAACTTACATGTTACATTGGGAACTCTTCCAGGCCCTCCTGCCCATCTGCCACCATGTAGTCACTGTCCTGGAGGAGAGAATGGTCAGTATAACAATAGGCATCTGTAAAATACGGTGAGGATTGAGCCCTAAAAAAATGCCTGATTGTCAGACAACTTTTGGAAAGAAAAAAAAATAAAAAGTATTGGTGCAATTTATAAAAGGGCCAAGAACATATAGGTGCATCCTTGGTCACTCCCTCCCTATGATGAGAGCTCTCACGCACTGACCACACATCACTCCCTGCACACATTGGCTGCAGCCAACAGTGCGCACAGATCACACTGTCAATCACTGACTCAATGTGTTGCAATGACAGCGTGGGGTCAGATGAGGACGCCTGGGGTCCTCCTGCACAGTCAGAGCTAGCAAATTTACACCACCATCCAGTGCATGCCCCTGAAAGAACACCAGATAAGAGCAATTTGTCAGGGGCCCTAGTGCCTGGACCAGCTGGACATTGAGGGTTTGCAAGGACGAGAACCCCATCAAGCTATAACATATAAAGTCTGTCCCTCAGACCCGCTGCATGTCAAGTCACAGCAGGGCACGGTTTTCATACACGATTTCAGAGCCCAGTGCTGCCATCATTGGGACAGGCAATATACTGTACAGAATAGCGGCCAGTTTACCTGATAAAGTGGACGTCATATGTACGTCATTCTCCAGCCCCATTCACCAGTCACCTGGAAAGAAATAGAATATGCCACAGGAGATGAAGAAGCAAGTGTCCGTCTGCCACTATGGAGATGAGAAAGCAGAGTGCGTCTGCCACTATGAGATAAAGCAAGTGTCCGTCGCCACTATGGAGATGAGAAGCAAGTGCCTCTGCCACTAGAGGAGAAGAAAGCAGAGGTCCGTTTGCATAATGTCACTAACCGGTTCTGACCAAGTCACACATACACCTCGCAGGCCTGCAAGCTTAACATGCAGAGAACTACTTTCCTGCACAAGTCTTTAGGGACCACCTATTAACCCTGTCACCTCCAGGCAATTTTCAGCTTTTCCCTCTCCTACTGCCAAAGAGCAATAACTTTTGTCAATCGACATAGGAGGGCTGTTTGAGGAACAGTTGTACTTTTGAATGCCTTTTATTTTACCATATAGTATACACGAAAATGGGAACAAAAAAAATCCAAAAGTGCAACTACATGTTCGTTTTTGTTTTTTTATTCACCATGTTCACTATACAGTAAAACTGATATGTCGGTATGATCCCTCGGGTTGTTACGGTTTGTAGATCCACACATGTACCAGAGGGGGCTCTTTCTATTCTAGAGAATTGAAGAATTTTAATAAGGGCTCAATTGCAGAGTTACTAGTTTTACAAGCACTTTGCTATTTTACCAGTTTATGAACATGAGACGACCCCTTTGTTGTGAATCGGGGCTTGCATGGCCGCTGTCCCTCAGACCCCCTGCATGTCAGGACAGAGGGGCACAGTATCCTTCACATGGATTCAGAGCCCAGTGCTGGCATCATTCGGGACACAGCATGCATGGCATTACTATAGAGCTGCAGATGGAGACTCCCATCACTTATTACATTATGCTCAGGAATTGGGAAATCTGACAGCAGTGCAAGTAATGATGGCCAGGCACTGATTATTCCTCGCACCAGCCAATACT
Source organism: Allobates femoralis (assembly GCA_033576535.1). NCBI lineage: Eukaryota > Metazoa > Chordata > Amphibia > Anura > Aromobatidae > Allobates > Allobates femoralis. Next base: position 82,956,801 of record JARQOC010000009.1, read on the forward strand.
CCAATAGAGCCTGCCACAGAAATCGAGGCTGGAAGGAAACTTACATGTTACACTGGGAAATCTTCCAGGCCCTCCTGTGTCCTCCTGCAGAAGCTGAACGGCCCATCTGACTCCATGTAGTCACTGTCCTGGAGAAGAGAATGGTCAGTATAACAATAAGGCATGTGGAAAATACTGCAGGTTTTTTTTTTTAATCCACTTATGCTTGGCCAGTCTATCGGTGAAGTTTTTAACCCCTTCATCACTCAGCAATATTCTGTTTTTTCCTCCCCTGCTTCCAAGAGCCAGAACTATTTTTCCATCAATATAGACATGAGGACTTGTCTTGTGCAGAAGAGTTGTACTTTTGAATGACATAATTCATTTTACCATAGTGTATAGGAAAAAATTAATAGGGAAAAAAAAATCCAGTGAAGTTACACAATTGTTTTGGCCACCTGTTATTGCATTTTATTGCAATGTTGCAGCAACAGAAAAAAAAAAAAAATCGTCATTTTGGTGTTTGCCTGTTACACAGTTCACAGATCTGATTTACCGTATATACTCGTGTATAAGCCGACCCGTGTATAAGCCGACCCCCCTACTTTTGCCCCCAAAACCTGGGAAAATTTATTGACTCGTGTATAAGCCGAGGGTGGACCCCAGCACAGGTATACAGCCCCCAGCAGTGTGGTATACAGCAGCCTCCCCAGTGGTATATACAGGCCCCAGCAGTGTTACAGCAGCAGCCCCAGTGGTAGTATACAGCAGCAGCCCCAGTGGTAGTATACAGCAGCAGCCCCAGTAGTATATATAGCCCCAGTGGTAGTATACATACAGCCCCAGTGGTAGTATACATACAGCCCCAGTGGTAGTATACATACAGCCCCAGTGGTAGTATATATACAGCCCCAGTGGTAGTATATATACAGCCCCAGTGGTAGTATATATACAGCCCCAGTGGTAGTATATATACAGCCCCAGTGGTAGTATATATACAGCCCCAGTGGTAGTATATATACAGCCCCAGTGGTAGTATATATACAGCCCCAGTGGTAGTATATATACAGCCCCAGTGGTAGTATATATACAGCCCCAGTGGTAGTATATATACAGCCCCAGTGGTAGTATATATACAGCCCCAGTGGTAGTATATATACAGCCCCAGTGGTAGTATATATACAGCCCCAGTGGTAGTATATATACAGCCCCAGTGGTAGTATATATACAGCCCCAGTGGTAGTATATATACAGCCCCAGTGGTAGTATATATACAGCCCCAGTGGTAGTATATATACAGCCCCAGTGGTAGTATATATACAGCCCCAGTGGTAGTATATATACAGCCCCAGTGGTAGTATATATACAGCCCCAGTGGTAGTATATATACAGCCCCAGTGGTAGTATATAGCCCCAGTGGTAGTATATAGCCCCAGTGGTAGTATATAGCCCCAGTGGTAGTATATAGCCCCAGTGGTAGTATATAGCCCCAGTGGTAGTATATAGCCCCAGTGGTAGTATACAGGGCCCCAGCAGGGCCCCCTCATAATTTGGCGCCCCCACCTCAGTTTCTGGGCCCCCCCGCATGCAGCGCTGCACATATACATTACGTGTCTAGCAGCTGTTACCCTCCGGTGGCAGATCGCGGCTCCCGGCTCCGGGCTCCATCTTCCTCGCTGTCTTCCTGCTTTGTGACCGGCGCGATGACGTCATCGCGCCGGTCACATGACAACCAGGAAGACAGAGAGGAAGATGGAGCCCGGAGCCGCGATCTGCCACCGGAGGGTAACAGCTGCTAGACACGTAATGTATATGTGCAGCGCTGCATGCGGGGGGGGGGGGGCCCCAGAAACTGAGGTGGGGGCGCCAAACTTTGAGGGGGGCCGTATGACTCGCGTATAAGCCGAGGGGGGGACTTTTCAGCCCAATTTTTGGGCTGAAAAACTCGGCTTATACGCGAGTATATACGGTAATTGGTTTTATGCTTTGATAGATTGGGCGTTTCTGGACATTGTAACACCAGATATGCATCTTGTTTTCTAAATGAGGTACAGGGAGTGGTTTTGAACTTTTTTTAAAATTTTATTTTTCATATTTTTAAACTCTCACTTTCAACCTCTTGCAGACTCATGATCTACATGTACGTCATGGCTCGGCTCCCTCACTTTGATGTGAGCTCCAGCGGTGAGCTCACATCATTTACCCGACATATCAGCTGATCTCATCAGCTGAGATGTCAGGCTAAAGGTACCATCAATGTTGAAACGATATCACCAGCGATATCACGGGAGCGCGGTCGTCAGGACATTGTTTAGAGAACGTTGGCAAGATGTCATACGTCTACATATCGTGGACGACGCTCCAACGATTCGGCGAGCAGCTATCATTCGTACAACCCAGCGAACGATACTTGTTCACTGATGTGAATAGGCGAAATAGTTAACAATATTATCACGATGTCACACACAACGATGCAGCAGGTTGGCTGATCGTGGATCGTCTGATATGAGAACATGTTCTCAAATCTGCGATTTATCGTAGTTGTGTCTCGGTGTCACACAAACGAAGTAGTAACTGTCGTTTTAACGACTCCAATCCCGTGGACGTTTCAGCGATATCGTTCACAATATCATACTGTGTAACAGGGCCTTTACAGCACCGACTGGATCTGCAATCCAAACACTGCTGTTAACCCCTTTGGATCGAGATATCATCGAATGGCAGCGGGATCCAATGGCGCTGCGGCGAGAGCCACACCAGTCCCCGCCTGCATTGGAGACCCTGCAATAAGATCACAGGATCTCCATGCATCACTTGATAGCTCGGAGTCCTGCAGTGCTGCCAACCACACAGTGATCATTTGTGCCATGTCCTGATATGCTGCAGCTCATCTGGACAAGGTACAAGTGATCGGCCACTGCAGCAGTGTGGCGTCCTATGGGGCAGTGTAAAATAAAGAATTAAATAATTTTTAAAATTATATGGAAAAATCACAAAAAAAAAAAAAAAAACACAAAACACAAAGTTAAAGTCTCCCTCCTTTTGCCTCATTCCAAATAAGAGTTTTAAAAAAATAGAACTGCACATTAGGTATCACCCTGTCCAGAAATACCCGATCTATCAAGATATAAAATAAATTAATCAGATCTGTAAGCTGCGTAACGGATAAAAAGTCACAGCGGTCATGTGACCAATCAGCTGATCAATAGCCCCACCCCACCAGGTCCTTAAGCCCTCGAAGCTAGATGGTGCGCATCACTGGACACACCGGAGAGGCGAGGATATACTCGTATATTTTTTATTTTTAACACTTGCTTTAGTTCATTTCACTTCCACAATGTATGTATATACATTACGGAAGTGAAAGTGCCCCCGCTTGCCTCCTCCCAGCTCTTTGTGTCCAGATCCGTGAAAATTATGGAACTGGATACAAATGGCATCTGGAGGCCACATCCGATCCAGTCCCTTCAGGTCTGTGGGGTCCTGCAAAAAATAGGATCCCCACGGACAGGAAAATATCACAATGTGAAAGCAGCCTTACAGCTGTCATCCATGTTGTGTTAAAGTGATGTGCAGCGCCATGTACTCAGACCAGCATAGCTGCAAGTCTGTGCTTTAATGAACAGACAGGGGGCTGGAAAAAGTGAGCACAGTGTGGAAGACATACAAACATGTAGTGCCATCACACCACAGTTTGCATTCAGCACAGTGTGCAAGTAAAGCTTTTTTGGAGGTGTGCAGGGTACAATATAAAGTGGTTGTAGAAGTCCAATTAACTTGGATGTTAAGAGATGATGGGCAAGATATACAATGCATAATACTGGCAACAGATTTGATATTTATATATGCTGCTTGCACCACCTAGTGGATGCTTTGTGCAGCCAGAATTAGAGTGAGGGAAACTGTCTCCAGGTTTTGTAACCTAATTTGAGGGTAGGGCTGGGCAATTAATCGAATTAATTCGCCCCCTGCTGTGGCCACGATTCTGATTTTATTAAAAATCGTGTAATTCGATTTAAAATGGCGTCCGGAGCCCCGGCGGCATCGGGGATAAGTATAATGATATAGTGATCCTGATGACGGCGCCTCCACACTTCCACCTGGTAGATGCCGCATACAATGTGACTTTGGCGCGAGGCGGGGGACTTGTGGCCCTGCAGCCAGGAGCCGTGTGACCTGTGGCAGACATGGGGAGCGTCTCCCCAGATCAGGGGCTCGCAGTGCAGCAGCCGTAATCTGGTGCACAGCCGGCGGATGGAACTGCAATGTCGGTGGAAACATGGCTCCTCAGTCCAGAGATGGGGGGAGAGTGGAGCAGCCTGCAGCACTGTACAGAAGTGATTGGCAACATCCCCGGGCTCCAGGTCAGTGTGTGCACCGCTGTGGCTCCATAGACAGTGCAGGGAGCAATCCCTGCAGTCTGGGGCTGGTGCACTCACCAGTGCCCTCCATAGTATATTGATTGCTGTACTGGGGCTGCTGCTGTATACACCTGCTGGGGAGGCTGCTGTATACCAAACTGCTGGGGAGGCTGCTGTATACCAAACTGCTGGGGAGGCTGCTGTATACCAAACTGCTGGGGAGGCTGCTGTATACCAAACTGCTGGGGAGGCTGCTGTATACCAAACTGCTGGGGAGGCTGCTGTATACCAAACTGCTGGGGAGGCTGCTGTATACCAAACTGCTGGGGAGGCTGCTGTATACCAAACTGCTGGGGAGGCTGCTGTATACCAAACTGCTGGGGAGGCTGCTGTATACCAAACTGCTGGGGAGGCTGCTGTATACCAAACTGCTGGGGAGGCTGCTGTATACCAAACTGCTGGGGAGGCTGCTGTATACCAAACTGCTGGGGAGGCTGCTGTATACCAAACTGCTGGGGAGGCTGCTGTATACCAAACTGCTGGGGAGGCTGCTGTATACCAAACTGCTGGGGGCTGTATACCTGTGCTGGGGTCCACCCTTGGCTTATACACGAGTCAATAGGTTTTCCCAGGTTTTGGGGGCAAAAGTAGGGGGGGGGGGGGGTCAGCTTATACACGGGTCAGCTTATACACGAGAATATATGGTACCTCTTACTTTTTTCTCTTTATTCATCAAAGAAAAGCAGAAAAAAAAATATAGAGTTTTAAATCAAAAATCGTCAATAGGTTTAAATAAAATCGAGATTTTGATTTTTTCCAAAATCGCCCAGCCCTATTTGAGGCTAGCATAATATAGGACGTGAGATCCTGAGTGATGTGTCACTTACTGGGCTGCTTAGTGTAGTTTTGATAAAATCACTGTTTATTCATCTGGAGATTATCTTTAGTCTGGCATATTCACAAACTGCTAAACATAGCAAAGAAAACACTTATTTTTATCAAAATGACAGCAAGCAGTTCAGTAAGTGAGATCACTGGAATCAGGGTCTGTCTCTACATTATGTGCTCTCAGATGGGATGGCAAAAACCTGGTGGCAGGTTCCCTTTAACATAATGTAATTTGTGTTCCTGTAACCCCTTTATGTCCCCAGACATTCCCCTATATCTCTCTAAAAACAAGTTTTACTCTGCTAATTTTGTGGTTGTCATATGGGGTCTGCAGATTGTGGTCAGCGCTGCCCCACTCTATGCCAACATCACCAAACTGACTGAGCAAGTGGATAACGTCACTACATCATTCACACAATTCCCAAGTCTTGCACCTGAAAAGTGGTGCCTCACTGTGCCCTACTGAAGAGCTAGTGATTGCACTATGCAGGCGCAAGACTTGCGAGTTGTGTGGATGCATAGTGACGTTATCCACTTGCAGCGTTGGCATGGAGTGGGGCAGGGCTGACTGCAATCTGCAGACCCCCACATGACGCAAACAAGAAATTAGCATGCGCTGCAGGACAGAATAATATGCCATTTCTGAGGTGCACAGGGACATCTGGGGATATAAAGGGTTTACAGGAACCCAGTGGCATACCTTGAAGCTTATGGGCCCCAATGTGAAAGCTGCAACTGGGGCCCCCCCAATTATTGCAAATCTTTTATAGCAATAGTCCTTATATAGACCAAGTGACTTTTGGGGCCACCTAGGGTCAGGGCCCAGGTGCAATTGCAACCCCAGCACCCAATATAGTTACACCCCTGCAGGAACCCCAATTACATCATGTTAAAGTTGGTGGTAAGAATTTAGAACCCCCAAAACCGGTGACAGGTTCACTTTAAAGGGACGATCACACTGCACATTATCATCAGGAAGTCTAGCTGCAGGACTTCAATCTGGAGGCTAGAGGGTTGCACAACCTAATCAGGGCCAGTCAGGGGCGTAACTACAACAGGTGCAGGGGTTGCGATTGCACCCGGGTCCTGCAGCCTAGGGGGCCCCAAAAGTCCCTTTAACCTATAGAATAAGACTAATTCTTTTAAAAGATCTTTTATATAATCACGAATGGGTTTTTTGCCCCTTTTGAGTCCGCTCTCGCTGCGAGTCAGCGTGGTCATGTGGATACGCCCGAAGCATTGGCCGCGAAGCGGCCATTGCGAGTCAGAGACTCGCTCTTCTAGAATCCCGATGCATGTGCATCGGGCACCCAGCTAGTACTCAATAATTGGGAGCGCCGCTGGAGCTTTTGCATCAGGGCCCATGAAACACAAGTTACACCACTGATGCCAGTCATTCATTCATAAAGGGGGTTGTCTGATGGAGGTTATTCCCTGCCCAAACACTGGGGCACAGTTTGGCAGAAGAGGTGCCATTATCCCTCCCCATTAGGATAGAGCAGCTTTGCAAGTGTGACTTCCAGCCCTGATGTGAAAGCTCCAACGGGGCCCCCAATTATTGCTAATCTTTAATAAGTCTTTCTATGGGCCAAAGAGACTTTTGGGGCCCTCCTTAGGCTCCATGGCCCAGGTGTGATTGCAACCCCTGCACCCATTGTAGTTACAACTCCGATCCATCCATTCTCTACAAAACTGCACTGGTGTTATTCCAGCAATCCCATAGAGAATGCAGCAACAAGTAGCACAAACCCCAACTATAAGAGAGGGAGGAGGGCGGGAGATTACAGCTGTTAGCCCCCACTGGAGGAAAGAGCAGCCACAGCACAGTGATGGCGAACACATGATGATCTCTGCACATTTATGGGGTTAAAGACCTGGACAGTACAGACGTCACCATAGACTAGAGCCATAGAGGCGCACTGACGAGCAGCTGCACCCTGTACAGGACATGTGCTCAGAGCAGCAATCATACTGCCGCCTCTTCCCGGGGCCCCCTCCTCACCTGCGGCCTCTCCCCGAGCCCCCCCTCCTCACCTGCCGCCTCTCCCTCACCGAGCTCCATCTTCACTCCCCACACATCCGGCCGCCGCCAGAGAGGAGCACGTGCTCGGCCTGCAGGCCTTTATATATGACGGACAGGCCCCCGAGAGCTGCCCGAGCTGCTGCCTGTGAGAAAAGTCCGGGGCAGGAGACGAGGTGTCAGGAGTTTATGACCGGACGGAGGATAGAGAGGAGATTACACAGGAACAAATGTGTGACTCAGTCCATAGCTGTGGACAGGCAGCCCCAGGACAGCCTGTATAATGCTGCAGATGAGGGAGGGCGCTGCTCACGTGACCTGTTGGCCGCCCTCGAGCTCCCCACCTCTGCCATAAAGATCAGGCAGTTTTTGGTTTTGAGGTTTTTTTTCTTCCCTGCTCCCCTTAACGCCTCTTTCAGGCCATGTGCACACCTTCAGTATTTGGTGAGTTTTTTACCTCAGGATTTGTAGACAAAACCAGGAGTGGAGCAATCAGAGGAAAAGTCTAATAGAAACACCTGCACCACTTCTGGATTTATCACCCAATCCTAGTTTTGGCTACAAATCCTGAGGTAAAAACTCATCAAATATTCAGCGTGTGCACGAGGCCTTACATGTCTGCGTCTCCAGTACTTGTGCTGTCTGTGCAGCCACATGCCATAGACACGTACATACACGTTACACTATGGCCTCATTCACATGCCGGTGCCTCTGGCACGTAAGCAGTACGTGCCGACACATGCCGGAGGCACGGACATACGGGGACCCATGTTCCCATATGGGCAAATTCACTCATCCTTGTTTCCGCACAGACCGTTTCTCCATGTGGAGCACATGCGTGTCCGTGTGCTCCACACGACGCTAAGGCCGCTTTTTTGCGGAGCCACGGACCGCATTTTTGTCGAAACGTCCTGCACACGGATGTTCACACTGTGATATCCGTGTGCACGGACAAACCAAAAAAGCCTGAAAATAAACAATTTCATACTCGCCCTCCTCCAGCGCCGCTGCTCCTCTCATTTCTGATGCCGCTCATTAGGGCTCATGAATATTCACTTCACTGAGCCCTAGAGCGGACCAGAAGAGAGAGGAGCAGCGGCGCTGGAGGGAGGTAAGTATGTGGGTGACAGGCTGTCCATGAGCTATCCACGGCCCCACGGATAGCACATGGACTGCACACGTGTCATAAGTCCATGACGTATGTAACATAGTAACATAGTTTTTAAAGTTGAAGGAAGACTTTAAGTCCATCTAGTTCAACCCATAGCCTAACATGTTGATCCAGAGGAAGGCAAAAAAACCCATGTGGCAACACTAAGCTCCATATATGGCAATCAGACTAGTTCCCTGGATCAACTCCCTATCAAAGAATCTAGTATATATAACTGGTAATATTATAGTTTTCAAGAAAGGCATCCAGGCCCTTCTTAAATGTTAGTAGTGACTCCCTCATTACACCATCATGTGGTAGAGAGTTCCATAGTCTCACTGCTCTTACAGTAAAGAATCCGCGTCTGTGATTATGATTAAACCTTCTTTCCTCCAGACGTAGAGGATGCCCCCTTGTCCCAGTCTCAGGCCTAAGAGTAAAGAGATCATTAGAAAGGTCTCTGTACTGTCCCCTCATATATTTATACATTATTATAAGATCACCCCTAAGCCTTCGTTTTTCCAAGCTAAATAACCCCAAGTTTAATAACCTGTCTTGGTATTGCAGACCCCTTAGTCCTCTAATAACCTTGGTCGCTCTTCTCTGGACCCGCTCTAGTTCAGCTATGTTTTTCTTATACACCGGAGACCAGAATTGTACACAGTATTCTAAGTGTGGTCGCACTAGTGACTTGTATAGAGGTAAAATTATGTTCTCCTCATGAGCATCTATGCCTCTTTTAATGCATCCCATTATTTTATTTGCCTTTGCAGCACCTGCCTGACACTGGCCACTAAATGTGAGTTTGTCATCTACCCATACACCCAGGTCTTTTTCAGTGACAGTTTTGCCCATTGTTTTACAATTAAGCACATAATTATATCTTTTGTTTCCTCTGCCCAAGTGCATGACTTTACATTTATCCCCATTAAAGCGCATTTGCCATTTAGCAGCCAAAGAGAGGAGCAGTGTGTGCACACCCCGCCCCCAAACGGCCTCGTTCCACACGTCCGTGGTGACACGGATGTGTGAAACCGGCCTTACACTATGGCCTTTTTCACCCGTCCGTGTTTCTGCATGGACCGTGTCTCTGTGTGGAGCAGACGCGTGTGCTCCACACAGAGATATGTCCATTTTTTGGCAGTAGCATGGGTCCAAGCAAAAAACATCCTGCACACGGATGTCTTCTGTATGACAATTGTGTGCACGGACATGAGCAGAGACTTTAGTGTAAAAGTAAAGGATTTCATACCTGACTCCAGCGCTGCTCCTGCTGCTCTCTCTTTCGGGGCCGTTCATTAGTCTCATGAATATTCACTTCACCGGCCATGAAAGTGAGACGAACAGCAGAATCAGAGAGAGGTAAGTATGCAAAGGCATGCTATCCATGTACTATCCGGATGTCACATGGACAGCACACCTATGCCTCACCATGCAGGAGATACAGACCCCCAAAAAATGGCTCCTCTAACATGTGCGTGTTTTGTACGAATGTGTGAAAGAGCCATTAGACTGCGTGCACGCACTCAGTGATAGCAGTGTATTGCCACTGCATCCAAAACGCTGCGCTGTAAAGTATAAGCACAGTGGATGATTTCTACAAATCCCATGCTCACTGGGCTTCACACCACCGCAGCGTGTTGTCAGCTGTGGTGTGGGTTGCCGGACTCCCGCATCTCTGCAGCATGTTGATTTAATGGTGCAGAGTCGGAAGCGATCTCCAGCAGGTGAAAGCAGGGAGAAGCCGCACTACACCAAACGCAGATCATGAATACAGGGCATCTGCGGTCCTCAGGGCGGAGAGCCTCCAGATCGTGTGCACATACATACCCTTATCCCAGGAGCCAGAAGTTTTATTTTTTCATTGCCAGGCTTGCTGCGGGATGAATTGTACTTTTGAATGCCACTATCCATTTTATCTTATGATGTACTGGGAAGAGGGGGAAAAAACATTGAAAGTTTGGGAAAAATATGTGCAAATCTTCAATTGTATTTTTGGATCCCTATATACAGTGATGATTTAACCGGGAAGTATGAATGTCCGGGTCAGTACGAGTACACAGTGGTGTAACTAGAACCCGATGGTCCCTGATGCGAAATTTGGAGAGACCACACACACACACACACACACACACACACACACACGCGCATTGGTCAGATATGTGGGCCCTTGTAGCATTCTAACTCCTATTAGGACTTATGAATTGGTACATATATCTCTCCCATCGGCGGCCGTCACACGCACAGATATCTCTTGCGATATTGTAAGCGATCACATGCACGCGCGATCGCTTACAATATCGCTCACATCGCTGGTGAGCTGTCACACAGACAGACTCACCAGCGATGTGGATCCGCGATCTCGCTGGTAACTATGGTACACATCGGGTTACTAGGCGCCGCGCGTCGCTTAGTTACCCGACGTGTACCATAGTTACCATCTCCCAGCATAGGCTCTGCCGCTGGGAGATCGTTCATCGTGGTGTCATACACCACGATGAAGCAGATCGCTAAATCGTTCATCGCTAGATCTGAGCTCCGGAGCTCAGATCAGCGATGTCACGATCAAGCGATTTCACATCGTAAATCGCTTGATTACATGCAACGATTTCTTGCCCGATATCGCTTAAGCGATCAAAAAGGAGATCGCTTAAACAATATCGGGCAAGAAATCGTTGCGTGTGACGGCCGCCATCCTGGTACATAATATCACCCCCAATTCTTCTCTACTAGTGCTTCTCAATAAATTAGAATATTGTAAAAAATCAATATCATATTGAAACATTTCTGGGAACCCTGAAACACATTGGCTAATAAATCAATATTATATTCACCCTTTGATGTCTCGTGGAATATGGCAGCATGGTTTTTAACCCTTCATCCTCCCTACTTAAAGTTTCTGAGATAAAGATCTTTGCGTTTTCATTGGCTGTAAGCCATGATCATCAACATTAACATAAATAAACACTTGAAATAGATCACCCTGTAATGACTATATAATATATGAGTTTCACTTCATGTATTGAATTACTGAAATAAATTAACTTTTTGATGATATTCTAATTCATTGAGATGCACTAGTATATGACCCCCATTCTGGTATATATGTCCCCTTCATGTTATGTATGTTCTGGTATATATGTCCCCTTCATGTTATGTATATTCCTCATGTTGGTATATATGTCCACCATCCTAGTACATATGATTCCCTATCCCAGTATATATGGCCTTCATCTTGGTATATATGTTCCCTATTCTGGTATATATGACCCCCATCCGAGTATATATGATTCCCTATCCTGGTATATATGATTCCCTATCCTGGTATATATGGCCCCTATCTTGGTATATATGTTCCCTATCCTGATATACAGTTAGGGCCAGAAATATTTGGACAGTGACACAAGTTTTCTTATTTTAGCTGTTTACAAAAACATGTTCAGAAATACAATTATATATATAATATGGGCTGAAAGTGCACACTCCCAGCTGCAATATGAGAGTTTTCACATCCAAATCAGAGAAAGGGTTTAGGAATTATAGCTCTGTAATGCATAGCCTCTTCTTTTTCAAGGGACCAAAAGTAATTGGACAATGGACTCTAAGGGACCAATTAACTCTTAAGGCGTCTCCCTCGTTAACCTGTAATCAATGAAGTAGTTAAAAGGTCAGGGGTGGATTCCAGGTGTGTGGTTTTGCATTTGGAAGCTGTTGCTGTGACCAGATAACATGCGGTCAAAGGAACTCTCAATTGAGGTGAAGCAGAACATCCTGAGGCTGAAAAAAAGAAAAAATCTATCAGAGAGATAGCAGACATGCTTGGAGTAGCAAAATCAACAGTTGGGTACATTCTGAGAAAAAAGGAATTGACTGGTGAGCTTGGGAACTCTAAAAGGCCTGGGCGTCCACGGATGACAACAGTGGTGGATGATCGGCGCATACTTTATTTGGTGAAGAAGAACCCGTTCACAACATCAACTGAAGTCCAGAACACTCTCAGTGAAGTAGGTGTATCTGTCTCTAAGTCAACAGTAAAGAGAAGACTCCATGACAGTAAATACAAAGGGTTCACATCTAGATGCAAACCATTCATCAATTCCAAAAATAGACAGGCCAGAGTTAAATTTGCTGAAAAACACCTCAAGAAGCCAGCTCAGTTCTGGAAAAGTATTCTATGGACAGATGAGACAAAGATCAACCTGTACCAGAATGATGGGAAGAAAAAAGTTTGGAGAAGAAAGGGAACGGCACATGATCCAAGGCACACCACATCCTCTGTAAAACATGGTGGAGGCAACGTGATGGCATGGGCATGCATGGCTTTCAATGGCACTGGGTCACTTGTGTTTATTGATGACATAACAGCAGACAAGAGTAGCCGGATGAATTCTGAAGTGTACCGGGATATACTTTCAGCCCAGATTCAGCCAAATGCTGCAAAGTTGATTGGACGGCGATTCATAGTACAGATGGACAATGACCCCAAGCGTACAGCCAAAGCTACCCAGGAGTTCATGAGTGCAAAAAAGTGGAACATTCTGCAATGGCCAAGTCAATCACCAGATCTTAACCCAATTGAGCATGCATTTCACTTGCTCAAATCCAGACTTAAGACGGAAAGACCCACAAACAAGCAAGACCTGAAGGCTGCGGCTGTAAAGGCCTGGCAAAGCATTAAGAAGGAGGAAACCCAGCGTTTGGTGATGTCCATGGGTTCCAGACTAAAGGCAGTGATTGCCTCCAAAGGATTCGTAACAAAATATTGAAAATAAAAATATTTTGTTTGGGTTATGTTTATTTGTCCAATTACTTTTGACCTCCTAAAATGTGGAGTGTTTGTAAAGAAATGTGTACAATTCCTACATTTTCTATCAGATATTTTTGTTCAACCCTTCAAATTAAACGTTACAATCTGCACTTGAATTCTGTTGTAGAGGTTTCATTTCAAATTCAATGTGGTGGCATGCAGAGCCCAACTCGCGAAAATTGTGTCACTGTCCAAATATTTCTGGCCCTAACTGTATATGGTCCTTATTCTGGTGTATATATCCCTGTTCTTTCTCTAATTAAAACTAAAAACATTCTATTCACCCCTCCGCTCCCATGTCGCCCGGTGCCCGGTCTATCAAGTACACAGCGGCGTCAGCTGACATCAAAATGCGTGCTGAGGCAAATACATCACTTTCATGCTCCACCCCCTGTTGCGGGTCCTCCGACGTCAGCTACCAGCCACTATTTGGTACTGTTGACCTGACTGGTGTCTGAACTGCCATGCATTTCAGCTGGATCTGTGTCCTTAGCGAGGACTCAGATCCAATTGAAGCAGACGTTGGGGTCGGCAGGCCCCTGTATTCCTGGGGGCCCAGTCACAGCAGCGATCCCTGCTACTGCTACTCCCCTTTGAGTACACAGCGGTTAGGGGCAGATGATAGCTGAACATCACAGCCATCATCTGCTGGGAAAGATGCTGGCTCAGCGTTAAAGACCGCATTGACTACAGGGAGTTTATTGATGACAGATATGGTCCGTCCTAAGTCATTAAGGGACTAAGTAAATGTTTACCAATTATATTAATTTTATTTATTTTTAGATTTTTAATATGGGCAATTTTTTTCATTTTTTTTTAAATATTTTTGTAGATTATTCTTTTAAGTACTATATATATATATATTTTATAAACTTGTGATTTCTTTCCCATTATTGAGGATATTTAATAATTTTGCTTAAATAGATGTATTTGGGACCAAAAATCATTTTTGGAATTCTATTTCATTAAAAATGGTGCAGCATCTGACTTTTGCAGCCTTTTTGTTTCCCCTGTGTATTCAACTTGGATGTGATCTGTGGTCATAAAAAGCTTAAAAAAACACGTAGGAGAACCTTACCTACTGGGCTGTCAGAAGAAGCTCACTGATGGATTCACTGTTAACTCATTCTGCAGCCAGGAAAATGACAGTGCAATGCAAAGGTTGTAGAAGGCAAATAGTTCAAAATTTGTAATAAATCCCAATGACATAAAATGATTTTTAGCCCAAATGACATGCTATTAAGTAGGAAATAATAGGTCAACCCCTTTAAGGAAAGACAGTATGGCTTGCCTCAAGTGATTAAAACAAGGAAATTCTGGTGAGGGCAGGCTCCACTCATCCACTAAGGGTGGCGTGGCTAGGACCTGTAGTACTTCACAGTCTGACAGTGTCAATGTGTGGGCGGTCCATTGGCTCCTATGGTTGAACCTATCAGAAATTCCACACCCTACATATACCCTCAGCCTCTTCCTGCAAGCTGCCAGAAATAGTGTTTGGTTTCCCTAAGTAGCCCTGTATTGCATCTAGTGTTTACTGGATTTGTCTCTGCCTATTCTTGTACTATTCCTCATCCTCATGATTTTGTACTTTTCTCTGTTTCGTCCTGGCTCCCTAATTTTGGATCCTGTTTTTGACCCTTCTTAGCGACCATTCCTGTCTCTGGACTGCAGCGCTTCTATAGGCAGCAATCTCCTGGACCCTTTTGTAAATCCCAATACCTGTATAGGGGGTTACACAGTGTCAGGGTCACTCGGGGTTCTGTCTTACCAGCTTGTGCCTGTCGCTCGGATGTATGTTTAGCATTAGCCAATCCCAAAAGGCCTCTTTTTAAAAAAAAATTTAAAAAAATGTATCCATTGAGACTTAGAAAAAGTTGGGTGAGACGATGCACACAAATCATCCACTAGATGTCAGTGTTGCACTGTCCAGTCTACTGGGCTTCATTGTGTGCAGAGCTCCTCCTGCAGCTGATACACAGCAACACATCATCCATATACCACACTACTCCCTGGGGATAACCATAAGGCCCGTGGAGTAACATGTACCTCATGGGCCCAGACACGGGGCCCCCAATTATTGCAAATCTTTAATAGCACTGGTGTTTTTCTATACACCAAATTAACTTTTAGGGCTCCTGGGCCCAGGTGCAATTGCAACCCCTGCACCTGTTGTAGTTATGCCTCTGTATAAGGCATTGAAATATCTTAAAATATGTTATTAATTACCTGAAAAAATAAAACTTAACACTTCTTTTTCTTCAAATATATATATAGATTTTTACAGCTAACTGGCAGCTCTAAAATAGACATGGTGCAAAAATGTTTTTTTGGTGCCTACTTGTGTAAGAAGTGATATAACCCAACACATGCTACTGTATAGCCCCCATCTTAAACTAACAAAGTGAGTAAAGTGAAACCATCATATGAAAATTACCCATTTTTAAAGCAGGTCTTTGTATTACATTCCAGTCTTGGGGTTAATTAATAAAATTTGTGATCATGAAATTCTCACACTGTGCGCTGGGGTTATTTTAGCCTGTTACTTCCAATTAGTTCAGGAAGAGTTTTCAGCAGGCTCATTATCATCAGTGGCAGGATAACAATGACAGGTAATGCCTCTATACACAGCTGATAACACAAGATTCACCAATCACAATAGTGGATATCGCACTCCGGCTCCTCCCTTCACACGCTCATTAGATGCTTCAGTCTAAAATAGCTCCAAGCAGAGGCCTAACTTGAAGCTCATGGGCCTGATGCAAAAGCTCCAACGGGACCCCAAATCTTTAATAAAATTAGTTTTTTTCCATAGGCCAAAGGGACTTTTGGGACCCCCTAGGCTCCAGGGCTTCACAGGTTGCACCCATGGTATGTCCACCACCATTTAGATGAATTAAAGTGGATGTGTCACTAGATTTCCACAGTGGGGACTGCATACATTAGTAAATAGGTCCCTTTGATCTGATGAGGCTGGTGTACTTACCATGTATAATCCTTTTTGGAAGTTTTCTTCCTTGATATGACAGTAAGCACTGTATGAATTCAGCTCTAGCAGGTGTGAATTTTTCTAGAATGGTTTGAAAAATTATTATACTTTGGGATTTATATTGCTACTAGACGGGGGCCCGATTTCTATTGCATCATGCAATTCTAAAAACGTGTGAAATTTCTATATTAGTTTTGAACTATATTGTCAATGCTTTAGGTTAAAAAAATTAAGTAAAAAATTGGTGCGTTTAAAGCTCAGCGATAGCAGTAGAATTGTACAACATGCAAACAACAAAGTAGGTATATGTACGGAAAACATCATGAATGTTGTTATAAATGAAAATGCTGCTTGCTAGTCATGGTGGAGTTGCGAAAATAAACACAATACAATGATAATGTCTGTACTCTGTACATTTGTCATTACAGTACTGGCGGTGGGATGCTGCATCCTGTGACAGTCTGCAGACAAGAGAAAATATGCGACAGTCAATATAATGCAAAAGTATGTTTTATTCAAGGTTAAAACCAGAGGAACCAGGGAAGGGGGCAGAGGGACCTGGGTCAACAAACCTCAGGTGGGAGGTAACCTCACTGCTGAACTAGTTGCCAGCTGAGACATGCAAACAGATGTAAATTTACAAATTGGTGACAACAAATTACTGTGGGTGCACACAGCCACAGAATACAAGGCACAAAGAAATGATTATAGTTGAACAAATGTATAATACCAAAGTGTACCCTGGTATAAGGCAAATAATAATATAGTAATTTTATCAGGGTTTACATAAACAATGATCATTGTACCTATATTGATAACAATGGCAGAGATCCACAGTGCACATAGTAAGAAGAGAGCAGTCTCTGGCAGCTTAAACAGTGGAGCTATTGCTCCAATGTCTCATACCTAGTGGCAGTAGCTTCCAGGAGGAGGGTACCGACCCCAACAGCCGTTTCGGGCGACCTTCATCAGGGGGTCACCTGAATCTGGAGGAGCGGGTTTAAAAAGGCTGGCCAGCCAAGGGAATTGCGATCCGGTGTGCACCATCGCGTGCGCGTCATCACCCGGACGCTGCGACGCAGGAAGCGTGCCGCGTCATCGCGCTCGCGGTCACATGACCTGCGAGAGCGAATCAGAGTGCGGCACCGCCTATCTGCATCACAGCACCATGGAGACGACGCGTACGCGTCTCGTCATCGGGCCACAATTATAGTGAGAGCCAGTTTAGGCTCATAACTATACGAATTGTCACAAATCTGCATAAATTCACATAAAATATAGAACACATGACAGGATATATAGCGATTAAGGATTATATTCCAGAAATACACCATTATTCAGAAAGGCTGAGGAACAATATACAAATATAGACTTATATGCATCATCCATATCAAAGATGGAGACTACAAATCAGATATCATACAACTGTTGTTATAATTATTAGTGTATTATTACAGCATTATAATAAAAAGGGGTATCATTCCAAACAGATCACAATCCAATTGTAGGTATAGGGTCCAATCAAATCTTTGTCTCATGATGGAAAATAGCAGATGAGTGGAGATGTCAATAATAGCCCATAGGTTCAATTCATATATCGCATAGACAAAAGCTGAAGCCAAACCTAGGATAAAAATATAATTAAAAGAAACCTGATTAGGTCACTATAAACAAGTACGGTCCAGATGGTTAATGCAGCTTACAAAAAGGATGCGAAATTCCAATTTTCATTCAATCCCAAGGGTTGGAGAGTTCCGAGGCGCCAGATCCATCTAGTCTCTAATTGAGACAGTCTTTTAAAGAGAGGGCCACCCCTAATACCTAAATCCACAGTATCAATACCACGTGCCATTAAGAGGTCACCTCTACATTGGTGATACTGATAAAAGTGTCTTGGCAAGGTTTTAAGTGTTCTTATATCCTCACAGTTGGATGCCCCATTTATAGCCAGCACATGTTCCCTAATGCGAACCTTAAGGGCACGTGTAGTCAGCCCGATATATATTTTAGGGCAGGGGCATACGGCATAATAAACCACCCCGGTGGTATTACATGTGATGAATTTACGTATATTAAAGGTTTCATTGCCCGATACATTAGTGAAAGAGCTAGCTCTTTCAATATTTGGACACGAGATACACCTACCACAAGGGACGCAACCCACTCTTTTAGGTATTAAATCCAAAAATGTTTTTTTGTTATTAGGGGCATCATAGTGACTGGACACCAAAAGATCACGCAGATTCTTAGATCTCCTCACCGCAATTTTAAGGTGTATCGGCAGGATCTTGGAGAGAGTGGTGTCTGTGCGCAAAATAGGCCATGCTTTGTCCAGACATTTCCGCATCTCCTTAAATTGACCATGATAGGTGGTGATAAATCGGATTTGTTTTTCTGGTCTAGACTGTTTATTCTTATAAAGAACCTCATTGCGCGAAAGGTGTCGTGCCCTATTAGCCGCATATTTAATACAGCGGTGGCTATATCCACGTTCTAAAAAACGGATTTTAAGGTCTTTAGCCTGTTCATGATAGTCTGAGTCGGAGGAACAGATCCTGCGGAGTCGCAAGAACTGTCCAACCGGAACAGATCTAATCATGAATGGGGGGTGGGAGGAAGAAGCATGTAACAGGGCATTCGAAGCCGGAGGCTTCCTGTAGATGTCGGTGCGCATGCAGCCACCGTCATCCCTCGTCACGGACACATCCAAGAACTCAGCCAGATTTCTATTCAGACTGTATGTAATCCTGATATTTATATCATTACAGTTTAGACAATCTATCAGATTATGAAATTCAAATTCAGAACCATGCCAGATAACAAAAATGTCGTCGATGTATCGCGCCCATAAATGGGCGCGGCACATCGACGGCAGTCGATCTGACATGAAGAGGTCCCTCTCCCACAGCCCCAGAAAAAGGTTCGCATACGAGGGCGTGAAAGGCGCCCCCATAGCGGTCCCCTGGAGCTGCAGGTAGAAGGACCCCTTAAAAACAAAGAAATTATGAGAAAGGCTGAACTCGAGGAGTTCCAAGACCAGAGACACGATGCCCACAGGTAGCACCGACATGTCCAGGAAGTATCTAACGGCCCGAAGCCCGTCAGCATGCCTAATGCTGGTATACAGGGACTCAATGTCACAAGTTGCCATTAGGGCTCCCTCATCCAACTGCATAGAATCGATCTTTTTGAGAAATTCACTAGTATCCTTGATGTAGGAGGGTAGACTCTCCACCATGGGCTGTAATTTGGAATCAATCCATTTGCCCACGTTCTCGAGGAGATTTCCCCGGCCCGACACTATAGGTCTACCAGGTGGTGTATTGATGTCTTTATGGACCTTAGGCAGGAAGTACAGAGTGGGGACCACGGGATCTATGACCTGAAGAGCTGATTGTAATTCAGCAGTGATTATACCATTGTCATTGGCGGCCTTCAAAATTTTCACCAATTGCTCTGCAAACGCAGAAAGGGGGTTAAAAGTAAGTTTTTTGTAACAGGTCTTATCGTTCAGGTGTCTATAGGCTTCTTTTTCATATTTAGAGGCTGGCCATATGACAATGCTTCCGCCTTTGTCTGCGGGCTTTATTAGTACATCAGGTAGATTCCGTAGTTCCCTCAATCTGTCACGTTCCTGCCTATTGAGGTTATCATTATAAGTGTGTTCAGGAATCGTCTCAAAGGACTTACTGACCACCCGCACGAACATGTCTATACTCGGGCAGGTGGAGAGCAGGGGAAATCTCCTCGAACGTGGGCGGATGTTAAGAGGAATCTTACCTCCTTCCTCTATTTGGAGTTCGGTGGAGAGTTCCTCCAGATCATCAAGGGTTACTTTTTCTTCTTCTGTGGAAAAGAAGAGGTTTTTAATGGGATCAAAGAAATGGCGTTTGAAAATCAAATTTCTGGCAAACAAATGTAAATCTTTAATCGCAACAAACCGATCAAACTTAGCAGTTGGGGCAAAGGATAGACCTCTACCCAAAAGTGAGAGATCATAAGGAGAAAGTATATGATCACTGAGGTTAATTACCTTAGTGCCCCTCTTTCCTCTTCCTCCACCAGGACGTCTATTTGGTTGGTAAGGGGTTCTTTGAAGGGTCATCCCTGATCTTGTCACAATTGAGGAGACAGAAATGTCAGATTGATCACTGATCGAGGTAATGGATACTGTGGATGAACTAGGTCGTAAGGGGTGTATTCCGGTAGCATTAGGGGGACGGCGCCAGTGGTACATCTGTCCCAGCTGCCAGTCACGTAAATCTTGGGCATATTTCTTTGTCTGAGTTTCTTTGATTTTCTTTACACAGTCATCAAGGACTTTTTCTAGTTGTGTCTCAGATGTCTGCAATTTATCCTCCGGACACTCAGAACGAAATTTATTTTGCAAATCTTCCAAATCTTTATCGATCTTCATGATCATATCTGTATTTGATTCTACCAGAAGATCCATAAAGACTCTAGAACATGCACCACATGCCTCCTCCCATTTATTGATAAAATTCTCATCTATTACCGGAAATGTAGGAATTACTCGCACTCTCAAACCACGAGGGATTAAATTGTTCATTAAATATTTTTGTAGGAAAATCTTATTCCACCATAGTTTCGTTCGCTTGAGTACCATCTGCTGTATGAACAGAGCGGTCTCATCCAAATTTGTAGCTACATTAGGTTGTTTATCCTGGTCCGTGACCCCGAAAACCTTGTCAATCTGGTTAAGCCAAGACAGCTCCTTGGCCCTAAAGTCCATAGTGCTGAGGAAGAAACCTGTGCAAAACACAGCAAAGATATAGTTAGCAGACTTCATCAAAAAGCATGTCTATTACCCCTATAATGAGGAGCTCACACTAGGAAGAAGAAATCGCACCTTAAGGTAACAGATAGCAGACAAGAGAAAATATGCGACAGTCAATATAATGCAAAAGTATGTTTTATTCAAGGTTAAAACCAGAGGAACCAGGGAAGGGGGCAGAGGGACCTGGGTCAACAAACCTCAGGTGGGAGGTAACCTCACTGCTGAACTAGTTGCCAGCTGAGACATGCAAACAGATGTAAATTTACAAATTGGTGACAACAAATTACTGTGGGTGCACACAGCCACAGAATACAAGGCACAAAGAAATGATTATAGTTGAACAAATGTATAATACCAAAGTGTACCCTGGTATAAGGCAAATAATAATATAGTAATTTTATCAGGGTTTACATAAACAATGATCATTGTACCTATTATTGATAACAATGGCAGAGATCCACAGTGCACATAGTAAGAAGAGAGCAGTCTCTGGCAGCTTAAACAGTGGAGCTATTGCTCCAATGTCTCATACCTAGTGGCAGTAGCTTCCAGGAGGAGGGTACCGAATCCTGTGACAGTCTGATAGATCTGTACTCTGTAGATTCGTCATTACAGTACTGGCGGTGGGATGCTGCATTCTGTGACAGTCTGATCGATCTGTACTCTGTAGATTCGTCATTACAGTACTTGCGGTGGGATGCTGCATCCTGTGACAGTCTGATAGATCTGTACTCCGTAGATTCGTCATTACAGTACTGGCGGTGGGATGCTGCATTCTGTGACAGTCTGACAGATCTGTACTCTGTAGATTCGTCATTACAGTGCTGGCGGTGGGATGCTGCATTCCTGTGACAGTCTGACAGATCTGTACTCTGTACATTCGTCATTACAGTGCTGGCGGTGAGATGCTGCATTCTGTGACAGTCTGATAGATCTTTACTCTGTACATTCGTTATTACAGTACTGGTGGTGGGATGCTGCATTCTGTGACAGTCTGATAGATCTATACTCTGTAGATTCATCATTACAGTACTGGCGGTGGGAGGCTGCATTCTGTGACAGTCTGACAGATCTGTACTCTGTACATTCATCATTACAGTGCTGGCGGTGGGAAGCTGCATTCTGTGACAGTCTGATAGATCTGTACTCTGTACATTCGTCATTACAGTACTGGCGGTGGGATGCTGCATCCTGTGACAGTCTGATAGATCTGCACTCTGTACATTTGTCATTACAGTACTGGCAGTGGGATGCTGCATTCTGTGACAGTCTGACAGATCTGTACTCTGCAGATTTGTCATTACAGTACTTGCGATGGGATGCTGCATTCTGTGACAGTCTGATAGATCTGTACTCCGTAGATTTGTCATTACAGTACTGGCAGTGGGATGCTGCATCCTGTGACAGTCTGATAGATCTGTACTCTGTAGATTTGTCATTACAGTACTGGCGGTGGGATGCTTCATTCTGTGACAGTCTGATAGATCTGTACTCTGTACATTTGCCATTACAGTACTGGCGGTGGGATGCTGCATTCTGTGACAGTCTGACAGATCTGTACTCTGCAGATTTGTCATTACAGTACTTGCGGTGGGATGCTGCATCCTGTGACAGTCTGATAGATCTGTGCTCTGTAAATTCGTCATTACAGTACTGGCGGTGGGATGCTGCATTCTGTGACAGTCTGATAGATCTATACTCTGTAGATTCGTCATTACAGTACTGGCGGTGGGATGCTGCATCCTTTGACAGTCTGATAGATCTGCACTCTGTACATTTGTCATTACAGTACTGGCGGTGGGATGCTGCATCCTGTGACAGTCTGACAGATCTGTACTCTGCAGATTTGTCATTACAGTACTTGCAGTGGGATGCTGCATCCTGTGACAGTCTGATAGATCTGTACTCCGTAGATTCGTCATTACAGTACTGGCGGTGGGATGCTGCATCCTGTGACAGTCTGATAGATCTGTACTGTGTAGATTTGTCATTACAGTACTGGTGATGAGATCTTGCATTCTGTGACAGTCTGATAGATCTGTACTCTGTAGATTCGTCATTACAGTATTGGCGGTGGGATGCTGCATCCTGTGATAGTCTGATAGATCTGTACTCCGTACATTCGTCATTACAGTACTGGCGGTGGGATGCTGCATCCTGTGACAGTCTGACAGATTTGTACTCCGTACATTTGTCATTACAGTACTGGCGGTGGGATGCTGCATTCTGTGACAATCTGATAGATCTGTACTCCGTAGATTCGTCATTACAGTACTGGCGGTGGGATGCTGCATCCTGTGACAGTCTGATAGATCTGTACTCTGTACATTCGTCATTACAGTACTGGCGGTGGGATGCTGCATTCTGTGACAGTCTGATAGATCTGTACTCTGCAGTTTCGTCATTACAGTACTGGCGGTGGGATGCTGCATCCTGTGACAGTCTGATAGATCTGTACTCTGTACATTCGTCATTACAGTACTGGCGGTGGGATGCTGCATTCTATGACAGTCTGACAGATATGTACTGTGTACATTCGTCATTACAGTATTGGCGGTGGGATGCTGCATCCTGTGACAGTCTGATAGATCTGTACTCCGTAGATTTGTCATTACAGTACTGGCGGTGGGATGCTGCATCCTGTGACAGTCTGATAGATCTGCACTCTGTACATTTGTCATTACAGTACTGGCGGTGGGATGCTGCATTCTGTGACAGTCTGATAGATCTGTATTCCGTAGATTCGTCATTACAGTATTGGCGGTGGGATGCTGCATCCTGTGACAGTCTGATAGATCTGTACTCTGTAGATTTGTCATTACAGTACTGGCGGTGGGATGCTGCATTCTTTGACAGTCTGATAGCTCTGTACTCCGTAGATTCGTCATTACAGTACTGACGGTGGGATGCTGCATTCTATGACAGTATGACAGATATGTACTGTGTACATTCGTCATTACAGTATTGGCGGTGGGATGCTGCATTCTGTGACAGTCTGATAGATCTGTATTCCGTAGATTCGGCATTACAGTACTGGCGGTGGGATGCTGCATTCTGTGACTTTGAGATTGCGGCGTGTGAAGCGGCGATGGAATGAGGCAAGATTGGTTCTGCTGTAGGGGAGGCGGTTTCCGGAGCAACACATTGTCTTAGGTTCAGGGCAAAATTGCACTGTGTAATGCAGCCGTCGGCGATCTGAGGCGACCATGAAAAATGTGAGCGTGCACGTTAGATCGCCACACATCACCAGCCGAGATTGTGGCGTGTGACGGTACCTTTATAGGTGGCGCTGTTTTCGGAGCAAACAGACTGGGCTTTTATATAGTAGGTTACAAATAGTAAGAGATGAGCAAGTTGGTACAATAGGTATGACAATAGTACTTGGCCACCAGACAGGGGCCCTACAGACCTAATTGTCAGAATCATCAGCGATTTGTTTTTCTTTTAAAGCCCCAACACGATGCCATCATTGCGGCATGATGTGGTGCTTGGTTTTCTAATCAGAATTGTTGGGATGATCGTAGTTAGGAGGTAGTTAACTCCAAATTGTATTAAAAAAAATGGTAGAAACGCTGGAGATGAGCCAATCGATTCGTAAAACTCTGGTCATGCGACCACAATAGTAACCAGTGGCCAAAGGACCAGAGTTGTACAAATCAATTGGCTCATCTCCAGTGCTTCTACCATGTTTTATACAATGTGCGGTAATACACATTGGCAGAAACTTCAGAGACAGAAAGTGATTTGCTGGTTTCAGAATATGCCAGTAAACTTGCAAATGCCAAAAACTTGATTGATCACAGGTGCCATCATCAGTAAGCAAATGGCCACACACGCTGGCATCGTAAACGGCAAGCAGCTAAACAACAATAAATAGCCGGCGGCACAGAGAATACATATCTTTATACAAAATGACTTAGAGCAACGTAAAATATGTAGACATTGGACTGTTCCAAGACCAAAATAATCCCTGTCTAGTAGTCTTTACCCCATAAGTCATGGAGCATAGTCCCT
The DNA here is from genome assembly GCA_033576535.1 of Allobates femoralis. Lineage (NCBI taxonomy): Eukaryota > Metazoa > Chordata > Amphibia > Anura > Aromobatidae > Allobates > Allobates femoralis. The sequence goes on from JARQOC010000009.1 coordinate 82,981,804, forward strand.
GGAATGTGAGCCGCGAGGACGGCGGCGTACGCCGCACTGTGCACCTCGTAAAACCTTGTTTACCTATTCACTTTCCACTTATGAGACTCCTGGCTTCATTTCACGCGAGCTATTAAATTGTTAATGATGAAACAATCTGGTAAAGTAAAAAGAAGGTGTTACCTGCCCTGGAGCGCCTGTGTTTTACTGCGACCTGAATATTTGTCGGTACTTGAAAATAAAGCTTTGAGTAAGATATATGGAAATGTATCATAACTCCAAGAGTTCAGTAATGGTGTTATTTTTTTGTACTGCCTCATCGTGAATGTGCATTTTGCTTTTAACATTTAGAAAAGGTGGGTGGTGAAATGCAGGAATTCTAGATGTAATAAAATATCAATGAAATATCAGAGACTGTTCATATGATTGTGCAATCTTTAATACATCCATAGGATGGCCATAAGGGGCAAGTGCATGCACTGACTGGAGAAGGCAAAGGTGTAACATAAAACCCTTGATACCCAGGTTCGACTTCACTACCGGCCAATTGCCGGGACCCTTGACAAATGAGGGGACCCACAAAGGTCCAAACCAGTGGCATTGAACTGCAAAGTGGTCCGCCAGTCCATTAAAACTCCTGCTTTGAGCCCTGTGCGTACATGTGTGGAGCCCACTGGGACGGGGTACTCGGTGCCGGACCGGGGTACTGCTGGGGAATGTCACGGCGGTCCTGGTCCGGACCGTGTCCCGGGTTCACACAAGTAAATGGGGTGTATTTACAAGGGATTAGGTTTGGCGTGACGCCACCCACGGGTTGTGGTCAGTAATGGGACCACTGCTGCTGCAGAACCTCCGGGGATGATGTTTTAGCAGCTTAGATGGAATGGCTCTCCGCTGGTAGGGCCTGGTTCCCCGGGGCAGTGATAGTTAAAGAGTAGTGATGGTTGTTATAGCTGTTGCAGGGAAAGGGGGATGATGTGGAGATGGCTTCTGTCAGGGTCAAATGGAGGACTCCCAGTTCTTCATACCTGAAATCAGACACAGACACCGTAGCAGGGTTCACCCGGGTTTACTGTTCTTATTCTTCTGTCAAACAGGGCACAGTACAGTACAGATCTTTACAGTTTCACTCAGTTGACTCCGGTACACTTGAACCCACTGCAGCCAGGTTATCTCTCCTAGACTCCTCAGTCCTTCTAGGTGTCCTTTCAGGCTTATTCTCCACTTTCCCGTTTTACAGTTAGGGCCAGAAATATTTGGACAGTGACACAAGTTTTGTTATTTTAGCTGTTTATAAAAACATGTTCAGAAATACAATTATATATATAATATGGGCTGAAAGTGCACACTCCCAGCTGCAATATGAGAGTTTCCACATCCAAATCGGAGAAAGGGTTTAGGAATCATAGCTCTGTAATGCAAAGCCTCCTCTTTTTCAAGGGACCAAAAGTAATTGGACAATGGACTCTAAGGGCTGCAATTAACTCTGAAGGCGTCTCCCTCGTTAACCTGTAATCAATGAAGTAGTTAAAAGGTCAGGGGTGGATTCCAGGTGTGTGGTTTTGCATTTGGAAGCTGTTGCTGTGACCAGACAACATGCGGTCAAAGGAACTCTCAATTGAGGTGAAGCAGAACATCCTGAGGCTGAAAAAAAAGAAAAAATCCATCAGAGAGATAGCAGACATGCTTGGAGTAGCAAAATCAACAGTTGGGTACATTCTGAGAAAAAAGGAATTGACTGGTGAGCTTGGGAACTCTAAAAGACCTGGGCGTCCACGGATGACAACAGTGGTGGATGATCGCCGCATACTTTATTTGGTGAAGAAGAACCCGTTCCCAACATCAACTGAAGTCCAGAACACTCTCAGTGAAGTAGGTGTATCTGTCTCTAAGTCAACAGTAAAGAGAAGACTCCATGACAGTAAATACAAAGGGTTCACATCTAGATGCAAACCATTCATCAATTCCAAATATAGACAGGCCAGAGTTAAATTTGCTGAAAAACACCTCAAGAAGCCAGCTCAGTTCTGGAAAAGTATTCTATGGACAGATGAGACAAAGATCAACCTGTACCAGAATGATGGGAAGAAAAAAGTTTGGAGAAGAAAGGGAACGGCACATGATCCAAGGCACACCACATCCTCTGTAAAACATGGTGGAGGCAACGTGATGGCATGGGCATGCATGGCTTTCAATGGCACTGGGTCACTTGTGTTTATTGATGACATAACAGCAGACAAGAGTAGCCGGATGAATTCTGAAGTGTACCGGGATATACTTTCAGCCCAGATTCAGCCAAATGCTGCAAAGTTGATTGGACAGCCCTTCATAGTACAGCTGGACAATGACCCCAAGCATACAGCCAAAGCTACCCAGGAGTTCATGAGTGCAAAAAAGTGGAACATTCTGCAATGGCCAAGTCAATCACCAGATCTTAACCCAATTGAGCATGCATTTCACTTGCTGAAATCCAGACTTAAGACGGAAAGACCCACAAACAAGCAAGACCTGAAGGCTGCGGCTGTAAAGGCCTGGCAAAGCATTAAGAAGGAGAAAACCCAGCGTTTGGTGATGTCCATGGGTTCCAGACTTAAGGCAGTGATTGCCTCCAAAGGATTCGCAACAAAATATTGAAAATAAAAATATTTTGTTTGGGTTATGTTTATTTGTCCAATTACTTTTGACCTCCTAAAATGTGGAGTGTTTGTAAAGAAATGTGTACAATTCCTACATTTTCTATCAGATATTTTTGTTCAACCCTTCAAATTAAACGTTACAATCTGCACTTGAATTCTGTTGTAGAGGTTTCATTTCAAATCCAATGTGGTGGCATGCAGAGCCCAACTCGCGAAAATTGTGTCACTGTCCAAATATTTCTGGCCCTAACTGTAGGTTAATTGCAGAGCGGCAGCTCGGTCCCTAATAGTAGCTTCCCCCTAAATCTCTGGGCGGTAAGCCGGGTCCTCTCTGTTGCTGCTGTGCCCCCAATCCCTAGGTGGGAATACAGATCTGGAGTCTGTGTCCCCCGTCAGTTTGTCTGGAGCGCTGGGTTTAATCTTCAGCCCCCCTCAGAGCTGACACTCTGGTTTCAGCTTAACCTCAGGTATCCCTGTATCTCAAGGGATCACCAGGTCCTTTCCTTCCCGTGTAACTTCCCAATATATTCAGGGAGACTCTTCTGACAGTTAACTGCTGGCCCTCACATCTTCCCTGGACCTGATGGTACTGGTCCGGTCTTGGCTGCTCGGCACCCGCCTACTCCTACTCCTTCATCTGTTCCTCTCAGCACCCACTGGCCTACTGGCTAACCGCTTCCTGTTTCCCCCTTATATACTCATCCGTTACCATAACTACGCTCATCCACTCATATCCAGCCCTATTACCCCTTGCCTGTCTAGAGTCCCAGGCGCCGGGTTAGGTCCCCATGTCAGTGGATATGTGTTGTGAGGTGTTTGTTAAACAAACTGTCTACCCTCCTGCCTGGCTGCAGTTTCTTCCTGTGGCCACACTGGTCGCAGGGGCGCCACACATGCTCAGTCAGACAAGGGCTGCCGAAGGTGCACAGGACTCTTTTTGTCTGACACTGGCAAGCTTTAGAACCAGTGGTGGCAAACCACACGGCCTCTATGGGGCCCATGAGTTGAGGAAATCTTGTGCCGGTATCAGAACCAGGCCTCCCCGCAAATTCAACTGCGTTGGTATCCAGGATTATGTGGGGTGCATTATTCTATATGGAGAACTCTGGGATGCATTAGATTACAACATATTGAATAATATATGGGGCTGCATTATTCGATATGGAGACTGTGGGGTGTGCATTATTCTATATGGAGACTATAGGAACTATAGGGAGTGAATTATTCTATATGGAGGAATATGCTGGTGCATTCTTCTATATGTAGAATTATGGTTGATGCATTATACTATATGGAGCACTATGGGGGTGCATTATTTATATGGAGGACTATGGGGGTGCATTACTCTATATGGAGGACTATAGGGGGTGAATTATTCTATATGGAGGATTATGAGGTGTGCATTATTCATATGGAGACTATGAGTGGCCTATATGGAGATGCAATATCTATAGGGGACCGGGGGCTTATTTAATAGAGAATATGGTGTCATTATCTAAATAGACTAATATGAGGGGGTGCATTATACTATATGGAGGACTAAGGGTACCGTCACACGTGGCGATCTCCCGGGCGATGCCATAGGCGACGCTGGGGCGTGGCCTGCCGCCGGCGACAACGCCAATGCGTCACCTAATGTAAATGGGCGACGGCGACACGTCTGAGTGGTCGCCTGGTTTCACATCAGTGCTGTGAAACCAGGCGACCATTCTTGGGCGATGTGTGCTGATCACCCTGTGTAACATCTCATGAGCGATGTCAAAGGCGACAGCACACATCGCCTATACCATTCCTGTAGGCGTTTCAGGGCGTATTTACTACCTCTGCCGGTCTGCGTGGATTGGTGGCAGCTCGAGAGTTACGATTGGTTGTCTTGTTCCTCGGCGCCATACTTGATGATGTGTGCGTCCAAAGGTGTATTACCCAGGAGCGTACATACTGTACAGTAGCGCATTGATGTCGCCTCTGTGTTTGCGGCTGTGTTCAAAAGTGCAGAGAGATGTGCCACAAATGTGTGCTTTAACAGAAACACAAATGCCATTACATCCCAAATTAAGTCTGCATGGAGAAGGAAATGATAGGTGATCTATACATCCCATAACTGCAAACACACAAATATCTGTGCACACACATACTTTCAAGGCTGCAATATTATCCAGCCCAAAAAAGCAAGAGTGATTTTATTAGACAACGCAATAGCACAACACACTTAACAAAAGCGCTGTACATATTTACTGTACAATAAAACGTCACACGAGCGTCGTGCTTTGCCTTCTTGGCAACGCCAATGCATATAGCAATAATCCGCGACACATCACACGAGAGTTGTCTATTGTGGTGCGGTGAACAAGGAAGGACATTAAAATAATGACCAATCACACGTCTTCAAGGCGTCACACAACATTATGTTAACACCTATCTCCGAGATGCGGCTCAAATTTACGCCCACATCGCCAATATGGTGGCTCAGTGTGACGTGGAAGTGGCGACCAGCAACTTGATCGCCCCTGGGCTTGGGCGGCGCTCAGGCAATTTCCGGTCGGGTTGTCGCCCGAGCGTCGCCTAAGTTGTCGCTCGAGCGTCGCCTAGTGTAAATGAGCGACGGCGACCTCAGGCGACACGCAAATGCGTGTGCGTGCACGTGCGTCGCCTATGGCATCGCCCGGGAGATCACCACGCGTGACAGTACCCTTAGGGGTGCATTATTCTATATAGAGGACTAAGGGGTGTATTATTCTATATAGAGGACTGTGGGGGTGATTATTCTATATGGAGGAATATGGGGGTGCATTATTGTATCTGGAGAATTATGGGGGATGCATTATTTTATATGGAGGACTATGGAATGTGCATTAAACAATATTGAGGACTATTGGGGAATGCATCATATTATATGGAGGACTATGAGGGTTCCCTGCTGCTACCTAATAAAGAATGTGTGTGTAAGTGGAACAGGCTGTGGTCATAACTTATGAAGTGGAAATTCTCCAAAAAACTCTTTCAATTAATTTCTATGGTAAATCTAGTTTCACATGTGGAGTTTTTTCAGGAATTTGTAATGCTTTTACTGTCTTTTTTTCCTCTCTTATATTATGACCAGATCAAAGTTGAATGTGTAAGACAAAGCCTGCAAAAGCAAATCCAATTGCAAAAAATGTTTCCTTTATCCCACATACCAACATCTAGATAGCTATGTGGGGGTCAGAAATGGCACAGAGGTTTTGAACCAATATATATACACTGTAGATAATTTATTGCTTTATTTTTTTCGTTTTGCCACATATTTTCCTTCAATCGTATATACTGAATGCTACATCATTTGCATAGTTGGTGCATGATGTATTACTACATGTGCTGTGTATGTGGACATATATGTATGGGGTAATAACTAAATATATTATTGATAAATTCAATAAAAATAATAAATGATACTACCTATCTGTTAAAAATAAAGAACAAAGAAAATACAGCTATAAGAAATAAGGGATTTATTTGGTTTCCATTTCAAATGAATTTCATAAACAAAAGAAAAAAAAACTTATCAGACTATTTGCCATAGAAAATCGTTACACAAATAAGTTACGTAGGAAATGTTGGAGACGAGGAATACCTGCAGGGGTGTAAAGTCCATGTACATATGAGACAATAACAATAATACCAAAATAAGCAGCTCATAGGACACTGTATCATTCATTGTTAGAAAGATGGGAATTTTATAGACAATTTAGATTTTTTTTCTCCATAAATTGTGTTTGGAAATTGCACCTAAAGTCCAGTGTCATCAAGTCAATTAAAGGGTAATCCCTATCTCTATTGCTATTGTCAGACAGTGCTGATAAAAACAAACAATTTTGCAATTTGCTTATTAACATTTTCAGCCGTTCTTCATATATTAAATGGGAGATAAAACTTTTTTGTACTGTTCCTGCCCTTCTACATGATGTAGCAGAGCTGGGCAGTCCAGTTCTAGCAGCTATAGATCGCTTATAAATCAATAAAATCATATCAGCCCCAGGACATCTTACATTTCTGCCCCCTCATATTTCTGTATGAACAGTGGGCATGACTCCTCCGGCCCCATGGTCACACTACAATCCTGCCCCTGATATACCATCCTATGTACTGTATGAACAGGGGTGTTCTCCCTTCAAATAGCAATCATGTCACCAAGCAGATATAAATACTTGCTGTGATTCTCTACTGTGCAATGATATAATAGTGAATAATGTGTGCTGTCATGTATCAGGCTAGGAACAGCGGCTAAGCACTACATTGGTTGATTCAGCACTGTCATGATTTCTCCTCCCCATATGAACTTGGTAGCTTCCTGTCCCCTAAAACTTTAGCATTATGCATGACTGAATTTCTCTGTCTCCTGAGGGAGGGTTGAGAGCTGAGAAGTAGATATGATTTTATTGATTTATAAGTGATCTATAGATCCTAGAACTGTAGTGGAAAGCTCTGTTTCAACATGTAGGAGGGCAGGGACAGTACAATATTATTTTATCTCCCCGGAGTTCCCCTTTAACGCTTTTCTTTTGGTTCCATCTCGTTGCCTTGGACACCGACCACCCCTACTCTTGAGCTTGTAAACGCTGCACTGACGTTAGTTGGGATTGGTGGTAACAATTTTCTCGAGTGATTCTGGCCAGCGGCAAAACAGTTCTTTAAGGCTCAATAGAAAATAGCTTGGAAGCCACGGGCAGCGGTGGTCGGTCTCCAAGGAAACGAGCTGTAATTAAAAAAATTAATATCTCAATATTGGCTAAACATTTTAAGAATCTGTAATCTGCAAGATTGCTTCTAGATACAATACAAAGACTATCCAACAATAACCATTTATGCTGAATCCACAGTTTAGGAACATGCTTTTAAAATTCGGCCTTTCAAACATGATTTCATGGGCTGTAGGAAAAATTAGGTAAATAGTTTTTTGTTTATATGCCTAGAGAATGTATGTGTATAGGGGGTTAATGTTAATAGAAGTATCATGTATTTTTAGCAGCTGATACCAATGTGGAAATACAAACCAAAAAATCCTTCCCTCCCTTCCTATAAGTTATAAATTTGCTTTTTAAGAACCAAATTTTATCTCATTGACACTGAAAAGTTTGAACATTGATTTAGACTTTTCCATTGAACATTGATTTCGACCTTTTTTTTTTATAGTGTGTATATAGGTATTTCATAAGGAATTGAACCCCGGACCTGCATTCACTATTCTTCTGGAGTACACACTGTGTACATAAATTGCATTATGGATCCTGTACTGATCCCGGGTTACATCCTGTATTATACTCCAGAGCTGCATTCACTATTCTGCTGGTGCAGTCACTGTGTACATACATTACATTACTGATGCTGTATTGATCCTGAGTTACACCCAGTATTATACTCCAGAGCTGCATTTACTATTCTGCTTGAGTATTCACTGTGTACATATATTGCATTACTTATCCTGCACTGATTCTGAGCAGTAAGCTCCAGAGCTGCACTCACTATTCTGCTGGTGTAGTCACTGTGTATATATATTACTTATCCTGTACTGATCCTAAGTTGCATACTCTATTATGTTCCAGAGTGCTGGTGGAGTCACTTTGTGCATATGTTACATGTAGTGATCCCACGTTACAGCACATATTCAGCTCTAGAGTTGCACTTACTATTCTGCTGGTGTAACCACTGTGTACATACATTGCATTAGATATCATGTACTGATCCTGAGTTACAGCTTATTTTGAGCTCCACGGCTGCACTCGCCATTCTGGTGCAGTCACTGTGCACATATATTGCCTTATGCCTCCTCCTTCAAACACTCGATCATTACTCCATTATTAAAGAAAACCACTCTCGACCCAACCTGCACAAATAACTACAGACCAGTCTCCAATCTCCCCTTCATCTCTAAACTCTTGGAGCGCCTGGTCTATTCCCGCCTCACCCGTTACCTCTCCGCTCACTCTCTTCTAGATCCATTACAGTCTGGTTTCCGCCCCCTTCACTCCACAGAAACTGCCCTCATCAAAGTGACCAATGACCTTCTGACAGCAAAACGTAATGGTGACCACTCTCTGCTTATTCTCCTTGATCTCTCTGCAGCTTTTGACACTGTCGACCATCAGCTCCTACTCTCTATGCTGCACTCCATTGGCATAAAGGACACTGCTCTCTCCTGGCTCTCCTCCTATCTTTCTGACCGCTCTTTCAGTGTATCTTTTGCTGGCTCCACTTCCCCCCCTCTTCCCCTCACTATTGGGGTCCCTCAGGGTTCAGTCCTTGGCCCTCTCCTCTTCTCTCTCTACACGGCCCCGATTGGACAGACCATCAGCAGATTTGGCTTCCAGTACCATCTTTATGCTGATGACACTCAACTATACACTTCAGCCCCTGACCTTACCCCTGCGGTAGTAAAGAACACCAATGACTGTCTAGCTGCAGTGTCCAATATCATGTCCACTCTCTATTTGAAACTAAACCTTTCCAAAACTGAACTTCTTCTGCTCCCCCCATCCACTAACCTCCCTAAATCGGACATCTCTCTCTCAGTGTGCGGCACCACGATAACGCCTAGACAGCAAGCTCGCTGTCTGGGTGTTATATTTGACACCGATCTCTCCTTCTCCTCCCACACGCAATCTCTCGTCCGCTCCTGTCGCTTACACCTGAAGAATATCTCTAGAGTCCGCCCCTTTCTCACCCTGGAAACAACAAAAACCCTCACCGTGGCCCTAATCCATTCCCGCCTTGACTATTGCAACTCTCTATTAAGCGGCCTCCCCCTCACCAGACTTTCTCCTCTCCAGTCCATCCTTAATGCAGCAGCCAGGATCACCCATCTGGCCAATCGTTACTCAGATGCCTCTGCTCTGTGTCAGTCATTGCACTGGCTGCCCGTATACTACAGGATCAAATTCAAATTGCTTGTTCTCACCCACAAAGCTCTTCACAGTGCAGCTCCCCCCTACCTCTCCTCCCTCATCTCTGTCTATCACCCCACCCGCTCTCTACGTTCCTCAAATGACCTTCAACTAACATCTGCACTAATCCGATCCTCCCACTCCCGGCTCCAAGACTTTTCCAGAGCTGCACCAAACCTCTGGAATGCTTTACCCAAAGAAATCAGGACTATCCACAACTTGCATGGCTTCAGACGATCCCTAAAGACGCATCTTTTTAAGGCGGCCTATCATACTCCCTAACATGTCCATTGTACTGTAGACAGTGAATGGGCTATCCTCTGGACATTATTCTTCTACAAACTCCACCAAACCATAAAGGTCTACACAGACTGATGACCATTCATGTAAGCTTAGCCCTATACCCCATTTCCTCAAGATGCCTGGACCACCAGTGCAATAAGCCCCGGCACCTTGTACAACCCCTATCCCGTTGTAGATTGTAAGCTCTTTTGAGCAGGGTCACCTTCATTTCTTGCTTTATTTATTGTATTTTTTTTTTCACATTGATTCTATGCCTATTGTTTTTGTATCCAATGATTGTACTTTATTTGTTCTCTATTGTAATTACTTACTGTATACTTTCTGTACGCTAACCCTACATTGTAAAGCGCTGCGGAATATGTTGGCGCTATATAAATAAAGCTTTATTATTATTATTATTATTATGTATCCTGTACTGATTCCAAGTCACAGATTATTTCAAGCTCCAGAGCTGCACTCATTATTCTGCTGGTGCAGTCACTGTGTACATACATTACTGATCCTGAGTTACATCCTGTATAGGGATGGGCGAATCCTGAAATACTCGGAATCACTGGACTCTAACGAGTCCGGGTCCGAGACTCGGTACTCATTGCGAGTCCAGCGAGTCCGAATAGTAACCTGTACTTTTGCAGTGTATCTATACAGATACACTACAAAAGTACCCTAAAAGTTAATCTAAGGGGTTAAAAACAATAAACATTCATACTCACCTTCTGTGGGGCCTGTACCTTATGTACCGGGACCGGTACCGAAGACCTCCGGACGTCACAAGACCTCAGATCACCGGGAGAAGATGGACTGAAGGACCTGTGAGATTTCAGCCAATCAGCATGCGGCTAGCGGTCACATGGGTTTGTCACGTGGCCACACTGCCAGCCAATCAGATTGGCCAGATCGCTCATTGGCTGGCAGTGCGGCCACGTGACAAACCCATGTGACCGCTAGCCGCATGCTGATTGGCTGAAATCTCACAGGTCCTTCAGCCCATCTTCTCCCGGTGATCTGAGGTCTTGTGACGTCCGGAGGTCTTCGGTACCGGTCCCGGTACATAAGATACAGGCCCCACAGAAGGTGAGTATGAATGTTTATTGTTTTTAACCCCTTAGATTAACTTTAAGGGTACTTTTGTAGTGTATCTGTATAGATACACTGCAAAAGTACAGGGACTCGCTACCCCCAAGTAATTCCTAAGGAAACTCGGCGAGTAGCGAGTCCCCGAGTCCGCTACTATTCGGGCGAGTCCCGAATAGTAGCGAGTAAATTCGCCCATCCCTAATCCTGTATTGTACTCCAGAGCTGTACTCACTGTTTTGCTGGTGCAGTCACTGTGCACATATATTGCCTTATGTATCCTGTACTGATTCCAAGTCACAGATTATTTCAAGCTCCAGAGCTGCACTCATTATTCTGCTGATGCAGTCACTGTGTACATACATTACTGATCCTGAGTTACATCCTCTATTGTACTCCAGAGCTGTACTCACTGTTTTGCTGGTGTAGTCACTGTGCACATATTACATTATGTATCCTGTGCTGATTCCAAGTCACAGCTTATTTGAAGCTCCAGAGCTGCACTCACTGTTCTGCTGGTGAAATTAAACTACGGTAATCTTGTACTGATCACAAGTCACAGCCTGTATTATTCTTATGCGGCAGCTGGTGACGGTTTTGTACCAATGTATATGTGTATTTAGCTATACAGTAAGGACTCATGGGTGCTCTGTATATGGCCATAAGGTGCCACCACCTGACATAGTCCATTTTTACAGCAGGCGGTCTTTGTAATCAGTCTGATTAATTCAGAATCTGACATAAAATAGAAAAATATTAAAAATTGAGAGTCCTCAGTGGTCGATACCATACCTAGGTATCAAACACTGAGGACACTCGATTATTAATATTTTTCTATTAATTGGCTAACACAGTACATATATATAATATATACGGTATTTTTCATGTGACAGAAAATAAAAACTCTGAAGGTCCCTGTATAAAAATAGAGGTAAGGCTGAGGTACAATATGGCCGTACAGAGAGCTAAGTGTACGGTTGTCCGGCACTGTATAGCTTGGAGGTTGTATGGAGCTGTAACACAAATGTCAAGGGTGCTGTCAGCCATTTTGGATTTTATGGTGTAAAATCTGGTCGAAATCAAATGTCATCTGAAAACCGCCCAGGAACCACTTTAACAAAAAAGATTGAACAAACATGGTGCTCTGTATAATTATAAGGCCCAGGAGCAGCCATTGCTAATAGCAACCAACTAAATTTCAGAGGCCTATTGGAAAATGAAAGCAGCAATTTGGTTGCTAGGGGCAACAACTCCACTTTTACCTCATAAGCGTTTTATTAAAAAAATCCCCAATATTTTTGGGTTGGATTTGTGCAGTTTTTGCCTATTAATGTAGATTGATGTTAACTGAAGGGCCATTATGAAATAGATAATTATATTACAGGTTTATTGTCTGTGACAAAGTGTAATGTTATGCATGAAGGTCTCAATGAGAACCTCTACGGCTAGGTCAGATGTCCAACTGCTGTTCCATTTATTCTCTATGGGGCTTCCAGAAAAAGATGAGTGCAGCCCTATAGGGAATATATGGTGCATACTTCTTTCTAGCAGAGATAAAAATGCCTCCGTTCTGCCTATCCGTACAGGTCACAACCCGCACTGACCGCGGTTTTTTTCGCAGATGCACCTGCCGCAAGTGCCAAAACCGCACTTGCCGCACCTGCCGCAAGCCCGCATATACATTGTATGGGGCTTGCCGCAACTGTGCCGCAAGTGCAGCTGGTATGCGGTAATCGCGGCAGATGCGTTTTTTTCACCGCATCTGCCGGCAATTTAACAAAAACGCTAGTGTGAAAGTACCCTAAGCCTGGGAGCTTTATTGGCTCTTATGGTAAATGTTCACTGCAGGTACCGTGGGAAAAGAGCCTTATAAAACTTCTAAATAGTTTTGGAGAATATTTTTGCATTGCAGGGTGCTTTTCAAATGTAGACTTTAATCCACAAGGGGGCATCAGAACCTTACTGTTAAGTATATAGAATGAAAACTGTCCAGTTACATCCTGCCCGGCCCGCTGGTAAGTGTGTGAGGGTTGTAGTCAGGACATGCTGGGACTGGGAGTAGTAGTTTTTTAACAACTGGAGAACTATAAGTTCCAGATGACATGTACAAAAACATCAAGGGCTGTGCTTTCTAAATCTATACATGTGTTGTGAGTAGAGCTGAGCAAGAAATGTGCAGTGCCCTGATCCTCCTCGGTCTTCATTTCTGCTACCGGCATTCTTGGCTCCTCTTGCAATTACTAGGCCCTGCTACGCATCACATAGAGTGACGCAGTGCACTCCATGACATCATGTGAAGCATAGAGGCCTCCTGCAATGTCATGACATCACTTGAAGCATAGAGGCCTCGTGCAATGTCATAACATTACGTGAAGCATAAAAGCTATGCCTCCTGGAATGTCATGATATTACGTGAAGCATTACGGCCTCCTCCTATGTCATGACATCACATGAAGCATAGAGGCCTCCTGCAATGTCATGACATTACGTGATGCATAGAGGTTATGCCTCCTGCAATGTCATGACATCAGTTGAAGCATAAAGGCTATGCCTCCTGGAGTGTCATGATATCACGTGAAGCATTACGGCCTCCTCCTATGTCATGACAAAACATGAAGCATAGAGGCCTCCTGTAATGTCATGACATAACATGAAGCATAGAGGTCTTCTGCAATGTCGAGAGATTACGTAAAGTATAGAGGCTATGCCTTCCTGCAATATCATGACATCATGGGAAGCATTAGTGCCTCCTCCTATGTTATTACAAAACATGAAGCATAGCGGCCTCCTGCAATGTCATGACACCATGTGAAGCATAGAGGCCTCTTGCAATGTCATGACCAGGGGTGTAAGTACAACAGGTGCAGGGGGTTCAAACCTACCCGGGCCCTGGAGCCTAGGGGAGGCCAAAGGTTCCTTTGGCATATAGAAAAAGACCACTGCTATTAAAGATTTCCAATAATTGGCGACCCCATTGGAACTTTTGTATTGGGGACGGTGAGCTTTAAGTTACACCACAGGTCATGACATCATGTGAAGCATAGAGGCCTCCTGCAATGTCATGACATACAAGTTAAGCATAGTGGCCTCATGCAATGTCACAGCATCACATGAAGCACAGTGGCCTCCTGCAATTTCATGACATCATGTATAGCATAGAGGCTAGACCTCCTGCAATGTCATGACATCATGTGAAGCATAGAGACCTCCTGCAATTTCATGACATCACGTGAAGCATAGAGACCTACTGTAATGTCATGACATCACGCAAAGCATAAAGACATCCTGCAATGTCATGACATCATGTGAAGCATAGAGGTTTGGCCTCCTGCAATGTCACAACACCATTGGAAGCATAGAGGCCTCCTGCAATGTCATGACATCATGTTCCCAGTAATCACAAGAGGTACCCAGGATGCTGAGACGAAAATTCAAACTGCTGAAGTGAAGAACGCCTTGGTGCTGCTGCTACGGAGGACTGGATGCCACTTCAGGGCAGAGCAAATTTTTTTTGCAGGACTCTATTTGTAAGGAATTAATCACCAATTTTAACATTTGCATAATCTTATCATAATTGAGTTCTGAGTTACGGTTTATAATGTATTGTAACTTGACTTTTTGGTGACTTTTTTCTGCAGTCATGTTACACTTGGTATGTGTACGTGGCATACAGATTTTGCACAACAAGGGGCGGAATCCTACAGGGAAAGATTTAGGTAAATTACCCATTTTTTATTAATCAAAGCCTAATGGATTTAACCCATCATGTTGAGCCACTAATGGTTGATGGTCGTAAATCTACTTTGATATAGAGGTGGTCATCCTAATAATGTCTCTGCAGGAGTTAATAATAGATATTTTGGGTTTTTCCACATGGAGCAGATATTTGGTTTTCCAACAACAAAAAACCCCCCACAAGGGACCAGAGTATTTCTTCCATGTCCTGAACCATATGGATAACTTCAGGTATATGCACGCTGCATCTTCTTTCAAGTGGGTCCATTTATCATTAAAAAGAATGAACAATGTCAAAATGACTTGCTGTTCATATGTTCAGTGTTTTAGAGCTTTTAACCGTTTCACGTTGCGAAAGCCCTGACGCATACATAAATTAATTTTAAGGGATGAGCATTGTTAAGTACCCCCAGGATTTAAGAGGTAAGGTATGTCCTTGTGGAGAGTGACATGCCAGGTGTGGACTTAAACACCTGCAATGCTCCTCTGGAATATTTAATATGCAAACTGCCTCTTTAAAGAGGACTTAAGCTCTAGTGCCACCTATTGGAAATATGGAAATAGCAATCCTAGAAGTCAATATTGACCTTTCAACGTGTTACTCTCCATAAGGAGAAGCCTTACCCCTTACAGGATGCGCTTTTGGTGTAAAACTGCACCAAGAGCGCATCCTCACAGAACACAGTGTTCTGTGTGTGAACGGGCCTGAGCTTTTTTGGTTCACTTTTACTTACCTTGCCGCACTCCCCCGCAGACCGCCGGAGTCTTCTCCTCCCTGCCAGGCCCGCAGTAAGCGGCGGGCTATAGAACCCTGCAGCACCATGTTACTGGTGACGTCGCCCAGTCACATGGTGTTGTTTAAGGTCCTGTGCAAGGTTCTACGGCAACTGTGTGAAGGAGATCTCCGAGGGAATGGCGGCTAGGTGAGTAAAAAGCGCGCCTAAACAGGCGCAAAGAATTCACATGTTCATTCTTTTTACAGATGCGCAGCGCAAAGCGTATCCGAAAAAAGACAAAACATGTGAGCGAAGCTGCGTTCACAGCATTTACGAAGCGCTAAAAAGCGCTACGCTTAATAGCGCTGCATAATTGCAAAAATACACTGTGTGTGAACCCAGCCTTAGTCTCTCATCTAGCCAAATTGTATCTCATACTTTACACTAACAAGGGGCAACACCCTGGAACACTGTGTCTGCAAGTTGAGAATGATTTAGTTTATAGCCTTGGTCATATGACAAGGCTCTTTAAGGGGTCGACCTTGACTTTTAGGATTGCTACTTCCAATAGGTGGCACTAGAGTTCAAGTCCTCTTTGAAGAGGCAAGTGCATAAGTGCACCCATACACATTAGATCAGTGTGGGCCAAACCTGCCAATATCAACCTGATCAGCGAACAGCCTGTGTATGGGGGCCCTGCCGTAATCGTCAACGATTTTGGAATGCAGATCCTTTTATTTTCTAGAGGTATGTCCCTTTGGAAGAGATATCTGCAGTGGTTCTCTTATGAAAAAACAAAGGATAACTCGGCAAATTTTGATATTGAAGATATAGAAATGTATGAGCATGACTTTTAATCATATTACTAATACACTTGTGGCTGCTGGTAGCAGACAGAACTAATCAGTGATAAGAAAAAAGAAAAACAAGACTAGTTTTGTGGAAGGAATGATATAATAGTGAGCAAAAAGGCAATAAATATTGGGTAGAAAAAAAATCAAGAAACAAAGACGAGTCTGTAACATGCGGTCCATAAAAAGGAAATGACAATAAGTTATATTTTTCAATATATATACACAAATATATATTTATAGATATATAAAATTTACAAATAGAATAACCAATTTATAATAGCTTACAATGTCACCCGCCGGGTAGCTGTGGACAAAAAATCAACACACATTCACCATTTCTACAAAATTATTCATCAAATCCAAATACAATTTGTCAATGTCGGCCAGTTCTGCATCATCTGCGTAATGTCTGCTCAGTGAAGGCATAAAGGGAACGTATAGGTTGTCCACCGGTCATCTCCAAAATTCTGTTTAGTTGTTAACTGTGCAAATTCGGAATGAAAAGGCACTAAATATAGAAAGCACTGAGAGGTGACAATTTTTGTCTCTCCTCACGTGGACTGAGATCCTTATGGTGTCTCTTTGCATCCAGTTTTGTGCTCCTTCCCAACATGGTAAAGTTAAACCACTCCTAGTGACAGCTGTTGGTTCACGACTCTTCCATCCCCCAAACGTAGTATGTTTGTGGCATGACTCCAGGAATGTGTGATGTCGGCCATTTATGCCATATTGTAAACAGCTTAAGGAAAACAACAGGAGCTCCATTCGTTTTCCCTAACCACAGTGAACCACGGAGAGGATAACCCTCTGTCCTCTCCAATTTTACGTCCTTCCTCTTCTGCTCAACAGGGTGCAAACACATGCTGTATCAATCCTGATCCAGCGCCAACCCACCAGCTTTTCATCCATGGTCAACGCTCTTACGTAGGACTGCTTTTGTTTGCATTCTGATAACCATTGTCTTTTATCTACCCCACGACAACCTTTTGTGGTGCCTCCGTCAGGGTTACACTTGGTCTCAAAAAAGTATTGCTTTAGTGGTCCCGTGAGAGTCTGAATTTCAGTTAAGATAGCTACCGTCTTGCCATGCATGTCAATAGCTGAGCGCTTGTCAGTTACCCATTCATGCTTGCTATCGCACACAGAAAGTTCTCCTCTCCGAGAAGGACTGATTGCATCTGACCCTTGTGCCCGTTTCACCCGAGAAGTCCTGTTGGCCGGTTCTGAATGTGATAACAATTCTTCTGCCAAAAACAAAAGAGGGGGTCCTGAGGGCTCCAGTCTAGTGAGGGCCACTCTTGGGGAATAAAGGTTCCACTCTTTACCAGCCATGTCAGGGTTTGTAGCTGTCAAGTCCGGGTAGAAGTCATCATGGAGTCCCTCAGTGAAATTGAAGAAGTTCTGCAGATGGTCCGTAGAGTTGGAAGAATTCTTGGGGCCATAATCCCAATCAGTAGTCTGGTTTTGGAAGGGGGCAGCGTTGATGGCACAAAGGTATGAGATCACCATGACATAAAGGCGGAGGAGCATTACTTAATCCACCTCAAACAACTGTAAAGAGAAGAGAGAAAACTGTTAGGTCATTATCTTCATAGACATATATATATATATTAGCACAGTATCATACAATTAATAAAGCATCCAATCAGTACTTTGCATAAGGCCAGTTTCACACATCCAACTTTCACAGTTTGAATGCAAGATCATGGTGTCCTGATCAGACAGGTCTACTGAGCCATATAAAAAGCTGTTGAGTTTGGTTCAAGAGACCTGTGACCAGTTTCCATGAACACCGGATTTGTAAAACATATTTAACCTTATAGATGTTTTTAAAAACCTCTTCCCCACCAGCAGCAGTTTCTTTTAAAGCACTAACTGTATATTACTCACCCTCCCCAGGTCCAGTCCACCACTGATCCTGGTGTCTGTTAGTAGGTGTAAGGCTGACATCATGTTGACAGCCAATCTGTGAGCTTGGCAGCTTTGCTCATGTTGATGGCATGAGTGAGCTACTAAGCTCACTGACTGACTGCAGCGCTGTCAACATGACATCAGCGCTGCAGACAATAACAGACATCAGGAGCGGTAGAAACGCAATGCTGGACTTGGGGAGGGTGAGTAAAGCTCAATTTGTTTTTATTTTCTGCAGCTGGAGGAAAGGAGTTCCCAAAACCGGAACACTCCTTTAAACATTTCAGAGCTTCTTCTTTCATTGGTGCCTAACAGGCCCTGGGATTGGGCAGTCCAGCTACCTAAAATAGTTTTTACTATGAGAAGGGATGTCATATTGCTTAGATGCCACCACTTTCTTAATCAATGAATGTTAAGTAGAAAAGGTCATGTTCAGAGCTGCTGATAATCCAAACAGTACCACACTGGTCAATAGATGGAGGACAGGTGGTTTTATTTCAGTCTACGCATTTCGAAACTCTCTAGTTTCTTAATCAAGACAAAAAAAAAATAAAACTTTGAAGTGATTTCTTAACCAGTATATTCAGATTATCAGCAGAACACGTCCTTTTCTACCCGACATTCATTGATTTACACTGTAGGACCCGCGGCAATTGGTTTGATGCTCTTATAGGTGTTGTGCCTACAGGATCATTCAAGGTGAGCGCTTACTGCTCATTCATCTTTCAACATATTTCCATAGATAAGACGTTAATGTGCTTTTTTGTGTTTCCAGCCTTCCTGTATATCAGTTTCTTAATGGTGAAGGTTCTACCTCTACTGATTAATATTATATGTCAAAAATGGGGGATGAGATATGGAACCTATACAAGTGAAGACCTGCTTAATTTAGGTATCCTCTCTTCTGGACCTTGAAAATCTCTTCCCTTGAATGTAATGCAGCTAATTTCTGCTACATCCAAGTGTTTATGACTCTTAGGTAATAAGTTAGGTTTCCATCATAACATCTTTCTTAAGTCTAGTGAGTCCTGATTTCGCCCTTTCTGCCTGGTCACTTTTAAATCTTAGATTTTATTTTAGGCTCAATTGCCTTTCATTTTGCACCTTAGAGATCAGGAGAATACCTGTATAACCAGATTAAATCATACTACTGCCATACATGTTTTCGTAAAATTTTGTGACCATTTCCTTGCAAAAATATCTTAAGAATGCAGCAAAGAAGTAACACAAGAAAAGTCATTGGCCACATATTACTGTATGAATAGAGCCGCCATATATCTTAAAGGATGTGAAAAACACTCAAAAGAATGGGGTGCACAATAGTGTATATCTGTCAATGGGAGCGTGTCACAAGTCCCTTTTTCTTCAACATATCTACCAGAATGTGAGAAACCTCAGTATCAATAGGAAAACGTTTATATATGCTGTGATCTGCTACTGGTCATGAGACTCTATAGATGCGATGGTTAATTAAAGGGGTTGTCTGGTCTAAAATGATAATTACGGTATGCAGTCACTCTGTGTTACTGCAGACTTATGAATAGTGATGGGCGAACCCGCAGATGTTCGGGTTCAACAAACTCGCCCAAACTTTTCTTTAAAGTTTGGGTTCGGGGTCAAAAGTGGCTCAAACTTGAGTCCGAACCTCGAACTCGGAATGTAAAGTTATGGGATGAGGACTAGGAGGCTGTAAAAGAAAGAAGATAGTTATTAAACAGCATTATACTTATTGGCGTCCACTCGCTTGTACTTCTGGGGCCGCTCATTAACTTCCTGGATATTCATTGCAGAGCGACACAACAGCCAATCACAGATGCTGTCACAGAGAATTGGCACAACAAAACCATGATGCTGTTTTTGCCGTTCCATGCTCTTTTGGTGCAAGTTTGGCACAAAAATGCATGCATTGTGTTCAATGTGTTAATCTGCATCCTCTGGTCCAAAAAAGCACCTAAACCACAATGAGGTTTTTGCCACAAATTTAATGTTTTTTGGTACATCGGGTTCAATGTGTTCATCTGCATATCCGGGCCCAAAAAGCACCAAAACCGCAACATGGCTTTTGCAGTGGATTTCATGCTTTTATTGGTGCAATTGTGGCATAAATCTGCATGCATTGTATTCAATGTGTTCATTTGTATCTCCTGGCCCAAAAAAAATCCCCAAAATGGCAATATAATTTAGCCCTTTTTATAAAATTACTCCTTGAAATCATTTTTTAAAAATGACGTGGTTCTTCACCGTATTTTTGGATGCCATCCAGGCACAGCAGGCAGGTTCAGGCAGCACCTACCCCAGCTGCCTATTTTTCCTGGCTGGAAACCAAAAATATAGAAAAGCCCTTTTTTTAATTATATTTCATGAATTTCATGAAATAATTTAAAAAAAATGACATGAGGTTTTGCCGTATTTTTGCCTTTAAGACAGGTACAACTAGGCAGCTGGGGGCTGGAATCCTCAGTACAGGGTGGCCCATGCTTTTTTGGGCCACTCCGCTGTGAACTGCATCCCGCAGCTGCCCCAGAAAATGCTACATTCATAGAAGTGCCATTTTCTGGCCTGTACCCTGACTTTTCCAGTGGCCCTGATGGCATTGGCACACTGGGTAATAAAGGGGTTAATGCCAGCTATGTATTGGCTGCGGGCATTAATCCAAAAATTTATAGTGTAAAGAATAAAAAAATAACACCAAAAAAAAAAGCAAATAAAATACAAGGCAACCCTGTTTCTCATTTTTAATTAACAAAAAAACCCTTTCCTCTGACATAATCCACAGGGAACGTATTCTGCTCTGCAGTATATCTCTGTGAGCAGATGCCCCTTCCCTGTGACAGGGTCTGTGATTGGCTGTTGGGCCCCTCTGCAGTGAATAGCTAGATAATGAGCAGCACTGAAAGTAGTTGCAGCGGGATGGAGGGGCGGTGGGACTCAGTAAGTTTAATGCTGATTAATAACTATTTTCTTTATTTTTTCAGCTGCCCACCCCCGAACCCAAACCCGAACTGTAAAACGAACTTCCCAGGAAAGTCTGTGTTCAAGATCTGTGCCCGAACACCAAGTGTTCGGTACGAACCCCGAACTTTACAGTTTGGGTTTGCCCATCACTACTTATGAATCCTACTAGCGCCCGCACTGTGTGCTGCAAGGATTCAACGGTTTCTGAGTCTGGAACCAGGGTCAAGAGACCGCAGTTGTGCAATATGCATGCTCCCAGCAGAACCCAATTAGTGGTTACTGCTTTACTCAATACAAGTGTATGGAACAAGGCTGCGCCCACTAAGCGACTGTGCCTACTGGTCAGACACACCCACTCTGTACACTTGTATTGAGCGAGGCTTCGCCTTCTAGTCAGACACGTCCATCTGTATACTTGTATTGAGCGATGGTGTGACCACTAGTCAGACATGCCCACTCTGTATGCTTGTATTGAGCCAGCCTATGACCACTAGTCATACACGCCTACTCTGTATACTTGTATTGAGTGAGGCTGCGACCACTAAACATGGCCACTCTACACTTATGTTGAATGAGGCTGAGTCCACTACTCAGACACGCCCACTCTGTAAACTTGTATTGAGCGAGGCTAAGCCCACTAGTCAGAAAAGCCCACTCTGTAAACTTGTATTAAGCGAGGCTAAGCCCACTAGTCACACAAGCCCACTCTGTAAACTTAGATTGTGCCATGCTCCACCCACTAGTCAGACACGCCCACTCTGTACGCTTGTATTGAGCGAGGCTAAGCCCACTATTCAGGGTATGTGTAGAAAAAGACACTGATCATGGATAAGCACACCACTCAATACAAGTCTATAAGAAAAAGCAGCAAGGCTTTATTGGAAAAACACTAAAGACAACAATTGAGTTAAAAAACAACAAAGGCATGCCCACAACAATGAGGAACAGCAAATGAAGTCACAATTAATAATGTGTAATAATAACAAGATTACACTAATAATGCACATTCCCTGACGAAACCGCATCACGGCGATACATGTGGGACCTCTCCCACTCCCCCCACTGCCTACCCCTCTGCATTTGCTTACCTCACAGGCCATTTGGTGCCCTTTGACTTAAAGCCACAGCCTGCTTCCAGTACAGGTATTTTCCACCTCTGGTCCTTCAGCCCTGGACCTCATAGGTAATCTGGCTCTTTGAAAGTGGTACACTGGCTCCTATGCAGGATCCCATGGGGACCCCTTGGGCACTTTTTGTAGTCTTGATTTCCTAGTAGCTTACTGTGGTTGCAGGGATTCGGTGCAATATTGATTTTTGCAGTTATTTGTGGTATTGTAATATTTGTCGCTATATTTGTGTAATCTTGTTATTATTATACTGTATATTATTAATTGTGACTTCATTTGCACTTTACTTGTACCTTATCTGGGCTTGTTCCTCATTGTTGTTGGTATACCTTTGTTGTTTTTTAACTTGTTTGTTATCTTTAGTTTTTCCAATAAAGCATTGTTAATTTTTCTTATATACTTGTGTAGGGTGATGTGCTTATCCATGAACAGTGTCTTTTTCTATGTATACCCAGTTTGCTTCCACTGGTCTAAGCACCCCTTGACTTAGGAGTTGTGCACGTTTGCTGATTTAAAGGTGCCCACTAGTCAGACATGCCCACTCTGTACACAATAGAGTTATTCGTTATAGCCGAAATTATTTCCAATTCACCTTTTTTCCCCAGTTTTTTTTGTTTTTTTTTGTGTTGTTCCAATACACACAAAGGAAATAAACATGTGTATAACAGAACATGTGTAACTGCGATCATTTTCTGGGAGAAATACTTAATTTTTTAGAACAATTTCAAGGTGTTAACACTTTCGGCCACTAATGTAGGTTATGTGCCCTCCTACAGAGATTGGATAGAGTGGTAGCGCACATGCATGACTGCCGCTCCATTTACAAGAGGGCGCTTGAGTCCCACATTCTGGCAGTCGGTGGGGGCTACAGTGGTGAGACCTATACAGATCTGCCAGCTACTGAACTGTTGGGCATATGCTGGTCACAGATATCTACAGAGTATCGTAAATGAATGCTTTCTTTTTAACAGGGGCTGTCTTGTGCCATGTCTCCCACTATGTTGAGCCTAGAGGAAACGTAACGATTCACATATTTGTAGACATTCTCATCTACATGAGTCGTTTCCAGAGAATACCTGAGCAGATGTGTCACCAAAGAAGCCTTGGAGGCTGAACAGATCATTACCAAGTAGTTGAATGCTTTTCAGTATCCTCATCTGATTTCACTGTGATTCCAAGTCTGCTAAAATGTTGCATACTTTCTGAAGACTTCTTACTAAGAGGCAATGAGCTTAGTAGTTAGGGTCACTCAGTGGTACAAGCTTAATGGTTAGAATCTGATGAGTTAAAATACTTAGCCATTACTGTCACGCTTGATGGACGCAGGCTGATCAACAGTAGAGAAGAATGAAGTGGAATTTAATGTTAGGCATTTGTACCAAAAACAGACTACTGGGTTCGGAGTTCGGGTGCAACACAATGGAGTGAGCATCGCTGTGCTCGGGTACACTCTGTGCTCCACCCAGTTCGAGGCTTGCAGTGTTTGATCGGCTGCACTAGGGGTAAAGTCAGCATTATCAGATGTAGTGTATGCCAAAAAGAGCAAATAAATAATGGCAAAACCTCGTCCTCCCTCCTCCGAAAGTGCTTTGTTTATGGCTGGCTGTATGTGGGGGTGACCTCCAATGATGTTGGGGTCAAGTTTGGGTCCAGAATAGAACTTTATAAATAGTCCGGCTGAATCCCCAGAACATGAACTTCCATAGATCCACTCATCCCTAAGGATTGCAGCATATTTTACAGTCTTTAGTCAGCCTAAGGGTATGTGCGCACTGGTCGGGTTAGGGCCGGATTAGGTGTGTAAACCGCCGGTCGGTTTACATAAATTTCATGCAAATTTATGTTAATCCAAACCGGCGTTTGGATTAACATAGAAACCTATGTAAACCGACACCCGCTGTGCACACAGCGGCGGTTTACACATGCTCATCCGTTGCTAACCCGCTGGGTTCCCAGCGGGTTAGCAAAGAATGAGCATGCTCTATATTCCGGCCGGTTCTGCAGCGGCTGCAAGCAGAATCATGTGCTGCTTCCAGCCGCTGCAGAATCGCCGGCGCTAACCCGCTGTGCACCGCCGCACACCCGCCCGTCACCCGCAGCACGGACCCGACAGGATAGCCGGTGGACGGCTCCAGAGCTTCCTGTCGGGTCCCGCCCAGCCGCCGCCGCCACTAACCCGCCCCCGTGCGCACATACCCTAAGATGACTCTTTCCAGAACCCATGTGCCAGGTCTGAGGAAAATATCTCTGTACCACAATATACCCCACAGAAGCAATGAATTACAGGCCACTTTACTAAGGATGCCCTGGACCAACTGGGCAATCATCAGCTGCTAAACCAAGTGAGTTTCGAAAATCCATCTGACCACCAGTGTGCACAATGGGAACAATCGCAAAATATATAGAGTGGTCACTGTTAACGCATTCCAAGTCCTCAATTTACAAATTTAGTACTACCCTTTTAATGTAACAATTTAAGTGTAGCCCAAAGCACACAGCTTAAAATGTCATATTTTGGCATTCCTTTGCCCTTAGTACGTCTTGCACTTTGTTACCTTGCAGCAGGAGGTTTCAGACTCTCGTCTCATATCTGCAGCTTATACCTTACAGTCACCTGTAGACTCAACTCCTTGTTCCTCCAAACACAGCACATGCTCTGCCTTTCTGAGAATCTAATAGTCTTTCACCAGACCATGTCCTTGACCTTTCACCAGACCATGGGTAACCAGTACTTTTGCAAACTCATTGGGGCCCATACCAAGCTCCTAACTATACACAGACCCTGGCTCACGTGCCAGTCTCCTGGACGTTTTGACGTAAGGCTTGTTGCATCACGAGATCCATCACGTCAGTCAATGGAGACCATCATGTCAGTCAATGGGGAGCAACACTGGCACCTGTCATTGACATCTCCTCCTGCAGGCTGGCATCTAGCGGGTCATCATTAATGGTGACACCATTGATTCAACTGTTCACCAACTCCTACTCTATGCACAGGCAGTGACTTGACTCTGGAATGAATTATACAATATAGTATCAAAACATGATAGTGTGTCACATTCACAGACATTGTGTCATTGCCTTATAACACATTTAAACTTTATTTAATGACGATGGCACTTGCAGATCATGGCCTTTACCCATGCTCCATAATACATGTGAAGTAAACTGCAAGACACTTCAAGTTATTAAATGTATCTAAATTTTAAAAGTTATATTATAGTCTATATTCTGTAAAGTTAGCAGAGAAAACCTAAATCTCCTAGAATAGAGAGCAGCGCAGAAGACTTCAGAACTTCAGCTAAGTGGTTTGGGAGTGTAACTGTCAACAAGCTGTTGAAAGGCTCAAAGAACAGTAGCTTACCTCCAAGATAGGAAAAGAGGGACTGTGATGTATGTATAGCAAGTTTTTTTTTTTTTTTTTTTTTTTACACAAACTTTTCTAACTTGTCCTCAGTGATTCACCAAGTGACGTCACTGTTCCCCACGGCAGTCAGTGCGAGACTACAGAGATAGAACGCACGTCACTGCAGTCTCTGATGTAGCAGAGCTGAGATAGTATTCATTGTGTGACATTGTTGTGGATTACCGTTGGAGGGTATGTGTTGGGGTTAATAAATGGGAAAATGAGGGTTGTCTGTGTGTTTTATTTGAAATAAATGGTTTTTCTCTGCGGGAGTTTTTTGTAACTCACAGAATTGATAATGGGTGGGTCTCATAGAAGCCTGAACATTATCAATCTACGGCTTAATGACAAGCTGTCAATGCTTAGCTGTCAATACCCCCTTCTATCACTCCGATGCCACCGCACCAGGGCATCAGGAAGAGCGCGGTAAAACAAGAAGAATTGACACTTCTAATGAATGCCCCAATTTAAGGGGTGGCTGCGGGCTGCTATTCCACAGTCTGGAGGGCCCCAATAACTATGGGCCTCACCATGTTGAGAATATCAGCCCCCAGCTGCCTGGTTATTACCTTGTCTGGCAATCAGAAATAGGGCAAATCCCACACTTTTTTTATTATTTGTTTAAATAGTTAAAAAAATAGTGGCTCCCCAGTATTTTTGATTGCCATGCAGCTTCAAGTGCAGCTGGTAGCTGTCTACTTTATATGAAAATCAAAAATATGGTTAAGCCCTATATACATTTTTAAAATTAATAATTTTTACAACCCTATGACGGCAGGTTCGTTGCCAATGACCGCAAATCAAAGACATCGTCACAATGGTTGAGGGGCGCAACAGCCAATCAAAGACGCTGTCACAGAGAGTGAGTATCTGTGATTGGCTGTTGGAGGCAGAGTGAAGTGAATAGTCAGGAAGTTAATGAGCGGACCAGGAGTACAAGCGCCCGATCCCTGGTAAGTATGATGCTCATGTTTAATCAATGTTTTGCTTATTTTTACAGCCCCCTAGCCCCTATAGCCACCATTTTATAGCTTTGAAGTCAGGGTTCATTCTAAAGTTCAGGTCAACTCCAGTCCTGAACCCTGACTTTAAAAAAGTCTGTCCGGATCTGTCGAACCCGAACATTAGCGAGTTCGCCCATTTCTATTCACAATTGGTATATCATACCCACACATTATGATGCCCACTCCAAAAAATACAGTACATTCCCCCACACATACTGTATCATGTCCTCACAGTACATTCACCACACACACAGGATGATGTCCCCACAGTATAGCCCCCCCACACACAGTATTATGTCCTTACAGCACAGTCCCCCCACACACAGTATGATGTCCCCACAGTATAGTCCCCCCCCACACTCAATATGATGTCCCCACAGTACATTCCCCCACATACACAGTATGATGTCCACACAGTACTGTATATTCCCCACACACAGTATGAGGTCCCCACAGTACATTCCCCCACACACAGTTTGATGTCCCCACAGTATATTTCCCACACACAGTATGATGTCCACACAGTACTGTATATTCCCCACACACAGTCTGATGTCCCCACAGTACATTCCCCTATACACAGTATGATGTCCACACAGTACTGTATATTCCCCACACACAGTCTGATGTCCCCACAGTACATTCCCCCATACACAATATGATGTCCCCATAGTACATTCCCCCACATACACAGTATGATGTCCACACAGTACTGTATATTCCCCACACACAGTATGATGTCCCCACAGTACATACCCCCACACACAGTATGATGTCCACACAGTACTGTATATTCCCCACACACAGTTTGATGTCCCCACAGTATAGTCCCCCACATGCATAGTATGATGTCCACACAGTATATTCCCCACACACAGTATGATGTCCTCACAGTACAATCCCCCAACACAGTATAATGTCCCCACAGTACATTCTCTCAACACACAGTCCAATGTCCCGACAGTACATTCCTCCATACACAGTATGATGTCCACACAGTATATTTCCCACACACAGTATGATGTCCCCACAGCACATTCCCCCACACACAGTTTGATGTCCCCACAGTATAGTCCCCCACACACAGTATGATGTCCTCACAGTACATTCCCCAAACACAGTATAATGTCTCCACAGTACATTCTCTCCACACACAGTCTGATGTCCCCACAGTACATTCCCCCATACACAGTATGATGTCCCCATAGTACATTCCCCCATACACAGTATGATGTCCCCATAGTACATTCCCCCACATACACAGTATGATGTCCACACAGTACTGTATATTCCCCACACACAGTATGATGTCCCCACAGTACATTCCCCCCACACACAGTTTGATGTCCCCACAGTATAGTCCCCCACATGCATAGTATGATGTCCACACAGTATATTCCCCACACACAGTATGATGTCCTCACAGTACATTCCCCCACATACACAGTATGATGTCCACACAGTACTGTATATTCCCCCCACACAGTATGATGTCCCCACAGTACATTCCCCCACACACAGTTTGATGTCCCCACAGTATAGTCCCCCACATACAGTTGGATGTCCCCACAGTATAGTCCCCCACATGCATAGTATGATTTCCACACAGTATATTCCCCACACACAGTATGATGTCCTCACAGTACAATCCCCCAACACAGTAAAATGTCCCCACAGTACATTCCCCCATACACAGTATGATGTCCCCACAATATATTCCCTTACACATGGTATAATGTCTCCACAGTGTATTGCCCCACACACAGTATGATGCCCCCACACTATATATCCCCCCACACACAGTATGATACCTATACAGCATGTTGCTCCACACACACTGATTCCCCCTGCACATTATGAACTTCACAGCCTTCCACCAAACTGAGGTTGACATACCCCCCAACACAGTATGATGCCCCCACTGTCTCCCACACAAAGTATCATTCACCTACAGTACCCTCCATACATTACAATGCCCCCATACACAGTATGATTACCTCAAATATCTCCACAATCCATCCACTCCACAATATGATACCCACATACAGTCCTGCTACAGAATTTGATGCACCCATTCTTCCCACACACGGTATAAAGTCCCCACAGTAGCCTTCACGCAAGCATCCCACTTGCCTAAGTGTGCTGTCACATCCTTGCTTTTCTGCTAATTAGTTGGTGTCTGCTGCCTAGTACAATGTCCTCCAAAGTTATGAGACTTGATGGTCCATTACGCTTTACATAGACAAAATAGTGGAGGAGGGATCTGACGGTTCTCAGTGCCATCAGTGTATTCAACTTTATCTGGTCTTGTGGACACATACATTTGAAGTTGGAACCCTCCTTCCTTGTGGGGCAACTGGACAACTCTCCAAACTGTCCTGTTGGATCCTAGATGTTTAGGAGATAGGGGATTAGTTAGGACTGTGAATGTGTCTGGGTGACACTCAGGATCAGAGCAGATAAAGTAATTAGGTACTCAACTATTTAGATGATAATAGTGCTCTCAGGGTTCCATTTTTCTGTTTCATTAGAAGATATGGATATGTATGGCACCAGATAGACCCCACTTATTTTACTATGGTCAACTTGGTTCCTATTAAGCTTCTTCTTTTATTGAATATGACGGAACTTGTGCCATGTTCGTGGGAACCTAGTGTTATGCATATATAATGATCAGGAGGGCACAAATTCTTCTGGACTCTTCAGTCTACAGTTGAAACACTCGAGTTTAAAATTTACTAAAATACCCCCGAAAAAAGGCAAAAAGTCACATTAGAAGATGACAGGAATTTCCAAACAGACACACTACTGCAATCTTCTGTAGTCTATTTATGCCATCACAGTTGTCCACCTGTGTCTCTTCTTGTAAGCAGTAAATTATACAACTTTAATAGTTACAATTTTCTAGTATTTTGGATACGAAAGTCGACATTTAGCAAGTTCCATTGTCAGTATTCACAGGAGCTGAACTTCAGAAAGGGGGAGAACTGCTCCTCAGATTTCCTCTTGACATATTTGGTTAATTTACACGACAATTAAGTCAAATCCATACTTGACTGGAATTGCTGGGTCTTGACCTGCTATGCAGCTCTATAGTATATATCAGTAAGCCGGTTAATCCTGTGACACAGATGGGGAAAGGTAACGCAGTGGGAAGGGAGGATTTCTGAAATACTCCCTTTATGGCCTTATGCCAAGTTGTAATAGTAAAATGTTGCTCCCACCTTTTCTGATCTTACCCATGCTCCTAGTCCTGGAGTGAAACATCCCTACTCCCTTACAGCTGCACTATTAGCTGAGAGCAGCAATGGTTGGAAACCACTCTTCAACCTTGTGCCTTTTGAGGTTCACTTTACCTGTAAACTTATTAGGCAAAGAGAGGTGCAACTAAAACGTCTGGGCTCCAATGCAAAAAGTTTGAACACCCCCACCTCCCTGGCCATGTGCCATTTATTGCTCATGGCTTTTTTACATTGAAGAAGGGCTTTTTGATTCCCTCTCAAACCCTGGAGCATCTGACCAGGTCATGTAGCATCACCCCTGATTTTATGCAGACCATGCACATGGGATAAATGTCGGTCCCTTTTTTTGGAGAAAAAAGGGAGACAAATGCTCATGGGGTGATATGATATAGAGTAGTGGAGGCTAGAGCGGAGGTGAGGGAGGTGCTCAACTGATCAGGTTGTACATGTTACAACTCCATCATATACAACTGTGGATAGAAGACAATCTTCATCTGCAAATATATTGAGAAAAAGGAGATGAATGTTTTTTGGTTGACCGTGGCGCTGCTGGAAGAGTAGTCATTCTATGCTGTGGTAGTATTTAACAGTAGCTTTAATACACATTTCAAGTTCATACCGAACCCTTTGTAAAAAAAACCCAAAAAATAGACTATATTTTTTGAAAACGCGTTCCGTATGGACTTGAAATGCATAATAAAGCTACTATGAAATACTACCACAGCATGGAATGACTACTTTTCCAGCAGCGGCGCGGTCAACCAGAAAGCGGTCATCTCCTTTTTCTCCTCAATAGATTAGATTTTTTTCAGCTGTGATTGTCTGAAAGTAGATGTGTAGAACATGACTGTCCAAATATGGATGATCAGTTGCCACTTTGCACATACGCTTTTTTTTTTCTTTTCTCTAGTTCGGTCCCCTATCTGACAATGTAGTCTGGTACATTAATGGTTGGATTGTTCTTACAAACAATTTGACAAGATTAATTTGATCAGTTGTTACAATTCGATGGAATTGATCACACTCCAACCTCCTCTGCTTGATTGACACCTCTTATTTTAGAAGGCCAAACTCATGACGAAGGGGTCACAGAGGTGTCAGTCAAGGAGTGTGGTGTCAGTACAGTCACTACTTTATTAAAATCTTCCTGACAGTGTATGTGAAACTGTATTTTTTTTAACACGCTCTTTACCCTTCTCATCTATGAGACCTCCTGCAACTTCATCCATATACCCACCCACTCCTTCCTCTGCTCATCTATGTGCCTGTCCACTCCTTCCTCTGCTCATCTATATGCCTGCCCACTCCTTCCCCTGCTTATCTGTGTACTTGTCCGCTTTTTTCCCTGTTCTTTTATGTGACTTTCTGCTCCTTTCTCTGCTCATCTATGTGCCCACCTGTTGCTTCCCCTGCTCAACTATGTGCCTGCCCACTCCTTTCCCTGCTCATCTATGTGCTTTCCTGCTCCTTCCCCAGCTCATCTATGTGCCTGCCCACTCCTTTCCCTGTTCATCTACATATGTCTGCGTCTTCCCCTGTTCATCTATGTGCCTTTGAGCTCTTTCCCCTTCTCATCTATGTACCCACCTGTTCCTTCCCCTGCTTATCCATGTGCCTGCCACTCCTTCCCCTGCTCATATATGTTCTTTCCTGCTTCCCCAGATCATCTATGTGCCCACCTGTTCCTTCCCCTGCTCAACTATGTGCTTGCCCACTCCTTCCCCTGCTTATCTTTGTGCCTGCCCACTCCTTCCCCTGCTCATCTATGTGCTTTCCTGCTTTTTCCCAGGCTCATCTATGAGCCTGTCCACTCCTTCTCATCTATGTGCCTTAATGCTGCTTTCCCTGCTCATCTACGTGCCCACCTGTTCCTTCCTCTGCTCATCTATGTACCTGCTTGCTCATTTGTGCTTTCCTGCTCCTTCCCCTGCTCATATATGTGTCTGTCAGCTCATTTCCCTGCTCATCTATGTACCTTCCCGTTTCTTCCCCTGCTCATGTATGTTCCTGCTTGCTCCTTCCTCTGCTCATCTATGTGCTTGACGGATCTTTCCTCTGCTATTCTATGAAACTGACCGCTTCTTCCCCTCATCTATGTGCCATTCACTCCTTTCCTTGCTCATCTATTTGCTCGTCCACTCCTAGTTTTACCCTTCTATTTTAGACCATCCCTTTTCCTACTCATCTATGTGCCCTCCCACTGCTCATTAATGTGCCTACCCGCTCCTTCCCCTGATCACCTGTTTGCATGCTCCCTCCTTCCCCTACTGATCTATGTGCCCTCCCGCTCTCTCCTCTGCTCACCTATGTGCCGACTGTCTCCTTCCTCTGCTCATCTATGTGCCGACTCCCTCTATCCTCTGCTCATCTATGTGCCCTCCAGTTCCTTCCCTTGATCATCAATGTGCCCTTCTGACGCACCCAGGGTATGGGGACTTGGGTATCTGGGCCCTTGCTGCGGTAGGGATGTCACTGGTGGCCTGCCCAGACCCATAGCCCTACTGGTCTGCTTTCAAAAAGGGGAAAATTTGAAAATAATAAAGTATTAAGTTCTTGTGACGCCACCTGCAGATTCTGGTGACTGGACACCAGAGCCGCTTTAGACCTCCGGGAGGCGGTGGTACTGCAGTTTTGATGGAACAGCTCCCTGCAGGTGGAGCTTGGCCTCCGGGCAAGAGTGCACCAATGATGGGGATGCAGACTGTAAATGTCAATGATCAGCAGTAGGGTAGAAGAAAAAACATACGGAGACTCTGTCACTCCACCTGGGTACTTTACTGGAACAGTTCTGGTGGCAATACAGTTCACAGTGCAAAGCAGTCTTTCTCAAGAGGTAACCGGCTGGGTAGTCACAGAGGGCTGCAAGGTCTGTCAGAGACTCCCGTGGTATGCCTTCTTTAGTCGATCCCGTGTCCTGCTGCTGATCC
Organism: Allobates femoralis; assembly: GCA_033576535.1. Taxonomy (NCBI): domain Eukaryota; kingdom Metazoa; phylum Chordata; class Amphibia; order Anura; family Aromobatidae; genus Allobates; species Allobates femoralis. The sequence continues at coordinate 83,014,590 of JARQOC010000009.1, forward strand.
CTGTCCTTGCACTACCCCTTACTACCAGGCCCGTTGGAGAGCTATTGAGTTCCCGTGCTTCCCAGCTCTTGTGAAGGGGCTCGACCTTGGTGGGTGATCCTGGTGTGGCGGTGCTGTTTGGACAGGGTGTTGGGGCCGGTGAACTGACCCGCGACGGCCGGTATTGGCAGCTCAGGGGCTAACCTCCCTGCACTGCGTCCTCGGAGCCTGCTCCCCGTGGTGGACTAGGGTTCCCCCCGGAGTGTGGGCGCACCGGTATGGGGTTCCCTCTCCCTGTTCCTGGGCTGCCTGTTCCTCTCTCAGGCCCCCTCTCTCGGAGTACCCTTTTCTCACTCAGGGCTCCCTTTCCTTCTTCTCCTCAGGGCAAACTAAAACTCCCCATTTTGCTACCTCCCTCTTCCCCTAACTCCCTCCCCCAGGGACTAGTCTCCAACCATTTTCCTAGGGTTGAGTGTGGGAGTGCCAGAGTGGGAGCCTCCTACAAACCTTGCATTCCCACTGTGACAGGGATAACCGCACTCTCTTTTATGGGTGCAGTACCCCAACTGTGACGTCTGACCAGTGGGGCGCCACACTTCCGCTCCTTCACCTGCTTATCTCTGTGCTCGCACGTTCATTCCTCTAATCATCTATATGCTCTCCTGCTCCTTCCTCTGCTCATCTATGTGCTCTCTTGCTCCTTCCCTTGCTCATCTATGTGCCCTCTCACACTTCCCCCCACTCGTCTATGTGCCCTCCCGCTTATTTCTCACCCGTCTATGTGCCCTCCTGCTCCTTCCCCCACTCGTCTATGTGCCCATCCACTCCTTCCCCCCACTTATCTATGTGCCCAACTGCTCCTTCCCCCGCTTGTCTATTTGCCCGTCCACTCCTTCCCCCCCACTTGTCTATTTGCCCAACTGCTCCTTCCCCCGCTCATCTATATTCCCGTCCACTCCTTCCCCCCCGCATGTCTATTTGTCCAACTGCTCCAACCCCCGCTCGTCTGTGTGCCCGTCCCGCTCCTTCCCACGCTCATCTATGTACCTGCCCACTCCTAGTCTTCCCCTTCTATTTTAGACCATTCCTCTTTGTGCTCCTCTATGTGTTCAGTCCTTACCTATGTCATCTTTAGTCCTGCCTGACGGATAAAATTATTTATGCTCAGAAAACTAACTTGTTGTTGTTAGTAGTTTTAGGTAACTGAAACGTAATTTAAAGAGGTTTTACCCTTTCCCATCAACTCCTTCTACATAAAGATGTTACATTTTGCAAAGTCGCTGAGCCCGGATATGGACTGCAGCGCTCACTTGTATGGTTTTTGCAGTGGTGACATCATGACTAATCTGTAAAGACCAGAAACAGTGATTGAGAGACTTTTATATAGAACAAGATGATGGGGTTAATCGCAAATATGTCTAACTAAAATTACACATTTATTAAATCAATAAATATCATGACAAGTGTAAATGTAAAAAATGCTATGTATGTTCATATTCTCTTAGATGAATTTCTGAGAAATTCATTACCACTGTCAAAGGAAATGATGGAAGGAAAAGCCACATGTGCTAGAGATAATATATTATTTTTGGGTTCCTTTTTTTCCATACAATATGATTATCACCACAACCCACATCAACTTATTATTACCCAAATTTGTCATTCTTAAAGGGTTTGTGTCAAATGTTTAAGTTGCTTCCATCCATGGATACTGATCCAACTGCTGTGATCCCAAGTGATCCCGAAAACTGTGCTCTGTAGAGCCCTAACAGATTGGAAGGGGGATTGAGTATGTGGATAACAGATCCAATCAATGTATAAGGGATTGCTGGAGATAATCAGGTAGAGTGTTCTGTGGATCACGACTGTTAGATTCGATGTGGGTCCAAGTGATCGGACCTTAGTGTTCTACAGAATCTTGTTCTTCAAATCACAGGAGATCTGATCAACTGGGACAAGTAAGTTATATCCTATCCTACAGATAGGGATAAGTTAAAAAGTTGATACAAACCCATTAACTCTACAGTGATGGTGGATGAGTGGTCAACGCAAGCAGCTTTTCTCCCATCCTTGTATATTGTGAAGTAAATAAGCACATTGCCACATTTTGGTGTAACTCAAGGGGCGTAAGATGAAGCTTCTTGCCCTGATTTGAACTGTGCCTCTGACGACACAGTATCATTGAGCAGAATCTGGCCACTTAGGCTGCTTTCACATTGCGATTTTTTTGGATCTGTGGCTGTCCGTTGTAAAACAGACAGCCACGGATCCAATTTGGCCCCCAAGTTATCCTATGGGCACGGATCGGATTTGCTGTTAATGGCATCCGATTTTTGTCGGATCCGATTCTGTCCGATTTTTCGCTGTACCCGAAATCGGAGACTGCCCCGATTTTGGGCACAGCAAACCAAATCGGACACAATCGAATCCGACATGATCCGCAGCCTTTAACATGGGGGTCTATGGAGCACGGGTCAGAGAAAACACCGGATCATTTCTTTGACCCGATTTTAGTGTACTGAGCATGCAGAATACTACTCGGACAACACAGGGTTAGAGTAGCACATTCTGGTAAGACTTTATTGGGTGACAAAAAGGCAACATATAGTACATTCCCAGCAAGGATACAAGACAGTGCATGTGGCATAGTCTCACCCTTCCACTGGCTCACCAGGGATCAAAACCTTTGCAACTTTAGGTGGATTCAGGACCAATTACCCCAGCTAGCAGCACCCCAGTTTTGGCAGGCAACCACTGAGTGAAGGTAGAGACAATCTAAGGAAGCCAATCGAACACAGCGAGGTATGTGGCTAGATGACTGAATTGTCGGGGGATCGCTGGAGAGGTGAGAATAGAGATTTTTCATCTTTAACCCTTACTTTTACTTAAATTTCACTTCCGCAATGTATGTATATACATTGCGGAAGTGAAAGTGCCCCGCACAGCTCTTTCTGTGTCCAGACCCGTGAAAATCACAGACCCGGACACAGAAATAGGTCACCTCCTACAAAAAGTAGGATTCCAAGGACAGGAAAAATAATGCTATGTGAAACCAGCCTTATGAGGAACTATTCTATAACTCCTTTGTTCTGCAAGTCAAGAGACATGAGTCATTGTTTCTTGTGAGACTGACAGTTTCCACTTTTTGTCTGCTAATTTTTCTCGAATGCCTGCTGATTGCGAATTGCATGAATGCGATGTACTAGACTGCACCATTCACAGGACAATTTGTGCAGTCAGATTGAACTAGTGGATAATGAGGGGACAGCTATGATTATCTTCCCCCATACTGTGGGGTACAATGTCCTGAATGGGAGCTGAGTGATATAAAAAGGGGCCTACTAGTGTCCCAGGTGTAACTCTACCCAAGCTCCACCTAGGGAACCATGGTTCCAGCTGGTGATTTACAGAACTGCTCTACTGCTCAACTGAGTCCACTAGCTCATTAGAAGAACCGAAGCTGGAACAATCCAGTCACCTAGCCACATACCTCGCTGTGTTCGATTGGCTTCCTTAGCTTGTATCTACCTTCTCTCAGTGCGTGCCTGCCAAAACTGGGGTGCTGCTAGCTGGGGTAATTGGTCCTGAATCCGCCTAAAGTTGCAAAGGTTTTGATCCCTGGTGAGCCAGTGGAAGGGTGAGACTATGCCACATGCACTGTCTTGTATCCTTGCTGGGAATGTACTATATGTTGCCTTTTTGTCACCCAATAAAGTCTTACCAGAATGTGGTACTCTAACCCTGTGTTGTCCGAGTAGTATTCTGCCCATGGGAAAGGAGTTCAGTGGGATGAGCCCCAGCCTGCGTGGTCTTTCTAAAGATGGATAAGAGCATCCATTGACCCTTGTGTCTCCTCCATGCCCACTGCCTTCACCCGAAATGTTACCCATAATTTTGTGTACTGGTTTGTTTGCATTAGGCAGGACATTTGTGGACCCACGCGCAACTGGAAACTGGGTATCTCCTATAGGTGGACCCTTAGGTCACTCCATCTCTTTTAGATTATAAACTCTTACTTCCAGGTTTCCATTTTTAGTAATTTAATCAACATCTGCCTTGTATTTATGATGTGTAAATTGGCAGGAGTCATCTTCAAAGTCTTGAAGTTGACCAGAACCTACTGGGTAAGGGTCTTCCAACAAGCGGTGCTCATCAGAAGAGTTTTAGCGCTGCATGGTTCTGTCTGTAGCCATAACATTTACCTGCTGGAGCACGGTCCGTGGAGCATTGGAGGAAGGCACTGAAATATTTATAGTACATAAAAAAGAAGCACGTGTGGAGTTGTAGGAACGTTTCGGATGTGCTTTTGATCTGGACATCTCTTGAGTCTAGAAGACTTGGTGAAAACAGTGCGTATGTTTCAAATTATCATCCCTCTTGCGATACGAAGAAACCGATACACACTTGCACATAGACAGAGACTCGGAAGAGATCACATTGCTTTCATCCACACCAGCTTGGTCCCTGGCCAAGAACCTGAGCACGCTCCTCCGGCACAGATCAAATAGACTTCTGTAATTCCACCCCAGGCTCAGGTTAATCCTCACATAGGGACTGAAGAACAGATCGAAACCCGCCCGTCTCTATTCTAACGCTGATATTACTGATAAGAACCGTGCCACCCAGCTGCTGCCTTGTTGGCGTGCTGACATGGAGTTGCTGCCCTTGGGGACAGGTTCTTCTTGCAGCTTGGCCTCCAGCTGTTTTTACTGGCATGGTTGACTTAGTGTAAGTGAGCTGTCGTACCCATCATAGCTCAATCTGTCTAACTATGGCACTTTGTCATTCATATGGCTCTTCTTGTGAATGTTAACTATTTGCTTACTCCTTGCATTTTAACCTACAGCAAGCAGCATCCTGTCGCCTGTAGATATATTGGGTGCCCCTGTATTGCTGAAAAAGTCAACACTAATGCTCAAAACAAGGGTTAATGTGGTGTAAGAATTAGTGCAAAAATATTAAAAGCCCCAGAGGGAGCCTTTATTTTAGGACGTCCATAGAGGGGGCATAAAATGTCCATACACACATGTGATCTTTCTCCAAACTTTGTGCAGTTAAAGAGCCAGGTTCCCTTCTCTTTGAAAAGTTCCAGGTGCTCATCAGATGCCCTTGCATAGGCTTAATGTAGAGTGCTGGGCGCCCGCGTACAAGCTTCATATATAGCACCTGTGCCCTTGTACAGACTTCATATACAGCATTGACTGCCCCTGGATAAACTTCATATACAGCACTCTGTGCCCCTGTACAGTCTTTATGTAGAGTACCCGGTACCCCTGGATAAACTTCATATACAGAACTCTGTGCCCCTGTACAGACTTCATGTCCATTACCGGATGTCCCTGGATAAACTTCATAAACAGCACTGGGTGCCCTTGTACAGACTTCATGTGCAGCATGTGGTGAGTGCCCCTGGATAGACTTTATATACAGCACCCAGTACCCCTGTATAGACTTCATATACAGTACCGGATGCCCCTGTACAGACCTCATATACATTACTGGGTTCCCCTGTATAGACTTCATATACAATATCAGATGCCCCTGTACTGGCTTCATGTACAGCATCAGGGACCCCTGTACAGACTTCATATAGAGTGCTGAGTGCCCTGGACAGACTTTATATACAGCACCCAGTGCCCTTGGACAGACTTCACACACAGTAGTAGCTGCCCCTGTACAGACTTCATGTAGAGTGCTGAGGGCCCCTGTTCAAGCTTTATATACAGTACTAGGTGCCCCTGTATAGACTTCATATACATTACCGGGTGCCCCTGTACAGACTGCATATACAGGATCAAATGCCCCTGTACAGACTTCATCTACAGCACTGTGTGTCCCTGTACAGACCTCATATACAGTATCGGGTGCCCCTGTACAGACTGCATATACAGGATCAAATGCCCCTGTACAGACTTCATCTACAGCACTGTGTGTCCCTGTACAGACCTCATATACAGTATTGGGTGCCCCTGTACAGACTTCATATACAGTACTGTGTGTCCCTGTACAGACCTCATATACAGTATCGGGTGCCCCTGTACAGACTTCATATACAGTACTGTGTGTCCCTGTACAGACCTCATATACAGTATCGTGTGCCCCTGTACAGACTTCATATACAGTATAGCGTGCCCCTGTACAGACTTCATATACAGTACTGTGTGTCCCTGTACAGACCTCATATACAGTATCGGGTGCCCCTGTACAGACTTCATATACAGTACTGTGTGTCCCTGTACAGACCTCATATACAGTACTGTGTGTCCCTGTACAGACCTCATATACAGTATCGGGTGCCCCTGTACAGACTTCATATACAGTACTGGGTGCCCCTGGACCAACTTCATGCACAGCGCCAATTATAAAGCCAAATAATAACCATAATGTGCTGTATCTAATAAACAAGACATGAGGATATGTGAGGAGACGGGCACCATAGCAACCCATATTTAGACCTACTGCTAGTGTACGGCTTGACGGTTCCATACTTCTGGGAATTCATCTAAACAAGGCGTGTATTTTTCAGAGTTGCCATTGTGAGACCCCAACTCTTGGCAATGGAGTAGAGATTATAGCGGCAGTAAGTTTTTATGTGCAGCAGTAATCATCCGGAGGGACTCGGTAAAGAGAAAAAACACATCAAATTACCGCCTTGATCTCTTATAAACAGCCTAAGCCTTGTAAATCTCGAGTTGGCAGAAAACAGGTTAACTCGTGGTGGTTCTGTGATCCGGCGATGACTGCGGAGAGCACGTCCAGCAGGAAGCCGGGATCTTGATATAATTACATTCTGTTATGGCTGCAGTGCTGGCGCGCTTCGCTCTTGTTTTTTAGTGTTTAATGTAAGACATCATTAACGTGAACCATGTGTTCTGCAGAAACCCAACAGGTTTATATTGTTTAAACAATTTACCTTTGTCTGTGCCTGGAAACATCGCATCACCAACGAAGGGAAGGGAGGCATTATTAATCACTTGACCAAAGTCAACTGGATTTACAAGAGATAATAGGGAAAGACCATGGAGGGGTGGATTTCTTCCAAGACCAATGGGGTTATGATTTGTGATACAACGATGTGAGATGACCCCTTTAGGCTTCACTTACAGAGTTTCTTAAAATTATATATATAATTTCTTAAGTAAATATCAATTTTCTAAGTACGGTAAATATATTTCTAAAGATGCTATTGACAGGAATATCTCACCAGATGTTGATAACAACCCAACCCGTCCACACAAAGGAATTAATCCATATATATCCATAAATGTAGTGATGTGTAATAATGAGAAATGACCCAGGGAAAAAGTATTAAACAATCATAATGAAATTTAATTAATGCTTCGTATAAAAGTCTTTTTTGGTGATGAAGCTCCGAATGCCTCCTGTATGGAAACACTAGTCCCTGCATTGCTCAGGTGGATTTTGGCCCATTCTTCCACACAAACACTCTTCACATCCTGCAGGTCCTGTGGATCCTTCTATGATCTGAGCTTTAGTTCCTTCTATACATTTTCTATTGGATTCAGCTCCAGTGATCGGCTCGGATATTCTAGATGCTTTATTTTCTTTCCCTGATACTAATTGAGAGTTTCCTTGCTGTGTTTGGGGTCATTGTGTTACTGAAATGTCCACACTCGCTTCATCTTCATCATCCTGGTAGATGGCAGCAGATTTTTTTTCCAGAATGTCACGTTACAATTGTCCATTTCTCCTTTCTTCAATTATATGAACTTTACTAAAAAAAACAGCCCCACACCATGATGATGTTCCCACCTCCACACTTCACTGTTGGTGTTTTGGGGGTGATTTGCCTTTTGGCCTCCAAACATAGTGTGTTTTATGGCATCCAAAAAGTTCAATTTTGGCCTCAGTTCACCGGACTAGATTTCTCCAGTATTTCAGTCTTGTCTACGTTTTGTTGAGTAAACTTTAACCACGCTTGAACCTGCTTTTTGTTCAGCAATGGAGTCTTGCATGGTGAGCGTGTATACAGGAGCGTGCATACAGGCCATGGAGGGGGAGTAAATTACTTATTGTTTTGTTTGAAATAATTGTACCTGCTAATTCCAGATCTTTCTGTAGCTCTCGTAGTTCTTAGCTCTTGGACAACTATTCTGATAATTCTTGTCTTTACACTTTTCTGTGTAAAATCTTGCGGGGAGCACCTGGTCATGTCCAGTTTATGGTGAAATGATGTTCTTTCCACACCCCTGATGGACAACTTTGTGTGCACTGTGCACTGACGGAATACTACCAATCATTGGTTGGGCGGAGTTACACAATCAGGACGACTAGATGGCACAAGGCACCTAGTCCAGAGATTATCTCCTGCTATAAAACACTGGTTTTAGTGAAACAGCAGCAACACACAGCCTAGTAAGTTATACATTGCTTGAATCAGGCTCTCTGTCACTACATCATGCTGCTCTCAGATTACTTAGCAAAAACCTGATGACATATCCCCTTTAACACTAGAAGTCCCAGAGAGGGGTCATTGAACATTTCTACCTTTGTAATCTAGAGACGGGTCGAATGACCTGAAGGATTTTAGGCCACATTTACAAATGAAAGGATGCTAATTGGAGCCATCAGAGTTGTCAGTTTGGGCTAAGGGTCATTTGACCCTCTTTTGGGACTTCAGGAGAGAGCTCGAAATTCCTGGGACTTCTAGTGTTAAAGTATATCATCTGAACTGGGTGCCATATATTGGTATTATTTGGTAACCCTATGGCACAGTAATGTGAGATGGAATATTTGATAGTGATATCATTTGGCATTTGGGCACAGTATTGTGGTATGAATTGAGCACTATGGGGCATAGTTGCTATATATAGATTATTTAGGTACTTTGAGTCATTTAAAAAATATCATGAGTCCATGTAGACTCCTGCCACAATATATAGGTTAAAGACCAAAGTAAGTGGCCTCCATAAGACTGCTGTGTACAGGGAGTCCTATATAAACTAAGACTATATTCACATTTATGTTCAGCCATTCCATTTTCTGAGCTGTTTTTAGGAACAATTCAGGTCCAAAATAGATCCATTGGTGCACATTGACGGAGAGGGTTCCAATGGTTAATTGTGGGGTACATCTGGGTTCTGTTATAGGTCTGTTACAAGAACAGAAGGAAAAGAGCATCACACAGAACATTTTTTTCTGTTCTAAAAATGAACCCATAATGGAACTCAGATGGACTTCATAATCATCAAGGGGGCCCTCTGCTGCCATATGCATCATTTATGCAGTGGATTAGCTTTGGATGTTCTAAACAGAACAGACAAACGGAATGTCTGAAAGCAGGTGTGAACATAGTCTACAGCTTGCTCCGTGTATATACAGTCAATATATTGGGTATGGCCTTATAAAGTAGCCCAAAATCTCATTTTCCTTATCAATGTAAGTTCACATGTCTAGTAATCGTCCATTACCCAAAATGGTCTATGGAGATGTCCTTCACATACCCTTGTTTTTCTGTGACCACCAAAATACAGAGAGGTGTCCGACTGTGGTGTGACTTACAGATAAAACTCGCTAATTTCAAGTCTATGAATCTGTAAATAAAAAATCAACATCCGCGTGCAACCTGTGTTATCTGATTTTCATGTTTGACGGAAGTTTGAGAAAACATCTCATATGCAAAAAAATGATGCAAATCTTATGGTAGCAGCAAACACTGATGAAAATCTGATCCAATACACTGGCAAACAAGAGTTCAAGAAAAATCACTGACTATCTTAATGAGAACTTATGGAGAGACGAAGGACTGCTTTAGACGTCTGTAAAACATGGTCACTAGGAAATACTGAATTTAAGCTCCCTCCAATGATTTTCTATTGGGTTCAGTTCTGGAGACTGGCTAGGCCACTCTATGACCTTGGAATGCTTCTTACGGAGCCACTCCTTAGTTGCCCTGGCTGTCTGGGGTAATAGCTATTCTCCTTATGGAGATCAATCTGGCTGCCAGCATGAGGAGTCTTTTAGCTGCAATGCTCGTCTGGGAAATATTCAAGTTGTCTCTTCAGTGAGGAAGTAGACGAACTCTAGTGCCACCTATTGAAGGTAGCAATCCTAAAAGTCAAGTTAAGAGTCAATTATGACTTTTAGAGTTCCTACCTTCAATAGGTGGTACTTGAGTTTGTCTACTCCCTCACTGAAGCGACAATTTGCATATTTAGGGTCATTGTCATGTTGGAAGACGCAGCCACGGTCCATCTTCAATGCTCTTACTGAGTGAAGGAGGTTGTTGGCCAATATCTCACGATACATGACCCCATCCATCCTTCCTTCAATACTGTGCAATCTCCCAGTCCCCTTTGCAAAAAAAAGCATCTCCAAAGTATAATGTTTCCACCCCCATGCTTTAAGGTTGGGACAGTGTCCTTTGGGTTGTACTCATCCTTCTTCTTCCTCCAAACACGCCAAGGGGAGTTGCTACCAAAAATTTCTATATTGCTTTCATCTGACCACAGGACCTTTTCCCATTCCTCCCCTGGATCACCCAGATAGTCATTGGTGAAATTCAAACAAACCTTGATATTTGCTGGCGTGACCAAGGGGACCTTGTGACACGCCCACTCCATGGCCGGGGAAGACTCTGGAACTGAGCAGCATTTGTTCTTCTTCACTTCTCCCTTCTTTTCACGGGGACAGACGGGGGCCTGTGACAATGGCGGTGTCATTTTAAATAAACGGGGGTAGATGATGGAGGATGACTAGGGAAAGGGGTATTCGTGACGCCACCTGCGGTATGCGGCCAGGTCAGCCGCTGCTGCTTCAGAACCTCTGGAGACGGTGTCCGGCAGCTTGGATGGTTCCACTCTCCGCAGGTGGAACGAGGTCCCCAGAGCAGTAGGATGGAGGAGTCAGTTCATACCTTAGCAGATGTTCACTGGGTTGTCAGTACCCCGATGTCTCATGCGGCCTCTGCAGCCGGTGGTTGCTGCTAAAGAAAGTCTCACACACCACAGCTGCAGTTCTGTTACTTTTATTTGGTGGTTTCAACATGGCCGCCGGGTATGTCCCTTGCCAACCTACAGTTCAACGTTGTCTCCAGAACCGGGTTAGTGCAGTCAAGCTTCGGTTGGTGCCCCCTTTCCATCTCACTAGGTGTTTCCTTCTCTGGTGGTCCCCTCGCACTACAAGCTTGTCTCGCCACTCCTTACGTAGCACCTCTGCAGCACAGAGATCAAGTACCGACAGCCACGAGTGCTCTTGTACCACTCCTGGGCACTGCTTCCTAGTTCAGCCGCCCTCCCCAAGTTGTGTCGGGTGCTCGGCCACAGCTCTCGTTAGAAGTCTGAGGCCTCCGGTTCAACGGTTAGGGCAAGAAGGTTCCGCGCTGGGTTCATAACCGGGTCCCTGTGTCATCCAATAGCCCCTCTGTCTCGCTACATATGGGCGTATGGGGATCTATGTCTCATTCCGTACCCCAAGGGCTCCCTTCTGCCTCCACACCTCTCGGTCTCTCCCTCTCGGGGCGAGCGTGGAGCGTCCAGCCCATGGGAGTCGGCACCACACCTCCTCCACACTCCCGACTTCCACTCCACTCCTTTCTCGATGGTCTTATCTATCCAACTCCCTTGACTACACTTCCTTGTCCCACTTTTGACCTGGGTCCTCCCTTCGGGTCCACCCACCGTCCCTGGGGCCTATGGGTTGTGTGTTTGTGTGTGTGTGTTTTAATATCTGATTCAATGGTTAGCACACAGCATATGAGGGGGTGTGGTGCCAGTGAAGGGGCCTCTTGAGTCCCGTATTCAAGTCTGTTAGAATCACTGCACACACACACTTCTAGTCTTTTTGCTTATTGGTGAATGTTTATTCGGAAGGTGCTCTTGTTAGAACTGCGACAGTATGACGTTTCGGACGATTAGGTCCTTGATCACAAATATCGCTGGAAAGATAGAAATATATACAATCAGGTGCTCAATGTTTAAAAGTGTTACATATTTACATTATATTTACAAAGAATATACACGTAATGTCCAGTACATCTAATGTCTAGTTACTGGAGATGTCCTTAGCAAGGATGCCAAGAGAAATCCAGAGCTACTTATGGTCTGGAAAATGCAAAAGATGAGAGATAGGGTAGAAAGGTACTGATGGGTTAGGGGTAAGAGTCAGTAGTACATAAAGCATAGGTAGAGATAGAAGCAAAACAAATAAAAGAGCAAGCCTACCCTTAGAATAGTTAGAGTTTCAATAGCACGATGTATCCCTTATGGTCTCATACAGGGTACAGAGTATGCCTAGCAGAGAAGATTGTATGTTAGACCAAATGGGGATTGCTATACGTAGGTGAAACTACCCAAGCAATCAGAAGGAGGATGCACTGCAGTGAAATCAGGCGATATCCACCAGGCGATTTCAGCGTTTCGTGGCATGTGACGTAGATAGCGATGTAGAAAGTGATCCTGAAATAAATCCCGTAGGCGTGCTTGGTTGCTGTTTTTTATGCGCCACATCTGCGGCTATTGGTGGGTGATACTGCGTTCCGATTGGCTGGCCGTGTCCGAGGCGCATGATTTGATTGACCCGTGTGGTCACGCAAGGCTGACCAATGGGAACGCAATTCCATCCACCAATCGCAGTGATAGGGGCGCGGTGAAACACACTTTAGCACGCCCCTATCAATACAGTATGGCCACATCTCTGCTACGATTGTGGCGTGTGACGCAGCGATGTGTGAAGGGAAAATGTTTCCGGTCTCCTGCAGGCGATTTCTGGGACGCTGGATCGCCGGAAATCGCACACGAGATCGCTACGTGTGACGGTTCCACAGTGTTCAGAAAAAAGTGCCCGAAATGTGCGCGCTCACGTCAAATCGCCGGCGTTATGGAAGCCATATGGCGGCGTGTGACGGTACCTTCAGACAGCTCTTTGGTCTTGACCATGGTGGAGAGGTTGGAGTATGATCGTATGTGTGGACAGGTGTCTTTTATACAGGTAACGAGTTCAAACAGGTGCAATTAATACGGGTAATGAGTGCAGGGTAGGAGGCTTCTTAAAGAAGAACTAACCCAGAGATACAGGATTAAAACAAGCAACAATGAATTAGAACTATATTGTTAATTATCAGATTGATCAGATCTAATGGTCCGCTAAGCATTATGACATTCGTACAGTTTTGTAGCGTTAAATACTCGCCATCAGTACTTGTTCTTGCAATGACTGATATAAGACTACGGCTTTCTGAAAGGTGTATGATTCCCAAACACAACATTCTTCTGGTTTGGATAAACTATAAGCAGCAGGTAATTGCCCGTGTCCAATTGCTTCATTCATTTGCTCTGCTGACTGAACTCTCATCTGCAACACAAGTAAGCCTGGTTCTCTGCACAATTTTATAAGGTTAAACTTTTCCAAATTCTTTTTTTTGTTTGAGGATGTTTCTAGGTGGAAATTAGTTTGACCATTTCGTGGAAGGTTTCTTATATTTTTTCTGCTTATAAAATGTTATGTAACAGCACAGGCTGCCATAGTGGGAAACAGTCACTTCTATGACAATGTCATGCCATAGTGAAGAAATGCCTGGCATGCGATGCAACAGGAGGGGGACACCAGGGGAGAGATAAAGAGAAGGCACTGGCGATAGGGAGAGGGGTCACTTCTTAACATTCACCTGTATCTGAACCCTGCGCTACCTATTGTCTCTAGATAGGTCCATCTCCCTTGTGCACATCACATGTTGTCATGTTTAGTGAGTAGGGCAGCAAGATTTTAGACTTACTACTACAATAAGGCAACACGGGAGAGAAACAAACAAGCGGGACAAAACACAAAAAGGAACTCCACAGCTTCTCCAGAGAAGCACTTCACAGCTTCTACTGGAAAGAGCTCAACAGCTTCAACTGGACCAACTTCACCAGCGAGGTCAGCATAGAAGATCTATAATCGGCATAGGAGAGAGAAAGAGTGAGTTTATATAGAGCAAGGGAGTGGTCATAAGTTTCAGAAACTGAGATTAAAGCTATAAGGTTCTCAGCAGTATAAGAAAGGAACTAATTCCACTCTACTCATGATAATCGCCGAGCAGGCTCTAATGCGCTATTACTTTCCACAACAATTTACAGACATGATCATCATTGTCCCCACTGGGCTCACAATCTAAATTCCCTATCAATATATCTTTGGAGTGTGGGAGGAAACCCACGTAAACACTATTGTAATCCATAATAGATGAACGAATTAAAATCTGCGCTGCGAAGATCCAATGATGAAACAGAAATAAGGTCGTCTTGAGATCAATTTTATTCATTAACACGATTCGAAGAAAAATCTTCTTCATCAGGACAAACCACCCTTCATGCACATGGGTGTATTCCATTCTTGCAGAAGCTCATAGATGTACGAAGCTGTAACATAGTGTATAAAGAAGACTATTAAGTCATACTGTCTTATATATTTGCGTTTTTTTTCTGATAATGACTCTCTCCGAGTGCAGCATGCACTGATGTCCATGGTCCTCTCCCCTCCTGTACCTGTATGACTTGATTGTCCACATATATTGTACTTATCCTCGTCTGCCCTTTCCATATGTAAAGCGCCATGGAATCTAATGGTGCTATATAAATAAATAATAATAATAATCACTTTGGGCTTTCCCAGGTCACTGGGGGTCCGAGCAATCAGGAAATATCACCAAACTGATAGATAGGTGTTACAACAGGAGATGCCCAGCATGTGGCGCAAAGGGAAGGTGAAGAGTACAAAGAAGGTGAGTTTGAGTAGCAAAAAGTGAGTAAAAAGTGAGTTTAAACAGCAGAAGGGAGTGGCAATATGAAGCAACAGCTAAGATTAGAGCAAAAGTAATCCCAGCAGACTCAAAAAGGAATTCTTTTACTGTAAATTAGGTTGTACACCGGAGCTAGCTTATATTTTTTGAGTTGCTGCGATAAACCTAAAGCTGTCACCGCACGTGTTCCACCTTTGAGATGTAATAGATATAATATGTATGATGTTGGTTATGCGCTAACTCTATAGGTTATGGCCTCCTTGGCTTATCTAGGAAATTACGTCCCAAAGGATGCATAGGTAATAAGTAGTTGGTTTTGGCTCTGATTAACCAAAAATGGGGGCACACAAAGATCTATGTTTAACCCTTTTTCTTTGGGATGTTTATTACATTAACATAGTTATATAGACATACAATAAAAGTTATCTAATGTGTATATTTATATATTAAAATCAATATTAGAATTAAAAAGATAAAAAATCAAAAATCAGAATAAAAATAGAATAAAATATCATAGGGATAGAAATGGGCTGTCTTCTGAATTCTTCACCGTGTGTGGTGATTTATACAGCACCTCTTCAGCTTTCAATCATGTAAGTGATGCTTTTTACCCCTGGTGGTGGTCTGTATTTCCCACTAGATGGTGGGGGGAGTGTCTTTCTCCGTTGTCTGCTTTGGTCTTATTTGGTTCTGTTTCCACTCTCAGGGACACCTCTAAATGGTGGGTCTCATGGTTGTGGTGTGCTTATTTAAGCCTTTGTTTCGAACCGGTGGATTGGTGGTGGTCCTCTTATAATTCATCTGTTAAGAATTCATGCAGTGTTGGGATCTTATATTATCTTCTAAGATGTTCCCTTGGGTTCTGGAATGTATGGCTAGATATGGTTAGCAGCCTTATGTGGTGTGCTTCTGTTGGTGGTCCGGTGTCCTCAGGTTGCTCCTCTGCTTTCGCTTTCACTTTCCCGCCGATGGTGACTGCTTAGCGGTGACGCAGAAAGGCAATCAAAGATCGGCATTCCACCAATTGTATATGTGTACGGAGAAGGTGAGTTTGAGTAGCAAAAAGTGAGTAAAAAGTGAGTTTAAGTAGCAGAAGGGAGTGGCAATATGAAGCAACAGCTAAGATTAGAGCAAAAGGAATCCCAGCAAAGTCAAAAAGGAATTCGTAACCTCTACAGCACCAAAAGAAACGAAGTCCACTCTACTCATGTTCATCACTAAGTGGACTCTGATGAGACCATGTGATCTGCTAATCGCTGTGATCTTCTGATCCCAGATACCACAATGGTGCTAGCTGGATATCACACATGTAAGTATGTTGGCAATCCATGACTTTTGGATGAGTTGTTGAGTAAACAAGAAAAAATGAGTTTGACAACCCTGATTACTGTGCCTTATAGCACTTAGCACCATATACCGGTAGCAGAACACAAAGTTTCTGTAGGTAATAAAACATAACAGGAGCACGAACAGCGCAGTGACTACTGACCTAGACAAATACCAATACAAAACTGCAATGTGCCCCCCAGCCTGACATGTACACATGGCCAAATTATATATTCTTATGCAGTGTTTATAGAATATCCTTAATGTGACCACACACAAGTTTTCACACAATTCACTTGTCAAATTTCCACATTTATGACTCGTTGCTTCACGCCTGGATTTGGGCAGATGACGCTTATCTTGTATTAAAAGCTAATGAATGGGGCACATACCATCCTACAAAATGTATCTGGACTCCGATAACTGTTGGGTTTGATGTTCCAAAACCTCCTATTGAAATGCATTGACTCGTATCTATAGATAGACAGTATTTATCAAGCTCAAACTGATACACCTGATCAGAACAACCAATCAAGTTGTTGCTTGCTTTCCTCAAATGACCTGATTGGTTGCTGTAAGCAGCTACTTTTGATAACTCTCACTTCTCGCTGTTTATTTGATAGCTTCTTCTTTCTGCTTATACAACCCTTACAAGTGGTTGGCAGTTAAAGGGGTTTTTCCAATGTACAAAGTCGCTTTTAATTAATAGATCTTGGAATAATTATAATTTCTGTAATTGGATGTGTTTTAAAAAAATGTTCCTGTGCTGAGATAATCTTATATATGTGTCCCTGCTATGTACTGTGTAATGGATGTGTCTGACCGTACAGGGACATGGTCTGATCATGCCACATCTCCTGTGCTGAGATAATCTTCTATATGTGTCCCTGCTATGTACTGTGTAATGGATGTGTCTGATCATACAGGTACATGGTCTGATCATACCACATCCCCTGTGCTGAGACAATCTTATATATGTGACCCTGCTATGTACTGTGTAATGGATGTGTCTGATCGCACATGGACATGGTCTGATCACACCATATCTCTTGTGCTGAGATAATCTTATATATGTGTCCCTGCTATGAACTGTGTAATGGATGTGTTTGACCGTACAGGGACTTGGCCTGATCATACCACATCTCCTGTGCTGAGATAATCTTATATATGTATCCTGCTATCTACTGTGTAATGGATGTGTCTGACTGTACAGGGACATGGCTTGATCTTACCACATCCCTGTGCTGAGATAATCTTATATATGTGTCTCTGCTATGTATTTTGTAATAGATATGTCTGACTGTAAAGGGACATGGTCTGATCATACCACATCTCCTGTGCTGAGATAATCTTATATATGTGTCCCTGCTATGTACTGTGTAATGGATGTGTCTGACCATACAGGGACATGGTCTGCTCATACCACATCTCTTGTGCTGAGATAATCTTATATATGTGTCCCTGCTATGTACTATGTAATGGATGTGTCTGACCATACAGGGACATGGTCTGTTCACACCACATCTCCTTGGCACGAGGGGGAGGGGAACACAATAGAGGATACAGACATTACAGCACGGGATCACAAATTATTCTTTCTTATGAGCTAAGTGTCTCAATGTTTTCATGATTTTCCTTAGCAGCGATGCATGTCCTTATTCCTATATCCATTGTTTGCATGCCTTAGCATTTCACGATTGCACTGTCTGTATAAGAGATGATGCTGTTTTGAATGCAAAAGGGCGGTCACTATTATTGGTGTGAATAATGGTACCTTTACACGCCGCCACAACAGGATGGATACAACCCGCTACAGGCTACAAATGTAGCTTGTCGCGCCAATATCGCCCGTAGTAGCGGCGTCTGAAGAAGGGACGACACAGCCGGCTACAGATACATCTGTATCCGTGCACTGCCCATAAACAGATGGCTACATCGCCGATTGTAGCGAGCTGTATCGGCGTGTAAAGAACCCACAGAAGGGAACTCTGGACACCCTGCGATGTAGCTGCAATGTAGCTAAGGCGTGACCCAGGCTCCGTGTTACCGCGCCCCATCTGCGATCATTGGAGGAAGCTCCTGCGTTGCGATTGGTTGTCGCCGCACAGGGCGGCATATTTAAGGAGCTGACGAGTCACACTACACAATTGCTCGAGCGTCAAGTATTAATCAGCCTCCTGCGATGCCTGGCCAATCATGGTATTATTGCTTTGTCCTATCAGCGTACGGACGTCTCGTAATCCACAATTGTGGCACGCCTATGTGCTGTCCCTGCTGCACCAGGTACGCCCATAGTAGCTTGTTGTAGCGTTGTGTAAATGAGGTACGCTGAGCTACAGATGGCTACTTGAGACACCCGGCGATGTAGCTAGCTGTAGATGTAGCGTCGCGTAGCGCACCTTGTGGCGGCATGTAAAGAGGGTGCGTTTCCCGTTTGTAACCGTTTGGGCGTGCTCGTGCACGTGAAGTAGTAGTTGGTATCCATCCTGTTGTGGCGGCGTGTAAAGGTACCATTAGGGTTTTCTTCTTTAGTTCATTCACTTTGTATTGATAAAAATAAACTAGTATCACATCTATTATTGAAAGCATTCTTACTCTGCAGCACTTTCTCACCTGACTAAGGCTTCTGCACAGTCCTATGTATGGGGTCTTTACAATTGTGTGAGCAATAACGGTAAGTGATATCAGGTGTGCCAAGGTGTACACAAATGCCAAACTGCTGTGCAAAAGCCATGTGCTTGAGAATGGGGGCCCTCCATTCCCTAAATGATCCTCCTCACCTCTGCTGACACACCTCTTATTCACATTTTATCGGGGGCAGCAAATCCCTCTAATACTAAACTGAGCAAACAGAGCTTTGCTTTCATCTCTGCTGTATTAAAAGTCCCTTACAATCTCGGGACAAAATCTGTTGAAAGATCATAGCCAAGTGCGAGACAATAGGAGATTTCTGTATTCTTTTCACTCATTCAGCGGCAGATGCTCTTTAACTAATTCACATAGACAAGAGTCACCTTGCAGGTGCTTAGGTCTCATGAGTTTAGATCCCTACGGTTGGCCTTCTGGCACCACATGGAGGGGGTGTTTGGCTTTACACCGCCTAAAGAATCATAAACTTTAATTAGGATCTCAAATTATGCCACCACCTGGTCACACATAACTGTGGAGCTCTATATTTCAGGGCATTTTAACTATATATGTCTTTCCAATGCGCCACATGTGGATATATCTGTCACGAGCGTATCCCATTGACAAGTCTTGGACCTGAAGGTTAAAGCACCACAGATCGCAGGTCTATAACTTGTATTTAAATGTATATACTTTATGTTGGTGTTACAAGGGTTAAGGGCTCTTTTCTATCTGGTTGGTCTATGTAAGCCTTAATCTCAGGTGCAGATTTTTGGTGACCGCTCACCTCTGCTATAATAATATATTCTATGCTGTCCACTTTGGAAGGAGCCAGTCTCTGGAAGAAACTGTGGTGTTGTGACAATTGCAGCTGTGGTGCTTTGCTGCAATTGAGTTCAGTGTTATATCCTTTAAGCCCCGTCACACGGGGCGACATTGCCGCCCATTACAGAGGCGACGTGGGGACGCGGCCTATCGCCGGCGTCATCGCCCCTACGTCGCCTCATGTAAAGGGGCGATGTCGGCGGTGCCGGGTGGTCGCCTGGCTTCAGAGTAGTGCTCTGAAACCAGGCGAACATCATGGGGCGATGTACACACATCGCCCCATGTAACCAGGCGCCGGTGACCTGTCAGGCGATGGGAGCCATAGGCTCCCATTGTCCTGCATCGCCGCTGGGGTTTCCAGACACCCCGGCGGCGATGCCGCCTGACAGCTCGCCGGCGAGGTGCTAGAGATGTCGTCCTGTGTAAACAGGGGACGGCGACGCTGGCAGGGCGCCAAAAACGTGCGCACATCCGCCACTCACTGCCGACATCCCCAGCCCCGTCGCCTGGTGTGACGGGGGCTTTAGTGTCTGTTTTCCCCCATGTCTGTCTCCTTACCTTGTGTTATATTACTGTAGTTGCAAGACTAGTCCTCGCCAGTCTGCACACTAATCAGGGTAGGTCCAGGGCAAGCGAGGGTATACGTATGTGTTGGCAACGAGGGAAAGGACCTGTGTAGGGGAATTACGAAGGTTAGGGTGCAGACACAGGTCAGTGCCAGGATGTGACCCCTCTCCCTATCACCAGGACCTCCATTTCATACCATCCACCGTGGCTCACCCTTGTGTCATATTATTGTAAAAGTGAGACCAGTCTCCTTGTCGGACTTGAGATTAACCAGGGTAAGTCCAAGGCGAGTGAGGGCCATGGCAGGTGACGGAGACGAGGGGGGGTTTGGGGAAAGACCTGTATAGGGACATTAGGGAACTTTGTGTGCAGACACAAGTCAGTGTCAGGAGGTGACCTCTCTATTGTCAGGCCCTTTTTTCATATCGATCCCATTGCTCACCCTTGTCTTGCGCTGCATGCTGGGAGACCGTATGCCCCAGAGTGACAATATCAGGACATATAAATCCTCTTGGATCATTTAAGTGGCTCAGGGAGCGCTCCTCATGGGCCCCATGGCAAGAGCTCTGCCTTTGTCTGGTGGATCTGCTATAAAAGTAAGAATTTTCTCAACTTCCATAATATATAGAATTATGGTCCAATCTACAGTTCTGAAAGCCACATTTTCATCTATGTTGACATACTTATAGGAGGGCTTGTATTTTGCACGCTAAGCTGTATTTACTGATACCGTTTTGAGATACATAACAATTTTTTGATCGCATTTCTTTTCTCGGACCGAAAAACTGTAATTTTAACTTTTTGAACTGATATTTTTCCATTTCATGATTTTGCTTATTGGGCACATATTTAGTACACACAATGCAATATTAAATGGTGATTTAAAAGTTAGTTTTTTGGGTATTTGTTTTAAATATTTTTAAAATCAAATTTTTATAGTTTTTTTTTTTTATTGAATTTTTTCCCTTAGAAAACTTGATACGGCGATCCAGGGATTGTCTATAGAATTATGTTGTGAAATTGATGATTTCCAGCTTGGGCTTTTTAGGAGTTCTAACATAGCAGAAATACGGGCCTTCAATAAGGGGAACCGATGAGTGAAGGGACAGGCAATGGCCGTCTGAACTGATGGATGCCATGTTGGATGCCTTTAAATGTTGTTTGAGTGGTTAAATTGGTATAATCAGAGTTATTACAGATCGCATCTCAAGTGCCAGCTATGTGCCTTACAGAGCGGGCTCAGCTCCTGAGCCTGCCCTATACAAACAGTGTGCACATTGGCCATATGTGTAAGTCAAAGTATGTCATTAAAGGGTTAATACATTCAATTTTGGTCCAAATTGGCTGTTTGCTACCAAAGCTTATCTCCAGTCGTAAAGCAATACTGCTCGGCTACGGCTACGGAGAACCGTTCTTTTCCTCCAACCAGTCCGGAATAATAGTTGAGTTTAATAAGTAAAACATGGGTGACAGGTTTATGTTCACAACTCATTTCAGACCTCGCAGCCGGATGGAAACGTAAACTGTGGGTGGAACAGACAAGTACACTGCTCCTGACAAGGAAACAAGTTTATACTGCAGGTAAGAAAAACAAACCCATGACAGCTATGATTTAAAGACAATTAAGTAATTTCTAAACCGTGGAAGTAATTTAACCAGAGGCTTAAAGCAAGAGACACCTGATCAACACAGAACAAGGGCAGATGACGTTCCGGGGAATCTTGGGACAGAAGCAGGATTAAGACAGTTATCCAACACCCTCTTATTAGAAATATGGGGTCATGTGATGACATCTTAAGCCTCATCACACATAGCGAGGTTTTGTGACGCAACAGCGATCTCACCATGTTTGACACGTAGCAGCGACCAGGCCCCCGCTGTGACATCGCCGATTGTGTCGGAATGGCCTAGACCATTTTTTGATCGTTGGGTTCCCGGTGGCCAGCATGCATCGGTGTGTTTGACGCCTTAATAACCACCTCATTGGCGCTCAGAACTCAGCCACGTAGGTCTGAGTTGTCAGACTGTGGCGCCCCGCAACGAGTGCGTCACAAGGGAGTATTGCAGCCGCAATATTCTCTAGACAAAGCAGTGCAATGGTTAACTCAGAGATCCAACCCAACATACAACACCTAGAACAGGGGACCAATCATAGGTCCTGGTGGGTGGAGTGTTAGGGTAGTGAAGTAGAACACACAATAGTCTAGAGCAGTCTGAGTCTGAGTCTAGTCTGGGATCTAGAACCTAGAACACAGAACTTGGAGAGGAGCGGGGGCTCCGCACTCCGTGCGGGCCCCTGGGCCGTCACCGGTCGGGTGTCAGCACCTGAGGCCTTAACCACCGGGAATGGGCATTTCTACACGGGTTCCCAAAAGACTCCCGTGCCCACAACTTACAGCCGGTTCACTGGTACCGAAGCTGGCAGCAGTTCACCTCTGCCACGCGAACCAGCCCCGTGGAGGAGCAGCTTTATAGGAGCACCCCACCACCAGCCAGTTTCCAGTCGTCTAACCAGCGGTGTACCCACCGAGGGATCCAAGGCTCCCCAAAAGAATCCAGAACGTACATCATGGATAGGGCATTGAAGCAGCCTCCCCGTACCCGACCTGGTATTCCTGGGCGACGCTGGCAAGAGAAGCTAAGGAGGTAGAAAGGAGGTACACTGCGGATCTCTGAGGAGCACTATCACTGCTGAGTCCACCCGGTCTTCTACTCAACCACTGTAAGCCATGTACTGCCTGCTGGTTACAGTAAAGAACCGTTGCAGAGACTAACTGTGTCCGTGTCTCCTTATGAACTGTCCGTCATGAACTAAAGGTAACCGCAGCTGCCGCACAACATCTTGAGCAGCTCCAGCCCCCGGGGATCACCGCTCAGCCTGTGGGGAGCGTAACATCTTGCTGCTGTCCATCACCCCGGGAGGTTCCGCAGCGTCGGTAGCCCTTACCGAATCTACTCATAGGTGGCGTCACGAAGAAAACAAATTAAACCCCCCTTTAATCTGTTCCCGTAAGACGTCCTCACTTTTGATCTGCACGACACCGGGCCCCACTACCGGCAGGCGCGGTCCACCCGTGACAAGGAAGGAGAAGAATCGCCTGTATAAACCGGGAGTAACCCTGGCCCCTGGTGTGCGTCAGAAAATGGCGTCACGAACAGGATACGAGCAGGCCCGTTACCCAACGGGTATATTGTGCTTAAACTGGACTTTATTGTCTACAATTGGACTTTGTTCGTCCCTAAAAGAACTTTCCCGCCTTTACACCATTGGGTCAAGATGGCGCCCAAGATGGCGTTCCCGCCACAAGAAGCCGCCACGTGAAGCCCAGGAGTGAGTCAACCCCCCCCTCACTGTGGGAGGGCCAAAGACAAAAGGCGCCAAACTCTTAGTCCGCCCTGATTGCTCGAATCAACCATGGGGGCGGACCCCAAAGACTTTTCCCACGATTGGACTACAAAAGCCCAGAGGAGATGGGAGTGTCATACATAGACACACAGACGGAATTCCTGACCAGCTCAACCAGAACGTCTTACCGGTTGATCGGGTGTGGTTTCCCTCCAAAGAAGAATGGCCAGCATGAGACTCCAAGACCTGATGCAGGAGGTCGAGGCGGAGGCCAGAGCAGCCATAGGCCAACCGGGTCCGGATCCTGCCCTTATCATAGATGGCAGCCCCGACTTCTGGCTAGAGGCTCTACAAGACCTCCGGGTGCGGTTACTAGAGACAGTGGAATGGACGATCCGTAGCTGGAGCGCGACCCTAGGCAGACGACTACACCATGCGATGCAGCAGAGCCGACCGGGTGCAGCTTCTCCAAGCCCAGACGACGTCACCAGCTTCTCGACCGCCTCACCCTCGCCTACCACCTGTCCTGCTCCGTCACCTGAGCCAATAGACTGTGTCATTCCGGTGGAGGCCGCAACTCGACCCGTTCCAGCGACCAACATCGCAACCGATTCCGTTCTTGAGCCGGAGCTCATAACACGCTCCATGGAAGAAGTAGATCTCTACCAGGTTCCCACTGAGGAACCCGCGACATGTTTCACCACTACAGAGACAGTCGCCTGTTTTGTCCCCGTACCGGAGGCTTCCCTTGCCATTGCCGAGGCCTACCGGGCAACCGGGATTGAAACACCTTTACCTGCGGAAACAGATGAAGAGGCAGGCAGCCTGGAAGCCCTGCAGGACGTCCCTACGGAAGGATCCGCAGCACCACCGCCCCGTTGTACAACGGAACAAGCTTTAACGTCTTTCATCAACGAGCAGCCTGATGTGATCATCGAGGAAGAGGTCGGAGAGGATGACGACGAGACCCACAGCACCGCTGAGGATTTCGACACCGGGTTCGCTTGGGGAGACAACAAGGAACTTCCTTCTGGGCACACAGCTCGGGTACACTGGTCGGGTGCACTGCCGACACCTTCCCCTGTGCCGTTCCACCGGGTTCCGATACAGACAGCCCGCCAAGTTCAAGCTTCCCGCCAAACCACCAGCTCCATTACTCATCTTTACACCCCGAGCCGTAACGACGGAGATGTACGCCAGAGACGACGAGAGGAGTGGCAAGCCCGAGAACGCGCCAACATGGAGGCCCGTGCCGAGGCTCGCCGCCAGCCGCCGCTGCCTGATGAACTCCGCCGTGAAGGTAGAATTTCCACCTTTAACTTACATACCGGGTGGGGGTTCGCTTGGGAGGTGGGTTTGAATGAGGAGGTGTTTGTGGGGCGCCAGGACGTTGAGTCAAACTTGCCAAGAGGACATCCCGATCGCGACCTATACCGGGGCGATATTATCACCTACGAGCGCTATGCTTGTGCAGATGGGTGGTTCGCTATCCGGGTGCGCCATCACCCTCAGAGCCAGTGACTTTAAAAACTTGAACTTTCATCAATGACTCTGTTACCGTTAATCACTGACCGTGTGATCTCGCGGCTACAGCCTGGACTCTAGTTTAAAGTACAGCCGACCGCCCGCCGGGTCCGCACAAAGTGATTACCTGTTTCTTTGCTTATATCACCAAAGCATATCTTTACCTGTTTTTCTATTTTAATAAAAGTGTGTCATATATATGTATAAAAATGTAAAAACCTCTGTAATGTGAGTAGTTTGACGCTTGGGGACAAGCTGATTTAACCAAGGGGGAGTGTGGCGCCCCGCAACGAGTGCGTCACAAGGGAGTATTGCAGCCGCAATATTCTCTAGACAAAGCAGTGCAATGGTTAACTCAGAGATCCAACCCAACATACAACACCTAGAACAGGGGACCAATCATAGGTCCTGGTGGGTGGAGTGTTAGGGTAGTGAAGTAGAACACACAATAGTCTAGAGCAGTCTGAGTCTGAGTCTAGTCTGGGATCTAGAACCTAGAACACAGAACTTGGAGAGGAGCGGGGGCTCCGCACTCCGTGCGGGCCCCTGGGCCGTCACCGGTCGGGTGTCAGCACCTGAGGCCTTAACCACCGGGAATGGGCATTTCTACACGGGTTCCCAAAAGACTCCCGTGCCCACAACTTACAGCCGGTTCACTGGTACCGAAGCTGGCAGCAGTTCACCTCTGCCACGCGAACCAGCCCCGTGGAGGAGCAGCTTTATAGGAGCACCCCACCACCAGCCAGTTTCCAGTCGTCTAACCAGCGGTGTACCCACCGAGGGACCCAAGGCTCCCCAAAAGAATCCAGAACGTACATCATGGATAGGGCATTGAAGCAGCCTCCCCGTACCCGACCTGGTATTCCTGGGCGACGCTGGCAAGAGAAGCTAAGGAGGTAGAAAGGAGGTACACTGCGGATCTCTGAGGAGCACTATCACTGCTGAGTCCACCCGGTCTTCTACTCAACCACTGTAAGCCATGTACTGCCTGCTGGTTACAGTAAAGAACCGTTGCAGAGACTAACTGTGTCCGTGTCTCCTTATGAACTGTCCGTCATGAACTAAAGGTAACCGCAGCTGCCGCACAACATCTTGAGCAGCTCCAGCCCCCGGGGATCACCGCTCAGCCTGTGGGGAGCGTAACATCTTGCTGCTGTCCATCACCCCGGGAGGTTCCGCAGCGTCGGTAGCCCTTACCGAATCTACTCATAGGTGGCGTCACGAAGAAAACAAATTAAACCCCCCTTTAATCTGTTCCCGTAAGACGTCCTCACTTTTGATCTGCACGACACCGGGCCCCACTACCGGCAGGCGCGGTCCACCCGTGACAAGGAAGGAGAAGAATCGCCTGTATAAACCGGGAGTAACCCTGGCCCCTGGTGTGCGTCAAGACTAGCTGCTCTGTGACAGGGTCCCAACGACTGCCGAGGTCGTTATACGGGTCGCCGTATCATTGCTGCGTAGTTGAGTAGATCTGACTGTTTGACAGCTCACCAGCGACCACATAGCGACGTTCCAGTGATCCTTACGTCGTATCGTTGTTGGGATCGCTGGAACATCGCCAAGTGTGACGGGACCCTTACGGGGTCCCCTGATGGCCTCCTCCAGTTTTCGCACTTGCTTGAACAGGAGTCTTAGTCAAAGAATATAAAAAAGGAGGACCATAAAGCCACCATGACCATGACAAGTGCTTGCACTTAGGGTAAATGCAGTCCTAAAAAACTGCAACAGATTAAAGTATCAGTGAATAGTACTATAATAACATAGTAATAATATGTATATTTATTCTACACTCCTCAACAATGATATTGCAAGACCAGGAAGAAAAAGTCGTAGGATGATGGAAATCACAGGATGGATAGACATGTAAATGATGAAAAGTGGAAACCCCATGAAGAATGGTCACATAAGTCCTACGCCTGGAATTATGGTGCCAGGTGGTATAATGTACTGTAGCCAAACCCCTCTGGTCTTCATTCCAAGTATACAATCAGCTTGAGGTTTCATTGATGTGGTTGTAGAATAATTGGTATGGCCATTTCTCCAAAGTGTCCCAAGAACCATTTTTCAACACCATAAACACCAAGCTACACGTGGCTATAGCTATTGTGGGCAGCTTATGTAGCCTAATCGTGCTCCCATGGCAGGGAAGTCTCCAGACTTGTCTGTTATGGAGCACATCTGGGACATCATTGGTCGGTGATTACACAGGAGCTGCCAGCAGAAGATCTTGATGATTTCCCAAGTGCATTTAGTGCAGCAGAACCTTCCTCACACAACCAGTAATAACCTCATTGATAGCAGCTGAAGCTGTAAATGCCGGGATTTCCGCGCATACCCCATACTGTACAAATCAAAATGTTTTAAAATGTAGTTTACATTTTTTTCATCACTTCCAAATCAATCCATCCATCCTGTATGGTTCATTCCACTTCTCAATAATTTCACAGGTGATGAGGGAATATTAAAGAGGAAGAAATGTCATGAATTAACTTGTTACACTGGTGGCTCCTATTACAAGACTGGGCTGGTATCAGTGAGGTCTGCTACTAGCTGTAGCTACAGGGGTTCTTATCATTTAAAAACAAAAATTGCTACACATTTATTCTCTTACACAAAAAGGTATTAAAGGAATACTACTTGAAACGTTGATACACTGTATCCAGTGCAGAACCTGATGGGGGGTTGCAGGGTCTGATGGGGTGGTGCAGGACCTTATGAGGTGGTGCAGGCCCTGAGGAGGTGGTGCAGGACCTGATGGGATGGTGCAAGGCCTGATGGGGTGGTGCATGACCTGATAGGCTGGTGCTGTACGTGATGGGGTGGTGGACGACCTGATGGGGTGGTGCAGAGTCTTATGGGGTGGTGCAGGACCTTATGAGGTGGTGCAGGGCCTGAGGAGGTGGTGCAGCACCTGATGGGATGGCGCAGGACCTGATGGGGTGGTGCATGACCTGATGGGGTGGTCCAGTACCTGATGGGGTGGTGCAGGGTTGATGGATGGTGCAGGGTCTGATGGAGTGGTGCAGGACCTTATGAGGTGGTGCAGGGCCTGAGGAAATGGTGGAGCACCTGATGGAATGGTGCAGGGCCTGATCTGGTGGTGCACGACCTAATAGGCTGGTGCAGTACCTGATCTGGTGGTGGACAACCTGATGGGGTGATGCATGGTCTGATGGGGTGGTGCAGGACCTTATGAGGTGGTGCAGGGCCTGAGGAGGTGGTGCAAGGCCTGATGGGATGGTGCAGGGCCTGATGGGGTGGTGCATGACCTGATAGGCTGGTGCAGTACCTGATGGGGTGGTGGACAACCTGATGGGGTGCTGCAGGGTCTGATGGGGTGGTGCAGGACCTTATGAGGTGGTGCAGGGCCTGATAGGCTGGTGCAGTACCTGATGGGGTGGTGCAGGACCTTATGAGGTAGTGCAGGGCCTGATGGGGTGGTGCACGACCTGATAGGCTGGTGCAATACCTGATGGGGTGGTGGACAACCTGATGGGGTGGTGCAGGACCTTATGAGGTGGTGCAGGGCTGATGGGGTGGTGCACGACCTGATAGGCTGGTGCAGTACCTGATGGGGTGGTGGACAACCTGATAGGGTGGTGCAGGACCTTATGAGGTGGTGCATGGCCTGATAAAAATTTTGTTTTATTGCAAATTTCTGTAGCAGATACGGCCTGTGTGATGACGCTTCATAAATTTTGCCTGAAGGCCATGTTTGTGGGCAAAAACACAGCTTTTTTGTTTCAGCTGTTTTTTAATCAGTTGACTGCACCAAACTATGTAATAGCAATGTGTTCTGATTATTGGAGTTTTGCTGTGCTTTCTCCTTTTACAAATTGTATATAATACTGGATCCATGCTAGAAATATTTACACCATGAAAAAAAAATCACTGAATGTAATCAATCTACTGAAACAAATACCGTATACACCACGATATATAAAATATAACAATAAAGGGCAGTAGTTCCTTTTACAAATGTAAAATGCTCTCAGAATACTTAAATAATTATATACATCCATCTACATAGGACACACCATTTTATTGTATATTTAACTTTTTTATTGTCATGATGTTGCAGCTGTCAGTGAGGTTATCCCTTACATTTGGGGGGTGTTTAGATTTGGTATTCATAATATAAGATTTTGAACTTTTGTATAGCCAATAATTTAATGACATAAAAGTCCGGAGTGTCGAGGAGTCGGGAAATAAGGCATAATGATTATTTGTCTTTGGGTAGAGGCCTTTGATCCTTAATACTTCCCATTTACTTGGTCACTTTAAAGTCTGCACCGTGCAGATGTATCGCAGACTCCTTGAAGAGTAGTGTCTGAAGTGATCTGCGGCTGATCCGGCACCCCAGCTGCAAACGTTTTCCATGGTTAATTGGATAATCTCGTTAGAACAACATCCCTTCTACATACAATCAAAGAGATGGAGGATCAATAATCCCTCCGCACGTGATCATAATTGAAACATGAAGCACATATATCTTATGGAAAACGCTGGCGTTGGACTCGATTTATTATGTCCATCTATCAAGTGATGGGGCACCATAGTGCCGGAAAGACATGTGCCGTTGACCCGCTGCCTGGCTTACATTGTAATTCAGATTGAGCCGCATTATACAGTGGCTTGGGCAAATGGCCTATGTCAAAGATCCAAGAGCTGGCACGGGATGACATCAGCGTGCAGACACTGTAATCATATTTGTCATAGTTCTTAACTCTGTTCTGGAATATTAGTACCAGCGGAAGGGCAGATGTTTGCCACGGATGCCCGATGACAGGAGAATGATTGATTAGCTATTTATGTTTTCAATCTGCTTAGCTTGATACAAACTCTACAAAAAAAACCTCAGACTTTATTCCCTTTTCTATAACCTTTTGAAGCTGGTGCTGAGGATTTATTGTAAGTCATCAATGGCTTCATGCCAAGTCCTCTTTTACGGCCTCGTGGTGCCTCCAGTCATATACAACTTGCTTCTATGCAGCTGTTGAAGTTTTATTAAACTTGTAGTTCTCTTACATTTTACTAGGAGTCCTTTACATATTTCTAGATTTATTAATTTTGCACCATCAAATCCCACAGTGCGTTACAGATCTTTTGATCACTGCCCCCATTGGGGCTCACAATCTACATTCCCTATCACTGTGTCTTTGGAGTGTACCGGAGAACTGGGAGGAAACCCACGAAATACGGTGAGAACATACAGACTCCTTGAAGGTGTTGTCCCTGGTGGGATTCGAAACCAGGACCTCAGCACCGCAAAGCAACAGTGCTAACCATTATACGTAAGTAAATTAACAGTCACCAAAGAGTACTATGACCGATTACCAGTACAGGTGGCAGACTATGTACTTTTTCCTTACTGCTCTCGGAATGCACTAGGTTACACAGGCCTGCAATGAAAAACATACAAGAGACGTTTTCACTGATTTTTATGTAATTTGGTGGCTGATTACGAAAATGACCTCCATTTTTTTTCCATCACGTAAGGATTTTTTGTAAAACCAAGATCGATATTTTTGCTAAGATCCTATTTAAAAAGGAATTCTATCAAACAATTGTACATGTAATATCTGGCAACAGTGGTTTTTATCCATTTACATTTATGTATAAATATACAGAGGCCCCCCCTGCTGGCACACAACCCCCCCATCAGTATACAGGGGCCCCCACTGCTGGCACACAACCCCCCCATCGGTATACAGAGGCCCCCCTGCTGGCACACAGCCTCCCCATCGGTATACAGAGGCCCCCCTGCTGGCACAGGGCCCCCCCATCGGTATACAGAGGCCCCTGCTGACACACGGCCCCCCCTTCGCTATACAGAGGCCCCCTGCCTCCGCATTGATCTCATCCTCCGATGTCCGCAGGCCCCCGGGGTCCTCCGTCCTCTCTCCTCGCTGTATGCCGGCGGGTTCTACATGGGACCGCCGGGCGCAGTGATGACGTCATCCCTGCTGCGCCGCTCTCAGAAAACCCGGCATACAGCGAAGAGAGTGGACGGAGGACCCCAGGTGCCTGCGGACATCGGAGGGTGAGATCAATGCGGAGGCAGGGGGCCTCTGTATACCGAAGGGGGGGCCGTGTGTCAGCAGGGGGGCCTCTGTATACCGAAGAGGGGTCCGTATGCCAGCAGGGGGCCTCTGTATACCGAAGAGGGGGCCGTATGCCAGCAGGGGGCCTCTGTATACCGAAGAGGGGGCCGTATGCCAGCAGGGGAGGCCTCTGTATATTTATACATAAATTTAAATGGATAAAAACCACTGTTGCCAGATATTACATGTACAATTGTTCGACAGAATTCCTTTTTAAATAGGATTTTAGCAAAAATATCGATCTTGGTTTTACAAAAAATCCTTAAGTGATGGAAAAAAATGGAGGTGATTTTCGTAATCAGCCACCAAATTACATAAAAATCAGGGAAAACTTCTCTTGTATTTTTCAAAAAATTCAATTTTGCAGGGTTGTGTTGTTCCTCTGCTGCTGGTCTTTGCGAATTTTCTTTTTTCTACATATTTCATAGTTTTTATAGTTTTTAAGGTTGAAAGTAGACTTTAAATCCATCAATGAAATAAAGAACTTGATCCAGGCAAAATTCCTGCGTCTTGGACACTAGGGCTATTGAGTCGGTAAGCTAAACATCTGACTCCGACTCTTTAATTTCCTTGAATCCGACTTCGACTGAACCCAAAATGGACACCGACTCTGACTCCATGACTCTGACTCCACAGCCCTGTTGGATACATCTATTGGATTTCTTGGAAGTTGGTGGAGAGTTGCCCCAAGTAGACACAAAAGTATGAGTGGTGCTGGCAAGTCAACTACTAAACTGCTAGGCTTTGTGAACTATCCAAAGAAAATGACGTCCAGATCATAGTCAATTACAGTAATCCACCATTGAAAAATAAAAAACTCCTGTACCAGTGCCACTGGGCTGCTTCTCTCTAACGTTTTTTTGTGAGTAACTGATATCCGGAGGATGGAGAGCAGCAGTTCTCTCTTCTTCTAGATGTTGGTTTCGGTCAGGGAAAGTGACAGTTATGCGGACCATTTGCGGCCACTGATTGACTGCAATTGGAAAGATATGGACGAGGCAATCCGATGACGTGAAATAGTAATGGTGATTTAGTTGAAAGTATATGGCAATCCAAAATGCAGAGTGAACACGTTTCGGCCACTATCAGACCTTCATTAGTTCACGGAAAACTGTTTAAAGAGTTGACGCAGGTGTAGACATGCGGTGTCCACCGTAGTAGAAGATGGTGACACATGTCTTCACATGCTCCAGCTCTTCAAGTCATTTTCCCCTGCAATCTGGGAAGTGATGAAGATCTGAATGTGGCCGAAACATTTTCACACGACATTTTGTATTGCAAAATAAATCACCATTGCTAGTACATCTTATTACAAGATTGGATCGTACATGAGAGCCCGCATACAGAAGTACTGTGTTTTTTTTACGTTACTGATTGGTTGCAGGACTCATTGACATAAGTATCACGTGAGTTTGGGAGACCCAGCGCCTATAAAGCTGGAACGGTGACGGCACTGAAGGTGAGTACAGTCTGTTTTTTTCTTTTTACTTTAACAAATATACTAATTGAGGAGTGGACAACCCCTTTAACCCCTTCCGACCCGTGACGCAGCATATGCGTTGTGAAAACAAGTTCGTTCCCGACCTTGGACGCATATGCTGCGTCATCGCGGGTTTTCCTTCCTGCGGCTCTATTAACCGCGGTCACTAAGGGGTTAATCTGTCAATGTATGATCAGTGGGGGTCCAACCTATAGGAAAAGCCTGCATGCCCCCGGATTCCCCCGCAATGATAAACTAGATGCACCTGCACCCCGTACAGGATCATCCGGTTGCATATTTGACAGGGATCAGTTCACAGATCATGGACTGGAAATAAAGTTCCACTGGTATCTGGAGTTCAGATGAATCCATGTCTCATAGATCCCCATTCAGATTTAATCCGTGGTGCCCTGGATCTGGGGGTTCACATTTTTTCATGTAGACCAATATCGCAACAAGATGCAGATTTTGTCTCCGTGAAAAATCTGTGGACACCTGCATCCACCCGATCCAGGGCAAACCATACACAACTGGATGCACCCACAAGTGTCTCTGACCTCATTGAAAGTCAAAGGGACCGAAAACTGATACAGATACATCCAGTTTAGTTCACAAAAAATGACAGTGTGAAACCAGCCTTAGGCTATGTTCACACGTAGTGCTTTTGTTGCAGTTTTTTTGCGCGGGCGCTTTTACCAGCGTTTTGCACCTGCGCAAAACAACACAAAAAAAGAAGCAGTGCTTTTCACACAGCATACTTATTTACATCCCGGGGGAGAAGTGATGTCACCGAGGGGGATCAAGAATCCTGGTTCCTCCTCCCCTCTGTGACATGTGTGACCGCCCCCATTAGATTTCGCAGTGTATTAATATACACTGCGAAATCAAATTTAAGATACGTCAGAGGTATTAAAGATAATAAAGAATTAACTCTTACCCTCCACCGACTTGTTTGTGCTATCCGGAGCTGAGCGAAGGCTATGTACCGATGTGACAACACCTTGCATGACATCATAGGGTGCTGATTGTCCGCTCGCGGTCATGTGATATGTGACGAGCATATCACATGACCGCGAAGCGGCCAATCAGCCCCCTATGACGTCATGCAAGGTCCTGTCATATCGGTGCCTGGCTCCGGATAGCACGAACAAGCCCGGGAAAGATCTTCTGACTACATTCAATTATTTTGAACTAGATTATGCCCTTCAACAAATTCAGCCAAAATGCTGTAAAGCTAGCGGAACCAACCTCTGGGGCCCGATACAGGTAAGAAAAGTGCACAATACTCTGAATGTTCCAAGTAATCACTAAACATGGAATAAATGAATATGTAAATAGTGTAATTAATGGATTCATAAAGGAAACCATGTGGATCTCTCTACAAATCTATCTTCTGCTTTCCGTCATCATAACATATCATTGTGTCAAAGAAAGATGATGGTCTGTAATGATGAGAAGCTGCATCCATTACACTAAGATCCAGCCATGTGGGCATGCTATACCGGACAATAGCCTGGACAATGGCCAATACATTTTTTTAAAACATTTATTTTCTTGACTTTTTTTAAAAGATTTTTCACTATCCAAAGCTGATCTGTTGCTAGATTTCCCAAACTACATACATTACTAAATAGATCTGTGTTTACTTGTAAACATAGCAGTGTAATCCTATATAGCAGTGATGGCGAATCTATGGCACGCGTGCCAAGGAGGGTACTCAGAGCCCTTCCTGCTGCTACGCAGCCCCGCTTCTCACTGCCGCTTTGAATTGCTGGCGCCATCGTGAGATATTTCTCTTTGCTCCGGCACTCTCTCCTAGGCCGGCACCGTTGCACGCATGACATCTTGCATGCGGCGCCGGCGTCAGGTGACTGTGCGATCATATGACAGTGCTCAGCTGAGTGCGGTCACATGACCCCAGCACTGCAGAGGACTTGAGCGGGCGATCAGCGGTGAAAGTGGGTGAGTTTAATATTTTTTTTTTACTATAAATGGCAGCCAAGATACAGGCATCACTACAAAGGGACAAATATGTGGAATCACTGTATGATGCGGCATTACAACTGTATGGGGGCAAGATGGGGCATACTTCATGATGGGGTATTACTACAGGATGTGGGCAGGATGGGGCATTACTACATCATGGGGGCAGGATCAGTCCTGTGGAGTCATGGAGTTGGAGTCAGATTCAGGGAAATTAAGGAGTCGGTTGTTTGGCTTACCGACTCCACAGCCCCTTGGAAAGATGGCACAATACTACATGATGGGGGCAGGATGGGGCATTACTACAGGATGAAGACAAAGATAGGGCACATTACTGCCATATTGGGACAGGATGGGGCATTACTACAAGGAACATGGATGAGGCAGTACTACAAGGGGACAAGGATGGGGATATTACTACAAGGGGACAAGGATGGGGACATTACTACAAGAAGGGGGCTAGGATGTGGACATTATTACAAGAAGGGGATCAGGATGGGGACATTACTACATGATGGGGACCAGGATGGGGACATTACTACAAGAGGGGGGCCAGGAGGGGGCATTGCTACAAGAAGGGGATCAGGATGGGGACATTATTACAAGAAAGGAATCCGGATGGAGACATTACTACAAGAAGAGGATCAGGATGGGGACATTACTACAATATGGGGATCAGGAAGGGGAGCAGGATGGGACAATACTACAAGATGGGGATCAAGATGGGGATATTACTACAAGAAGGGGATCAGGATGGGAGCATTACTACAAGAAAGGGATCAGGATGGGGACATTACTACAAGAAAGGGATCAGGATGAGAGCATTACTACAAGAAAGGGATCAGGATGGGAGAATTACTACAAGAAAGGGATCAAGATGGGGACATTACTACAAGAAAGGGATCAGGATGGGGACATTACTACAAGAAAGGGATCAGGATAGGGATCATTACTACAAGAAGGGGGCCAGGATGTGGACATAACTTCTAGGAGAGGGTTAGGATGGATGATCAGGGTTTCAGGACTGCAAACACTGTACAGGGAATAGAGTTGGCATCTGCTGGCTCTCCCCTGTGCAGAGCTTTTGATGGCTACTGCAGTGATTTAGGCTAAGTTGCCATGTTGGCACTTCGCTATAAATAATTAGGTTTTCGGGTTGCAGTTTGGGCACACAGTCTTGGAAAGGTACATCATCACTTCTATATAGCAATCTCTGCCTACTGACAGCTCCTCAGTGTCCTTCCTCTCTGTTGCTCTGAGATCTCACAATGCTCAGTACAAGCTTCATAAAATCATATACAGCAAACCAGGAGACAGGCCAAGTATGCACAAAATATGACACGCTTTATTAATTGGGTACAAACATAATAAAAGCAAGGAGGGTTTTAAAGCACTGGCCCACTTCAGCAGTAAGCCTACATACAAAAATTGGTATTATGCACACACATATCACAAATATACATCATATATAAAGTGACCAACAATATATCACACGAGGGTGCGTAACAATCCCACCCATATACAGCCAACCCTAAATTGGGGGACAAGCACAGTCACAGTGGAGATTATTTTAAGGTGCACATACCAAGGTGCAAAAACAAAGCACCAATATATAAAGTACATAAAAGGCAAGTGCCTGCGTAAAGAGGGCAGTTGACCCCCCTAACGCACGTTTCGTGTTAGCTTCGTCAGAACCCCCTGACAAAGTGAATGGGCAAAAGTTTGTAAAGGATCAGGATTTTGCCAAAAAAACTGATCTTGCCTGATTGTAATAGACCAGCCTTATGCTATTAAAGATCTGTGATCTTTAGGAGTTCTGTTGGAGATTTTGCATTAGGATCCAGTAGCTTCAACGTACCCCAATGACCATGTGCCCTCGTATGTGACCACCTTGCATGCCAAACGCTTCAGATTAACCAAATCCTTAAATGCACCTTACATGCAATGAACAATAGTAAAGGTTTAGTGTCTAGAATAGAATTAACTAAAATAGCAAATATTAAGAGGTATAACATACCATGAGGTGTGGCTGAGTATACCATGACATATAAAGGCACATGCCTCCAAACATTTCACTGGTGGTCCACCGGGCACACAGTGTGTAAGGAAGGGGCTTGTCCAGTGCTCTGACAGTCCCAGCAGTGCACCCCTTGACGTAAGTAGCTTAAAATTTCCAGTTATCTGTATTATATCTTTAATTCCCAATACAAAGGTGCTGGTTTCTGGTATCAGGCGGGTGTGTGCTGATTTTGTGACATAGTTTGCACCCTACGATCATTAAATTAGCTATATTTAAACACAATCATAAAAAAGCAAATTAGTCTGCAGTTAAAAAAGAAGAGCTTACATATCCTACTGAGCTGCTGGGCTTCACATGAGTTGTCAAGTAATACAACAGAAAGGAATTTAACGCTCCTTCACAATGGAAAGCCAATGTGGAGCATGGCAAAAGATGATGGTTGTTTGCAGAGTTAATAAAATGGGAAGGTTGTAAAAGTAAAATATATGGGTAGACCACGGAAAATGTCATGGATAAACAACCCCAAGCAATATGCCTTTAAAAATAGAAGAAAAGCCCCAATAAAACAAAGAACGAATAACCAAAAGGTTGGAAACTTGCTTTAATACACAGAGGTTGGAGAGCAAGGTGGACTTTATCAAGTATCAGAAAATCCTAGGCCAAAATGGCATGCCTTATGTGAGGACCAAACCCAACATACTGATTTTCTTTTCTTGAACATCTTTATCTTTTTTCATCTCTTTCTGAACTCCTGTGAATCCTGGTTCACATAGCAGAATGGGCAGTCGTATTCTTATCTGTTAAAACGTTCCCAGCAGCGCTTGCTTCTCCCCAGTGCTGCAGACGCCTCCCTCAGTCTCCTTATGCCCCTCACTAGACTCACCTCTGAGTGATCATTAAGCTAATCTAAGTGTAGAATTCACCGTATGCTATTGCGCACTTTCTGCTTCTGTACAATATTCTGCCTGGTCAATTTTGATTTTATCTTCTGGCATCTGCATCAGTATAAAACCTTAAGGGCCCGTCACATGGGGCGACATCGCCCCTACGTCGCCTCATGTAAAGGGTCGATGTCGGCAACGCCGGGAGGTCGCCTGGTTTCAGAGCAGTGCTTTGAACCCAAGCGACCGACCTGGGGCGATGTGCACACATCGCCCCATGTAAACGGCTTCCAGTGACCTGTCAGGCGATGGGATCCATAGGCTCACATTGTCCTGCATTGCCGCTGGGGTTTTTAGACACCCCGGCGGCGATGCTGCCTGACAGCTCGCCGATGCGGGTCTGGAGATGTCGCCCTGTGTAAATGGGGAACAGCGATGCTGGCGGGGCGCCAAAAACGTGCGCACACCCGCCAGTCGCCGCCGACATCCCCAGCCCCGTCGCCCCGTGTGACGGGACCTTTAGTGTTAGTTGGTTCTAGTAAACCTCCTACAATCTTACAAAGTGGCAGTGTAGAGTTCTATCGGTCGCCTGTTGCTAACAGAACAGTGATGTGAAACTGAAAATACTGCTCTGTTGATGCATATGGCAGAAGATAATCCTCTGCCATTAGCGTCAGTAGAGCAGAAGTTTCAGTTTCACATCACTGGCCTTTCAGCAGTAGTTGGCAAGAAACACAGCTCATATAATCCCAGAAAAAAAAAATACAATTGAAAGATTGACACCCGTTCTGTGCTTTGGGGACACTCCGGTAATTTGTTCTTGACTCATTTGCTTATTGCAAACAGCAAAAGGTTGGAAATTTTGCTAATAAACCTAATTTCAAATGTGGATTGAATAATTTTGATTGTAATGGTATTACAGCAGCATCGAAGTGAATAGAATCTTAACAAAACTGGGGGCTTGCTGAAGACCTCCCAATTTGGGCTTCATATGATACTTAAAAATGTAAAACATATACCGTACTAAACATCACAAAGTGTAAAAAAATAAAAAATAGAAATGGTTCAATAAATAATGATAAAAAAAGCTTTTTATATATAAAAAAATGAATAAACGTCAGCTTACCACGAAGAGGAAACAAGCCTTAAACAGTTTAATCATCAGAAAAAAGAAAAAGTTATGGGTCTCATAAAACAGTGACACAAACCATTTTTATTCTTTGTACAAATTTCACAACTTTTTACATTTTCTTTTTGTATAAATTTTGTAACTTTTTACTGCACAATAAAAAACAAACTCTGCAAGTTTGGTGTCGCTATAATCATACTGTTCCGAAGAGTTATGTTTTACCACAACAATGCCGAACAACACACTTTGGTATCGCACTTTTCTCACAATGAACTTAAAGGGAACCTGTCACGTAGTTTAACCCCCCTAACCTATCACAACCTGTCCCTGCAGCTTCCTACTACATTACTAACCATCCCTCTCTGACCTAAATGTGCATTATAAAAGTTCAAAAAAGCGATGTATAAACTTTTATGTGATCCGTCGTGTGGGCGTTCCTAGACGGTTGGCTGTCGGGTGGGCAGTGTCTCCGGGTCCCCCCACTTCGCTACTTCAATCATGTCTCGGTGATCATTCATTTAGGAGCGCGCCCTGATTTAAAATTCCCGCCTCCTTCGGTGATGACGCACTGCCGGCCCAGCGTCATTTCCGGTCCTGCGCAGTGTGGGGAGTGTATTGGAGTACACACAATACGCCCACCACACTGCGCAGGACCAGAAATGACGCGCCGTGGCGGGAAAGCATCATACCAGGAAGGAGGCGGGAATTTTAAATCAGGGCTCGCTCCTGAATGAATGATCACCGGGGCGTGATTGAAGCAGCGAGGTGGAGGGAGAGCGGACCCGAAGAGAATGCCCACCTGGCGGCCAACCATCTAGGAACGCCCACGCGACGGCCAACCATCTAGGAACGCCGACATGTCTGTGGACATGTACAGTTTATAAATCGCTTTTTTGAACTTTTATAATGCACATTTAGATCAGAGAGGGATGGTTAGTAATGAAGTAGGAAGCTGCAAGGTCAGGTAGTGATAGGTTAGGGGCAGGGATGGGCAAACGTCTCGCATGTCCCCGTGTTTGGGATTGAGGCCGCCCTGTTAAAGCAATAAAAGAGTTAATACAGCTGATATACTTACCGGGTCCGCGTTCTGTATTCCTGGTGTGTGACACGCGCTGCGTCACTTCCAGGCCGCCCCTTGTCTTTTGCCCAAATGTAATTGGCTGTTGGAGCTGGTCACATGACTAATCCCCCGGAAACCCGGAAGTGACGCTGCGCCGCCGCGCACCTGGACCGTACAGCGCGAACCCGGTTAGTATAATGAGGATGATTAACAACACTTTTATTGTTTTAACAGGGCGGCCCTGATTCCGAACACGGGGAAATATGACATGTTCGCCCATCCCTAGTTAGGGGAGCTAAACTATGTGACATGTTCGCTTTAAAGTGCATTACCCACAATGAAGGCCATAAAAAGAAAACCCAAAAAACAACAGCGAGAAAAAACACGGCTCTTTGAAGAAGATGAGTAAAAAAAACTAAAGTGCAAAAAGTAACATTTATTATAATCAATAAACTGCATAAGCGCTCCCTATCCGTGGTCTATCTCAGAGACAAATATAAGACCACCAATGTGGGACAGCTGCAATATTGGAAAGGGTAACATCACCATCCTAGATACAAGAGGTGAAATCGTACTTACTGTAACTGTATGGTATTGTGCAGTATTATCCTGATTCACAACTATGGAGTGCTGACCTGAGTGCACACACAAAAACCACACTACACACAATACAAACTGTGTAAAAAATACACAGGAGCATCTCAATGAATTAGAATATCGTCAAAAAGTTACTTTATTTCAGTACCATTCAACCATTAAAGGTGATTATAATCAAAATCTATTAAAAAAATAATATAAAAGTACATACTTATTACCAAGGTCCCTGTGCAGTGAAACCTCAGAAGGGGTTTGTGACCGAGTATATACAGGTGCATCTCAATGAATTACAATATCGTCAAAGAGTTACTTTATTTCAGTAATTCAATACATAAAGTGAAACACATACATTATATAGAGGCATTATACACAGAGGGATCTATTTCATGTGTTTATTTCTGTTAATGTTGATGATTATGGCTTACAGCCAATGAAAACCCAAAGGCCGTTATCTCAGTAGGTAGGATGAAGGGTCTGGAAGATAAAATATGACCTAAATACTGTAGGTATCAGAAGCTTCACCTTGTGTGGTTGTGAGAGTCACAACCATTGCAGTCCCCAGCATGGTGCATATAGAGTAGGAGGAGAAGGGTTGAACACCGCGCTGCCGTATTCAACGATACATCAAAGGGTGAACATAATATTGATTTATTAGTCAACGCATTTCAAGGCTTCTTGGCCCCTTCCTCAGAACAAATCAATTTCATATTGCCATAGTTCCGGGAGCCCTGAAACACGTTGACTAATAAATCAATATTATATTCACCCTTTGATGTCTCATGGAATACAGCAGCGTGGTTTTTAACCCTTCATCCTCCCTACTCTATATGCACCACACTGGGGACTGCAGCAGTCGTGATCTGCTTTTATAGTGCTTGTGACTCTCACAACCACACAAGGTGAAGCCTATGATAACTATTTAGGTCATATTTTATCTCTCAGACCCTTCATCCTCCCTACTTTAATTTTCTGAGATAATGACCTTTGGGTTTTCATTAATCATCAACATTAACATAAATAAACACATGAAATAGATCTCTTTGTGTGTAATGACTATATAATATATGTGTTTCCCTTTATGTATTGAATTACTGAAATAAAATAACTCTTTGATGATCTTCTAATTCATTGAGATGCCCCTGTATATACTCGGTCACAAACCCTTTCTGAGGTTTCACTGCACAGGCACCTTGGTAATAAATACCGTATGTAATTTTATATGATTTTTTTAAGAGATTTTGATTATAATCACCTTTAAGGATTGAAAAAAAAAATTGTTTACAGTGGTAAGGAGTTAAGATTTGGGGTTGTGTGTGGGTAAAGGACCAGCGGAGAGCACAATCAATGCCAAAGATACGTGGAGATCTTTGTAAACCTTTCTCATTTCCTTAATACAAAATCAGTTTGGTGATCAAAGAATGCATCTTCCCATAGAGAAAAGTATTAAAGGGAATCTGTCACCAGGTTTTTGCCACCTAATCTGAGAGCAGCATAATGTAGGGGCAGGGAGCCTGATTCCAGTGATGTGTCACTTACTAAGCTCCTCAGTGTAGATTTCATAAAGTCAGGCTTTTTTCATTTGAAGATTATCATTAAAGGACTACTTGGCCCGCTGCCAGATAGTCCAATATATAGTCCAGAACATTCATGAACCGCCAAATCTGCAGTAGAGAAAACAGTAATTTTATCAAAATGACAGGAAGGAGCTCAATAAGTGACACATCGCTGGAATCAGGGTCTCTATCTCTACATTATGTTGCTCTCAGATGGAATGGCAAAAACCTGGTGACAGGTTCCCTTTAAGGGAACCTGTCACCTTGATCTAGCCCTCTCTCCTATCACTACCTGTCTCTGCACCTTCCTAGCTGTTCCCTATACATCCCTCTCTGAGCTAAAGGGACCCTATAACAACTTTGAAAACTGAATTAGAACTTCCATATGGTCTTCATCTAGGAGACTGGAAAGGCGGGCTCCGGGCTCCATGATTCCCTCCTCGCTGGGCGTCATCCCTCCTGCTGCTTTCCTGCCTTGTTTTGGAATCTCCTGTCCTCTTTGCCTGTGTAACGTCATATCTGGCCCGATACATTATGGGCCTGATCACGTGATCAGCCTGGTGCTTTATGGGCCTGATCACGTGATCAGCCTGCTGCATTATGGGCCTCATCACGTGATCGGCCAGTGCATTATGGGCCTAATCACGTGATCAGCCTGGTGCTTTATGGGCCTGATCACGTGATCAGCCTGCTGCATTATGGGCCTCATCACGTGATCGGCCAGTGCATTATGGGCCTAATCATGTGATCAGCCTGGTGCTTTATGGGCCTGATCACGTGATCAGCCTGCTGCATTATGGGCCTCATCACGTGATCGGCCAGTGCATTATGGGCCTAATCACGTGATCAGCCTGGTGCTTTATGGGCCTGATCACGTGATCAGCCTGCTGCATTATGGGCCTCATCACGTGATCGGCCAGTGCATTATGGGCCTAATCACGTGATCGGCCCGTCTCCACGCATGCGCATGTTGAAGCCGGGCTGATCACGTGATTAGGCCCATAATGCACCGGGCCAGATATGACATTCCGGCCTGCGCATTACACTGGCTGAGAGGGCGGGAGATTCCAAAAAGGAGGCGGGAAAGCAGCAGGAGGGATATCACCCAGAGGGGTATGCTTGGACACCGCAAGGAGGGAATCATGAAGCCCAGAGTCCCGCCTTTCCAGTCTCCTAGATGGGGATCATATGTAACCGCAACATTAGACACAACTCATAGAGAGTAAGCAAGCTTTCCATGGAAGAAAGCAGTGACCTTGTTTTTCTTATTTTGGAAAACCTGTTTGCTCTGGAAATTCATGGGGTTGCCATTTGAATAACCAATTTTATCACATGATGATCCTTTAAACAACCTTTTGATCTATAAAATCTATCTATGAAAATCAAGCTATAAAAATCCAGCTTGTATATCTTGGAAATGAAGTGCAAAGCTATCCTTTTGTTTGTATGGTTTATTATTAAGGTATCCAAACCCCAAAACATTTTATTTTTCAAAAAAGTTCCAAAAATTGCTCTTCAACTTGTCAAAAAAAGCAACCTAGATTTTTTTCGAGCAGGTACATAGATGATTTGTTATCATATTACAGTGTCCTTCTTAATGATCCTTTTTCACATAGGAGCGAAAAAGTATTCCTGCAGGGACCAACACTCCGTGCCAAGAAGCTTTGCCAGGCTACTTGACATGGGCCAATAGACAGTTTGGGTCCCAGACAGACACACAAAGTTAATGGGAAAGTCTATTATACCCCACGAGGAAATCAGACTATAATATCAAACTGTTTAACGTTTCCTTTTTCCCAAATGATAGTATACTTCAAAAAGGGTAATTACTATTAGAAAGAGTTGATGAAATGTCAGAGAACAATTATCCACAAAGCGCGCTCTCTCCGATGGTATTTTGGTTTCGGGATATTTTGCAGGAGGAATCAGACACCCTGCAGTTGATGGGTAATACAATAACAGCTCTTGACAGGTTGTAGAATCGTTGACAATACCTTCTGGTGTAAGGGGGCCATAATGCACCCAGTCACATCATGTCACTGGCTGCACTGTCTTTAATACCTTGTGAAAGTAGAGGGCACCCTCGAAGCAGGTTGGTAGTACAAAGTCCTCTTTCACGTCTCATGGTGACAGCTGGAATTTTGATCAAGTCCTCGAGGCGAAGAAAATGTGAAAAATCACGGGTAATACCCAGAAAGGCCACTTCGAAGAATTTCTATTGACATAGTTTGGTGTGGGAACACATACACAACAACACACATTCGTATTTTACCTTTTAATAGTTTTCCAGTGTCATTTTTATTCCGATGTGTCAATATTGACACCGGTTTGGTGACTAAGTCAAGAAGTGCCAGACCGTAGCACAAAACTGATTCCTTTAATGGTTTTAATTGGTTATTTCACAGTTCATAATATAATATTTCATACATATTCACTTATATAGCGCTATTAATTCCATAGCTCTTTACATACAATATCATCCCTATCCTCATTGGGTCTCACAATCTAAATATCCTATCAGTATGTCTTTGGAGTGTGGGAGGAGAACGGAGAACTTGTAGGAAGAACCCACCAAACACAGGGAGAACATACAAAAGATGTTGTACTTGCTGGGAGTTGAACCCAGGACCCCAGTGCTGCAAGCTTAGATATGT
Organism: Allobates femoralis; assembly: GCA_033576535.1. Taxonomy (NCBI): domain Eukaryota; kingdom Metazoa; phylum Chordata; class Amphibia; order Anura; family Aromobatidae; genus Allobates; species Allobates femoralis. The sequence goes on from JARQOC010000009.1 coordinate 83,058,986, forward strand.
TCCTGTACCTGATTCTTTCTGTGATGTAAAACAGGTTTTTAAACAGACAATGAAAGGTTTTTCATTACTGAAAAAATCAGCTGTAATCTCTAGCTGTAATGTCTGTATCCTCTTATATTCTGTGATCCCCAGCTGTAATGTCTGTATACTCTTATATTCTGTGATCCCCGGCTGTAATGTCTGTATCCTCTTATATTCTGTGATCCCCGGCTGTAATGTCTGTATACTCTTATATTCTGTGATCCCGGCTGTAATGTCCGTATACTCTTATATTCTGTGATCCTTGGCTGTAATGTCTATATACTCTTATATTCTCTGATCCTCAGCTGTAATGTCTGTATAGTCTTATATTCTGTGATCCCCGGCTGTATATCTGTATACTCTTATATTCTGTGATCCCTGGCAGTAATGTCTTTATACTCTTATATTCTGTGATCCTCAGCTGTAATGTCTGTATAGTCTTATATTCTGTGATCCTCGGCTGTAATGTCTGTATACTCTTATATTCCGTGATTCCCGGCTGTAATATCTGTATACTCTTATATTCTGTGATCCCCAGCTGTAATGTCAGTATACTCTTATATTCTGTGATCCCGGCTGTAATGTCTGTATACTCTTATATTCTGTTATCCCATGCTGTAATGTCTATATACTCTTATATTCTGTGAGCCCCAGCTGTAATGTCTGTATGCTCTTATATTTTGTGATGCCAGCTGTAATGTCTGTATACTCTTATATTCTGTGATCCCATGCTGTAATGTCTGTATACTCTTATATTCTATGATCCCCGGCTGTAATGTCTGTATACTTTATATTCTGTGATCCCCGGCTGTAATGTCTGTATACTCTTATATTCTGTGATCCCCAGCTGTAATGTCAGTATACTCTTATATTCTGTGATCCCGGCTGTAATGTCTGTATACTCTTATATTCTGTTATCCCATGCTGTAATGTCTATATACTCTTATATTCTGTGAGCCCCAGCTGTAATGTCTGTATGCTCTTATATTTTGTGATGCCAGCTGTAATGTCTGTATACTCTTATATTCTGTGATCCCATGCTGTAATGTCTGTATACTCTTATATTCTATGATCCCCGGCTGTAATGTCTGTATACTTTATATTCTGTGATCCCCGGCTGTAATGTCTGTATACTCTTATATTCTGTGATCCCATGCTGTAATGTCTGTATACTCTTATATTCTGTGATCCCTAGCTGTAATGTCTGTAAACTCTTATATTCTGTGATCCCCGGCTGTAATGTCTGCCTCCTCTTACCTCCTCTCCTGTCCATGAGCTGTGGTATATCCGATGAACGGGCTCTGGTCTGACATGTGCATACCAACTCAAGTACAAAAGCAAAAGACCTTATGAAGATGATGGCAGAAGCTAGTAAGATTGTGTTATTATCCACAGTGAAACGAGTACTTTATCAACATGAGCTGAAAGGCCACCCTGCCAGAAAGAGGCCATTACTCCAAAAGAAACATAAAAAAAAGAAAAAAAAATCAATTTTCCAAATGCACATAGGAACAAATACCTACATTTTTGGAGACATGTCCTGTGGTGGTCTGACAAAACTAAAATTTAATTCTTTGGCCATAAAGACCATCTTTTCGTTTGGAGGAAAAAGGGAGAAGCTCGAAAGTCTAAGAACACCATCCCAACTGTGAAACATGAGGGTAGCAGCACCATGTTGGGGGTTGTTTTGCTGAAGGAGGATCTGGTGCACTTCATAAATTAGATGGCATCATGATCAAAGAAGATTTTGTGGCAATACTGAAGCAACAACTCAAAACATCCGCCAGGAAGTTAAAGCTTGGATGGAACTGGCTCTTCCAAATGGACAAGGGCCCGAAGCATACTGCCAAACTGGTTACAAAGTGTGTGGGGAAAGCTGAATAGGCTGCGAGCAAGGCGACGTACAAACATGGCTCAGTTACACCAGTTCTGTCAGGAGGAATGGGCCCAAATTCCTAAAATCCAAAACATTTGACCCAAGTAATACTGTTTGAGTGCGATGGTACCTAATAGTAATGAAATGTATGTAAACTTTGTGACTTTGCAGAAAGTAATAAAAATGCGTTAAAATGTTCTCTCATTATTCTGGCATTTGACAAATAATAATAATTATGGTAATTTTAGTTTACCTAAAACGGGAAAGATTTATTCTGATTTCATGTCAGTGAGAAAAACATGCAGATGTGTCTTTTTATATAGTGTATGGAAACTTATGGTTTCAACTGTACATAATTTTTTCGCTTTGTATTTTGTAGTCTGTTTTTACTCCCTCTGGGATCTCTTCCTTTAAGTACGGTAGGTTCATTGCTCTCTGCTCTGTCCTCTGGTTTCTTAGGAGGCATGTAAAGCAATTGACAGCTTGTTCACACATCCTACGGTAGGTCTGAGTTGCCATTGTTTAGTCTGGGGATAGGGCCATTCTAGCCTATTCAGGTACCACTAGGGACTGCAGGGTCTGACACTCTAGTCTGTACAGGAACCTGCTGGGTCAGTTGCAGTTTTCAGTGTTTTACCAATTTCTTTCATGTCAATTGATTACACAATCATAACACCTCTTTGATTGACACATGTTCATATACTGTTACATTACCATATTTTTGGACATTACTTGTCATCAAAAGTTAATTTTTTTCAGGCATACAAGTTACAACATTTTCTTTAAATCTTTTCCTTACCCACCAGGATTCACAGTAAGAAAAAGTTAGGGTTAAAGTTGAATGTCCATTATTGTCCAGGAGAAAAAATAGAACACTTTTCAGTACATTTGAGAAGTCCTCTTCTTTACAACCACAGCAAAACAACCACACAACATGGTGCTGCCACCCTTATGTTTCACAGTTGGGATGGGGTTCTTAGACTTCTAAGCTTCTCCCTATTTGACTCCACCTATATGTAATAGAGCTTCTATAAAAGCTTCTGTATCTAATCCTACTACATAACACACACAGGTAGAAGTACAATGCATCTGATTCCCATAGCGTAGTCATAAATTACACATGGTGCATTGGTCATGAATAACGCTGTCAGCTACAGTACAACGCGGGCTACTAAATATACCTGTCACTCAGTCAACCTTAAGACATATTGATATTTCCAACCAAATAGCATTACTAGAAATCCCAGTTCTGGAGACATATGATGATTATTCAGTCATACTCTAGCCCCCATGGTTGCTAATGCTAAAAACGTAGGAACTTCTATCATAAACTATTGGGTGTGACTGCCCCCAATAAAGAACTTCTAAGACAACTGGCCATGTGATCTAATTATCTTATTTTACATATACAGTAAAGACGGTGGCAGACCTTGCGACCAGGGGGCCCTGGTGCAGCAGCCAACGGCGAGGAGCAGGGGGGGGGGTTCGGGGAGACGGGGGGGGGTGGAGGGTCTATCGAACGACGGCGAGGACCGGGGGGGGGATGGGTGCGGGTGCTATGAATGACGGCGAGGACCGGGGGGGGGGGGGAGGTCTGGGTGATGCTAGCAGGCACTGGCTATATGTGCTGCTCCTACTTGCACTGCATCGAGTAAGCCGCGCTGTCCAGGGAGTCGGGGCAGCAGAGGAGAGGAGGGGCGGGCTTAGCCAGGTGAAGCAGGGAGCTTCCCATGGTTAACCCCCTCTCCTCTGGCACAGGGTCATGGGGGTTGGCAGGGGGCCCCCCTGCAGGCTTCAGCCTAGCCGGTCAGGGCCCTGGTGCAGCTGAACCAGCTGCACCACTGTAGGTCCGCCCCTGAGTAAAGGTCATTTAAATATGAAGCACATTTTTTATATATTTTTGGAATGTGGTTCCAAAAACAAATGCAGTGTTAACCAGAGGTTTAGTTCTTGCCCTACATTATGATTTGGTGTCCAATCATTCGTCCATATCTGGTAAAACCCATGGAGCCTACTGGCCAGCCAAGCATAAAGTTGAATCCACCACGCGCTCAAGCATTTCTCTAAAATTCAAAAACGCTTCCTTATTTCATTCCTTTTAAGAAACTTCATATCCAGACTGACATGTAATGGAAGGTAGGGATCAAAAACCTACGCATTTTCAGCTAAAAGTTGGCAATGATTGAGCATGGTGAGGATTAAACTGTATGTTCCAAAAACATAGTTGCTATTAACAGTGAGCAAATCTATAATATTCTAAAAACATGAGTCATATAGAAACCTTATGCACTGCATGAAATGACCAACCATATCCAGTATTATAAGTATAACCCATCACATTCAGCCAATAACATTTCTACTGCATCGGTTGTGCTCACAACGGTCCCGATACCTTGTACCTTCAAACCTTTTGCCATATTGTGGTCCATACTTGGAGAAATGATCTATTGGGGCTTCAAAACTATACTATAAGATGGAGCCTTATTTTATTTTTTTTAAACATATATATGGACAATGTAGATGTATATGGGGTTGCCATTCATGGCATATACAATGTTTGTAACCAATACCCACAGGCACTATAATGTTGGCCATTACTCATCATCAGCTTTGCAAGTCCACCATATTGATAAGACACCAACTTGACTATAATATTAAAGGTTCCAGATTCTACTGGAATAAAGCAACTCTGTCATTTCTGTAGTGGCTGCGGCCTGATACTACTGATCCACTCCCTATTAAAATGAATAGGGGTGAAGCTGTATTACCCGGCTATGACCACTATATTTTGACAATACTAATGTGTTCTGACAGCATTTGGTCACCACCAGTAACACTTGATCGGTGGGAGTGCCTGATGTTGCACCCTCCCCAATCAGACATTGATGGCATATCCAAGGGAGAGGTTATCAATAAAAAAAGTAATGTCCGACCTCTTTAAGGGAACCAACCACCGGGATATAGTACTATGCAGCAGGTGATTGACGTGTGCAGCATGACATCACTATTTGTTTTTTTTTTATTATTACTCCCCTGTGGGCTTGTATTTCTGCTGTAAGCCAAACCCTCTCCAAACTTCTTGGGATGGCTTACAGCAGAAAGTCAAGCCCATAGGGGAGTAATAAAAAACAATAGTGATGTCATGCTGCACACCTCAATCACCTGCTGCATAACACTAAATCCTGGTTCCCTTTCTAAGTCACAGGCACTTTCTAGGGCTCTTTGGTTCTTTTTTTTAAGGAATGCTGTATCATGAGTGTCTGTACAGAATGAAAAACGTGTGAATATTCTCATTTCCTTTCTTCCATATATCCCATTAGTGTATGTGAAAGGAAATAGGCCACTAGGTGCTTAGCAAATAGATTTCCTCACTAATAGTGTCTTCCAAACAAGTATATTCTTCTACTGTCTGCAAAACTGCCACAGGGGATAACAATGCCATACTCAAGAGAAAAGTATGTACCTGGGAGGGATTTAAGTCTCAGGTTGCATGACCTGCTAAATGAGGACGATAGAGTTACAGCAACTACGACCTCTATGATTAACCCAATATTAAATGTCATTGATTTCACAAAGATTCCCATTAGATTTTCCTACTTTGATTCTTCACTGTGGACTTTATTTGCTATTCTTTATTTTTTTTTTACTCTTCATGAATTTGGGATTTAATATGTTAAATAATAAAAAAATTTTTTTACTTATATTTGTGAGGTTTTATGACTCCTATGTTTGAAGGATTCCCTTAGGGCTGTGATGACCATCTATCTTTATGATTAATTTGGTTTGGTTCATGGTGACTTCTTAACTGAACCTAATATTATTGTCATCGATTTCCAAAAATTCTCATGGAAACTTAGCCTAGACAGGCCCACTAGGGTCTTCTTCAAGCTTAGATAGGTTCACCAGGATCTTCTCCAATCCTAGATAGGTACAAGAGGGACTTATCCAAGCGTAGATAGGTCCACCAAAGTCTTCTCCTCCAAGCCTAGTTAGGTCCACCATGGACTTCTCCAAGCCTAGCTAGGTCCACCAGCAACTTCTCTAACCCTTGATAGGTCCACCAGGGTCTTCTTCGCTATTATCTTGACAGTATCAAGTCATTGGGTTGCTGGTCTTCCTCTTTGGCATGTTTCTTGTATTCTTCCAACCAAGATGTTTATCTCCAGTGGTTGCTCTCTTCATTTGATGTGTCCAAAGTAGGCAAGTAGTAACTTAGCGATCCTTGCTTCGAGTGACATGTCTGGCTTTGATGTGACCTTTTGCATGCTTCAAACACTAAATGGCTCATCCTTTTCTACAAATTTGCTATTCTGTTAATGTAATGAGTTCACCAACATGTCTCTGTATCAGCAACATAATTTGAAGCTTGTCTGCCCAAATACAAAATCTCCCATGGAAACTCTTACTATTGTCCTGGTATTTCTGTCCCCAATCCTGGTGTATATGTCCCCCATCTGGGTATATATGTTCCCCATCCTGGTTCATGCCCCCAATCCTGGTATTTATGTCCCACATCCTGATATATATATGTCCCCTATCTGTGTATATATGTAACGATCCTGGTTCATGCCCCCCATCCTGGTATACATGTATATGTCCCCATCCTGGTATATGCCCCTACATCCTGATGGCTTACCATGGCTGTGTTGCAGTGGTGGAGCAGAGGTGCTGGAGGCAGGGTCCATGGAGGATATGGGCAATCGGGCAAGATTGCAAGACTGGAGCTGTGGCTGTGTTGCGGCGATGTCCGCAATGTGGTGGCCGACATTTTCTCATGTTCCTGCATGCATTGGCAAACTGCTCCTCACGCACTAGAGTCCAGGACTTCCTGAAAATAGCTATGGATCTCGATCTGCGCATGCGCCGCCTCCATGGTCATTTTTTGGAAATGTTGGACACTAGAGTGTGCCAATGCATGCAGGAACACAGGAAAATGGCGGCTACTACCAGACATCGCTGCGACACAGCCCCAGTTCTGATCCCACAGTCTTGACCCCATTATTGGTCCAAAGACCGGAACAGACAGAAGAGCAGGAGCAGATAGATAAATTCCTGCTTCTACTCCCTGTAATCCATTTCAGCATCTCTGCTTCAAAAAATGGATTACACTTAACAACAGGCAGTGGACATCAATTTTGACAAGAGGTTTACAGCAAGTGTCACTTTTGAGTGATTTGTCACTGAGTTGACTGAGAGTGACAGTGACCATTTCATTCTTATGGCTGTTTCCAAAAGTGCTATCCTCCAGAAAGGGAAAAAAATGCAATATTTGAGAAAAACTATGTCACCTTTTGAACCCCTGTCTCTTCTTGTGTGTGGTATGCACATAATAGTATTTTCAGCAAGTTTTACCACTGAGCCTAGTTACGTAGAGATCATATAGGAAGACATACTTTAGGTGTTACTGTAACATAACACTACAGCACCTCAAGGTAATGGTAACCCAACTCCACATGAGTACTACATGACAGCAAAGAGTTTTCATCCATTCAGGTGCACAACGTAGGGGTTAGGAGCAGATTTGTACCCAACACCTTCAATTTACATTTCTGTTGCAGAAAAGAAGCCTCGCCTGAGCAAAAACAGAGCTCCCCGACAAGGAATAAATCACGAGAATGAGTTTGGGAATATGTCATAAACCGCACAAGGTGATGAAATAGCAAAAAAAAACCTTCTGGATAAAGTCAAACAACAGAAGAAGGTCGTTGTGTAAGAGGGGCTGTGCGATGCCAGATCACTGATCTGAAATGAGAAAGCAAAACTTACACTTTTTACAGACTTCTTTTACTTTTTTATATGTTTTTTGTAACTAGATAAATCTGTGGCTGATGTAAAAAAAAATCTATCACTGATAACATATTAACAGAACTTCATTTTATTATTCCTGCTGGATACTTTTATTATTACTATTTAATGACCTTCAGCTTGATCTCCGGCCATGGAGACTTGATGGATTAACTCTCTGTAGAAAGATCGATCTTGTAGAAGCCTAGATAAGTCCTTCAGCATCTCTCCAAGCCTAGATAGGTCCTTCAGAGTCTTCTCCAAACTTAGATAGGTCCACCAGGGTCTTCTCCAAGCCTTGATAGGTCTACCATGGTCTTCTCAAGTCTAGATAGGTCCTACTAGGGTCTTCCCAAGCCTAGATAGGTCTGCCAGGTCTTCTTCAAGTCTAATTATTTCACTAGGTCTGCTCCAAGCCTAGATAGGTCGCTAGGTCTTCCCAAGCTAATTAGTTCTACCAGGGTCTTCGCTAAGCTAGATAGGTCCATCACAGTCTTCTCCAAGTCTAGATATGTCCACTAGGTCTTCTCCAAGCCTAGAAAAGGTCCGCTAGGGTCTTCTCCAAGTCTACCTTTTTCTACCAGGGTCTTCGCCAAGCTAGATAGGTCCATCACAGTCTTCTCCAAGCCTAGATAAGTCCACCAGGGTCTTCTCAAGCCTAGATAGGTCTATCCAGGGTTTCTTCCAAGCTAGATAGGTCACCATTTTCTTTTCAGCCGTTTCATTTTTTTTTTTTTTCTTTCCAACCATTATGTCCTTCTCTAGATTTCTCTTGATGAATGTCCAAGTAGACAAGTCGTGACTTGTATCTTTGCTCAGTACAGTCTGGCTTGAGGGTCTTCTCCAAGTCTACCTTTTTCTACCAGGGTCTTCGCCAAGCTTAGATAGGTCCATCACAGTCTTCTCCAAGCCTAGATAAGTCCACCAGGGTCTTCTTTAAGCCTAGATAGGTCTATCAGGTTCTTATCCAAGTCTAGATAGGTCCACCATTTTCTTTTTCGCCGTTTTCTTTATTGTATCAAGCTAGCAGGTTGTTATTTTTCCTCTTCACCTTGTTTCTGCTATATTTCCAACCATTATGTTCTTCTCTAGTAATTTTTCTCTTTGTATGATGTGTCCGAAGTAGACAAGTCGTGACTTGGTGATCTTTGCTTCAGTGACATGTCTGGCTTGATTTGTTTGTTGCCATTCTTGCCATCCATGGTATTGAGAACATCCTTCTGTATCTTTCAGATATTAGATTATATTGATTAAGTTTTGTAACACCTGTATGCCTGTTTATTTTACAGACAGGAGAGTAGGAGCAGATACTAATAACAGCCCACTCTCCTTGTAAACTGTCTCAGCATATCTGCAGCTAGAGATGGATTAGACTTAACAAGGGCATCAGGGGGTGCATGATCCCTTTCCGGCCAACTCAGAGGGGCAGCGGCACAACCCCCTCTTCAACATAGTTGCAGGCGGCGGGCTGAAAGCTGACAGCACCCTCCCATCTCACATCTCTGGCGGGGCGCAATGATCTTTGCCGGCGCTGAAACTAGCTACACGCATGCTTAACAACAGGCATAGACTAATAAATCAATTAAATTTTGTTACACGCTAAAGTTTTTATCACCATATCAGCATATAAGTTATTTTCTGTACAGATCACAGTCAGCTCACGGTAACTGCTTTGGGGTGTGAAGATGCAGCCATAGTGGAGGAGGCTGACGACCTCTATTGATCTCGATCCTCCATGGATACAGCACACGATAAGCATAGCTTCGAAGCTGGGTGAGTACTTTCATTCCAGTAGTAATATGACCTTTTTACTGTAGGGTCAACATAATAATTGGTGAATTCCCATTGATTTGACTACAGGAGGTCACATTTGATGATATCTCAATGCTCCAATCACAAACCGTTCTTCCGCCTTCACAAAGTAACAAGGAACAGAATCCAGATAATTCGAAGGAAGTAAAGTTACCTCTGAAAAGAATTGATTATCCCACTGGAGCACAAATGAGACATTTCTGGGAAAGGTCAAGGGATGTTACACTTGACCTTACTGGGAAAGGCCATATATCACAGTGTCAAGGTTGGGTACAAGGATAACTGCGAGGAAGTATCAAAGGTCACATTTTAAGAAAACATTTGGAAAACTGAGAAACTATTCCCAAATGAGCATTTGAGGTTTTTCACTTGCCGACAAGTCAAAGTATCTCCCACTTACATCTGTTTAATGTGAACATAAAACCCAAGAAGAACATAATGGATGCATCTCACTACAAAAACCAATGAGAAGGTGTCATCAGACACGATCACCCCTCGTAGACTGTGAGCCCTTGTGGACAGGGTCCCCTCCCCTCCTGTACCTATTTGTCCTGATTGTCTAGAGTTATTGTAATTGTGCTTGTCTCCCTTATCCTCATGTAAAGCGCCATGGAACCTAATGGCGCCATATAAATAAATAATAATAATAATAATCAGAAATAACCTATTGCTTAAACCAGGTACTTGTGTTAAATGTTTTTTCATGGGGGTAATTTTTTTTTGCATATACCTTTACTCTAATATATATATATATATATATGTATATATCTACGGTATATCTAGATAGATAGATAGATAGATAGATAGATAGATAGATAGATAGATAGATAGATAGATAAAACGAGAATTCTTGTAATTTTCACATTGACACATGACCACTGAGGCTTTGTTTGACTCTATCGTTCTGTTGCTCCAGGATATATACATGTACATTAGCAGCAATGAACAGATGATTATTATTATTATTTATTATAGTACCATTGGATCCCATGGCACTTTACATGATAGGAGGGTAGACGAGGACAAGTTCAATATATTCATGTAGTCCGGACAAACAGGAACAGGAGGGGATAGGACCCTGTCCTCGAGGGCTCACAGTCTATAGGGGACCGGAAAGGATACAATAGGCGGGGGGTAGTGCCAAATCATGAGACAGTGCGGTGGACTGGGTTTCATTGCAGGTTGTAGGCCTGTGTGGAAGAGGTGGGTCTTCAGGTGTCTTTTGAAAGATCCCGGGGTAGGCAAGTGCCTGATATGTTGGGGAAGGGAGTTCCAGAGGATAGCGGATGCACGGGGAAAATCCTGTATATGGTTGTGAGAGGAGGAAATGAGAGGGGAGTAAAGAAGGAGTTCTTGAGAGGAGCGCAAGTTGCGTGAGGGTAGGTAACGGGAGACCATCTCAGAGATGTATGGAGGGGACAGGTTATGGATGGCTTTGTACGCCAAGGTTAGGATTTTGAAGCGGGATCTCTGAGAGGTGGGGAGCCAATGAAGGGCTTGACAGTGGGGAGAGACTGAGGAGTAGCGGGAGGACAGGTGAATGAGTTGGGCTTCGGAGTTTAGCATAGATTGGAGCGGTGCAAGGGAGGTAGCAGGGAGGCCGGTTAGCAGAAGGTTGCAGTAGTCAAGGCGGGAAATGATGAGAGCATGGACAAGTGTTTTAGCTGCGTCAAGTTCAAGGAAAGAGCGGATCCAGAAAATGTTTTTGACCTGGAGGCGACAGGAGGTGGCGAGGGCTTGGACGTGAGGTTTGAAAAAGAGGGAGGAGTTGAGGATTACCCGAGACATTTGGAGTGGGGGACTGGGGAGAGTGAGCAGTCAATGACTTTGGTGGATATGTCTTGTAGCGGGGGAGAGCGATTTTGGGGGAAGACGATAAGTTTGGTTTCGTCTATGTTTAGTTTCAGGAAGCGAGCAGAGACGAAGGAGGAGATTGCGGACAGGCAATACGGAATTTGGGATAGAAGGGAGGTCCAGATAGATAGATCTGGGTGTCGTCGGTGTAGAGATGGTACTAGAGGCCGTGGGATTCGATGGCTGTCCGAGGCCGAGGGTGTAAATGGAGAAAAGTAGGGGTCCCAGAACCAAGCCTTGGGGAACACCGACAGATGGAGGTAGGGCGAAGAGGAGGTATGGGAGTGGGTGATGGTGAAGGTACGGTCAGTTAGATAATGAACTTATCTTGTATACTGAAGCATCTAATGAGCGTGTGCAAAGGTGATTTGGAAACAAGGAGAAAGTATGACATCGTCTAATGTGATTGGTGAATACAGTTCTAACATTTCTTTGTAGAGTTGTCACCTGTTGTTGTAATCTTGCCTCTGATGATAAGGAGCCTGCTGCAAACTGTTCCTGAAATTGTAGGAAATTAGAGCTAAACATTCCCTAGTGGCAGTTATGAAAATTGCAAGATTACAATTTTTTTTAAATAAAAATTGTGATATGGAAAAAAAAAAAAAAAAAAAAAATCAATTTTTTAACCCTTTAATGTCTATTGTTGCGTATTCGCATCATACCAGCTCAATTCATTTGTATGCATATGTAGATTTTAATTCAGGCAATAAGGGGTTAAAGAAAACACACTGAGATCCGATTTAAAAAATAGGTCAGTTTCTGATTGCATTCCCTTTAAAATGATTAAAGATGGACACTTTAATGCTCATTCCATACGACTTACTACTACTACCAATAAAGATGATGGTTGAACTCTCTATCTTCTAGAACAGAGGTGGGGAACCTCAGGCCCCAGGGCCGAATGCGGCCCTCGATGACTTTTTTGCGGCCCTCTGGCAGATTCCTGGGGACCGCAGTGCTCGGGCTGGCAGACGCGTTTTGCAACTGTCTGCCCTTTAAGTCCATGTCTCCAGTGATCTCTATGCCCCAGCCTCCGCCTCCCCTGTGAGGTACATGCTCCCAGCCTCTCCTATGATGTCTAGGGCTCTAGTAAACCTGGAAAAGCAGTTGCGAAGCAACAAGACCAATATCACCCACGCCAAAGAGAAGCAGCCCCAGCCACCACAGTAGGGGTGAGTTGATTGTTTAACCAAATATAGCGGGTAATTTTCAAGTTGATAATTTTGTACGGCACCGGAAGGATGGTCGAAATTTCCAAATGGCCCTCGGCAGAAAAATGGTTCCCCTCCCCTGTTCTAGAAGATCAAGACCTTTGTTTAAGTGTTAAAAAGGTTTAACTCTGGTAGGAGAAAATATCATGTGGGACCCATTGGTTAGGGGTCTCTGCCATTCCCACCAATAATGAACACTTGTCTACATTATGTTTCAGATGGGTAGTGTATGGAAGTATTATATATACACGTTTTCGTAGATTTTGTCTGTGCCACTATCTACAATCTTTCGTAAAAGAACCTTGTAGACCTTGGCTTGGCTTTGACGCCTTAGAATGTTCTTGTATCTGGTTGTATACCTTTCGATACTGAAAGACATTATTTTCAAGGTGAAATACATATGTTGACATATGAACAAACAAAATTTGATGCAGGTTCTCATTTTACAAAATTGGGGAATTACCAGGCAGTGTTACGTCAGCGTGGATTTCCTCACCGGGAAGATAAATGGAAATGTAGAAAATGTTTTCCCCCCTGATCTTGTGGAATGTGTTTTAATCAAATAGCCAGGAAGTTCTCTGTCCACCGTGTAAGATTAAACTGCCAGAAGGTGTTTAGATCAATCAGACCTCCCTACTGGAGGACGTCAAGACCTCATCAGATGGACCACATAGAAAGGTTACTCACGTAGGCATCGTACGCAAGACTTTCACTCAAACTGTAGGGTGGCTGTGGATGCGGTGGTACCTTTTTCTCTGCTTATTTACCACACTGATAATATAGGACTTGTTGGGATAATTAATTGGTTTATAGTTTTTAAAACAAATATTTTTGGAATTTAGGCAACCATAGTAGCAGATTGAAGACGTTCAGATGTAACCTTGAGTTTATTCTCTGTAGTCACTGTAGTTTTGGTTTACATGACTTCAATACACAGAGAGTAGATAATCAATAAATAGGTTGTCCACTATGGTCAATCCATTTTTTGTTAAGGTTAATGAGCAGCTGATCGAAAATTGCCCAGTTGATGTGACTCCCAGAGATTAGCTGTTATCTGTCAGTGGATAAATTGTTTAATACCTCCCCCAATACTTTGATATTATGTTCTTAATAAGAACTTTAAAGGGGTGGTCCACTAGTTGGACAACCCTTCTCATTCACCAAGTTTGTCCCCATTTAGATAAAAAAGCTAATACTCACCTTTGATGCAGCGCCTTTTCCCGCGGTGTCAGCACTCGCTCTCCCAGAGCTCAAATGAGGTTGTTACGTCACGTGAGCCATGCATCCAATCAACGTAGGCTTCTCTGTCCTCATCAGACAAATTGAACATCAAGAAGAAGTCAAATGCGGCTGCCACTCACTTCCTATAGTGTAGATACTGAGCCCTTCAGCTGGGCTCTAGAATATGGGGAGATAATTTCTCCATATGAGACTGACTCACTTCCTATAGATGTCTTATTTGTCCAAAGGAGGGGAGAGTGAAGCTGAGGCTAATTGAAAAGAGTATCAGAAGAGTTGTCCAGAGCCAATAACCCCTGTGGAGATCTACAGAAAGTCCTGGGAATCAGCAGGTACAATTGTTTAACAAAAAAACAATAAGTAATGTAAGGTGGTCGACAGGGTATGGGGTATGGGTACTATGGGTTTGGGGCTGATGGAGGATTTGGTGGGGGATCACGGCTGGTCGATCCCCGGTCCCGTGCCCTGGACCCTCAATGGCGGGGAAGGTGGGGGATAAAGGGATATTTACAATTGAACGTGACGCCACCTGTAGTTTCTGGTAATTTGGTACAGGCGCTGCCAGCCGGCCGCTGAGGTGATGGTGGGTGCAACAGAGTGTGGAACAGCTCCCCACAGGTGGAGCTTTACCTCAGGGCAGCGGGGTTGGATGAGGGGAGTAGTGTAAGTCTTTGTTGATACAGTTGTGAATGGCAGCGGATAGACAGGCACACAGACCACAGGGATTGTTGTTTCGGTACCTTTTACTGATGATAACGTAACAGGTACAGTCCAGAGTAGTAACCAGATCCCAATGCAACTTGGGACTTCCACCTTAGATAGTTATGAGGCCTCCTCTGTGTCTGTGCTCTGCGGTATGGGATGAGTTCTGCCTGAGCCTGAACCACCGCTTCTTCTCCCTCTTTGGGCTTTGTGCTAAACTGGCAATGAGGTCCTTCTGCGGGATCCCTGTTTCTCCTATGGCCCCTGGTCCTATACTTGGTCAGTTTAGTGTCTCTTACTTGCTCTCCTCAGGGCTGAACTCCTCCTGAGTCTGCTGGCTTTGCGTGCATGTTGGGTCCAGGTGGTGTACTAAAGGGCTGTATTCTCTAATTTCCTTTTCTTAGTTCCCCGCTTTTCCACTTCCTCCAACCCTTTCCCTAGGGTGTGCACAGGGTCAGTGGTCCCTGGTCCTGGATCTCTCCCCAGCGACAATTCCTCTGTCTCCTCTCTCTTCCTTCTCCTCACTGAACTGAAACTACAGGGACTAACTAACTCCTCCCCTCAGGCCTGGGTGTTCTTAAAGGGGAACTGGCTTAATGCAGCCAGTAGAGCTCCCCCTTCAGGTCTGGGGTGGAAGGTGATGTGTGCTGTGTTAACCAAGGTGTAAGTCTTCCTTGCACCGGTGGATCCTGTGGCAGTTCCCCGCAGGGGTGCCACAAATGCACTCCTCTTCCACGGCCTGTATGCACGCTCCTGTATGCACACTCACCATACAGACTTCATTGCTGAACAAAAAGCATGTTCAATAGCGTTTAAAGTTTACTCAACACATTTAGACAATTCTTTGAAATTCTAGGACAACGAGACCAAACTTGAAACTCTTTGGATGCCATAATGCACACCATGTTTGGAGGCCAAAAGGCAAATCACCCAAAAAATACCATAACAAGAGTGAAGTTTGGAGTTGGGAACATCATGGTGTGGGGCTGTTTTTCAGCATATAGCACTGGCACACATCATATAATTGAAGGAAGGATGAATGGACAAATGTACTGAAACATTTTTGATTAAAATCTGCTGCCATCCACAAGGATGATGAAGATGAAATGAGGGCGGAAATGTCACAGAACATTGATCCAAAACACACAGCCGAGGAAACTCTCAATTGGTTTCTGAGAAAGAAAATAAAGCTGCTACAATGGTCGAGCCGATTACCGGAGCTGAATCCAATAGAAAATGTCTGGTAGGAAGTAAAGCTCAGAGTTCATAGAAGGAGCACTGGCCAGTGGGACTAATTTAGCCTGTAACTTTCTGTTGTTTCAGGAAATGCACGTGTACATTAGCAACAATGAAAGAAAACCCTACCGTATATTTTGTATTGCAGTGTCTAGTGAGCGTGAGAAAAGTCATTGTGAAGAAGAGGGAAGGGAGCAGGGTCACCTGTAACGTTGCCTACTGTGATTGTTGGATTCTGTGTTATCAGCTGTGTATAGAGTTGTTACCTGTCATTGTAATTCTGTCTCTGATGATAATGAAACTGCTGCAATTTCTTCCTGAAAAGACAGGAAGTATGAGTCTGCAAATATACTAATCGAGATATTAAAAAAAAATTGGCAAATATTTTTAAAAATACATGTAACACAAAAACCTGATTTATATGAGGGTCTCAACTTTCCTTTTAACTAATTCAGCAGCCAGTAAAATACTGGGAAACAACGAACATGTAAAAGCCAAACGATGGAATACTTTTAATAAAACTCAATAGCAAAAATACTTTTTAGGTCAGAAGCACTGAGCAAGATGCATGTGAGATACTTGCACGAGTCTCGTATGCCTCACCCTGCACGACGGCTGCTCTCCGGAATGGAGTGTGCAGTTGCTTGTGTTCCTATGCAGCTGACACTCTCCTCTCCAAAGAGACGGCGACCGTGCGAGGTAAGGCCAGGTAAGGCCAGGTGTTTCGCTCAGTGTGTCCCCGGCCTTAGCCCAATATACTTGCATTTAAAGGGGTTGTCCACTGCTAAGACAACCCCTTCTGATTCCGCGTGTTTCCCCAGGATAATACAAAAGAGCCTGTACTAACCTCCCATGCTGCAGCCATTGCAGCAGTGTTGGTACTCACGTTCCCAGGGATCACGCGAGTCCCACATCCAATAACTGCCAGCTTCTATCTCCCGCCTTCGGACAAAGAAGCAATCAACAGGAAGTGAGCAGCAGCTGCAACGTCTCTTCCTGTTAATTAACTCATTTTCCAAAGGTGGGGAGAAAGAAGCCGGCAGTGATTGGACGTTGGACTCACGTGATCCCTGGGAACGCGAGTACCAACACCGCTGCAATGGCTGGGGCGCATTCATTATTGCATTTGTGCCTTTTTGTCTAGCGGTGGTGTCGTTCTCCAGTTCATCACTTGCACCTAATTCTTCTTTTAATTGACGTCTTTGTGGGCAGAGTTTAATTAGTTTACTTCAGTCCCCTCCCCTGGAAGAATTGTATGTACGCCAATAATTTTGGTGCAAATATGGCACCGTATTTGCAAAATGTGAGATTTTTTGAGCTAAGACTGGCTTCACACCATGGCAAGGTCCGGTCCGGGGCTGTCCGGTGTAAACCAGACAGCCCCGGACCGGTTTTTGGCCCCATAGTAGCCTATGGGGCCGGATGGAGCCGGATGGCAGCTCTCTGCCATCCGGTTTCATCTCTGTGGTAGAATCCGGGATAATTCGGATTATTCTCTCCGTCACAAAAATGTTGCTTGCAACAATTTTGTGTCCGGGGAGAAAAATCTCCCCAATTTGCCAGATCCCGAATTCGTCTGGATTCTCCCGAATCCTCCCAGATCCGGGGCAATCCGGCTCTCCCTAACATGGGAGCCTATGGGGCCGGATTGCCCTGGTGCGGGAGGATCCGGGAACCGGACATTGGCGGCTGCATGCCGCTGTTCTTTCAGGACCGCGGCTAGCTCCCTGCGAGCCGCGGTCCTGAATCATTAGCAGCTGCAGCTGCGTCAGGCTGCACACAGGACTGGAGGGTAAATTTGGCCCTCTGGTTCTGTGTGCTGATCCGGTCTGGGGCTGTCAGGGTCATCCCGGACAGCCCCGGGCCGGATCACACCGTGGTGTGAAGCCAGCCTAAGGAGTCACAAAACAGGTTGAAGACAAACATAAAGACTGTATTTTTAATTTTTTATTTTATGCAACATTTCCAAAGACTGTGCCATTTTGAACAATTTAGTGCAAAAAATGGCAACAACCACCAAAAGACAAAAGAGAAAAGTGAATTAAAGGTGTTGTTAAAATTCAATTCATGTTAATCCCCTGACTGCACGTTAAACTAAAGAAACAAACCAAGCTGTACTCACCTTCACTGGGTCTATGGGGGAATCTCATCCCTCCACCCGGTGCTTTGCTTTGGCTGCGGTACTGGTATCACGTTGATAGTATGGCAGCCAATCAGTGAGCTCAGTGGCAATGAGTGGGGCATTCATTCTACACTGGTAGAGCTGATGAGCTCACTGATTGACTAATGTCTCATCTACAGTGTGGCAGAGCAGAGAGCAGTGACAAGATTTGCTAACGGACCAAGAAAAGGTGAATATTGTCCGGCTTGCTTCTTTATGTTAAGGCCCTGTCACACATAAAGAGATCGCTAACGAGATCGCTATTGGGATCACTGTTGCGTCTCGAAATCCGTGATTCAACAGTGATGTCGTTCTGTGTGACACGCACCAACGATCTGGCCCCTGCTGTGAGATCGTTGATCGTTACACACTGCTTTGGGTCATTCCTGCGTCGTTGTGCTCCCGTTGGGAACGCTACATCGTTGTGTTTGACAAAGATAATGAGCAACGATCTCAATGCAATGCTATGGAGAGAAAATTCACAATGACCTCAGTATAATTCTGGATCGCTGTTGCGTCGTTTTTCACATCTCTGGTAAGATGCCTGTTTGACATCTTACCAGCGATGTGTAAACGACGCACCAGCGATCTCTGCACATTGTTATTGGGATCGGGATCGCTGATGCATCGTTTTGTGAGACTGGGCCTTTAGTCTGCAGCCGGGGATTAACATTTATTGAAAGAGAACACCTTCCTAAAAAAATGCAAATGGTGAATTGTGGTCTTAATCCCTTATTCATTAAAGTAGTTGTCCACTACTAGGACAACCCGTTCTGATTTGACTTGTCTTCCCCAGATAAAATAAAAAAGCCTATACTCACCACCCACTCTTGTGCCGTTCCAGCGGTGTCGGTTATCGCGTTGCTGGGGCTGACATTACATTGTGACATCCTGTGAGTCCTGTGTCCAATTAGCACTGGATTCTCCCCCTACCTTTGGACCAATGAGTTAATCAACAGGAAGTAAGCGCTGCATCTGCCTCTCACTTCCTGTTGGTTAACTCATTGGTCCGAAGGTAGGGAGAGAATCCGGTGGTAATTGGAAACGGGATTCTCGTGATGTCGCCATGTAATGTGAGCCTCAGCAACGCGATCAGCCAACACCACGGTAATGGTGCCAGCACCGTAGGTAAGTATAGGCTTTTCAATTGTACCTGGAGGAGACATGTCGAATCAGAAGGGGTTGTCTTTCAAGGCTGGTGTCTTGTATACCGGTCGTCAACAGCACACTAGAATAGTATGCGACAAGTCCTTCAAAGATCTGTGCATCTACATAAATTTGGCACATCTGTCTGCTGTTGGGTGCCACGGCAAGGACTGGCATACATGACTGTCGAAATTAACTTAATTTTTACAATACAAAATATGATAAATGTGTTGGCTGCTCCACACTATGCCTCCTCCCAGCCCAGCTGTGCCCCACACTTCAAAAGGTTGGCAGGGCTGACTAGGGCAGATGAAAAAAT
Source organism: Allobates femoralis (assembly GCA_033576535.1). Taxonomy (NCBI): domain Eukaryota; kingdom Metazoa; phylum Chordata; class Amphibia; order Anura; family Aromobatidae; genus Allobates; species Allobates femoralis. The sequence goes on from JARQOC010000009.1 coordinate 83,078,347, forward strand.
GCCAAAAGTCACAGGTTTCCCATAAATGTTGCTACTTTTCAAGCAGATTTACACTAGAATACTTGGATAAACTGGTGAATCTACCTCTCTGAGGTTTTTATTGGAGGTCTGCTGACCTCCTGGAATTAAAAATTTAGATACACTGCCTCACATTTTCATATTACACTATATATAATGCGCAAGCGATAAATATTCCAGTGCTATGGATGTAATAATGTGCAGAATGCAGGTGTTTGACATGAAGTAAGTCAATGATACAACATGTCGACATTATTTTTCAGTCTCCCTATAATAACTAGATTCTACAATGAGCACCTGCCAAGCTACAGCCAGATGTGACCATGTTGGATTGGCATGCGTGATCACTTTTTCATTGTTATCACTTTCAATTCTGTTATTGCCCTTTATTATAAAAACCTAATAAGAATATTATAATTAACCTATTTATTTAAAGAGGCCATGTCATTTGCTCAAAAAATAATACCTTGTAAAAATCCACGAGTTTCCCTGATTCTGCAGTTTTTTTCTACGTTGCTGTGTATTGCTCCATAGCAGAGATATTCACATTTTTTTTTTCAGTAAATATATTTATTGAGATTTTCAACAGTAAAAACAATAGAAAGAACCAGTACAATGTCCAGGGCTTAATACAGAGATACATTACTTCCCGAAGAGCGCAGCACAGGAGTAGTCCAATAAGGACACTAGCACCTAAGGGGTACATGTTTCCCATCTTAGGAATCACCTCTGGACAAGGACATTATATAAAGAATATAGAACCTATGAAAAGGCAATTGTGGAAATAAAAAAAGAGGAGAGAAAGAGAAAAAGAGAAAAAAGGGGTAGGGGAGAAGGGGAGTAAGGAAGGAGAGGGGGGGGGGGAAGGGAGACCCAGCAATTGACGAGTTGACAATTACGAATATGTACGCAGCCAAGTAAGGAACCCTGTGCTCTCCTTGAAGGACTGCCAGAGGAACCAGGTGCGTCCCTGTTCATATGCGGCATCACCATCACCCGCCACCAGTGACTCCAGACGATGTAATCTATCCATTTCAGCTATCCATTCCACCGTGGAGGGGACCTCAGTGGACCTCCAATGACGGGGAATAACTGCTCTGGCAGCTATTAGGCAGAATCTCAGAATCCCCTTTTTGACGGAAACTATCGAACTGGGTATCAGGGACAGTAGGGCCATTTGGGGAGATGGTTCATGACGGACCCCAGTCATCAAATGAAAGGCATCGAAAACTGAGTTCCAGAAGGGTTGCAGGGGACCACAGGACCACCAAATATGAAGCATAGAGCCCGTGGCAGAGCCACATCTCCAGCAGGCGTCCGAGATCTCGGGGTTAATCCTGTGGAGAAGGGTGGGACACCTGTACCAGTGTGTCAGTAATTTATAATTCCTCTCCTGCGCCTGACTGGACATTGTCATCTTATGTGCTAGAGTAAAGATTTTCAAACTATCCGCCTCAGAAAAGGTGATCCCCAGGTCCCTCTCCCAAGCCTCCATAAATCCAAGTGTGGTAGGGGAAGTGAATTCAAGACCAGGCCATAGAGCACCGAAACCACGTGAGAGGGACCCTCGGTAGGGAGCATCAGGGACTCAAATGGCGTCAGTGCCCCCATCAGCTCACTGGAGAGAAAGCTTCGCAATTGCAGAAACTCTAGCCAGGACAGCGGTGTCGTAAGACCAGGGCCCCGTAACCCCCGCACGCTGGAGAGCCCCACAAGCTTATCCCTCACCTGACCCAGTCCCACCCCATCAAGTCGTGACCAACACAGATACGTAGACCTATTCATTGCTGGGGGAAAGGCCGGATTGTCAAAAAGGGGACTCAGTCTGCTCAGTCGAGAGGTCAGGCGTAATTTCACATAGGATCTATCCCAAAACTTCAAAACAATCTGTGTGAGTGGAGCAAAACTCGACACAGGTGGGCGTCCGGTCCCCCCCAGCCAAGGAAGCCAGTATAAAGAAGAGGGCGATAAAAGTTTCTCCAAGTGCACCCACTGTTTATGAGCATCACTGAACCTCCAGTCGACAATCCTAGAGAGCAAGACTGCCTGATAATAACGTTTAAAATCAGGAAGGCCTACCCCCCTTTAGTCTTGGGTCTCACTAGTACTGAGAACCGAGTCCGTGGTTTCCTAGTACCCCAAATAAAGCTATTGATAGCCGATTGCAGGCGCCTGAAAAAGCAATCAGGAACCTGCACTGGAGCTGTCTGAAAGAGATAGAGGAATCGGGGTAAAATATCCATTTTGATCACTCCCACCCGACCGAACCAAGATAGCTGAGGTCTGCTATACCGTTTAAGGTCTGAGATAGTTTTCTGCAGGAGCGGGACATAGTTCAGAGCATATGTTGCGCTAATGTCAGCGGGTATTAAGACTCCTAAATATTTTAAGGCATCGGTCTGCCACTTAAAAGAGAAGGACGCCTGGAGCCGAGAGACTAGATCATCAGGCAGGGAGATATTGAGCGCCTCCGTCTTGGAGTAGTTGACTCTAAAATTTGAGACCTCCCCGAACCTACGGAACTCCCTGAGGAGTACAGGGAAAGCCACAGTCGGGTTGGCAATGTATAGCAATAAATCATCTGCATACAGGGATATCTTAAACTCATGTTGGCCAATCCGTAGACCCTCAATATCAGGTGTCTTCCGTAATGCCACTGCCAGATGCTCCATCGCAAGGATATAAAGTAAGGGGGAGAGGGGGCAACCCTGACGGGTCCCGTTTCTTATGTCGATGGGCGGGGAAAGGGTGCCATTCACTCTAAGATGGGCCGTAGGCTTATGATACAGAGCAAAAATCCTCTCTAACATGGTAGGTCCCACTCCCAGTTGCTTCAGGGAGGCACGTAGAAAGGTCCAGCCTAGGCGATCAAACGCCTTCTCAGCGTCAATAGATAATAAGCATGCTGGTACCTTCCCCGTGCGCATGTACGAAGTTAGAAGCAATGTCTTCACCGTGTTATCCTTGGCCTCCCTGTGTGGCACAAAGCCCACCTGATCACTATGGATGGACCCAGGGAGAATAGGGTTCATTCTACCAGCTAACACTTTCGCGAACACCTTCACATCCACATTAATGAGGGATATGGGCCTATAGCTTGCACATAATAGGGGATCTTTTCCCGGTTTAGGAATCACGGTGATTGTGGCCATCAGCATTTGGGGGGCAAAGGGGCAGCTGGCCGAGATGGAGTTAAACAGTTTGGTCATGAAGGGGACCAGGGAATTCGCATATAACTTATAGAAGGCGGCGGAGAATCCGTCAGGACCAGGGCTTTTACCATTAGCCAAAGATTTTATTGTGTCTAAAACCTCCTGTTCCGAGAGGGGACTCTCCAGGGCCTCAGACTCCTCCACCGACATAGGCGGGAGCTCAGTATCCCGGATGTAGTCGTCCACCCGTGCTTGAAACTCGGAAGGGGACATATCAGACAACGGGCCGCTTAAATTGTAGAGAGAGTCATAATATGCTCTGAATGAGTCCACAATCTCCTCTGGAAAATGGACCAGTTCACCCGCAGCAGACCTTATGGTAGGGATATAAGTGGTGGGGGCACGGGGGTGCAAAAACCTCGCCAGAGCTCTCCCGGGTTTATCAGAGTACTTGTACAGAAATTTATGAAAGCGGTCCCTCTGTCGTGCTAACGTCGTGTCCAACAAGGCACTCAACTCACAGCGTGCCCGGAGGAGGTCAGCCAGCACCCCAGCATCTCTAGTCCGTTTATGATCCAACTCCAGAGTTTGGATACGAGTCAACAAACCCACAATGTTAGCCTCCCTCTCTCTCTTCAGCCGGGCCCCCTGTTGTATGAATACTCCCCGTATAACTCCTTTCAAAGCCTCCCATTGGTATGGGATGGCCGTGGGGTCATGTTTGTGAAAATCTAGAAAGTCCGAGATTGCTGTTCGCACGGCCGCCTGACACGTTAGATCTCCAAGGAGACCAGGGTTTATGGACCAGGTCCATTCTCTCGGAGAAAGGCTCGGCAGCCGAAGGGAGAGCAAAACTGGGGCATGGTCTGACCACAACATCGTGTCGATGTCAGACTTTGGGTCAAGAGACAGGAGCCCGTGGCTGACCAAAAAATAATCCAATCTACTATAGGAATTATGAACTGTGGAGAAGTAGGTATAATCCCGGGTAGTGGGGTGTAGTAACCTCCATACATCTACCAACCTTGAGTCTGTCAGGGCCCGCTGTAATCTCTCCAGCTGTGAGAGGGACACCGCCGACCTGCCCGAAGAGGAATCCACAGCGCGGTCCAACACCATATTGAAGTCCCCTCCCATAATCACATAGCCTTCCGCAAAGGCCGAGAGGTCCCGTAGGTACTTTCTGCACGCTTGGACCTGGTCTTGATTGGGGAGATAAATGTTAGCTATGGTGAACAAATCATGGGCAATTTTAAGCTTCAAAAACACAAATCGACCATTAGAATCAGCTTTAGAGGCAACTACCTGAGCCTGTAAAGACTTGTGCAATGCAATGCTGACTCCTTTAGACTTGGAGTCAGAGTTACTTCCATGGAACCACTGTGTGTAGTATCTATGGTTAAGCTTAGGGATTCTGTCTGATCGGAAATGTGTCTCCTGCAGCAGAAGTATGTCAACCCGTTTCTTATGCATACCGTATAAAACCTTCGATCGCTTTTCTGGGACATTAAACCCCCTGACATTAAGCGAGCAGAGTTGTAGGGATGCCATAGGAACTATCGGGCCTGCGGGTGGTACAATCGGGTCGGAAAGGAGTGGGAGGGGTGGGAAGTGGGGAGAGATGGAAACAGAGAAAGTAAAGCACCAAGGAAAGAGAGTAGTTCAGCCGGAAGACAGGGTTCCGACCAAAAAGAAAGAGAAAAACCAGGAAGCCACTAGGCCTCAAGGGTACAGGACAATATCAGAGAAAACTCTGAGAAGTAGTGTCAGAGACACACCCTAGTGGGGAGGTGATTGAGCAGAGAGCAACCAGCCGAACCCCTGCAGCAAAAAAGAAAAAATCCAACTCTACCCAATAGGCCCATGACCCTGGTAACATAAACATTGTTAACGAACATAACAGCGGATCATGGGCCAAGTACATTTGTCGAAATCAGCAGAGTCACAACAAGCCCCCGAAGGGGTATCATCAAAAGTCACATTTCAGGAGAAAGAGCGGCGTTAGCCAACATAGAATAACATTAGCACATTAATGCGGTAGTGCAACAGTTGAGCACAGTACATAAGGAGTCAATTGAAGTAGGTGGACATTCATAAATAGAAATGTCACCACTACGAAACATTCGGCTCTAATCCATCCATAATAAACAGACTAAAGCAAAGTCACGACCAAGCCCCCCATGGGAGCCCGGCAACATTGAGGGACAATGTAGGCGGCAAGAAAGCAAAAAGAGAAAAAGGGCAGTAGTGATCATAAGGTCTGAATTAGGTGATCAAGTGTCATCAGCATGAGTAACGGAGGCACGTCTACGGCGGGAGCCCCGTTTCTTCTTTCTCAGCGACCCGGCGGGGGGTCCTCCAGTACGGCGTGGACCCCATAGGTCAGACGCAGTAAGGCGAGGCCAGTCTCCCAATGTGACCATGGGTAGGCCCAGTTCAGTGGTGAACTTCTGGAGATCTGACGGGGATCTCAAAATTATCAGTCCTTTGTCACTGCGTACTTGTAATTGAAATGGATAACCCCAGTTGTAGGGGATCTCATTTTCCCGCAACACCTCCAGGAGGGGGCGCAGAGCCCTCCGTTTAGCCAGGGTGAAGCGTGAGAGGTCAGACAAGAGAAGGACATCAGACCCATTAAAGTCAATAACATCGTGGTCCCTCGCCTTACGCATGATGTCATCCTTAATTTGGAAGTAGTGAGAGAGAGATATTCACATTTATTGCTTTTGGAGCGCAGTATGTGAAATCTTTGCCTGTATAGCAGTTGAGTGTTTCTCAAGAGTTTTCTCTAGAGGTGTGCGCTTTATCCTGCCCTCTCACATGCTGTCAATCTCAGCACTAGCAGTCTCACACACAAAGATGAGCTGTTATTGTCAGTGTCTGGGAGAGGTGAACGTGCATAGCCGCAGACAAGAAAGAAGTGCCCTCTTGCTCTACAAGCAGAGATTGCACATACTGCGCTACAAAATCAACAAATGTTAATATCCCTGCAATGGAGAAACGCAGTTTGACACAGAAAAAAACTACAGAAATAGGATTTTTACAAGATATTTAACTCAAAATTTTTAAGCAATTGATGCAATTCCCTAATATGTTATTGTGAAATAAGATATCACTTTACATTTTCATTATTACATTGCTGGAGTGAAGAAATTAATTCTAAACTTGTCATCAGTGTAGCATTAAGATAATGTCCTTAGGTAGTTAACTAATTATGTTGCTACTTTCCAGAAAGTACATTGGTGCCAACGTCAATTTTATAAAAGAAAAGTAAGAGTGATATTAGAAGTTGCCATTTTTATTTGAGCTTTGCAAAAGATCAGATGAGGCTGATGTACCTACTTTGAAAATCGATATCAGATAGGCTGTATTATCCTCAAATGAAAATTTTAATATTAAGTAAGGGAAACTTTCACAAAAGATGATACAGTTATTCTTATATGGCTTTTCAAAGTGAGTTGTTAGATGGCGACAGGGCACAAAGTCGATGGGAGGTATGTGTTGCAGAGGGTGGTTATCCTTTCTGATGTAAGCCCATGTGCAGCTCTAATACACTTAGTACTGGACATGTCAGTGTTTGGTTTACCGGCAGCCGGAGAGATGGGTGGGTCTGGCTGCTCACATATTCACACCCTTGGAAGTAGTACATGTGTTTAAAATGGAGACTTAGTCTTGAACATGGTCTGAGTGTGGAGGTTGCTACACCTCAAGTGGGATACCTCTATATAAGAGGACATAGACAAAACTGTTATTTTCTGTTCTATTCCTTTTGTTTTATGTCTTCTCCTAGAGAACGGTTTCATGATCAGAAATAAACCAGTTGGACTGATTACCGTAAATCAAAACCGTTCCTGTCGTTGCCTCAACCAGCATCCGAGTGAGTAGCATCATCCCAAAGCACACCAGCCTCATCAGGTCTAAGACTTATTCAATGATCTTGTAAAATCTAGTGACAGATCCAATTCAGAGATCACAGATTGGCTGAGCTGAATGCTGTACTAAGGTATAACACTAATGAACAAAAATGAAGCTGTGATAACATCTAACTCCTGCTTGCTGACAGTTCACTTTTAGAAAACTAAGTGAAAACAGCCAGTTGGATAATAATAACATATTACAAAGATGGTACATTATGTTGACTACACAACTAAGACTGACGATATAATCAATTAATCTAAAATCTAGAAGAGGTATCTTCTCTTCTTTTGCATACAGTACTGGGCAAATGTTTTAGGCAGGGGTGGAAAAAATGCTGCAAAGTGAGAATGTGTTCAAAAATAGAAGTGTTAATAGTTAATGTTCATCAATTAACAAACTGCAAAGTGAATGAATAAAAGAGAAATCTAAATCAACTCATTGTTTAGTGGGTATCAGTTCTTCTATGTACACTTGACACTAGCACACAGTTTTTGAAGAAACTTGGCACGGATGTTGTTCCAAACATCTTGGAGAACCAACCACAGATCTTCCGTGTATGAGGCTTGTGAAAATCCTTTTATCTCTGCATGTGATCCCACTCAGACAGGGTTCTGCGGGGGCTGGATTATCACTTCCAGGACTCCTGGTTCTTCTTTATGTTAACGATAATTTTTATTGACATTGGCTGTATGTTTGGGGTTATTGTCCCAATGTAGAATAAATATGGAGCCAATTAGACACCTCCATGATGATATTACATGATGGATAAGTATCTGCCTGTATTTCTCAGCATTGAGGACACCAAAAAATTGACAACATTGAAGACAGGAGAAGCAGCATTTGGCTGAGAAAACAGTGCAACAGCTGAGACACATCATGTTTACCTCCATGTGAGATCAGGACTCTGTGGGGGACATATCACTAATGTCAGAATTCCTTCTTTTTCTTCTTGCAATATCATGCAACACCATCAGGGAGGTGTCTAATTATCTCCACGTTTATTCTGTAGTAGGAGAACAACCCCAAGCATCTAGCCAATGTCGTAAAAAACTATCTTCAGTGTAAAGAAGGACAAGGATTCCTGAAAGTAATGATCTGGCCCCACAAACAACAGAGTCTTTCTGATATTCCATGAAGCACAACCTTCCATCAAGTGAAGATCTGTTGTTGGTTCTCCAAGATGTTTGGAACAAACTCCCTGCCGAGTTCCTCCACAAAAAGTGTACTTTGAAGAAGTGATGCTGTTTTGAAGACAAAGGTTGGTCACACCACATCATGATTTGGATTTCTTTTTGTTCATTCACTTTGTATTTTATTAAATGATAAAAATTAACTATTATCACAACTATTTTCTAAAGCATTTATTGTTCCACACCTGCCTAAAATGTATTTGTAGCTACTTTTCTGTACTCAAGACATTCGCGTAGTTGAGTCTTACCCACTAATAGTAGAAGAGGTTTTTCTAGACATTTTGATGTTGGGTACATACTGTTTTATATGCATCTTAAAAACAGATGGCGCCATTTTATTACCTCTTGTATATCAAGATCAGCAAACCTCCTGTACAAACCATACTAGGGGCGATGAGGATATGGCAAACACAAACAGGTTTTTTTATGCTTCTGTTCTGCTCAACATTTGGCATATCAATTCCGACACAACCTCGGCTCGTTTATTATTCCAGGTTACAGAGCTCAAACTGACTGATGAATTGTTCTATAATTATGGCCATTTATCATTAGCTCTCCAAGCTATGATTTCAGCGCAGACCTCCCCCTGGATCAGTCAGCTCAAATTACTTTTACAGAAACAAGAACTTTACACTAAATTGCTAAGACAATTTTTGCAACAAGTCTCCAATGAATATTTAGTAGCTTGAGAAGATACCAAAAATGTTCATAAATGGACCCAAAGCTATTATTATTAAGCAATATTTGGGAAGGACTATTAAGAAAGCCAACGACTTGTCTGAATGATGAGTTATCGCTACTAGATGGATTTACCGTAACTACAACTCAAGGAGAAAATTTGCTGTGAAGTAGAGGTATCTAATAATAACAGCAAAAACAAGAAAAGTACAAAAATAAAAATTATGCTTGTAGTAGGGAGTGTATAAGCTCTTGTAGTGCTCAAAGTTACCGTATATACCGTACTCGTGTATAAGCCGAGTTTTTCAGCCCAAAAATTGGGCTGAAAAGTCTCCCCCTCGGCTAATACACGGGTCAATACGGTGGTGGGGGGCTGTGTCCAGGGCTGGGGAGGCTGAAGGAGGCGGGGGGAGGCTGCTGTATGAGCGGCCCCGTCACGTGGGGCCGCTCATTATATATGCACTGCTTCCCCCTGTCAATCAGTGGCAGGGGGAAGCAGTGCATATCTGGCCCCCAAATGCTGGCACTCGCGCCCCCCTCTGTGTAAGGGCCCCCGCTGCTTATCTTACCATCCCCGGTCTTCTGCACAGCGCCGGTCCTCGGTGCTCCGTCCTCGCTGCTCCCTGTCCGGCTGCATCCGGGATCCCCGGCCGTCGCAGGCATATGACGTCATCGTGCGACGGCCGGGATCCCGGATGCAGCGAGGACGGGAGCATGGAAGACGGAGCACAGAAGACCGGCGCTGTGCAGAAGACCGGGGATGGTAAGATAAGCAGCGGGGGGCCCTTACAAGGAGGGGGGGCGAGTGCCAGCATTTGAGGGCCTGTATACCCCTGGGGCTGCTATATACCCCCGGGGCTGCTGTATACCCCTGGGGCTGCTATATACCCCTGGGGCTGCTATATACCCCTGGGGCTGCTATATACCCCTGGGGATGCTATATACCACACCACTGGGGCTGCTATATATCCCTGGGGCTGCTATATACCCCTGGGGCTGCTATATACCCCTGGGGCTGCTATATACCCATGGGGCTGCTGTATACCACACCACTGGGGCTGCTATATACCCCTGGGGCTGTTATATACCCCTGGGGCTGTTATAAACCCCTGGGGCTGCTGTATACCACACTACTGGGGCTTCTATATACCCCTGGGGCTGCTATATACCCCTGGGGCTGCTATATATCCCTGGGGCTGTTATATACTTGTGCAAAAACTACTAGAAAAAAGCAGCATCAAAAAAACTTACCATCTATGCCAAAAGCAGAATCAAAATGCACTCTCAGGATGCAGTCAGAGCCCATATGTAAAGCAAGCCCAGCTGCAGGCTAATAAACCACCTCGACCAGCTATGTGTGGGAGGCGATTTGCCATGCATACACTGGGCCCGCTTAGAACACCATTCACACTGATACAATTGATGCAGAGTGTCTGAAAGCGACCCAACCGCTCCGCTGCTGAGCATTGGGCCACACAGTACGATACCTCTGCACCACTAGATGAATGGGGCCCCTAGGGGCCCGACTGCACCCTGGATAGATAAAAAGTGCAAAAAGTCTCTTATATGATGAATAAAAAACTTTTACAAATGGGATTTCGAGGTGGTTTATTAGCCTGCAGCTGGGCTTGCTTTACATTTGGGCTCTGACTGCATCCTGAGAGTGCATTTTGATTCTGCTTTTGGCATAGATGGTAAGTTTTTTTGATGCTGCTTTTTTCTAGTAGTTTTTGCACAAGTTTTTGATAGGATTGATGAGCATGGGATTTTTATTCATCATATAAGAGACTTTTTGCACTTTTTATCTATCCAGGGTGAAGTCGGGCCCCTAGGGGCCCCATTCATCTAGTGGTGCAGAGGTATCGTACTGTGTGGCCCAATGCTCAGCAGCTGAGTGGTTGGGTTGCTTTCAGACACTCTGCATCAATTGTATCAGTGTGAATGGTGCTCTAAGCGGGCCCAGTGTATGCATGGCAAATCGCCTCCCACACATAGCTGGTCGAGGTGATTTATCAGCCTGCACCTGGGCTTGCTTCACATTTGGGCTCTGACTGCATCCTGAGAGTGCATTTTGATTCTGCTTTTGGCATAGATGGTAAGGCTGTTATATACCCCTGGGGCTGCTGTATACCACACCACTGGGGCTGCTATATACCACTGGGGCTGCTGTATATACTGCTGGGGCCTGTATATACCACTTGGGAGGCTGCTGTAATACTGCTGGGGTCTGTATATACCACTGGGGAGGCTGCTGTATATACTGCTGGGGCCTGTATATACCACCTGGGGAGGCTGCTGTAATACTGCTGGGGTCTGTATATACCACTAGGGAGGCTGCTGTATACCACTGGGGCTGCTGTATATACTGCTGGGGCCTGTATACCACTGGGGCTGCTGTATATACTGGTGGGGTCTGTATATACCACTGGGGAGGCTGCTGTATACCACTGGGGCTGCTGTATATACTGCTGGGGCCTGTATACCACTGGGGCTGCTGTATATACTGGTGGGGTCTGTATATACCACTGGGGAGGCTTCTGTATACCACTGGGGCTGCTGTATATACTGCTGGGGCCTGTATACCACTGGGGCTGCTGTATATACTGGTGAGGTCTGTATATACCACTGGGGAGGCTGCTGTATACCACTGGGGCTGCTGTATATACTGCTGGGGCCTGTATACCACTGGGGCTGCTGTATATACTGCTGGGGCCTGTATACCACTGGGGCTGCTGTATATACTGGTGGGGTCTGTATATACCACTGGGGAGGCTGCTGTATACCACTGGGGCTGCTGTATATACTGCTGGGGCCCGTGTATGCCACTGGGGAGGCTGTATACTACCACTGGAGAGGCTGCTGTATACTACCACTGGGGGGGCCTGTATACCACACTGCTGGGGGCTGTATACCTGTGGTGGGGTCGACACTCGGCTTATACACGAGTCAATAGGTTTTCCCAGGTTTTGGGGGCAAAAGTAGGGGGGTCGACTTATACACGGGTCGGCTTATACACGAGTATATACGGTACTTGAAAATGGTTAACAGCTTTATGTCCCCAACAATGCTCTGCTTGCCCCTTGTCCTGCATGGAGACCACATTGGGATGAACCAAGAAGCAAGAGTTTCCCTTGTGTAAGAACCGCATATAGGCTCTTTCAGTCCAATAGCTCATCGAAATGTCAAATTCCACCTGTTTGGAGGAGGACGTGGTCCCCCTTACCTTATCTCTATGACTTCCCACTTAACCAGCTTTCTTAAAAATGTAGATAATTTGGATTTAATATGACCAGTTGGCATTGTGCAGCCATGGGGAGAGGTCCTGTCAAGGACATGTTAACTGTATCCAACTATCGCAGATGATTCATTGATCTACAAACGGTTTTCGGTCTTCTTCTTGATCAACCTTCCAGGACAGAGGTTCCCAACATTTCTGACCTTGAGAGCCACATCCAGCTGAAAGAGCCACATTAAGCTCTGAGAGAGGTTTGAGAGCCATATTCAGCTCCTGCCCCCTCAAAGTAGTGGTACCCAGAGTCTACATTATCGGTATAATCAGGGCCGGCGTTAGGGGGGGGCAGACTGGGCAGTTGCCTAGGGCCCCCACTCTCTTAGGGGCCCCCAAAGGAGCTGAACTGAAAATAGCAATAAAACAGTGAAAAAAATGTAAAAATACACATATTTGGTATCGCTGCGTTCGTAAGAATCTAAGCTATCAATATATGAAGTAAATTAATCCAATTGGTAAATGGCGTAATGGGAAAAAAATAAAAACGCCAGAATTATGTTTTTTAGGCCACCACGTTGTTACAATAAAATGCAATAAAAGGCGATCAAAATGTTGTATCTGACTCAAAATGGTATCAGTAAAAATGTCAGCTCAGGGCACATAAAGTAACCCCTCACATATCTATGTATCTTCAAAAATTAAAACATCATGGGTCTCGGAAAATAAAAAAAAAATATTTTTTTTTTTTTTACAAATTTCTGTTTTTTTTTTATGATTGAAATAAAAATGATGTTCAGTATGTTCTTATTCTGACCTAGATAATCAACTTATGAAGTCACTCTTACCATATAACTACGGCCTGTTCCACATCTAAGGTTGGTGTGCGTTTTGCTAAATTTGCCTTTCTAGACGTTTTTACAGCTAAAAACGCATTAAAAACGCTAGCGTTTTTTCCCCCATTGATTTCAATGGGAACGCATGTAAAAACGCATGCAAAACACATGTGCGTTTTCAAAAACGCAAAACGCATGCATTTTTGCGAACGCAGCACAAAACGTCTTCCCCGATGTTTTGGGCAGCGTTGGCAAAAACGCATGCGTTTTCTGTTTTTGAAAACGCACATGCGTTTTTGCATGTGTTTCCATTAAAATCAATGGGAACAAAAACGCATGCGTTTTGATGCGTTTTTGCGGTAAAAACGCAGGGAAATGCAAATTGAGCAAAATGCAGCAAAGCGTTAGATGTGAAAGTGGCCTGAGCATTTAGGGCCCACTTTAACCTTTTGCCTAGGGCCCCACTTTGCCTAAAACCGGCCCTGCCTATAGTCTATAAATTGGCAAACAAATTATGGATTGGATCACAGCTAATAAGTGTCAAGCCAATTGACCAAAAGAAATATACTGGGGGATGGAGCGGGTAGAGAGTCTTTAATCTATAACATAGATGCTAGAGTCTGGCTACAATACATCTGTGTAAATCTATTGAAAAACTGTGCTTACTTTTAACCAGTTCTATATAAAAGACTAATACATGTGGACCACCATTGTTTGCATAGAGGGTCTTTCTGATGAAATTGGCCTGACAACCTCAGATCTGCCACATCTAAGCAACATATATCATGTAAGGCAGCTTACATCTACCGGAAGGTGTACTATAGATCCACATGTCAGATCTACTCTACTAAAGGTCATGTCTATGGATGTCAGGAGAAACCTTGTAAATGTCACTAGTGCAGAATATATGAGGCTATGTTGTACTTATTATGAAATATTCTCTGCATGGACCATATTCTTTCCTTTGTACTAGACAGCTTAATTGTATTGAAAACAGAAAAATGTAATTTTCTCTTAATTTGGGGGGAAAAAAACATCTAATGATGGGCATGTTTTTTAATGTGGCCCTGAGGGTGAAGCTGTACACAAGATGTATTTGTAGACACTGCCTCAATCTCTGGCCACAGAACTAAAGCATATAACAAGTAATTAGACATTCCAAGAACGTTACTGTGAAAAACATTATTATAAATTCCAGACATGTCCTCTAATGAAGAGACCCAACCAAAGTGAGCGAAGCCACCATGTGCAAAGCAGAACCTGATCCTAAATCAGTGATTTACATTTTTCATCCAACTTCAGTGGTAATGGCTACAAATTCCTGATTTTCCTACAAAAGCCATATTACCAAGGTTGAGAAGCAGATCATCAATTCCTTGGTGACATCGTCTCTTTATACTGATGTCATTACTATTCAGTAAACTGGATGGTTGCCAGTTTCATGAGTCTGCCTTCACTAAACATAGATCTCCGGTCTTCTCTAGTAACACAAGAGAGCAATGGTGTAGTAAAATATCCAGGAGGGTGGCAGGCAAGAAAAGAACATATTCCTTACATCATACAAGTCTGCTACCTAAAGTATAGGAGTCACACTCGAAATGAATGCCCATGTCCATATATCAAATATAATCTCCCCATATTCCCTGCAGTAGTGGTTTTCCTTGAGTGCCACCACAGGCGAAATTAAAGGGCATCTGTCGGTAAGATCCACCTTCCTAAGTTGTCTATATGGGCATTCAGGTCAAAGAAAGTTGAATCAAATGATACCTTGATATCTGTAACCCGATAAATAGCTCCTGAGAAATTCACATTTTTCAAATATGCATTCACATTTTTCAAATATCTCCGTTCCTGAGAAAGATCTTCTCTAGTCTCCACCTCCAGAGATGGGATTATATATGTCAAGGTATCATTTGATTCAACTTTTATGATCTGCATGTCCATAAAGATGGCTTTGGAGGGTAGATTCTACTGACAGATGCCCGTTAGGCCTTAAATATTTATCATTAAAGGGAACCAACCACCCCAAATGACCCCCCCGGACTGTTAATATGTGTCCCTACACCCAGCACACACATTTGGGGCAATCGTTTTTGCTAAAAAAAACTGTTTAGTAGAAGCTAAGATATATGTTTATAAAGTTTAATAAATTGAGCCGAATGGGTGTTACCTAGCTTTGTCCTCGTGCATTTCTTCGTGCCTGTCAGCCTCCTCTCCCCTCCTCCCTTCAGTGAAGCCCTTCTGTGCAAGCCGAAAATGCCCCGCCTGTCTGCTGCTGCCTGATAAATTGTGCACGCCCATCTCTGCTGCTAAGAGACTGGCCGCGTCATGAAAGGGGGCGGGGCTCCGGCATGCAGCGATTTAGCCCCGCCCCTTTCATGACGCGGCCAGGCTCTTAGGTGCAGAGATGGGCGTGCATAATTTATCAGGCAGCAGTAGACAGGCGGGGCATTTTCGGCTTGCACAGAAGGGCTTCACTGAAGGGAGGAGGGGAGAGGAGGCTGACAGGCACGAAGAAATGCACGAGGACAAAGCTAGGTAACACCCATTAGGCTCAATTTATTAAACTTCATAAAGCTATATCTTAGCTTCTACTAAACAGTTTTTTTAGCAAAAACCATTGCCCCAAATGTGTGTGCTGGGTGTAGGGACACATATTAACAGTCCGGGGGGGTCATTTGGGGTGGTTGGTTCCCTTTAATATCTACAGACTACTTGTATAATGGACAGATAGGCTCTATAGAGATCTTCTTCATTGTCTTTGCTTATGCAACTAATTGTCTGTTCTGCACATAAGTGTCTAACCTGCACATCAGTATCTGCTCTGCCCATGCACTTAGTTGTCCTCTCTATGCATGCGTATAATTGTCTGCCCTGCACATCAGTATCTGCTGTGTGCATGTACCTAATTATCCTCTCTGCACATGTGCATAATTGTCTGCTCTGCACATCAGTATCCACTCTGCACAAGCACTCAATAGTCTTCTCTGTGCATGTGCATAATAGCCAGTCCTGCAGATGAGTATCTGCTTTGTGCATGTGTTTAAAGTGAACCTGTCACTAGGTTTTTTCCCATTTAAACTGTGGCCACTCCCAGTAAGAACTTATATACAGCATTCTGGAATACAATATTTAAAGAGGACCTGTCACCAAACCAGGCATGGTGATCTAATTACAGCACTGGATGCAGCATGTCTGCAGCATGCAGACAAGGGGTCCCCCAGCACTTGAGCAGCCCTGTACCCCGAGATAATACACTTAGAAAACTTACATGCTCCAGCCACTAAGGAGGTGGCTAGGGGCTGCAGCCAAGTGCAGATTCACACCCCCTGCATATGTAATCTGCCCACCGCTGCCAATCATTCTCTCCCTGTCTGCAGCATTTAAACAGAGGTTTTTTTTTTCTCCCATTTAGCCCCGACGGGGCTAACGGACTTTCTGGGAGAGAGGAAAAACACCTCAGTTTAAATGCTGCAGACAGGGAGAGAATGGTTGGCAGTGGTGGGCAGATTACACATGCAGGGGATGTGAATCTGCCCTTGGCTGCAGCCCCTAGCCACCTCCTTAGTGGCTGTAGCATGTAAGTTTTCTAACTGTATTATCTCGGGGTACAGGGATGCTCAAGTGCTGGGGGACCCCTTGTCTGCATGCTGCAGACATGCTGTATCTAGTGCTGTAATTAGATCACCATGCCTGGTTTGGTGACAGGTCCTCTTTAAGTCGCCAGGCCAATCTGCAGAATACAGAACAAGAGCTTTTATTATACTCACCTACAGGGTGATCTGATCTGATGGGTGTTGCTGGTGTTGATCCAATGTCTCCTGTTTGCTTGTGATCGCTGTCCTCCTTCCCTGCTTCATCATCCACAGACTGTCCTCCATTGTGCTCCTGTGCTTCTCTCTGCTGTTCTGAGGGCAGAGCAATGTATTGCAGTGTGCATGCATCAGTGGTCTTTGACCTTTCCCTGTGTCTGTCCATTACAGTACTTTGCACCGCCCTCGGCAGGGCAGACAGAAGTGCGCATTTGGAGCACAATTTGGCAGACTGTGTGGATGATGTAGGACACATCATTCATACAAAGCAGTGAAAGAGCATGGTGACTGCAGGCAGACAGGAAGTGCCGCATCAAGATCAATGAAACCCATCGGACCGGACTGCCCCATTGGTGAGTATAATAAAAGGTAATTTTTACGTTATATAGATCGATTTGGCAACTTATATAGCGTATTCTAGAATGCTGTATATAAGGTCTTAATGATGGTGTCCGCAGCTTATAGGGGATAAACCTGATAACAAGTTTACTTTAAAGAGAACCTGTCACCTCCTAAAAGCCACCTAACCTATCAATACATGTCCCTGCACCTTCTTAATACCATTATAACTATCCCTCTCTCTGCTAAATACTTGTTTTGAATGTTGTAAAAAACTTTTTTATACTTACTCATTAGGATGATAATGAAGTGGGGGCTATATGCAATAGTCCCCCTGGGCGTGTTGTTTTGCAGCCTCCATGATCCTTTATCACGCCCCGATGGGCGTGATATTGTAATAAGATTCATCTCTGGCCCAGCCTCTCTGTGCTGCTCCTGCTGTGATGGCTCTGCCCTCCTCCTCTGTGTCACTCACAGCATGCAAATCATTTGTCCTGACGTCAGCTCAAGAGTCCTGCCTTGCTATTGTGGCGCCCCACTAGTTAGTGTGCTACAGAAGGGTACTGCACCCAAGACAGAGAGTGCAGTATTCCTGTTATGGGGGGAGGTAATGTAGGTCTGAGGCTCTCAATCTGCATTCACACACTTAGAGCAGGGGACTAAAGGGTTAACCTGATATTTGTGAAGACCCAGTCCCAGTGGGAGGAGTATGGGCAGAGCGGGAAAAGCACAGTGAGACGTCAGAACGTCTGTGGAAAGAGAAGGAGCAGGAGCTAAGAGGGAGGGTGCCTGTGAAGGAAGGCAGCCCAGACAGAGAGGGGCAGACGAAGGGTGACTCAACACCCTGGCCCAGTTCAAAGCGGGGTACCAGCTCCAAAGCAGAGCAGAGATCCATGCCTGAGCCGCAAATACCGGTATAATCGACAACTTCATGGGAGCACGATCAGCCTGACATATGTACGGTCCCCACCAGAAGCAGCAAACCAGGTTGAGCACCCCTTAGAGAGAGAAGGGTATCTCATATCACCCAACAGGCCTGGTAGTAAGCGGGATTTGTGCAGGGCAGCACGAGGAAAAAGGAGTGTGCAGAGGTAGGACAGTGGAAGAGAAAAGAAGGAACAACACTGGAGCCTCAGAGAGACATTGATTCCTCCTATGACACCTGGTTCACTACCCGAACCGTAACACCTGTGAACTGTGTACAAGCTGAAGGTAACTGGAGTATAGACTCGTGCAGAGCATGCAAGTGTCTGTGTTTCTTCCTGGATGACTGTGACATTCCAGTTTCACAGGAGAGACTGCACTGCCCTATTCCTATCATCACACTACACTGCCCCGGGGGACCCTGCTCTACCTGTAGGGAGCTACAACACCTTGCTACCTTGCTGCCATCCATCTTCCCTGAGGTCTGCAGCAGCGCCGTTGCCATCACTGGATCTACAGGTGGTGTCACAACATTTGTTTATAAACTTTTACCCCTGTAAATACCCCTTTTTATTGTCACCCCAAAGGCACAGACTCGGGCACCGACCACCCGGGACATCCCTGCACCTGACCGCCCGAGATCTGAGTACCCCAGACCTTTTTGGGCTCAACACTATCTGAACAAAGCACAAACATCACAGCAGAAGCAGCACAGAGAGGCAGTGGGGGATGGAATGGCCACAGTCAATCAAGCTCACTCCAGCCACAGTGACTGCCACATTGGCTTCAACTGTAAGTTTTACGAAGGCTATATCTCGGGGTACACAGCACACAGACACATGGGGGACCCCTTCCCTGAATGCAGCAGACATGCTGCCTTCAGTGCTACATTTAGATTGCCATGCAGCAGGGGGTGACGGGTCCTCTTTAAATGTGTTCTCTGAGTATATGAATAAAGCATAGGATCTCTAACCCACATATATTGTTACCTCTGCTCCCTTTCCCATAATTGAAGACATGGTATGGTGATATATACTACGATTTTTTGTTTCCAAAGCCTGTATATATTTATATGTTCTTTGACACTGCATTTAAAGATTTGTACCTGTCTATCATTTATATTTTTTTTACATTTTTATCTTACTTGGTTCTTACATCGGTCATTAGCTACCGTGTTTCCCCGAATATAAGACAGTGTCTTATATTAATTTTACCCCCAAAAGTCCCACCCTGTCTTATATTCGGGGTATGACTTATATTAAAAAAAAAAAAATGACAAAAATGAAAAGTCCCAGCCCCATACAGTATGCCACTGCAGCCCCCAGCACAGTACCGTTAAAAATGCAATTCCGCCGCACAGCCGACTTGCGGCACACTTGCAGCATACTTGCGGCAAGTCCCCATACAATGTACGGTACTGTATGGGACACTTGCGGCAAGGTGCGGCAAAGGTGCAGTAACCGCACCTTGCCGCAAGTGTCCCATACAGTACCGTACATTGTATGGGGACCTGCCGCAATGTGCCGCAAGTCGGCCGCAAGTCGGCTGTGCGGCGGAATTGCGGTTTTAATGGGCAAGCCGGCAAGGAAACATCCTTACTTTTTAGGGTAATGGCGGCCTCGGGCTATGGATTCCTCCGCGGTGCAGGGCGTTGTCCAGATGCTTCTTCATGCAGGAGCTTCTGGCCAATCAGCACTCGAACTGCTGAGCCAATCAGCGCTCGAGATGCTGGGGAGCTGCTGGCCAATCAGAAGCTTCTGCCGGCAGCGGTGACGTCAGGCCAGGGCGACAGGCGCACAAGATTAACCCTATGCCCTCGGGGTTACCTGCGGCACCTGAGGGCAGAGGGGAGCCCACGGGGGACAGCAGACTTGCGGCTGCACCTGAGGGCAGAGGGGAGCCCACGGAGGACAGCGGGGACAGCGGGGACACAGGTAAAACATGCAATGGGCAAAAATGGCACTTTAGCGGTACCCTGTCTTATATTCCCCGAAAATAAGTCACCCTGTCTTATAATTGGGGTATGACTTATATTGGAAAATTCTGCGCCAGCCCTGCCCTGACTTATATTCGGGGGTGACTTATTTTCGGGGAAACAGGGTATTAGATTGAATTACTATATTGTGTATACATCCATTTTAGTGGGTTTTTGATTATATTTAAGCTAGGAGGACCTTGTGTTAGGTAACTGATGTGCAGTTGTAATTGTTTTTAGGTGTCTTGTTTTATATGTGGTTTAATGACCTCATAAAACACAAACATATTTTCTGATTTTTATTTTTGCAACACCTAATACAAAACCATTGACTTGAACCTCAGATAAGTCACTAAAATTTGATTCACTACACTGGAAAATCCAATAAAACCCTATAACCCCTTCCTTGCCGGTGATGTCACCAATGCCATTGTTCTGAAATGCAATTGTGGTGTTAATTCTTTAAAAATGTATAGTGTTCATCTTAGAAAGACCCTTTAATAGCTCTCGGCATCAAGGCGAAGGGTGGGAGTCCTGGTGTTGTAATATGGTATGTGCAGCTTAACTCCGGGACAGGCTCTGACCTGCATCCTCCACTGCAGGGCAGGTATCACCGCTTACAGGAAATTCCATGGACACCACAACCTCCTATATTACTATTTATTAAGGGTATTACCTATCTGCAACAATTCTTGGGTATTGCAGAAATAAAAAACCATCACAACATGAAAATACAGTGGCGTGAAAAAGTCTTTGCCCCTCTGATTTCTTATTCTTTTGCAGGTTTGTCAGATTTAAATATTTCAGATCACCAAACAAATTTAAATATTAGACAAAAATAACACAATTAATCACAAAATGCTGTTTCTAAATGAACGTCTTTATTATTAAGGGAAAAAGAAATCTAAACCTACAGGGCCCTGTGTGAAAAAGTGATTGCCCCCTAAACCTAATAACTGGTTGGGCCGCCTTTAGCAGAAACAACTGCAATCGTTTGTGATAACTTACAGTGAGTCTTTTACAAGCTCTGGAGGAATTTTGCCTGCTTATCTTTGCAGAATTGCTGTAAGTCATCCACATTGGAGGGTTTCCGAGCATGAACTACCTTTCTAAGGTCACAGCATCACAATCGAATTAAGGTCAGGGCTTAATTATGTTTTTTCTTAAGCCACTCAGAGGTGGACTTGCTGGCGTGTTTTGGTTCATTGTCCTTCTGCATAACCCAAGTGCTCTTCAGCTTGAGGTCATGAAGAGATGGCCAGACGTTCTCCTTCAGCATTTTTTGGGAGACAGCAGAATTCATAGCTACATTTACCACAGCAGGTCCTTCCAGGTCCTGGAGCAACAAAACAGCTCAGTACCACCACCATACTTTACTGTTGGTATGATGTTCCTTTTCTGAAATTCCAAGTTACTTTTACATCAGATGTAATGGGACAGTCACCTTCCAAAAAGTTCAACTTTTGTCTCCTCAGTCCACAGAGTATTCTCCCAAAAGTCTTGTGGATCATCAAGATGTTTTCTGGCAAAACTGAGACAAGTCTTTATGTTTTTTTGCTCAGCAGTGGTTTTGTCTTGGAACTTGGCCATGCGGCCATTTTTGCCCAGTCGTTTTTTTATGAACACTGACCTTAACTGAGGCAAGTGAGGCCTGCAGTTCTTTGGATGTTGTTGCAGGGTCTTTTGTGACCTCTTTGATGCGTTGCTGCGTTCTTGGGTATTTTTGGGTGGCCGGTCTCTCCTGGGAAGGCTCACCACTGTTCTATGTTTTCGCCATTTGTGAATAATGGCTCTCCCTGTGGTTCTCCAGAGTCCAAAATGGCTTTATAGCCTTTTCCAGACTTATTGTTCTCAATTACTTTGTTTCTCATTTGTTCCTGAATTTCTTTAGATTATGTGGCATGATGTTTAGCTTTGAGGATCTTTTGGTCTACTTTACCTTGCCAGTCAGGTCCTAGTTAAGTGATTTCTTGCTTGAGAACAGGTGTGGCAGTAATCAGGCCTGCGTGTGGCAAGAGAAATTGATCTTAGCTTCCCAAAGATGTGCTAAACCATGTAATTTATGTTTTGGGAGGAGTGGAGGGGGGCATTTCCTTTTTCACACAGGGCCCTGTAGGTTTGGATTTCTTTTCTCCTTAATAATAAAGAACTTCTAAACATGTGTAAACTGCATTTTGTGTTTATTTGTGTTATCTTTGTCTAATGTTTAAATTTGTTTGATGAGCTGAAACATTTAAGTGACAAACATGCAAAAGAATAAGAAATCAGAAAGGGCGCAAACATTTTATCACCACTGCAATCTCATTTGATATAAAAATAAACAAAGGCAACAATAAAGGATAATGAATGCATAATAGCATAGTACGGAAAGGATATCATAATAATAATGCAAATTGCTGATGAGAAGAAAAGGGCAATGGCAGCCAGATACAAATGTACACATGGAAAGTATGATAAGGAACCGTTTTTGGCGCAGAACCACAGCGGTATGTGGGAAGTAGACAAGCCAAAGAGGTGAATAGAGGAATCTAGACAAAAAGCAGAAGAAAAATGAAGTATGAAAGAAGACAATTCAAGCAGATGGCGAGTGATGGAATCAAGCCTGTGCTCAGGGCAGAGGATAACGGAGATAGATGAAATGTTCCCTACAGATAATAAGGAAAATATAGGAGTTATTCCAGCTTTACTCAAATGCCCTTATCTAAGAGAAGTCCCATTTTTACCCCAAGAAGGTCTGATCTTGGGAGTAAATTCCAGGACATGCACATATTTCCGCTCCTTGTCTCCATAATCAGAAATGAAGGTTGTAATCATGACAGCACGTCCACCATCCAAGCCAAGTGACCGCAACTGATAGGAATGAGACGGAGAGCAGCGTCCTCCCGACCGTACACTTGTCAGATATTATCCGGCATGTACTAAGAAATATGGGGAAGTGTCACTGATAACAGAGGCTACGACCCATCAAAATCACGATCAATGAAGGCATGTGATGAGCGCGGCTACAATCATGTTCACACGTATAATTCTGTAATTGCATCTTATAAACGAGACCTAAAGAAAATTAACTTTTGCAAATGTATTTTTGTATTACTCCATTGCATGACAATAATATATTTTTTTCTTTTATTTGGGGCAAGAAAATAAAAACCTAAAATCACATTTGCAATTTGCACCATCAGGTTATTACAGGCTGTTTGTTTCCCTGGATATATGTGGTCATAAATTAGCGAGCTCACTGACGGACTCTCCGTTAATTCATTCTGCAGCCAGCAATAGACAGTACAACATACAGGCTATAGAGGGTAAAAAAAAGGTCAAAATTGTTAAGGCAACTGCAACGGTCATGGATCCGGGATACTCAAACAATCCGGGGCAACAGCCTCTGATCACGAGGGTGTCCCCAGAAGCAGTGGCCTCAACTGGACAATGTTAAGGGGGTGTTTACAGGGAAATAAAGTTTATGGTTTGTCGTGACGCCAGTTGAGGTTTCTCGTCTGGGATGACCAGCGCTGCAGGTAGTAGTCCCAGGGGATAGAAAGATGGTATATCTAGATGGAGCACCTCCCTCAGCAGGAGCGGGCCCCTGGGAGTAGCAGTAGGTGTAGATTAAAAGAATTGGTTGGGGTTGGAGTGCAGGGTGACTGCTCAGCAGGTGGGAGCAGGAAGCTGCAGGAAGGACCATATGACACAAAGTTCTTGTGGTTCTTACCATTTACTGAAGTTCAGTGCAGTCACAGCCCAGCCAGTGAACATCATCCAACAAGTGCACAGCCTGGTCAGCCCAGAAGTATTCAGAGTCCACTTTGACAAAACACAGAGTATTTGCCCTTCCTCGCTACCTTCTTTTCAAAACACTTGTTACTCTTGTCCTCTCCTAAGTGTTCTGTGGGTGCCAATCCCAGCAGGCAGGTGACTGCGAGTTCTGTGAGCGACAGTCTTGTTGGTCCTCTAACCCTATGTAGATCCTTGAGCCTGGGGAAGGTCCACTAAGTTAGCCACTGTATTTGAAGCCCAGTGACCTTCAATTTCACGGTTGGTTTTGAAGTATTGGGGCTGGTACCCTTTCTGCAGCTAGCTCCTCTGCCCGACTTGAACAGCCGGCAGCAGATTTGTATCCTTGGGTCTGGGACTTGCACTTAACTCCATGTGTAGTACTCGTTTCCCCAGCTGTCCGAATGGATCTCACTAGAGCTGTCTCCATCTTGCCACCCAACCCTAACCTAATTCCTCCCTCCATCCAGTAGGTGGGGACTGCCCTGATTGTAGGCTTCTTCCGCCCAGCACCTCCCTGGTCTGGAGTTTGGCTTGTGCTGGGTGCAAATGGGGTCTCGCAAACGTTCCCCTCTTACTTCTGGGCATGATACCACACATATGAAATGCATGCAATATCATTAGTGGCAGTAGAACCACAGGGGCGCCACACAACCAAATTGCAAAAATTATTTTAGCCCCTATGACATGCATTTAAAAAAGAAAAAAGTCCCCTTTACGAAACATGTATTGTGTATACAGCTCCTATGAATCTCCATGATTACAGGATAACTCTGCCCTGAAAATTGACAAGTTGTGCTACCATACAAATAAAGAGACGGAACGATGGATGTCAGGGAACTGGTGCCCCATTCTGGACACAGATACGGCCCCCAGAGGTGCATCTTATGGACACTACTTGCATATTCTATTGATATGCCATAGATTTCCCACCATTATAATCCTTTCCAATTACACAAAGCTGAAGACCAGACTGTACCCATGACCTTAAATGTAGTCACATTGGTCAGCCTACGAGCTGTATACACACAACTGGGGGCTATTTGCACTTTAACAGGATTATGTCTGTAACTCCAATAGATTCTCAATGGTGGACTTCCAGCAACCTGACAATTATCAGCTATTATATGGATAGGTTATGCAGGGGTGTTCCTTTAAGACCCCCTGCACATCACATTTTTTGCCTGTCGGTGGGATCCTGATTTTTGCAGGACCACACGGACAGGAATGGACAGGACCGGATGTATAACTCCGGATGCCATTGGCGGATGCCATGGTGGAGAGGTGAGCATTTAGTTTTTTACTTTTAACACATTGTGTTCTTACATTTCACTTTAGCAGTGTATGTAGACAAAATCGTATCCCTGCACACACGAATAGCCATTGAGGACCAATCCGTGCCCATCCGTGCCCATAGGGAACATGGGGAGCCAAATCGGATCAGTGGCGATCAGTTTTACAACAGATAGCCAAAAATCCCCAAAAAACATGATGTGAAAGGGGCCTAAGTAACTACTACTAAAAGGCATTTTCAAAAGAACAATGTTTATTTTAATTAATAGATCTTGGAATAATAATAATTTCCACAACTGGAAGTGTTTATCTGTGTGCCTTACATATGTGTCCTTGCTACCGTGTTTCCCCGAATATAAGACAGTGTCGTATATTAATTTTACCCCCAAAAGTCCCACCCTGACTTATTTTCGGGGTATGTCTTATATTTCCCTCCCTAACACTAACCCTAGCCCTAACCCTAGCCCTAACCCTAACCCTAACCCAGGGGCATACACATACAGGGGCACACTCACACATACAGGGGCACACTCACACATACAGGGGCACACTGACAGGGGCACACTGACCTGGGCTCCTCTGACCACCGGGGACCACAGCACATCCCAGGCATCCACATGCCTGAGGATCGCAGCACATCCCGGGCACCTACGACAGGCCCGGGCACCTCCGACAGGCCCGGGCACAGCAGCACGCAGGCTGGGCATCGTCGCACAGACAGCCCGGCCTGCACACGTGCCGCTGTCCCGGCCAATCACAGGCCAGGACCTGCCTGGGGAGCCAATCACAGGCCAGACTGACGTCATGCAGCGCGACTGGCTTGCGATTGGCCTCTGGGCAGTTCCTGGCCTGTGATTGGCCGGGACAGCGGCGGGAGATTTAAAATACCCGCCCCGTTCACCCAGGCACCGGGAACACAGGGGGGGCACCGGAGACAGCAGCGGCAGCAGCGGTAAGCATGAGATATCCCCCTGGGGCCCCCCCACCCCACCAAATTTTCCCCGAAAATAAGTCACCCTGTCTTATTATCGGGGTATGACTTATATTAAAAAAATTGCCCCCAGCCCTGCCCTATCTTATAATCGGGGGTGACTTATTTTCGAGAAACACGGTATGTGCTGTGTAACGGATGTCAAAAAAGAGAAGGCGGCACTCACCGGAATACACAGGATAGTCCTTTATTCCAAGAACTCGTGGAAAAACAGGGTGCAGGGAGGGGGCACGAAGGGCCAACGGACTACGACGCCGTTTCGCGACGCGTGTCGCTTCTACGGGTCCGAGTGATACTCGGACCCGTAGAAGCGACACGCGTCGCGAAACGGCGTCGTAGTCCATTGGCCCTTCGTGCCCCCTCCCTGCACCCTGTTTTTCCACGAGTTCTTGGAATAAAGGACTATCCTGTGTATTCCGGTGAGTGCCGCCTTCTCTTTTTTGCTTTTCAAATGCTGGTGCTTTGACAGTGCACTGCCGGTTGGGAACATGCCATAACTGGAGGATTATCCGGACCTGACAGAGGTAATGCTTAGTGCCACGTTCATCTCACTTTTCATTGTGTAATGGATGTGTCTGACCGTACAGGGACATGGTCTGATCATACCACATCTCCTGTGCTGAGATAATCTTATATATGTGTCCTTGCTATGTACTGTGTAATGGATGTGTCTGACCGTACAGGGACATGGTCTAATCATACCCCATCTCCTGTGCTGAGATAATCTTATATATGTGTCCCTCCTATGTACTGTGTAATGGATGTGTCTGACTGTACAGGGACATGGTCTGATCATACCACATCTCCTGTGCTGAGATAATCTTATATACAGTATGTGTCCCTGCTATGTACTGGCTGACTGTACAGGGACATGGTCTGATCACACCACATCTCCTGTGCTGAGATAATCTTATATATGTGTCCTGCTATGTACTGGCTGACAGCACAGGAGATGTGGTATGATCAGACCATGTCCCTGTACAGTCAGCAAGTACATAGCAGGGACACATATATAAGATTATCTCAGTACAGGAGATGTGGTATGATCAGACCATGTCCCTGTACGGTCAGACACATCCATTACACAGTACATAGCAGGGACACATATATAAGATTATCTCAGCACAGGAACATTTTTATTAAACAAATCCAATTGTGGAAATTATTATTATTCCAACATCTATTGATTACAATCAACTTTAAAATAAAATTTGATCGTGGGAAAACTTCTTTAAGCAGTGCCACAATATATGCACACGGTTTATTCACGTAGGATCACCATAGACAGTGTGCCTTGCCTTGGGGTAAATGCAGTTTCTATCAGTAGCATTTATCCAGCTCGAAAAGCCAGAAGTGTGACTAGCACCTGCCAATCATCTCCCCAGCAGTGGCAGCCGTAGACTTCCATGACTCACAGTGATGGCATCTAGCTGTAGTCCTATAGCAATGACCACCTCTAATGTTCTCCATCTGCACACCGAGTCTCTACTACACCCTTGCCTAAAATTCTGACGACAATACACTATATACAAAAATGTCAACTTTAAACATTTTTTATTTTTTAAAAAGCAGTCTGACAGCAAGCAGGGAGACATAAAAGCATATTACCGAGCCCTGGAAGGTATTTCTTGCCTGATTAAAAGGATATTCAACATTTTCCTGTCATTGGATTTAATTTATGACTTGTCTCATATATTTTTAATATTTTTGATTGTGAGAACATATTTCATTACATTTTTCTTAAAACTATCATTGCTATTTTTTACTGTTTGTTTCAGATACTAATCTCGAATTCCGTCTGTGCACCTCTGCCTTTAAAGGGAATCTGTCAGGTCAAAAATCCATATGTAACTGCTATCACTTTCTAATTCCTTTCTCTAAGCTCTCTCTATTCATGTATTTCTATTATTTATGCTTCCCTCCTATCCTGTGTAAACTGCAAAATAAAAAATTAACTCTATCTGTAAATCACAGTGAGTTCTCTGCTGCCCAAGCCCCAAGGAATGAATATTCATGTATCATTACACTGTCCTGCCCTCCAGTGATCTGTTATGCTGTGCAGACAGAGGAGAAAGGAGGAGGTGTGTGATCTTAGCTGTAGCTCTGGGATCTTCATGTCATTGTGTGTATCTGAAGCATGTGTGTAGTGTGTGCTGGAGATATGTTCTTATAATCACATAGAAATATGATCATTTTCTCAGCAAATACACACATTACCTCAAAACCAGTTCATATAAACACATAGAAATCTCTTACAGACACCACACAGTGCAGGACAAAACAATTTACCCCTTCCAGCACAGAGAACAGAGGGGAGGGACAGAAGACCAGCTTGGATGGGAGCAAATATTTAAATAACATTTATACAGCAGCCAGACTATACGGCTGGTACTATAATGGAGAGGACTAATGCAGGAGCTGCCTGCAGCATCTGAAAATGCTGATAGCATGGAAACTACAAAATGTACAATAATGATTTTACATGTTTTTAAAAGGTCTGCCCAGTCACTAGTCAAAGATAATATTAGTATCATACTGAAAAATGACCTGACAGAGTACTTTTAAATGCCTTAGCAAGCAGCAAGGGTTCAAATTCTCTGCAGCACCCCCACAGGGGAAATTCAGTATTACATTTAATAAATGGAAAAATTGGGCTGTTAGTGTAGTGCACAGATATGTGGGTGTTCTCCAAACTGAGAGATGTTTCTTTATTTCATTAGTTGTTTAGGATCCTGAATGGAAGACCTCCCTCTCTGCTAATTATGAATTCTCCCTTAGGATGTTAGGATATAGGTTGCCTAAGAAATTTAAGGAAAAATATACCGTAAATACTCGTGTATAAGCCGACCCGTGTATAAGCCGACCCCCTACTTTTGCCCCCAAAACCTGGGAAAACCTAGTGACTCGTGTATAAGCCGAGGGTGGACCCCAGCACAGGTATACAGCCCCCAGCAGTGTGGTATATAGGCCCCCCCAGTGGTAGTATACAGCAGCCTCCCCAGTGGTATGCAGGCCCCAGCAGTATATACAGCAGCCCCAGTGGTATACAGCAGCCCTTAGGTAGTACACAGCAGCCCCAGGGGTATACACAGCAGCCCCAGGGGTATACACAGCAGCCCCAGGGGTATACACAGCAGCCCCAGGGGTATACACAGCAGCCCCAGGGGTGTACACAGCAGCCCCAGGGGTAGTACACAGCAGCCCCAGGGGTATATACAGCAGCCCCAGGGGTGTACACAGCAGCCCCAGGGGTATACACAGCAGCCCCAGGGGTATACACAGCAGCCCCAGGGTATACACAGCAGCCCCAGGGGTGTACACAGCAGCCCCAGGGGTAGTACACAGCAGCCCCAAGGGTATATACAGCAGCCCCAGGGGTATATACAGCAGCCCCAGGGGTGTACACAGTAGCCCCAGGGGTATACACAGCAGCCCCAGGGGTGTACACAGCAGCCCCAGGGGTATATACAGCAGCCCCAGGGGTATATACAGCAGCCCCAGGGGTATATACAGCAGCCCCAGAGGTATATACAGCAGCCCCAGGGGTGTACACAGCAGCCCCAGGGGTGTACACAGCAGCCCCAGGGGTATACACAGCAGCCCCAGGGGTGTACACAGCAGCCCCAGGGGTATATACAGCAGCCCCAGGGGTATATACAGCAGCCCCAGAGGTATATACAGCAGCCCCAGGGGTGTACACAGCAGCCCCAGGGGTAGTACACAGCAGCCCCAGGGGTAGTACACAGCAGCCCCAGGGGTATACACAGCAGCCCCAGGGGTATACACAGCAGCCCCAGGGGTATACACAGCAGCCCCAGGGGTAGTACACAGCAGCCCCAGGGGTATATACAGCAGCCCCAGGGGTAGTACACAGCAGCCCCAGGGGTATATACAGCAGCCCCAGGGGTAGTATACAGCAGCCCCAGGCCCCCCTCACTGTTTGGCGCCCCCACCTCAGGATGGCCCCCCCCGCACGCAGCGCTGCGCTCATACATTACCAGCCTGTCAGCTGTCATCCTCCGGTGGCGGATCGCGGCTCCCGGCTCCGGCTTCCATCTTCATCTGTGTCTTCCTGCTTTGTGACCGGGGCTCATCGCGATGACGTCATCGCGACGCCGGCCGGTCATGTGACATGCAGGAAGACACAGATGAAGATGGAAGCCGGAGCCGGGAGCCACGATCCGCCACCGGAGGATGACAGCTGACAGGCTGGTAATGTATGAGCGCAGCGCTGCGTGCGGGGGGGGGGCCATCCTGAGGTGGGGGCGCCAAACAGTGAGGGGGTCCCATATATACTCGCGTATAAGCCGAGGGGGGACTTTTCAGCCCAATTTTTGGGCTGAAAAACTCGGCTTATATGCGAGTATATACGGTAATTAAGGAGACCACTGTATTTCATTTAAAGGAGTTTTCCACTTCTAGGAAAGTGGACCTAAAATACTCTAAAATACTGAGCATTCTGTGTCCAATTTCCTTTTCCCTTTAAAGGGAACCAACAAGCAGGACTTAGGGCTATAAAGTGAAGCCGGTGCCTTACAGGCTCTTGGATACTGAATGCACTCATACCTTTACTTCAATGATTCCATATTTGATTGCAGAGAAAAGTGTTATAAAACTCATGGAAAATAGGGCAGCAGATTATTGATGTGTGCAGCACCGGGGTTGTTTTTTTCCTCCTCTGTGGTCATTCTTTTCAGCTGTAAGCCAAACCCTCCCCCTCCCTCTTATCTCTACTTTCAGTTTCTGTCTCCTGAGCACTGTCACTACACTCCAGCCACAAGGTGCCTGACAAAACTGAAAGTAGAGATGAAAGGGCAGGGGGTGAGGGTTTGGCTTACAGTTAAAAGGCATGCCCACAGATTAGGAAAAAAACAACCCAGAATAGGTACGAAGTGCTGCATACATCAATCATCTGCTGCCCTGTTTTGCGGGAGTTTTAAGACAATTTTCTTTGCAATCAAATATGGAATCATTCAAGTAAAGGTATGATTGCATTCAGCATGTATGGCACTGGCTTTACTTTATAGCCCTAAATCCTGCTAGTTGGTTCCCTTTAACTCTCCTTTTATTGCTCATCTTCAGGATTGATCTTCGGTGAATTTGTCAGAATGGCTCCTGGAGTCGTGTTAGTAACTTCTAAAGTCTTATCTAAATTTTTCACAAAATGTATTTATTCAACTTTTGTGGATGCTGTTATCGTGTGTATTTGTTATTTACAAGAATCCAATCATTTAGGAGCCAATTTTTTATAAAATGGAAAACCCCTTTAATGATATTGCAGAGAATCAGTCCTAAAAGACGTCTTTGGCTGCGTTCACACATTTGCGTATTTTGCTGCGCTTTTTTGCGCGCGCTTTTTGCCGTGTTTTTCGGCCGCGCAAAAAAGCGCAACAAAATGCGCAGGGGCTTTCACACACTGCGCTTTCTTTACTCCAGAAAGCGCAGTGATGTCTCAGAGGGGAGGAAGAATCCTGCTTCCTCCTCCCCTCTGTGACAGCCCCATTAGATTTCACAGTGTATTAATATACACTGTGAAATCTAAATTAAACAGAGGCAAGTGTATGTAAAATAAAAAAGAATGAAATACTTCACCTGTCCGACGCCTTCTCCCGCTATCCGGTCTCCGGTTCTAAGTGAGAGGTGTACTGACAAGACCTGTGGTGACGTCAGAGGGGGGCGTTCCCGGGGCGTTCCCGGCGCTGATTGGCTGTTCGCGGTCATGTGATACCGCGAGTGCCCGGGAACGCCCCTCTGACATCACCACAGGTCTTGTCAGAAGAGATCTCACTTAGAACCGGAGACCGGACAGCGGCAGAAGGCACCAGACAGCGGGAAAAGGCGTCGGACAGGTGAAGTATTCATTCTTTTTTATTTTTCAGACACTTGCTTTTGTTTAATTTAGATTTCGCAGTGTATATTAATACACTGTGAAATCTAATGGGCGGCCACAGCTGTCACAGAGGGGAGGAGGAAGCAGGATTCTTCCTCCCCTCTGGGAGAATACGCAGGAGCAGCTGCGTAAACAATTGACATATCGATTGTTTACGGAGCTGTGCTTTCTCCCGGAAAACGCACTGCGTATTTTTGCGCAATGTCTGCACTGCAAAGTGAATTTCACATTCACTTTGCTGGCAGACAAAAGGCACATTGCGTATTTTGAAAAGCGCGCGTAAAAAAGCGCAGCAAAATACGCAATGTGTGAATGTAGCCTTTAAATCAGAATAATACCCAGGTAGACATATGACACTTTTGCCAACACTCCAAAACTTATGCCACTGGATGTTCTGTCATCAGACAGAGGCCCCACTTTGGGGTGAAAAAGGGCACGGAAGAGGACTTTGGGTGCAGATTCTAAAAAGAGAGAGATTAGGGGACAAAAATTCTGGCAGCTCCAAGAAAGACAACTTTAAACATTTGTAGATATGAATTATAGCAATGGGACAAGAATACATGTAGAGTGAAAGCCGGCTATGTACCTTTTTAGGGGCCCTTTAAGAAAGGTCCCAGCCTTAAATGGCCATGAAATTAGGATGGAGGCATTGGGACTTTGAGGTGTACATTGGGCTTGTAGTAAGGTGCTGTAAAGCAGATTCTCAAAAGGCAGTGATGTAGTATGGTGGAGCCACTCGTGGTGACGTGCTCTGTGCACAAAATTCTTAAGAGTGCAAAGTTAAAAAATTAAAAAAAAAAAATGAAACAGCAGTAAATTTGCCAGCGATGAAGATCTGGGGAAGCGCAGTTGCCCTAGATTTCTAGCTGAGTGCCCCGAAATCTACATGCAAGGGCCACTTTGAATTATAGTGGCATCAACATGACGAAGGTACAGTTGGATCATGAAATAGAGAAGGGCGCCAAAGCTTCCAAGACCCACCACTCTCCGTCATGTAAGCTGTAGCCTACGAGACAGCAGGGTACCAGCACAGGCAGCTCAATAGCGTCCTCTGCAGCCAGAGGAGAAGGCCACATGGTCATTTGGAGTAGGTAAGTATAAACTTTCATTTACTTTTTTTAGACCATTGCCAGGCATGACCCGAATACGTTTGAGATGGACGGTGATGAACTGGAAATTGTAAAGGACTTCAACCTACTCTGTTCAATCATAACTCAAGATGCTTCGATGACACCTGAAATCAATAGGAGAATAGCTATGGGCAAATCAACAATGAAGTCACTGGACAAGGTCTTCAAGTCAAGGACCATTTCACTGGTGATGAAGACACGGCTTGTGCATAGTGTGGTCTGTTATGTAGTGTAATATGATTGCAAAACATGGACGATAAAGGAACAAGAAAGAAGAAAAATCAACACCTTCAAAATGTATTGCTGGAGAAGGATGTTATCAATACTATGGATGACAATAAGAAGAACAAACAAATCAATTTTGGAACAAATCAAGTCAAATAGGTCACTGCAAGCAAGGATCACCAAGTTACAACTTGTCTACACATCATATGAAGAGAGCATTCACTGGAGAAGGACATCATGGTAGAGTGAATAAACGGTGCAAGGTGAAGAGGAAGATCATCAACCCAATGGCTTGATACTATCATTGATAACAGTGGAGAAAACTCTTGTGGTCCTATCTAGACTTGGAGAAGACCCTTGTGGACCTATCTAGGTTGCACAGGATCGATCTGAAGACCAGGAACAAGATGCTTTGATCCTAACAAGATAATGGTGAAGAAGACCTTGGTGGAACTATCTAGTCTTGGAGAAGACTCTGGTGGACCTATCTAGTCTTGGAGAAGACCCTGGTGGACCTATCTAGGCTTGGGAAAGACCCTGGTGGACATATCTAGGCTTGGAGAAGACCCTGGTGGACCTATCTAGGCTTGGAGAATACTCTGGTGGACCTATCTAGTCTTGGAGAAGACCCTGGTGGACCTATCTAGGCTTGGGAAAGACCCTGGTGGACATATCTAGGCTTTGGAAAGACCCTGGTGGACATATCTAGGCTTGGAGAAGACCCTGGTGGACCTATATAGGCTGCACAAGATCGATCTTCCTACAGAACGTTCATCCATCAAGTCGCCATGGCTCGAGCTGAAGTCTGTTAATAACAAAATAGCAATGGTGGCATGATTACTTTTAGAGAGGACAGTTGAAGACATCTTTATTTTTTAGTGGAGCATTAATACTTTCTAAAAGGGGTCTTTTTACCGAGTCAGGGGATGCAATACTTGCTTTGCTTTCCACATTACACCACTGTCAAAAGGACCTTATCTTTTCACCTTTGCTATAGAACCCTCATACTTTTTCCAGGACTCTGTATACTATTTTGTACAATATTGTAATACATTAATTATATATAACGTAAACCGTTGGGTGTGGCGGTGTCAGATAAAGCGTGTAATGGACTACTGCACCTTGTAAGATGCCATAGACTTTGATAAAGATAAAGGAATTAGAAGACTGGATGTAACCTTACGATGGAGTTGAAATCCCCTAGTGACAGGCAGATTACTGTTCTCAGAAAACACAACTTGGTCTTACCAGTTTTACCTTCTAGGTTCCCTCTCTGTCAATCGGGTTTTTACATAGCATCAAAGCGCAACCTGTCCCTGTCCGTCCATGGCAGTAGACACCAGCTGTTGACCAGATGTTTCCCCCAGTCTTCTGAAAATGCAGCTGCCCTGCTTTGCTAGCACTCAGACATGGGAAATTATATGGGAAATCACAGCTACAAAACCAGTAAATGCCTCCCAGGATTGTGCCGCCCCCTGCTGGGGAGGGGGGGATTGCGGCTTTCAGAGTAAGGCAACCAAGGGAGTCTTTCCACTTTTACACCTCATTAGGCAAAGCAAATAGACATGACATATTATGGTTTCAGAGACAGGATCTCCCTGGTACAGATATACAGGGATGCTGAAAAAAAATAGGATCTCACCTCGGCAGATGGCTAACATAAACCCTCGGAGTACACATGATGGAAAATCCTCCAAACCGAGAAACATTGGAAACCTGAACGGGAACATGAAGCTTGAATGGACTAATGTGTGTCCTTGCAATGCTGCATGTACTGTTTACACCATCTTCAGCTCCGCGGCTTAACTTCTCCATTTCACTGATGTAGTTCCCGTCCTATACCATAACATGAGCGGAGCGGCGTCATCCCACACTCCCTGCCCACCTGCACATAGCCTCGACCTTTCCAAGCAAAAAGAACACAGGCGTCAGCTAAGGTGAAAAATAAACAACATTTCGGCACCAATTAGCCAGATTAGGCTACCTGCATTTTTACTTGTGTTTTTTTTCACATTTAATTTGCTAAAACCTTTTTTTAAGGTGTGTTTTTTTCTTACTTTTCGGTACGGCTTGTTCCCGTCATTTAATATTGATGATACTTTATTGATAAAGTCATGTCCGAATTACGTGTGTTTTTATTGAGTTTCCGATGCGAATAGGCACATGCGTTTTTTACCCGTGGATTTTCCTAATTTTGTTCACGTTTATAGGAAACTCTGCTAATAAAACACATAAGTAACATAAGGCAAATTGACACGTTAAACATTTTTTCTAAAAAAATAATGTTCTGGTCAACAAAAGCAAAAATCCACCACTATATCCGGTAGCTTTAAAAATCTTACATTTATTAAAAATCTAATAAAAATCTTTATTTTATTGAATAAATCCATATAAACATACAGAAAAAAGGAGGGGGATTTAAAAATTGACGCGTTTCGAGTGCATTATGCACTCTTAATCTTAGCATATCATGATTGACTCCTCCAATTAGTTTAACCCATTCAAAACCCAATGGCTTATATGGATGCCCTTGGTGGCCTCTTTCACTTTGATGGAAGCTCACGCGCTGAGCTCACATCATCCCCTACACAGATCAGATGATCTGATCAGCTGAGATGTGTAGCTAGCAGTACTGATCGGATCATACATCTGACTGGCACTGTTAACCCTTTAGATTGCACTGCAAATCACTGACACCGCGGCTAGGATAGTGCTGTTCCCTGCCAGCATCAGCGGCTCCGTGATGAGTTCACGAGGCCTTGATCTATTGCCATGACAGCGCCGAGTCAGATGATGACCCCAGATGTTGTCATGAATCAGTTCCTGCCAGAGATGTACCAGTGACGTTGCTGGCAGAAAGTGATCATTTGTGCTGTGTGGAGGGAGTGATCCTCCCACTCTCGGCTCCAAGACTTCTGAGCTGCACCAATTCTCTGGAATGCTCTACCCCAAGAAATCAGGACTATCCACAACTTGCATAGCTTCAGACGCTCCCTAAAAATACATCTTTTTAAGGGGGCCTATCATGCTCCCTAATAGAAGTCCTTTGTACTGTACATAGCCCATTTACTATCTCTCTCGACCTAACTCTTCTTCATACTCCACCAAACCCAAAAGCTCTACACAGATTGTCTGATGACCATTCATGTAACTTTATTTCTATCCCCCTTTTCCTCCAGATGTCTGGACCATCATTGTAATAAGCCCCTGTACTTTATGTAACCCCCATCTCGTAGAGTGTAAGCTCTTTTGAGCAGGGTCATCTTTATTTTTGCTTTAATTATTGTATTTCTCACATTGTTTCTCTGCTTTAATTATAGTATTTTTTTTATTGTTACTTATGACTGTTTGTATATGAACCTCTGTATTGTGAAGCGCTGCGGAATATGTTGGCTCTATATGAATAAAGATTTATTATTATTATTATTATTATAAACACATATTTGGGATCGCCGTGTTCAGAAATGCCCAATCTATCAAAACATAAACTCAATTAATCAGATCGGTAAACTGCGTAATGGAATAAATGTCAACAGTCCAAATGCCACAATTATGTTTTTTTGGTTGCTGCATAATTGCAATAAAATGCAAAACCAAGCGAACAAAACATTGCATCTACCCTAAAATGATATCATTAGAAACGTCAGCTCAAGACGCAAAAAATAAGCCATCACACAGCCCCAGATCCCGAAAAATGAGGACGTTACAGGGTGCGGAAAATAGCGATAAAAACTCAATTATTTTTCTTTAAAAATGTCTGAATTTCTTTTCACCACTTAGATAACAGTAATAGTATACATGTTTGGTATCTACGAACTCGTACTGACCTGAGGCATCATACCGTCATGTCAGTTTTACCATATAGTGAACATGGTGAATAAAAAACAAACGTGTAATTGCACTTCCTTTTGCAATTTCACTGCACTTGGAATTTTTTCCCATTTTCCTGTACACTATATGGCAAAATAAATGATGTCGTTCAAATGTTACAACTCGTCCCGCAAAAAATAAGCCCACTATATTAATGGAGAAATAAAAATGTTATGGCTCATGGAAGAAGGGAGGAAAAATAAAAAACCAGGAAGATGGAGAATCGCTGGGGGTGAAGGGTTTGTAA
Source organism: Allobates femoralis (assembly GCA_033576535.1). Lineage (NCBI taxonomy): Eukaryota > Metazoa > Chordata > Amphibia > Anura > Aromobatidae > Allobates > Allobates femoralis. The sequence continues at coordinate 83,115,835 of JARQOC010000009.1, forward strand.
AGCCCCAATGGGAGGAGATTTCTACCAATCCATGTTAATAAAAGCTGCTTTTTACATTACCAGCAAAACCTTTAATATTCCAGAAAGCTCCTGCATTTCTTCATGACTGAAATGGATACAGCTCGGCTTTTGCAGCGTTTTTACACGATGTAGCATGTCAAGTCTTTAAGCGTTTTTGCTGCTTTTTTTCCACCATTGAATGCAATGAAGAGTAAAAAAATGCACAGCTGCATTTTTGGTGCATTTGTTGTGAGAAACGTTTTGTTTGTTTCTGACTGCTAAAGACCAAGTTTATCTGCAGAAAAAAAACTCTGCAAAAATGTCTTGTGTGAACATAGCCTAAATGTGTGTACATACCCAAAGGCTGTGTTCACACAAGGCGTTTTGCAGTGTGTATTTAAAAATCAATGCTAAGAAAACACTGCTTTTATCAGCACCAGCAAAACCTACGTATGAGTTTTTTGGTGTGTTTTAGAGGTGTATAAGGTGGCAACACAGCAAAAATGTCCTCTGTGAACTGGCAGTGTAAAAAGAAATGTTTTATTAGCATGGATTTGCATAAAACCAAATTTAAAAAAAACTGAGCAAAAATGCCCTTTGTGAATATAGCATAGGCGTACCGTAATATATGGTGCCTTACCCTGGCCAAATGAAGCCTTAAAGAGAAAATGTCAGGTCAAAAATCCATGTGTAACTGATACCATTTTCTCATTCCTCTCTCTATCTCTCTCTACTCATGTATTTCTATCATTTATACTTCCCTCCTATCCTCTGTAAACTTCAAAATAAAAGATTAATTCCATCTGTCAATCACAGTGAGTTCTCTGCTGCCCACTCTGCAGGGAATGACTATTCATGCATTACTGCACTGCCCTGCCCTGCCCTCCTCTGGTCTATATGTGAGTGGTTGGCTCTCTAGGCTCAGCGACTCATTGTAGACAGAGGAGAAAGGAGGGGGGGAGGTGTGTTCTCTTAGCAGATTCAGCTCTGAGATCTTCATTGTGTGTATCTGAGGCATGTGTGTAGTGTGTGATGCCTGAGATATTTCTTTTTGTTTATATGAACATTTGATCGTTTGCTCAGCAGATACACACATTACATGTATGTAGGAAAACAAATGTTCATATAAACAGAAATCTCTCACAGGCAGCACAGGCTAGTGATGTTACCACAAGAGTTGTAGCACAAACACCTATCCGGCAGCCTCCAGAAGCCTGAGATTTAGTGTAACTTTAGCACAGAGGGGAGGTACAGAAAAAGCAGCTTGGATAGGTGTGGATATTTAAATAACATTTACATACTGTGACTCTTAGAAGTCAGGTCAATGACTTTTACAGCTGCCTGCTGGGTGTGCAGGTGCTTATAGCAAGAGAACTACAAAGAGTACAATATTGATTTTTACACTATCTGAAAGGTCTGTCTGAGCACTATTCAAGGGTACTATTAGTATCATACTGAAAAATGACCTGACAGAGTCCCTTTAAATAACGCTGCCAAAGTAACAATGCTTTATAGTGCCGCCACCACCTTACAGTGCAAAAACATTGTCTATATGGCAGTGTTTTACACAATTCATTGTAAAATATGGCCGTAGTATATGCATATTGTGTGTCAGTTTCTACTATGAATGCTCCTACTATAATACGCTGTAGATATCACACCTACAAAATCTGGACAGAAAATCTGGAATGTTCTGTGTGAACACAACCTTAAATAAAATGAACCTACTGGGATATTATATTAGCACAAACCTAACACTTCTTGAAACAGAGGCAGCGGAGAAAACAAACTAAGCTAGTCAATTTCAACCTTACATAGGGCATAGATAGAACAAATACCAAATACCAAAGTGCTGAAAAGTAGCATAAAGCATGGTGCACAAATAGGAGTGCCATATCCTGACCAAATAACACTTCCATACAACAGCCTAAATAACTCAGCTACAGAGTGCCACCACCTTGCTGCAAAAATAATGAACTGTGCAATGTCAAAATGTTTACATTGAATATGTAATTTAATTCTGCTATACATTGTTCAAATGATAGATTTTCAATAAGCAAATATACAGTATAAATGACCCGCCCCAGGGCCTAGGGGTACTTAGTTCCGGGCGTTGATTCACGGGGGGAATGTCACGGAGGCCTGTGCCCGTTCTCGTGGCCCCGGTGGTCGCTGTCAGTAAAAATAATAAAAATAAAAGTAGTTTGTGACGCCACCTACGGTTCTGTTATGGTTACTGGGGCTGTGGATCTGACCTCCGGGGTGATGATTGGGCAGCCAGATGGTTACGCTCTCCGTAGGTGGAGCGGGTTCCCCTGGGCAATTGTATTAGTTTTTACACAGGGAGGCAGCTTACCACACAGATTTGTCCCTTGTCCTTTCAATACAGCAGTGTATGGCTCCTCAGGCAAGGGAAATAAAGTACGTCACACCAGTCATTAACTCTGATCGGGTTTACTTGCAAGTTGTTAAAGTAGATAGACAGATGGTAAATTCTTTCAGGTCTCTCTGGCCTGGGTAGTCACCAGGGAACTGGGATGATTCACTCAGGACCCTTGGTGGTATGCCTGCCGTTCTTTGCCGATCCCTTCACGTCACTTAACTTCTCCTCACAACCGTGCAGCGCCTCCGCGTGCAGAACCTCGAGCCAGCTGCCACGGGTCTCTGGTGGGCGACTCCCTTCAGGTCCCCCTGACCCTAGTTCGGTGTGCCTTTTCGAGGCCGGGTCTTGTGGCTGCAGCTTCCTGAAGAAGCTCAGGGCCTCCGATTTAACAGCTCAGAGTTAAACTCCCGCACCGTGTTCAGAGCCGGTCCTCTGCCCGGGACCAGACCCTTCTGGTCGGCATTACCCGGGTTCAGATTCAGGCGCACCGTAATCCCAGAGGTTCCTACATAACCCCCATCCAAATCTGTTCTTCTGTGTGGAGCTACTCACAAAACTCACCATCTGGAGCTAGGCTCTTCACAGTTGTGTGCTAGACCTGGTGGTAATGCACCTAACTGGCAGACAGTCGCATGCCACACATCACGGGCCCGCAAGCCATATGTGGCTCCCAACCCAAAGGTTGGGGACCCCTGCCTTAGAAGAAAGTCTGAAACATTCTTGCAAGGTATAGACAAAATGATTTCCTAATCTCAATACCTTAGAAGGAACTGGTCAGGCCTTTCATGCCGCCTAAACTATGGTCAGATTGAATATGGTGTTGGCTAAAAAGCCTAATTTAAACACAGAGAAAACAAAGCCTAAAATACGAGCTATGTACAAGAAGAATTGTCTGAGCATCTCCCTCCAGCTTCTTTCCACCCTGCTCAGTTGATCGATGGGTCTTTCCTTCTTCATGTACAGGAAGAGAGAGACCTTTAAAACAGGCAACAACAGTCTGTCTTCCCTTATCCTCAGGTCCCCTAAGCTTGACAGCCCCATAGGCATATACCAGGCTGTTGAGTTTGAGCCAGGACACCAATGACTGGTCCTCGCATCATGATGGGTACATGGACGTGTGGCGCCCTGCCATTACAGGTAACCATGGAACCACCTAAAGCATTGAAGGATTTCCACAGTAGGTACCCTTACACATACAACACCTTCCACCCCAGACCTGTGGGGGGAGCTCCAATTGCTGCCTTTAAGCGAGATTGCCTATAAATACTGGTGCTGGGGGCGGAGTTGGGCAGCACAGTTCCAGAGAGGACTGTGAAGGAACCCTGGTGTGTCGGAGCCGTGCTAGGCCCGAGCCAGTAGACTAGACTAGCCAGTGTGAGGGCCTGAGAGTGAGGTTGAAGGCAAGGCGTGAGAAAGACAGAGAAAAGGAGCAGACTGGGGGCAGAGGAGCCATACGGGTTCACCCCAGGAAGCAACCCGGACACTGGAGTCCGAGTCTGCATCAAGCCCAGTAGAAAACACCGGTTCACCGAGGAGACTCTAGTCTCCCGGACATGTGTAACGCAACCAACAGGGGAATCAGGGACCGAGGGAGAAGTTATAGCAGTAGCCCACACAAAGGTTCTCGACACTACGACACAGGTGAGAGAGAGACACAGAGGAGGTCAGGCCTAGTTCTACACAGGTCAGGGGACTTCACTGAGGGAAAAGAGACAAGGAGGCCTTATCCAACACTCACTGTGGAAATCCAGAAGTGCCTTCCCGACGACCTGGAGTGTTCCCTGGACAGTGCCTGCGGTAACACCAGTACAGGTACAGAAACGATTCCCAGTGTGTGTGTGTCAGTTCTTCCATCCCTGAACCTGTCCGGCCTAGAGACTGTCACAGTGGATCAGCTGTCTAATGGCCTCCCTGTGCAAATCCTAGTCACCTCATCACTGCCTCGGGGACCCCGCTCTGCCTGTGGGGAACTGTACAACCCAAGCTGCCCATCCATCATCCCCCGTGGTCTGCAGCAGCGCTGGTGCCTTCACCAGATACCACAGGTGGCGTCACAAGACTTTATTCTTTTATTGTATTATTTTTCCCTTTTACCCAGTGACCCCTAGGGTTACGGGCCCTGGCACCGGCCACCGAGACATCACCCCAGCACTAACGCCTGGGTACCGAGTTCCCAAAGACCCCTGGGCGGGTTAGACCTTATTGTGAATTAGACTTTTATGAGCCGGTAATGGCAGAAGCCTATGAGTAGCCACATAGCAGATTCCTCTCCCTGTGACTGGCAGGCAACTGCAAACATTACATCATATACATAAAGTGCATAAGTAATAGTAGAATAGATTAGGTAGGGTACATATAATACATTTCTAGCTGTTATAAGTAATCTACAAAAAACTACTAGGAAAAGTCATCAGGGCATTGAACTATTATCTGGCCAAACATGAATAGCTTTAACCATCAACAGCACAAATACCGTACTTCATAGCTAGGGATGGGCGAGTCTACTCGCTAGGACTCGTTACTCGGCGAGTAGTAAGGGACTCGCAGGACTCGGTACTCTGCGAGTTTCCCAGCGATTACTCCGCACAGCCACGAGTCCAATGCAAATAAATGGCAATCCTAGTTTTGTCAGAGACTCTGACAAAACTAGGATTGCCATTGACTTGCATTGGTCTCATTACTGTGCAAGTAATCGCAGGGAAACTCACAAAGTAACTGCTGTTACTTTGCGAGCCGAGTCCAGCTGTCTGCTCTGTGCAGGCTGCCGCAGCGCCAGGGTCCTAGAGCCCGCCTGCTCTCCCTGTGCACAGAGATGATGTAGCAGAGCTGAGATTGTTCTCAGTCTGCTCATTCCCTGTGCATAGACATCTATATCTATGTACAGGGGATGTAGCAGAGAGGACATCGCGTTTTGGACTACGTCGGACGGAAGAGGATTTTTTAAATTAAAGATGGAGTCCCTAATGGCTTTTTTTTTTTATTTCTAATAAAAAATTTTCTCTGTGTTGTGTTTTTTTAACCCTTTATTGGAGATTCTTAGTGGCCGGGTCAAACGTGGCCTGACATTAAGAATCTCGGGCTTAATACCAGCTTGTATAACAAAGCTGGTATTAACCCCTTTATTACCCAGCATGCCACCGCCACTAGGGCCGCTGGAAGAGCGGGGTTCAGCGCCAGAGGATGGCGCTTCAATGAACGCGCCATCTTCTGGGGCGGCTGCGGGCTGCAATTTGCAGCGGGGGGTGCCCAGAAAGCTTGGGCATCCCTGCGCTGCGGATTCCAGCCCCCAGCTGCTTAGCTGTACCTGGCTAGACATAGGAATTGCGCGGAGTCCCACGCATTTTTTTTTTATTATTTCATGAAATTCATGAAATAATAAAAAAAAAGGGCTCCCCGATATTCTTGTGTCCGGCCAGGTACAAATAGGCACCTGTGGGTTGGGGGCAGCCCGTCGCTGCCTGCTGGATCCGGCTGGTTCCAGAAATACGGCGAAGCCCACGTGAAATTTTTTTTGACAAATCCATAAAACAATGTAAATAAAAGGGACTGCATCTTTATTAACCCCTGGACCATGGGCGAGGGGTTAATAAAGAGGCAGTCCCTTTTTTAGGATTGTTTTATTGATTTTTCAGAAAAAAAATTACAAGGGCTTCGCCGTATTTCTGGAACCAGCCGGATCCAGCAGGCAGCAACGGGCTGCCCCCAACCCCCAGGTGCCTATTTGTACCTGGCCAGACACAAGAATATAGGGGAGCCCTTTTTTTTTATTATTTCATGAATTTCATGAAATAATTAAAAAAAATGCGTGGGGCTCCGCGCAATTTCTATGTCTAGCCAGGTACAGCTAAGCAGCTGGGGGCTGGAATCCGCAGCGCAGGGAGGCCCAAGCTTTCTGGGCACCCCCGCTGCAAATTGCAGCCCGCAGCCGCCCCAGAAGATGGCGCGTTCATTGAAGCGCCATCCTCTGGCGCTGAACCCCGCTCTTCCAGCGGCCCTGGTGGCGGTGGCACGCTGGGTAATAAAGAGGTTAGGGCCAGCTTTGTATTATTAGCTGGCCCTAAGCCCGAAATTTATGGCGGTCACGCCAATATTAGACATGACCGCCATGAATTTCTATTAAATTGTTTTAAAAAAAACACAACACAGAGAAAATTTTTTTATTAGGAATAAAAAAAAAAGCCATTAGGGACTCCATCTTTAATTAAAAAAATCCTCTTCCGTCCCATGTAGTCCAAAACGCGATGTCCTCTCTGCTACATCCCTGTGCATAGATATAGATGTCTATGCACAGGAATGAGCAGACTGAGAACAATCTCAGCTCTGCTACACACAGGAAGAGCAGGCGGGCTCTAGGACCCTGGAGCTGCGGCAGCCTGCACAGAGCAGACAGCCGGATTCCTTACTGTGTGAGTTTCCCAGCGATTACTTGCACAGTAAACGAGTCCAATGCAAGTCAATGCCAATCCTAGTTTTGTCAGAGTCTCTGACAAAACTAGGATTGCTTCAGGCTGAAGCTTCCGAGACACATCTGCGATTTGTAAATCGCAAACTACTCGCTATTACTCGCTTCCCTATTCATTAACATTGGACTCGCTAGACTCGCAACGAGTAGCGAGTCCCAGGCTCGGACTCGCTAGAGTCAAGCGATTCCGAGTAATTTAGGACTCGCCCATCACTATTCATAGCCCAATGTAGCACATAATGTCAGGACACTATGGAACGAATGCTAATCTTTATCAGCCCACCTTCGACATCCCAACTTATGTTTTGCCAAAAAAGCCTCCTTCAGGAACTTAGATAAGCCTGTGGTTTGGGTAGTTCAAAATGACTTATAGGTTCCCTTCAAATAGACCTGGGGCTAAAATGTAATTTAGGGTTGGACCTTTATTCTAAAAGTTCATCATAAACAGTCCACTAAAGTTTGTTCAAGAAACATAGCATCAAAGTCTTTGGTGGGGTCATACTTTTGTTTGCTCTTTTCCATCTTTGCAGACATGGAAGCCCCCACTCTTGACAAAAAAATCTGAGGATTTGAAGTGATCATACCTCCTTGTTGTTAAGCAGTGGCATAACTTCAGGCCCAGGGGCCCCGATGCAAAAGCTCCAACGGGGCCCCCAATTATTGCAAATTTTTATTAGTATTAGTCTTTTTCTATAGGCCAAAGGGACTTCTGGGGCTCCCCTAGGCTGCAGGGCCTGGGTGCGATCGCAACCCCTGCACCTGTTGTAGTTACGCCCCTGTTGTTAAGTCAAAAGTCCTGATGAAGTCCTAACATCGGGGGATCAGTTAGGTGAGTATTAATTCCTTTAATTGCAAGGCAGTCTGGAGCATTTCAGGAATAACTAATATTCCTTGAGCAGGTGCTTAGCTGTCACCCCCGGTCTTCTGTGCCTTGGAGACTTGTGACACGTTTGGTCCCAGAGTCTCTTTGCCTTTGGAGACTCTAGATAGTAAACATAGTTAATTTCTTTTGGCATACTATGCGTTAATGTCACTTCTGCTGCTAGCAAGTTCCTTGGTGATCTGTTCAGGTGTGACCACTCCCATCATCATATAGTCACATGACTCAACAGTTAGTGCTGGTGATTGAATCTCTTTCATTGCAAGCCGCCTGTGCGGAAGGAGTTCGTAGTGAACTGACTGATAATTTGCTGCAGCAGCTGGGCACCACCCTCGGTCGTTCCGTCTCCTCGCAGGACTTGCCGAAGAGAGTGCAGAGTAACCACTGGTCCGCTTTCACGCCGATACGCCTCCTGATTATAATGGTGCATACTCCAGTTCATAGTTGCACTTCCGGTATTACGACAACAGATGGAGTAGCACTCACCGGTCAGGATTAAAATGTTATCTATATTCCATAGCAGTCATCAGGTCATCGTTTGTAAGCCTGATGACCTGATGACCGCTGTGGAGTAAAGATAACATTTTAATTTTGACCAGTGAGTGCTATTCCGTCTGTTGTTGTAATAAGTGAACTGACTGGTGCCAAGCTGCCTGTGTGGAAGGAGCTTGCAGTGAACTGGCTGGAGTTTGGTAAAAGCCGGAAAGTGGCTTTATCCTTTGGTGCTTTTCCCTGTCAGATAGTAGAGGAAACGGCAGCACTCACCAACAGTGGAATCTTCAACTTTTTTTCATATGTGCTTAATCAAAAATCGGTAAGGGCCATCTGACCAAACAGTAAGGGGAGGGAGAGGACAGCGGGGGGTGCCCAGGAGGACCACAATTGTTTTGTTTGTTAGAGTTGAGCCGTTGAAGTTCTAACGAACGAAACGATCGTCGTCCTCCTTCAAATAAAGTTGAAGATTCCTCTGCCGGTGAGTGCTGTCGATTCTATTATTATCTGTTATCTCCAGATAGTGTAGGTAATATACAGAAGGCTGCAGTCTTTGAGACTAAGGTAGGTTCACTGTGCATTTGAATCTTTTCGGAATAATTCTAGAGCACCGATAGACTATGACAAGCAGGTGCTGGGCTGCCACCCCTGAGTTGAGAAGCGGGGGGGGGGGGGTTTGGTGCTATCAGAAATTTTTGAGGATCGGGGGGAGGTTGCTGCCGCAGCTCTCTTACCAGCTCCAGCGCCATCTGCTGCTGTATCGCCGCACCGGCCGCAAGGCACTGCCTGCGGCCGGCCCGTTTCTGTAGGGGGCGGCCCAAGATGTGGGCTATACGACCAGCCCAGGGCCACCTGGGCCAGTCCGCCCCTGATGACAAGCCAATAACAGGCGCCCAATCCATTAACTAACTGGCGTAACTTTGTAATGCAACTTCTTATGGAATCAAAGGGTATGTTCACCCTATTTGCTGTGAAATATTCCTGATGTGTGTGCCCTAATAGGGAATATAGTAAGCGGTCGTCTAAAGTGGGCCTGTTATTGTCTAAGGAGTACCTCTTAACGTTTTCGACTTGGGTATGCATTATCTCCTTATATTAAAGTTTGTAAAATTATAGTTTAATATCAAAAGCACGGAAAAATATGCAGAAAAATGTGGCACAAAGGATTCTTCACGTTTATGTGTAAGCCTGAGGATTAGCATGTTTTAATCATGAGGATGTATTTGTTATGCCTCTGTGCAGACAGACTTTGTAATGCCACTTTTGTCTCGATAAAATTCCTTACAGTTCAATTTGCACAGGGATCAAGCGTTCCTAAACGAAAAGACACGCTGATGAATTAATTGCTGTAACCCGGCCGCAATCAGTTAAAGGGAGAAGATAACGAGGGCTTTGGACTGAACAGACTTGGCACCCGCAGCAAAGTTCCCCAGTGAATCAGGCGCCTGTGTTCAGAAGACTTCTCTGAGCATTTGTGCCTTGGGAAAATGGGTACACCTAGTCCCAGAAATGCAACCCCCCCTTAGAGGAAGACTTTAATGCAGCTCTTCTCTCATCTTCTTGCAGCTGCTTTTAATTTTACAAAAAATGAATGTTACCATCTGAGCGGGAAATAAAGAAACCCTAGAAGGTTTACAACTGGGACATGGTATAAAAAAAGGGCCAATTTAGAGATGGCAAAATGGGCACAAACCTGTCTCACCATTGGGATAGTACTGCTAAATTTTTCACAACGGATTAGAAATATGTTGCGTTTCCGACATTACTATAATAAAAAATAAGTTGTAAACAGTCATTTATTAAGTTCACATGTCCAGTTGTTGTGGATGCTTTAGTTGGGACATCAAGATATCCCAACCCTTAAAGGGAACCGGTCAGCTCATTCTACACCCTAACCTATCACTACCTGTCCCTGCACCTTGCTAGCTGATCCCTAACCATCCCTCTCTGAGCTAAACCTGCCCTAGAAAAGGTAAGAAAAATTATTTATAACTTACATGTAGTCTCCATCCGGAGGCTGGAACGGCGGTTTCCGGGGCGCCATTCTCTCCCCTTCACTGGCTCTCAGGACACCTCGCTGGGCGTCATCAGTCGTTCTGCTGTTCCACCTCTTTTTGAAATTCCCGCCTCCTCTGCTGTTATTATGAGCTGACTGGAACATCATATCCGGCCCGATGCATTGTGGGGGCTGATCCAGTGTGCGGTCTGGCTCTGTCGCATGCTCAGTGTGCATATTGAAGCCGAGCCGTACATGTCATAAGCCCCCACAATGCACCGGGCTGCATATGACGTTCCGGCCTGCTCATCATAGTAGCAGAGGCGGGGATTTCAAAAAGAGGTGGAACAACAGAATGACTGATGACACCTAGAGGGGCGTGCTGAGAGGGGGAGACAATGGAGTCATGGAGCCCACCTTTCTAGTATCCAGATGAAGACTACATGTAAGTTATAAATCATTTTTCTTAAGCTTTATAGGACACGTTTAGCTCAGACAGGGATGGTTAGGGATCAGCTACCAAGGTGAAGGGACAGGTAGTGATATCATAGGGGTAGAACGAGCTGATAGGTACCCTTTAATTGTCTCCTTGACAAACTAATAAGAGAAGGTGTCTGCAGACAATAACTACACTTGACTCGAGTGCAAGTATGGGAGAATTCTAAATTTATTAGGAAGCACAGAAATCTATATAGACAATTCTGCGGGTGGTAGACCACAGGATAAGATCATTCATTGATTGGTTACAAAATATTCAACATAACTAATCATTGGTTACTAATAGCGGAAAGCTGATTGGATTATGCAAATCTATTCTAAATCTTTTCTAAATACATATGTATCTTCGTGTGTTTTTCATCATCTGATGCTATTGACCCATCTCATTCCTTCATTATCTGGTATTTTGGAACATCTTCCCATTTACCAAACATGCTAGACATTGTTTCATTCCCAGACTACTTGGCCTTCACCGTTTCTCTAACCACAGTCTATGACTTGCAGTATAATACTTGATAGGGAAACACTACTTATTCTTCTTAAAGGCAAGTATTTAAGGGGATAAATATATGCTAGATATGCAGAACAATACAGAATACAAGCACATTGGTAAATCTTTGGATATATTTATTTATTGATATCCATAACACCGTCATCTGATAGAAAGGATCCAGCCTCAATCCGTTGGCAAAAAATTTTGCAAACACAACTTTTTTGTCTGTTTTTGAAGCATTGCTTGTATCGATGGGCATTTTATATTTTTGCTGTCCATGTTAAAACGGGAAAGCACTCGAGCAGCACATGGACCAATGCTATTGAATTGGGCTGTTCTGATGATAGGTTTTTAGGGACACATTGATATTATTAACATGGAAAGCTATATTTAACCTTTGTCATTTTTGAAAAATGTGGCCATAAACATATATGAATGGATGACAAAGAGGACATACAGATGACAAATGGGTAGAATAAAGATGACAATTCCAATGAGATTCGGCTGTTTTTCCTGGATGTTTTTTACACACTCATCTGAACCTGGTTAAAGAACCCCTATTACCATTCCTGCAATGAATCATTGAAGAAACACCCATTTATTTTGAAGCTCAACCACCATGATGTGCTGATCACTAAGGTTTGGCTTCTAGAACTATGGCTGCACAGTGTCATCAACAAGTTCTATCTAATGTAGGATGCTCCTGAGCTGGAAATCCCAAAATGCCATCCATATACGGTACTTCAATATAGTTTTTGGATATAGGTTATACCTACAGCACAATTAATTTATTGCGTCATGGACATTAATTGAGACTGAATGCTGGACAACTGCGTTCCTTTCAAGATCTCCTTCTCTATTCCCCGCTTATCTCTTCTTTCCACAGCGTGATACAAGATTTCTTCTGTGCATGACACATACTCTGGAACCTTCTGCCCCAACACATCAGACTCTCACCAACTGTGGAAACCTTCAAAAGGAGCCTGAAGATCCACCACTTCTTACAAGCCTACAACCTGCAGTCCACCAAACTCAGACTGTGAGCCCTCGGAGGCAGGGTCCTCTCTCCTCACCTACAGCATCCTCACCCATCCCTTGTACACTGTGAGCACTCGCAGGCAGGATCCTCTCTCCTCACCTACTGTATCCTCACCCATCCCTTGTTGACTGTGAGCCCTCATGGGCAGGGTCCTCTCTCCTCACCTACTGTATCCTCACCCATCCCTTGTAGACTGTGAGCCCTCATGGGCAGGGTTCTCTCTCCTCATCTACTGTATCCTCACCCATCCCTTGTAAACTGTGAGCCCTCGTGGACAGGATCCTTTCTCCTCACCTACATTATCCTCACCCATCCCTTGCAGGTGGGGTTCTCCATCCTCACCTACTGTATCCACACCCATCCATTCTAGACTGTAAACCCTCGGGGGCAGAGTCCTCTCTCCTCACCTACTGTATCCTCACCCATCCCTTGTAGACTGTGATCCCTCACGTGCAGGGTCTTCTCTTCTCCTGTACCTGTGTGTGTCTTGTATCTTTCATAATTATTGTACTTGTCTATGTATACCCCTCTTTACATCTAAAGCACCATGGAATAAATGGCGCTATAATAATAAGTCCATGAGAATTACCATCCTAGCACAGATCAGCAGTGTATCCCAGATACAAATTGGCAATGACAACTCTCTACATATTGGCCATATTTGTCAGCAGTGACCAACTTGTTGCAAAAAAAAAAAAATACTTTTGGAAAAAAAATAAACTAATGGTAAATTCAGAATTTTAGGTAAAATTTTAAATATGAATATTTTTATAGCAAAATGTTCATAAATGTTTTCATAGTTTTAAGACACCAATCCGTAGAGTTCAACCTTTAATGTAACAAGTTTCTCCAGAAACTCCTAATTGCTCCATTTTTTTGGAAAAATTATGTCCCAAATCCACATACAACAATCAAACTAGTTCCCTGGATTGACATCCCATCTCGTTTACGTCCCAAAAAAATGACCAATGGGTTTTTTTGCAATGGAAAAGAATATCCAACATTGTTATGGTGTTTTACACCATAGCAAAAAACACCATGGATATGATATGAAACCATTAGCAAAGTTCTAGACATCACTTTATTAAATATGTGACTATTTTTTTTTGGGAAAAAATAGAGCAATCAGATTGGTTCCTTGGATCAACCTCCCATCACGTTTACTTCCTCCAAAAAATTATCAACGGGTTTTTTCCAATGGAAGAGAAGGTCCATCACTTCTGTCTGTGGAACAAACACTATGGACACACGATATGAAACTATCAGCAAAATTATAGCCATCACTTTAATAAATATATGACTATCTTTGTATCTTTCTATGGACAAAATGCCAATAGCTGGTGCCAATTCTCCCCCCCTCCCCCCCAAAAATGCTTAATTTGTTCATAATGCACCTAAATGAGTTTTAGTGCAAATGGTTGATAATTGCAGTAGGTACAGAAGATCTGAAACTATTGAGTCTGTAAATGAATTGTAAAATAAACCTAATAACCGCACTCTATAGTCTATACTAACCCACTATTTAAATGTAAATGAGGCTTTTTGAACAAGGGAACAAGTAGATCTATGATCTGAGCCTCAATGCACAGTCTCCATTGTGCCTAATGAAAAGAACAGGTGCACACCTAGAATAATCATGGACGTAGAACAAGACAAGTTAACATTTCTAACCTCGTATGAATGTGCCTTAATGTTTGCAGTATATTAATGTCACCGTTACCTACAAAAGAAGCCCACGTTACACAGCGGACAACAGCAAACATGCCATGCACAATGCTGGGGTTTTCACTCACAGATGACAATACCTTGAATCTCAACTATCTTGGCGTTTACGAGGGCTCTCTCGTCTCCCTGGTTCGAAGTTCTCCTTGTGGATGCATCCCACCAGATGTAAAGTGACAAGTGGGGTGGTTGTCTCCTCTTTCTTTGTTAATATAGCTTAAGGTTGGAGAATACTTCAAAACATTTTGCAATGGAGTCAAGGTATGGAGACTGGGTAACTTCAACCTATGATCTTGAGGCTTTGAGAGGACAGCGGAGGTCTCGTATAGCTTTGGAACCCAAGCCCTTCGAGCGCTATACCTGTAGGCTGCTTCACCAACATCAAACTAAGGTGTAGGATGAATAGAGATTTTTTTTCTCCTCTATCTCTTTCTTTCTCTCTCTCCTATTCTGCTATCACCAAAGAGTAAAATAGAGGACGTTTCATCTTTCACATGAAAACTTAATAACGTTTTAACAGGAGGGAGATCGCCTTTCCTACTGCTATTCAAACACGAGGGGGGCGCGAGGGGAATAAAGACAGAAGTAAAATAGTTTACTATGTAGCAAGGCAGAAGGAGAAGGCACTTTACGCACTTTTTGTCCTTTGATGTCAAAGATTGTGAGATCTGCGTTTGTGAAAAATCAGAGAAAAGCCGACAAAAAAGAAGAAAAACGTAAAAAAAAAAATGATTGTAAGGCAGATCGAGTAACATAGCACCTCATCACAAGTCTTTCAGTAATACAATCTATAGATAAAGAGACTCTAGAGTTACTTGTGCATATAGACTTTAGCTCTGTTCTTTCTCGACAAGCCCGGGCTGTTTGTTTTATATAATCTAATAGCTTGGTTTACACTGTTTGAAGATGTAAAAAGACATGAACGTCTTGATCATCTCTTGTATGGGGGTGAGACGTATACAAAAGTGGCATATATTAGTTGGAAGTTTGGGTTACGGCATTCCAAATTGGTGTCCTCATGTTAGGAAGACCTACAAATTAAAGGGCAACTTCTACATACTGGATGAAAACGGGTCAACGAATGACTGTTCATCCATGGTCCATTTTCAGATCTTTTTTGACTGATGATTCAGCCAACACTGATCATCGTCCAAAAATATTCAACATGCCCACCGGTGTTTTGTTATCCTCTAAATTGTTTGTGTTTGTTATCCTCTAAATTTTCCATTTTATTTTAGTGTTATCCAATAAGCAGTTACCGTATATACTCGTGTATAAGCCGACCCGTGTATAAGCCGACCCCCCTACTTTTGCCCCCAAAATCTGGGAAAACCTATTGACTCGTGTATAAGCCGAGGGTGGACCCCAGCACAGGTATACAGCCCCCAGCAGTGTGGTATACAGGCCCCTGCAGTGGTATACAGGCCTCCCCAGTGGTAGTATACAGCCCCCAGAAGTGTGGTATACAGCAGCCTCCCCAGTGGTACATACAGGCTCCAGCAGTGTTACAGCAGCCTCCCCAGTGGTATATACAGCAGCAGCCCCAGTGGTAGTATACAGCAGCCTCCCCAGTGGTACATACAGGCCCCAGCAGTGTTACAGCAGCCTCCCCAGTGGTAGTATACAGCTGCCCCAGTGGTAGTATACAGCAGCCCCAGAGATATATACAGCAGCCCCAGTGGTAGTATACAGCAGCCCCAGAGGTATATAAAGCAGCCTCCCCAGTGGTATATACAGCAGCAGCCCCAGTGGTAGTATACAGCAGCCCCAGAGATATATACAGCAGCCCCAGAGGTATATACAGCAGCCCCAGAGGTATATACAGCAGCCCCAGTGGTAGTATACAGAAGCCCCAGAGGTAGTATACAGCAGCCCCAGTAGTAGTATACAGCAGCCTCAGTGGTATATACAGCAGCAGCCCCAGTAGTAGTATACAGAAGCCCCAGTGGTAGTATACAGCAGCCCCAGTAGTAGTATACAGCAGCCCCAGTAGTAGTATACAGCAGCAGCCCCAGTGGTAGTATACAGCAGCCGCCCCAGTGGTAGTATACAGCAGCAGCCCCAGTGGTAGTATACAGCAGCAGCCCCAGTGGTAGTATACAGCAGCCCCAGTGGTAGTATACAGCAGCCCCAGTAGTAGTATACAGAAGCCCCAGTGGTAGTATACAGCAGCCCCCGTAGTAGTATACAGCAGCCCCAGTAGTAGTATACAGCAGCAGCCCCAGTGGTAGTATACAGCAGCCGCCCCAGTGGTAGTATACAGTAGCAGCCCCAGTGGTAGTATACAGCAGCAGCCCCAGGGGGTATATACAGCAGCAGCCCCAGGGGGTATATACGGCAGCAGCCCCAGGGGGTATATACAGCAGCAGCCCCAGGGGTATATACAGCAGCAGCCCCAGAGGTATACAGACCCCCCCCCCATTAGTATACAGGGGCCTCAGCTGTATACAGCAGCCCCAGCTGTATACAGCCCCCCCGTGGTATGCAGGGCCCCCCTTGCTGCTCCTGTAAAGGAAGATGTCAGTATACTTATCGCTGCCGCCGCCGCTCCGCTGCTCGGTCACCGCGCTGCTCCGGGTCTTCATGCTTCCTGTTCCTTCTCTGGCGCTCGAACAATGACGTCATTTCCTGAGCGCCGGAGAAGGAACAGGAAGCATGAAGACCCGGAGCAGCGCGGTGACCGAGCAGCGGAGCGGCGGCGGCAGCGATAAGAATACTGACATCTTCCTTTACAGGTGCAGCAAGGGGGGCCCTGGATACCACGGGGGGCTGTATATACGGGGGGGGATACCACGGGGGGCTGTATATACGGGGGGGATACCACGGGGGGGCTGTTATACATCAATTACCGTATATACCCGTGTATAAGCCGAGGGGGGACTTTTCAGCACATTTTATGTGCTGAAAAACTCGGCTTATACACGAGTATATACGGTACTCTACACCAGTGTTCCTCAACTCCAGTCCTCAGGACCCACCAACAGATCTTGTTTTTAGGATTTCCTTAGTATTGCACAGATGATAGTTTAATCACCAGCACTGGGGATAATTCAAACCCCTGTGCAATACTAAGGAAATCATGAAAACATGACGTGTTGGTGGGTCCTGAAGACTAGAGTTGAGAAACACTGCTCTACACAGATCAAGTCCAATAGAATAATCAATTGTGGATGAAAAAAAAAGAACTCCATTAAATAAGGTGCTCTATAGTTTCTTGTAACTGGAGATCAAACATGCCAACAGAACAGCTACATTATTGGGTCAACAATTGCTTGCTGTCCTCAAAATTGACCATTTTCTTAAGTTTTATCTAATGAGTGGGACTCTATAAAGGTCAAGTCCAATCGAAAAGTCAATTATGGCCAAAAACGAAGAACTTCATTAAAAAATGTGCTCCTATACTTTTTTGGAACTGGAGAGAGTGGTGATCATGAGGAGCAAATATTTTTTAAGTTTAGCATCAGAACATTACAATTTTTTGGTTTATGGCCCCCGTTATTTGCATCTGGGTAATATTTTTCAAGCTAAAGATCTTCTAAGCCTTAAGACAAAAAGTTCTCCTGCACTACTTTTGAGACTTGTCTTGGGGTGTCTCTCTCCAACCCAACCCAACCCAACCGTCAGTATACTCCAGAATATGGAAAATCCAGGGCTCTGCTGTTATTCCCAGCGCTCAAAAAATCTTTTATTTTTCCAGAAACATTAAACAGCTATATAAAGCGATATTCTGTCCGCAAATAGACTTAGTCAAGACACATTGACTGTTTTACACATTTTGACTTGACAATGGCCATTTGTGACCGAAACGTCATTCCACATGACTTTTCGATGTCTCTAATCACATAAAAGATATTCGTTTACTGTGAAAAACTGTTTGATGGCTTGAATTTTCCTCACTCTGAAGATCTTCTAGGGTTAAAATGTCAGTACTCAATTTAATGATGGGTGTATGATAAATGTCCATTTATGGAAATTTTAATCATATATGAAAATGGATAGAAAATATGAAGGAAAGTTAGGACATCCAGATGTGCATTTAGTATTAGGTCTGGTTTATCGCACTTTTAGTCCAATTTTTGTAATGTAGCCCATACTTTTTCTATTCATTTCATATGTGCCCTCCACCCTGATTATGTAATTTCATGGGGTGAGGAAATACTTGTGTATTTGCGGAAAATAATCAACATGGATAAACGGAAGATTCACATCCCAAACACGCTAACATTTGTATATGTAATTTGCAAGGATGTATTTTTTCTTCCATCCATGAAGGATATCACAAGTTAAATGAACTCATTTAGAGTTACACGTTTAACGCAGTGGGCACGAATGGCTACTAAAGGTCACTAAACTATCAATTTTGGCTTCTAAACAACTACATCATTTCAAGCAATCACAAGAGATGTCTAAGAAGATGAACCACTAGGCATGACTATATGATAACTGATCATTGCAAAATGGTACCAAAGATTGTGCTCGGCATCTAAAGGCACTTAGAGGAGACAATCACACAAGCAACAACATTTCACCAACTATAGAGCACTGAACATTACTACATCAAAGGCTAGAAATGGCCACGTGGCATCACTGACTATCACAAAAAAGTTTGCTATGGTTACCTGAAACAGTATAGTCCTTTGGACATCTATTCCTAAGGCGGGGTTGCTATCCATCCACACAATTCCTAAGTCTTGCGCCTGTGCGGTAGAACTGTAGACCTGCACAGGCACGCCTCACTTTGCCCTATTGAACAGCCAGTGATTACACTGGCAGACACAAGACTGTGCAGATCATTTAGAGACTGAAGTCTCGCGCCTGCGCAATGTAATCATTGGTTGTTCACTTTGGCACAGTGTGTTGCGCCTGCATAGGTGTTTGGTTTTACTGCGCAGGTGTGAGACTTGGAATTGTGTAGCTGGCATAGTGATGTCATCCACTCCCATGCAATTGGAAGAGGCGTGCATGGAGATGGGCAGCGCTGATTGCACTCTTGAGCCACCCGTCACACCGGACCCGCATTAGCATACATGCAGTACAAGACTAAAACTATTTTTCAGGAGGTATGCAGGGGTCACATCCGTGTATATAAAGGGGTTACAGCAACCCCATTGACAACATGTTAAAGGTGGTGGGTAGGGCTAAGAACCATAAAAACTGGTGGAGGTTCACTTTAATGTACCTAGTGGCCCTCAACAAGTATTATCATTTGGAGTGCCCCTTAAAAAAGTAATCATGTGACTTGTGGACCCTGATACAGTATTCTCCTTTCCATACAGCTATGAGACACACAACATTGGACCCCTGCTCTAAGGGCACAAACACCGATCTGTTTTACACTCTGTACTTAGCAGAATCCACATTATCCTATGCGCTATCCATTGTCACCTGCAAAAAGATTAATTTGGCAGTATAATGCAGCACAGCATATCATATACAAAGCCATAAAAACTTAGTGTACCACAGCAAACCATTTAATAGCGTGCACCAGGCCTAAAGTTAAATAATATTAGTGTTGAATAATATGACCCATGTCAACGTGTGTCGAACAAACTAGCGTTCTTAGTCATGACCACGTGACATGGTTCACATTCACCTTACACCTATACTTCTGTGATGTACCATTGTGTATTCCATTAAAAAAAATAATTATTACTGTGGATGTGGCAGAATTGATTCCGGGGCTTCATGATTGAAATGGTGAGCTAAACTCTTCATCCACTACATGCTACATGCCTCCATTGATGGGACGATAAAGGCACCTCGTTGTGTTATTCTCCAATCAAAGTGACTCAATCTTGAAAAGCTCCATTATAAGTCTTTGGGTCTGTTGATCACCCATTTAATTACTCTTACAACATATCCGGCACTGAATCATGGTTTCCATTAAAAACAGAAGCCATAATGCTAATGGGAAAAGACTCTAATTCATTTATTTAAAGGTCAAATGGTAATTAGACAGTAAGATATAGGAAAATATTATTAGTGATATGTCAAGTTTTTTCCATTGATAAATCAGCTAAGTCCGTGTTTATCCTTGGAAAGACTAAGACCAATAGAAAGGAATGAGATTACATCTCATATGATAAACAGAAGGCTCAGGCAGCAAAAGGTCATTCACATCTTCAGCTTACCGTACTCACATTTTTGTTGCTTCTCTTATCTGGTGGATACTGTTCCGAATTTATGAAACAGGTAAAGTCCAAGTCAAAATATAATGACCGAAGTTTTTACCCAAACTATGGAAACTGGAATGCAATGGAAAACATTTCACGTGCCGGAATTATCGACCAACATGACTTTAAGCATACGTCCCCATGGGAATTATCTACTGGGAAAATTTCCACAGCAAAATTCTACAACAAAATCCACGGTGACAAAATTCACACCAATTTGCCAGTTTAAAGGGGTTTCCCCATAGACAAAGTAAATTTTATTCAATAGATCTTGGAATAATAATATTTTCCACAATTAGATGTTTAAAAAAATGTTCCTGTGCTGAGATAATCTTATATATGTGTCCCTGCTATGTACTGTGTAATGGATGTGTCTGACCGTACAGGGACATGGTCTGATCATACCACATCTCCTGTGCTGAGATAATCTTATATATGTGTCCTGCTATGTACTGTGTAATGGATGTGTCTGACTGTACAGGGACATGGTCTGGATTATACCACATCTGCTGTGCTGAGATAATCTTATATATGTGTTCCTGCTATGTACTGTGTAATGGATGTGTCTGACTGTACAGGGACATGGTCTGGATTATACCACATCTGCTGTGCTGAGATAATCTTATATATGTGTCCTGCTATGTACTGTGTAATGGCCGTGTCTGACCGTACAGGGACATGGTCTGATCATACCACATCTCCTGTGCTGAGATAATCTTATATATGTGTCCCTGCTATGTACTGTGTAATGGATGTGTCTGACCATACAGGGACATGGTCTGATCATACCACATCTTCTGTGCTGCGATAATCTTATATATGTGACCCTGCTATGTACTGTGTAATTGATCTGTCTAACAGTACATGGACTGGACATGGTCTGACTATACCACATCTCCTGTGCTGAGATAATCTTATATATGTGTCCTGCTATGTACTGTGTAATGGCCGTGTCTAACCGTACAGGGACATGACTTAAAACAAGTCCCTTTAAAATTGCTTCCCTTACAACCAATGCACATATAAGATCAGGTATACCCCCAATCTTAGGAAAGATTCAACAGTACAGATAATTATTAAATTATCCTTTATTAATTCATAATAAAATACATTAAAATTCAGTGCATTCCCTCCGGGGAAACGCACCAGAAACTGATCAAATGTCTACAACAATATAGTATATATATCCATTGCCTTCATACAATAATATGACAAACGTTTACTCATACATCAAAACAATTCATAATTATTGATATTCAATGGGAATCCAATAATAAGGGTCACTTGTATTCTGGCCAATTACACTCCTAATCTCTCAGGGATCCAATCAAATCACCTTGGAGCATTATACATTAGCCATACACTACTCCTATTACTCATCTATATGAAACTCCCAGCGTATTTAGATGTTTTTTCTAAGAGACAAGGTTCATACCTGGTTGCAAACACTGTCAGCGTCTGTGGTTCCTCCTCCCTTACAGCTGTTTCGCAACCCGCTTCTTCCGGGGGTCTCGCATGACTCACCTGGGATGGCCCCCGGCTCTCTGGATGGGAGCAAGTCAGCTGCATAGAAACACATACAGCTGAAGCTATCCCATCCAGAAAATCGGGTGAGTCATGCGAGACTCATGCGAGTATCTGACATGACTCTCGCACCGTGTGTTTATAGCCCTAGGCTAGGACTATACGCTGACCTTTAGTCACAGCTGAAATACTGTAAAATACTTTATTTTTTGTTTGGGACTTTTATCGCAATTTAAATGTATGTCACATGACTCTCACACCGTGTGTTTAAAGTCTAACAGTGAGAATGTCTTTGGTTGTGACACGCCCACTCCAGGGCCAGGGAAGACTCGGGAACCTGGCGGTTACTTGTTGTTCTTCTTCACCTCTATTCAGTTCTTTTCTCGGGGCTGAGACCTGGCCACGTGACCCTGGCAGTGTCATTTTAATAAACGAGAGATGATGTTAGGGAAAGTCTGAGGGAATAAGGGGTATTCGTGACACCACCTGCAGTATGTGGCCAGGGGAACCGCTGGGGACGGTGAACGGCAGCTCAGATGATTCTGCTCCCTGCAGGTGGAGCGCGGTCCCCAGGGCAGTGGAGTGGTTTACCCGGCTCGTACCTTGGCAGATATTCACTTGGTCAGCAGTACTTTCATTGTTTTGGGCGGCCACTGCGGCCGATGGTCGCCGCTAATAAAAGTCTCACACACCACAGGTGCAGTTCCGTTACTTTTACTCAGGTGTTAAACAGGTACAGCTCTTTCTCCAGAGCGGGGTTAGTGCAGTCAAGCCACGGTTGGTGCCCTTTCTGTCCTCTGTAGGTGTCTCAGTCTCTGGTGGTTTTCCTCTCTGTCAGAGTTATAAGGAGTAGTTCTCTTCTGAAGTGAGCGTAGCATCGCTCTGTCCCCCAGGCTCTCAACGCTCTCCGCAGCACAGAGCTCAAGTACTAGTGGCTAGGGGTGCTTATTTGTGTCCCGCTCGCCATTAGGTTCCTCTCCCGGGCACTGCTCCCTAGTTCGGCCACCTTCCCCAAGATGTGTTGGGTTTTCGGCCACAGTTCCCGTTAGAAGTCTGGAGCCTCCGGATTTACAGCTTGGGTATGAAGTGTCTTCACAGTGTTCAGGGCTGGGTCCCTGTGTCATCCACCAACCCCTCTGTCTCATCAGATTCAGGGTACGGGAGAATTGCTGTCTCTTCCGCACCCCCAAGGCTCTTCTCTTACTCTGCTGCTAAGTCTTTTCCTCCCGTGGGCGAGCATAGTGGTGGGGTTCCAGCCCATGGGAGTCGGCACCACACCGCCTCTACACTCCTGACTACCACTCCTTGTCAGTTGGGTTGCTCCTTCGGTCTCCTTCTACCGACTCTACTGACACTTCCCTGTCCTCCTATATGAACCTGAGTCCTCCCTTAGGGTCCACCCACTGTCCCTGAGCCTAAGGGTTCTGTACTGTATGGTCATGTACTGTGTGTGTGTGCTCTTTGGGCTCAACTGCACCATCCCAGCACCTGGAGAACAGGGGCACCACATTCCCTAACCGCGGGAGTGCAGTAACTCTGGTGGCGGCTTACCGGGTGGGGCACCACAGTTGCCATAAGTAGTAAGGCTTCGATTTGCCTTGTAGGCCTCAAATGTCTCATTCTGTGTAACCATGTTGCCCATAGCAACCAATTGGAGTCTAGCTTTCATTTCAAAATATTCACTGTGAAAATGGAAGCCAAACTCTTATTGGCTGCTATGGGAATCAAGGCCTTGCACTATTTTTTTATATAACCCTCAAAATTGTGGACAACTACTCCTGGCAGGCGCCCAGCTATAAAAGCCTTTGTCATTCCACTAGTAATGAGGCCTTAAAACCCGAGTGCTAGACAAACCTATGACTGACCTGAGGAAACAGGGAAAAAACAAAAACAGATGGCTGCTTATACAGGAGACACAGCAAATTCCCTCTTGTCCTGGCCTCTAAATAAAGCCTTATAAACCCACTCTGCAAAAACAGCAACATTTATATAAAGTGAAGCAGCGTCTTATCCCCAAAGTAAAAATACGTCCCGAGTAATGTCTTTCACAGACTTAATAACAACACAAATCCAATATCATCTGGAAAAAAATGGATTAATGCAAGAGGAAAACAGACAGAGAAGCTGAGAAACCAATGCATAATTCATTCACAACCCATTCTAGTTATAGCATATGTGCTCCTGTATGGGAATAGATGGCACAATTTTTGCATTTTTATTACTATGTCCACTGTTATGCAATAAATTCTAGCATTTGCAGTAAAAATATTCATATCATAAAAATATACAATATTGAGTGTGCAAAAATTGCTGTCAAAAATGGGTACTAGATCCTTAAAGGCCCTAAAGGGTGCCACTGCCCCTATACACCACAGCAGAAAAAACACAGGAAAAATGTGGAAAATCTGTCACCAGATCCGCCTTGTATTATAATTACCTGTTTAAGGTCAGATGGACTTGATTGTAGCTCGGTCCATCCCGCCTCTCCTTGCCGTCCGTACTGCCTGTCCTCGTTGTCCGACAGCCTCTTCTTCTGAGTGACATCTGAATTGTGTGCCTGCGCAGAGGCTTCTCGGGATCGCGCCTGCACACTGTGCTCTTCCCTACTACAGGCAGAAGACTGTAACTGTTCTGCACATGTGTGACCTGCTAAGGTCTCTGCGCAAGTGCACAGTGCACCTGCGCGATCCGGAAAAGCATCGATTCGGATGTCACTTGGAAGAAGATATCGAAAAAAATGAGAAAAATGCGCAATAGGGTCTTATCTCTAGATTATAGAGATATATATGGCGACAAGGGCCTGCTCACCTGATCTGGTTGTGTAACCCACAACCAGTATGAACGCTTAGTCGGTAGCTGCTGCTGGATCCACACATCCACGGGTCACCGCGGTCAGAAATCAGCATACAAGGACAAAGTGTCGTATGATCCGCGCTGCTACCAAAGGAAGACCAGGACAAAGGATAGTCTGGTTGAAGTCAACTCTTTAATCTGACGCGTTTCAGAGCCCCTCCTGGCTCCTTCCTCAGGGAAATATTTCCTGAGGAAGGAGTCAGGAGGGGCTCCGAAACGCGTAGGATTAAAAAGTTAACTTCAACCAGACTATCCCTTGTCCTGGTCTTCCTTTGGTAGCAGCGCGGATCATACGACACTTCGTCTTGGAAGAAGAGGCTGTCGGATGGCAAGGAGAGACAGCACGGATGACAAGGAGAGGCAAGAGGCGGGACGAACCGAGCTACAATCAAGCCCATCGGACCGAAAGCAGGTAATTATAATATAGGGTGGGGAGTTATTAAAACTTATTAATACGATGTAAGGGGCATAATAGCCACCTTCTTATAATGCCGCATAGGCGCTGCCGTAGGTGGCGCTTTTAGCTTCACACACCCAAATCCGCCGACAGGTTTACTTTAAGGCTGTTTGCACACTTTTTTTATGCGTTTCTGGATGCAATATTGTCACAAAACTGCAACTAAAGCCAGCAAACTCAATGAGAATCCTGACTTTTGCACGTTACTTTTTTCCTTACAGACTTGGTGTAGAAATAAATCTGCAGCATGTCAATTCTTACAGAGTATTTGCAGCGTTTTTTTCCACCGCAGAATGCATGAAAAATGCATTGAAAAAATGCATGAAAAAAAATGCATCCAAAACGAGGCAAAAACACGTTGGAACGCAAGGCAAAAACACAGGTTTTTTTCTGCCAGGAGATGCAGATCTTCCTGCAACCAAATACTCTACGTACGCACATAGCGTAAAAGTGCTACAGCTCAAAAATTAAAAAAGAATTAATAGTAACTGCTGTAAATACACCCAAAGAGATTACTGATCAAATCACTGGCCTTGATTCATCACTTGCAGGGATCTGTGAGTCACTTTTTATTAATGTTCTCTAAAAAAACTTGTCTTCAAAGCCTATAAGGGAGCATAATCACGATTCCTGAATAGCAGCATATTGCCGATGCGTTAAAAAGGCTGCATAGTACAGTAGCAGCCTAGTTATCGCATGCCCACTGTGCTTCTCCCCACCGCAGTGTTTTTTTTCAGCTGCAGTGGGGGTTGCCAGCATTCCACATCTCCGCAACATACTAATTTAAAGCTGCGGGGTTGGGAGCAATCTCCAACGGATGAATGCAGGGAAAAGCCACCCTGCCCCGAACACAGTTTGTGGCCACAGGGCGGCTTCCCGCAGATTGTTGGACGCAGCGCCTCTGATCGTGTACACATACCCTAAAGCATCTATGAAGTACTACCTCCGCGTGAAATTACTACGTTTTCCAGCAGCGTGCATCAACCAAAGACATACATCTCTTTTTATTTCTCAATATAGTCTTCAAAATGGCGCACATGGTTCATGAAATTTGCTCAAAAATGCTCTCTAGTTTTGCTTTTTACCTGTTTTGTGTCTTTTTTTTTTAGATCAAAAGTTGCACATTATACTAAAGGTTGCAAAATAATCTGTACAAACATTTCAAGCATAATATAAAATCACTGTGGGAAAAAAGTGGAGTGCATTTGATAAATGATGAATCAGCCAAAAACATGTGGAAACCCCAAACCCATTAATGTCTCTTATATTCTGTGATCCCCGGCTGAAATGTCTGTATACTCTTATATTCTGTGATCCCTGGCTGTAATGTCTGTATACTCTTATATTCTGTGATCTCCAGCTGTAATGTCTGTATACTCTTATATTCTGTGATCCCTGGCTGTAATGTCTGTATACTCTTATATTCTGTGATCCCTGGCTGTAATGTCTGAATACTCTTATATGCTGTGATCCTCGGCTGTAATGTCTGTATACTCTTGTATTCTGTGATCCCCGGCTGTAATGTTTGTATACTCTTATATTCTGTGATCCCTGGCTGTAATGTCTGTATATTCTTATATTCTGTGATCTCCGGCTGTAATATCTATATACTCTTATATTCTGTGATCCCCGGATGTAATGTCTGTATACTCTTATATTTTGTGATCCCCAGCTGTAATGTCTGTATACTCTTATATTCTGTGATGCCCAGCTGTAATGTCTGTATACTCCTATATCCTGTGATCCTCAGCTGTAATGTCTGTATACTCTTATATTCTGTGATCCCTGGCTGTAATGTCTGTATACTCTTATATACTGCGATCCCCAGCTGTAATGTCTGTATACTCTTATATTCTGTGATCCCGGCTGTAATGTCTTTATACTCTTATATTCTGTGATCCCCGGCTGTAATGTCTGTATGCTCTTATATTCTGTGATCCCCGGCTGTAATGTCTGTATACTCTTATATTGTGTGATCCCAGCTGTAATGTCTGTATACACTTATATTCTGTGATCCCCAGCTGTAATGTCTGTATACTCCTATATCCTGTGATCCTCAGCTGTAATGTCTGTATACTCTTATATTCTGTGATCCCCAGCTGTAATGTCTGTATACTCTTATATTATGTGACCCCTGGTTGTAATGTCTGTATACTCTTATATTCTGTGATCCCTGGTTGTAATGTCTGTATACTCTTATATTCTGTGATCTCCGGCTGTATTGTCTGTATATTGTTATATTCTGTGATGCTTGTCTGTAATATCTGTATACTCCTATATCCTGTGATCCTCAGCTGTAATGTTTGTATACTCTTATATTCTGTGATCCCCAGCTATAATGTCTGTATACCCTTATATTCTATGATCTCCGGCTGTAATGTTTGTATACCCTTATATTCTGTGATCCCCGGCTGTAATGTCTGTATACTCTTATATTCTGTCATCCCGGCTGTAATGTCTGTATACTCTTATATTCTGTGATCACCGGATGTAATGTCTGTATATTCCTATATTATGTAATCCCCGGCTGTAATGTCTGTATATTCTTTTACTTACTTCCTCCCCTGCCCAGGAGCTGTTGTATATCCAACCTGTTCCTGTATGGTCAGACAGATACATTACACAGGGACACATTTATAAGAATATCTCGGGACAGGAACATTTTTTTAAACACATCCAATTGAGGAACTTATTTTTATTCTAAGATCTATTCATTAAAATATTCAATTGTTGGTGGCCCCCAACCACGTTACCCTTTAAGAAATTGTTTTTTGAGGGAAGATCATTCTTTTTCCTCCTGAACTGCTTTTGAAGGTTTATTTTCTTGTTTTGCCACCTTGTGATTTGACAATGGAGGGAATGATCTGCTTCCAAATCCACATCAAAGAGTATGTTGAAATATTTTTTGATAGGGATTTTGAAGAGGATACACTTCAAAATTCATGTAGAAAAAGCTCTGTGTGAATACACCCTAAGGCCCTTCTCTGCACACAGTATAGATATACATAGAGTATGTATGTTACTGCATGTAGGCACTATGTCAGCTATGCATGCTACCGCACAGGCTCCCGGCAGGTGCTATATGTGCGTACCTCCATACGCTTGGGCACTTAGGCCCTGTTACTGAATTTGCATTGAGGCTCAAGAGCTTCAATTATTTTCTCTTTTTCCATAGCCACAAGTATGAACACAGACTTACAACCTTTACATTTCAATCTTCCAGTGGTCTATTAGGGTAGAAACCCTTCGAATTGCATCTGGTTTGTGATTCATCATGTGGTTACAGGTCAGAGCCTCTGCACACCAGCCAATCTAATAAGCTGCAGGATCGCTCCGAACTATGCAAAATGCAAAACAGCTGGCGCAGAAAGAAAGGGTTCGCTGCAGACTAATCACACGTCCTTGTCTGATTGTCGAGATGGTTTTATGAATGAAATAAAAAGCAAAGGGACAAAGCTGAAAGCAATTTTGGGTGACATTACACTGCTCGTTATTCATAGAACACCCAACCTTGAAATTTAATCCATGAATGGGGCATACGGGGTTCTACTCCTCGTCCATCTGATATGCTAATGTATGGCATCACGTGGTATCCATGCAGGTAATAGCTGATTGCAATGGCTTGGTCTTAATGTCCTGTCACACATAACGAGAGCGCTGTTGCGTTACAGATTTTGTGACACAACAGTGATCCCGTTAGCGATCTCGTTATGTGTGACACGCACCAACGCTCAGGCCTCTGCTGTGAGATTGTTGATCGTTACACACTGCTCTGGGTCATTTCTACGTCATTACACTCCCTCTGGGACAATGACCAACGATCTCAATGCTACGCTATTGAGTGACAATTCCAAACGACCTCATATAATTCTGGATCGCTGGTGCGTCGTCTTTCACATCGCTGGTGAGATACCTGTTTGACATCATACCAGCGATGTGAAAGCGATCTCTGCACATCGTTATCGGGATGCTAGTGTGTCGTTATGTGTAACTGGGCCTTAAGTATATACCTTCTACAAATGACTTCCTATAAAAAGGGAATGAAAGGTAACACCATACTTTGAGTTGTAACCAAATCGATTCACAGGATCCTAATCCAGTGGCCACATTGCTCAATGGTCCTGTGATCCAGCCTTGGTGCCTCTTTTGCATCACACCGCAAAGTCATGACATTTTTGGGCATATCAATACGTATCTACTTTGTACATATAAGGCATGTAGGACCTGTTGTTGCGTGAAATGACTGTTGTCCATGACGCTGCCCATGTCAAAGGTACATAAAGGATTTTTATGGATCGGTGAGATCCAATTTTATCTTCTACACTTGGTTCTTCTATAAGGTCTATTGAAGGTTGAACACCGCTCTCTCTGGGAGGCAGTTAGTGCTCATTGTACTCATTGTGAAGAGTATGTTGGATTAACGGTGCCAGATCCTTTTGTTTTTTGTGGTTCTTCATTGTACATATCGATCTACATATGAGATGGCTTTACATAGTAGATGTAAAATCATTGCGACCTCCACGGATTCCAAGACAGAGAGCTCTGCTCCCCTTTATTAGTGATGCTTAGTCATGCTCCACTCAACTGTATGCATGGTAGTCTTGCTTTAACACCTTAGTCACTAACAATACGATTTAAAACTGACCTAAGATATAAATGAAAAGCATCCCCTGAGAGGTAACAATGCAAGAGCTGTCAACTGTACACTATAGCTGATACCCTGCTGCATCAATCACGATCAGTGTTAACACTGAAACCCCTTAGGCTGGCTTCACACCATGGTTTTGGGGATCTAGGTCGATCGTTTTTAAACGGATAGGCAGGGATCCAGTTTTGGCTCCTATGTATCCCTATGGTGCCGGATTGGTTATGTATGGCCATCCGTTTATGTGAATTCAGTGCAGGATTCGTTTTTATCCTTTTTTTTCCGGGACCCAGAATCGGAGACTGCACCGTCTTTGGGCACCCCGGACAAAACCGGACAGAAACAATTCTGGCGCAATCCGGATCCCATATAATGGGAGTGTATGGTGTCGGATCCAGAAAAAATTAGAATCATTTCCCGGATCCGGTTTTAGTTAATGAGCATGCTCAGAACAAATGTAATGCTCCTCTCAGCCCAATCCATCCATCATCCATCCATCCATCCATCCTTCCTTCCTTCCTTCCTTCCTTCCTTTCTTTTTTCTTTCTTTCTTTCTTCTTTCTTTCTTTCTTTCTTTCTTTCTTTCTTTCTTTCTTTCTTTCTTTCTTTCTTTCTTTTCTTTCTTTCTTTCTTCCTTCTTTCTTTCTTTCTTTCTTTCTTCTTTCCTTTCTTCCTTTCTTCCTTTCTCTGGACTGACATTACCATTATTTCCTAAGAATGCTATGCATTTGTATGGAGAAAATGGATCCTTCAAAAAACAGGATGCGGGAGCATAATTGGCATGCTTTTCCACAAATCCGTTCCTGTCCGTCTGGTCGTTTATAAAACAGAATCCTCAGGATGCTGCTGTCAATAGTGACTACCCAGCGGTGGCGGCGGGGGGACCATCAGGCTCTCTGCATCGGTGCAGGAGGGGTAGGGGGCGGGGCTGAGGAGGCAGAGCGACCGGGACCTGGGGCCCACCGGGGGATCTCCTGATCTCCCGTGGGCCAGTCCGACCCTGCTACAGCATCTAGATGGTTATCAGAGTGTGGATCTCCAATTTTAACCCCATCAGCATCCTGAGATCATGACTATGTGGTACTGATGGTTGTCCTGGCAATTTACTGCCAAATAACGGCCTCAGAGTCTGCTGTCTATAGTGACCTGTTCTGAAGTCACCAATATTTAGGTGGTCAAAATTAAATTTTTCCTTCCTGTCGTGCTACTTTGCATTCATTCCTGAAAAGCAGCTGAAGGGTTAATAAACTACCTGACAGCAGTGTTAAATATGTTGAGGGGCGCTGTTTTATTTTATTTATTATGGTAACTATTTGGGATTAGAGGGGTAAGCATTAAAAGTTTGAAAATTGTTAATTTTTGGAAATATTTGATATTTTTATATATAAAGGCAAAACATACGGTATTGACGTATGTTTACCATTACCATAAAGCAAAATGTGTCCCGAAAAAAACAACTCAAAATCACTGGAACATGTGGAAACCTCACCACATAAAGTGACATGTCAGATTTGAAACATTTTCTAATCCTTTGATTAGAGTCTTCATACGTTTATTGCTTTTATGTCATGCCATGAAATTTTTCATGGAAAACCTCTTTAAGGAGAACTTCGTAAAAAATGACCTCCAACTGTAAACTATTATATAATCTTATCATATGAATCACTTCTTACTGGAATTTGTTAGCAAATCAACATTAACTTTTACTTTCCACTATTAAGATGACCATTAGAGAATTCTTAAAGTGATATATGTATATATATATTTTATTTAATCACCTGATTAATCTAATGAACTTATGTGTTACATTTTAGTTATTGGCTTTGTCTTTGGTGTTATACCTATTCAAGCATTTTCTTTGTTAATTCTTAAAGCAGACCTGTGTCCTTACGGCTGATTAGTGATGCGCGGGCACTACCATGCTCAGGCGCGCGGTAGACGAAAAGAGCAGTAGGATGCTCGGATGGGTGCGACTCCAATACCCGAGTATAATGGAAGTCAATGGGAAACGTGAGCATTTTTTCTCATTGCCTTCCATTATACTTGGTACTTGAGTCGTGCCCATCTGAGCATCCAACTGCTCTTTTCGACTACCGCGCGCCTGAACATGGTAGTGATCACTAATGATGACATGTCCGCTTTAGTAAATACTTGCATTTCATGCTCAATCGCACTACTGAATCTTCATTGCTGTTCCTCTATTATTTCTCCTAGTAATAGCTGAATAAATTGACAATTTGGGAGTTATCATTTGGGCGTGTCCACACTGATTGGACAGTGTCAGACTGTGTAGAGACATGCCACCAACTGGTAACACTTATTTTGTTTAGACTAAAATGAATAAAGTAGATATGTCATGAGAGCTAAACATCCTCTTTAAAGGGGTTATTTGATTTAGAAATATAAGGAAAAACTACTAAATTCTGTGGTGTCCCCCCTTTAAGGACCCTGATCTATTAACCAGAATAGGAGTGGCATGCCTCACACTCTGTAGGAGCCAGAAATTTAAAGGGGTTGAACAGCATTGTGATAATAATGAGCTATCCCAGTTGCAAATACAGACTGAAGAGGGCTCCTGTGCAAGAACAGTAGAATGTGCCCTTTGAAGTCCAACAGGTCATCACAATGCAGCTCTATGTTTGTCTGTGAAGAAGATGGTTTATGTGGGCCTCTTTCCTCCTGGGCCTCTGTTGCACTATTGGTATGCACACCCATGATCCATCCTTAGGGGTACTTCACACACTACAACATCGCTAGTGATGTCGCTAAAACGTCACAGGTTTTGTGACGTAACAGCGACCTCTCCAGCGATGTTGCAGGGTGTGATACGCATCAGCGACCTGACACCTGCTGTGAGGTCACTTATCACTGCACATCGTTCAGGACCATTTTTTGGTCCTTGGTCTCCCGCTGGTTAGCACACATCACTGCGTGTGACAACGAGAGACCAACGACCAGCGACCTCCCTGCCATTGCCCAGTGCTGCACATTAGACTGGTAGCGCGTGCTGCTTGGTTACCAGGTGTTTACTCTGGTTACCAGCGTCCTCCCACTTAGCCCAGCCTGTAGGCAGGAGGACGCTAGTAACCAGGGTAAACACCAGGTAACTAAGCAGTGTGCGCTGCTTAGTTACCCAGTGTTTACCTTGGTTATCAACGATGTCACTGCTGGCTGGTCGCTGGTGAGTCTGCCTGTGTGACAGCTCACCAGCGACTGCAGAGAGACTTTCCAGCGATTCTGGCCAGGTTGGATCGTTGGAAAGTCTCAGCTTGTAAAGGGGCTCTTAGAGTAGGGCACTAATATCACAACCATGAGAATTTGACACACAGCAACCTCACTCATTATCTGCTCTGGTGGTGGTTGGATGTAAACAGTCTACAAAACAACATAACCCCTTATATTGTGCAATGGTCATTCCTGAGTACTACTGTTGAGCGTCTATTCACTTCAATGGGATAGAGCAGAAGTACCTGGAAATGGCCTCTATACAGTGTACGGAACCATGCTGATCCAGTAGGCTCCGCCACTCAGCACCCCCACCCATCTAATATTGATGACCTATTGCCATTATAGCCTTGGACAAACCCAATGATTCCTTTTATTACATGGACAGTTTCATTTTTAGCCAAAGTGTCACTACAGGAAAAGCAGTAAATATATATTTGCACCATGTTAGCCAGTAGATAGAAAAACATTAAAATTTAAGAGTCCTCAGTGGTTGATACTTTTTAATGGCTAACTGAAAAGATGGTAAGAAATAGAAGCTTTCGAGACAACTCGGACCAGGTATAACACAAAATCTACACTTACTTGTCTGATTCTTTGCCATTTTTCAGCTGCTCTATGGAGGGTCAAAGCTGCTTGATAACCTGGTATCATAGGCAGATATAGACAAAAAAGGGCCCCTGTGCAAGAACAATATTTGGGACCTTTGAAGCCCAACAGCTCATCACAAAGCATAATTCCTCCTGCTTTGGAGGTAGAAATAAGCCGACTTAACTCTTGGACCCCAGTTGGGTTCCACCAATGATATGTCTGCCCCTGCCTGGTATCATCTTATTTTTTGGGGGGCCCTTCTAAGGGTGGTTTCACGCTACCATTTTTTGGAATCTGGAGGAATGCAGGTAAAACATACATCTCCCTGAATTCCCACTTAATTGTTTATCATGATGCAACTGGATGCGCCCACACCGGTATTATCACTGCATGAGCATCATCACAGTGCATGAGCTTGCTTCAGCTTGGTTACCTTTTTCGCTGGATCCGGTAAAAAATGACATGCCCACTAGTGGGTGTGTAATTTAAAATTGGGTTCTGGGCATGCTCAGTTAAAAAACCTGGATTCGGCGTCCGAATCTATCAGGATCCGGATTCCGTCGGATCCAGGTTCCATACAGCACCACTGTCAATGAACCTGCATTGCTCCAGATCCTCGGTTTTGAAACGGATACCAAAATAGCTCCAAAAGTGTTTTTGGTTTCAGTGAAAAAACCGAGGACACCCGGATCAGGGGGGAACCGTGAACTGAATGCACCAACAAGTTCCTGCGGCCCCATTGAAAGTTAATGAGGTCAAAAACGGATATGGGTGCACCTTGATTAACACAGATACCGAAAAATGGTACCAGCCTTAGTAAAAAGGATTGTCTGAAGCCTAGAACACTTTGAAATAAATTGGATACATTTGGGGGAGAAATGTTAGAACCCAACTGTTTTGGTCACTTTTGTTCTCACCATTAGAACCGTTAACTTCATGTGGAAAGTAAGTATCACAATCAGCGGATTTGCAGGAACTGAGGTCCAGTTTTCCGTATTGACAACACCATGGGTAGCACAGGTGACCCTAGATCGTAACCTGCCTGTGACATTCCATAAACGAGCGCATAATATAGGAATCACGACACCACGTCTGACTCCTGCCGCCATTCATTGTCAGCGTGTTGCCTTCCTGTGCTTCATCGCCTCACGTAACCTCTCTTACAACTGTATTTACATAACACAGTCATATAGGCAATAGGCTGGATTAGATCTGACACCGAAAGGCATTTGTCAAGGATTTCCAAGGAAAAATAAAAAAATAGCATCGTCCAACTCAAAACCAATAAATCTCTCTAATTCTAATCTCCGGATAGAAAACAGGTTATTTTTCAAAGGTTCCAAAAATAAACCCAATGTTGACCATATCCCTTCCAAATACAACGTGACTTCTAAGACGTTTACGATCAGAATTCCTTTGGGTTTCAATCAAATTAATTGGGTTTATCCATGCCTTATAATAATCACATTTTATCAAATTTCTTGAACTATCCGGTACACCTGCTATCATACCATAAAAGAACGAGTGTTCCCTTAAGGATCATGATAAACTTATCGATCTGCAAAGGATCAAAAGTAAATGTGCAAAGCACTGAGTTATCCGATTGTCAATGTGATTGTTAAAGTGTCAAAAATGTGTCAAGTTCTGAAAGTGCATTATGATATAAACATTGTATCCGTAAGGATGTGCTGGATTTTGCACCCATGGCCAGTGATTGACCTACAGCGACACATGGAGATGAATTCAGCACTCAGGAATTCATCTGATAAACACATTACATTAGATTCCATTCACCCTGGACAAGTCCCAGTGAAGATATACATACAGTACACGCTTACCTTCCTCCAGCAGTAAGTTCAGTCTCCCAGGCACACATGTGATCAGGGACATACAAGCTGCAGCACTCTCTTATCTGTGTCTTCTGTCACTCCAAAAAAAAATAAAAATGCATATATATATATATGAGACTGCAGAAGAAAAAGGGAGATGAGAGGGCACCCACTGCCCTGGTCCTGTGTGCACCCTGTTCCCTTTCAGGACACTTTAGTGCCAAAACTTTCAGAAAGAACTTGTGTCCAAAGCAGGAAGAGAACAGTCATTCTTGCAGGCTGGAGGGGAGTGTTTCTTAGGTTCCTTGCTCTGAAGTATATAAGGCTGGAGAGTAACAAGCACAGGCTGGATTACACCACCTCCCCAGCTCCCTGTGCACTATGCCTGGCTCTTTGCAGATGTCCACTATGTACCCTTCACAGTCTTCTAATCATGCTTTACAAATCCTTGTACTCCACTCTGCACCTTCTATTGGCTGCCTTTAGAATTTCATTGAACACCTTCTTCAATTTCCAGAAGAAAAGTCCTTCTTCAGTCAACTTCTGGGGTGTCTTGAATAAGTCAACTGGGGACCCTCCCCAATGTCTTGTCTAAGCAGTTTCCTTAGGTTGACTGAGCGCCCTCCCTAGTTGAGTGCACAAATCCCCTTGAGAAGTTTCTTTAGTCTTCTGAGCACCGCTCTTGCTCCCATATATCACTCCTATGATCAGTCCCTGTGAGCTCCTCCTGCTTGGTGCTGGTCCTGTTTCTTATTTATATATAACTTGATCCCTGCGGCTTCCCTTCTGCCACATGTGAGTTGAATTTCCCAGCAGGAGGCGAAATCTACTTTACTCACACTCAAATCCTCAGTTTTTCATTCTTTACGAGTGATGACGTGTCTTTCCACTCCCCTTTCTAGATAATTTCACCCTGATAATAACACCCAGGCCACTGGGCAAAATACCTGGGTGGATCTGTCTTACACTTGCACTGACTCTACGGAATATGTTCAAGAAGTGCCGCCTGTTGTCAAGTATTGCGAAAAGGATTATTCATAGGACTATTATAGTTATGTATAGTGCCGCCTATAAAAATAGAGTATTTACTATCATTTGTACAGATGGAACCTTAATTTTACAATTTTATCTATACTGAATACTAGATCAATATAATCATTATGTTTGATAATCATTAATACTTTTCCAATTATTAGGACCAGGTAACTGACATATTCTTATTAGTGATGAGAGAGTAGTAACATATTCAGGTTCGGATACCTCTAACTGAATACTTTGAACTGTTTTAGTATTTGGATCCAAGTGAGGTCCCCATTGACTTGCATTGGATTCGTTACTCGTTAAAAGTATTCGGTTAGAGCTCATCACTAATTCTCATCATAGACATAAGATCAATTTGTGAGATTAAAATCATGCTATAAGATCTATTGGATCAATTCGTTGTCTAGTTCCTTATCTGGCCGGAGTAGATTGGTTTGGCACTGGGGGAACACGTTTTGCAAAAACCACTTTCCCCATACTACTATGCTGTAAGGATGCCACCTGTACATCGGTAGTAGAGAGGGTTAAATGCTGCGCTGGCATGCATAGAAGATAAAAAAATAAATTGATGATGATTTAATTCTTAAACACATTTCGGAGATTCCATCTCCTTCATCAATCAAAAGTGAATAATAATATCACCATCGAGGATTCTTTGATCAGTCTTCTATGATATGTGATTTTGTCATGATGAAGGAGAGGGAATCTTCGAAACATGTTAAATAATAAAATCACCATTGAGGATATTTTGATCTGTCTTCTAGATATGTGATTGTGTCCCAATGAAGGAGACGGACTCTCCCAAACATGTTAAATAATAAAATCACTATCGAGGATTCGTTTGGTCTGTCTTCTATGGTATGTGATTCTTCCTGATGAAGGAGATAGAATCTCCAGAATGCGTTGAATAATAAAATCACCATGGAGGATTCCTTAGTCTGTCTTCTCTGATACGTGATTTTGTCCTGACGAAGGAGACGGAATATCCGAAACGCGTTGAATAATAAAATCACCATCGAGGATTCTTTTGGTCTGCCTTCTAGATATGCGATTTTGTCCTGATGAAGGCGATAAAGTCTCTGAAAAGCATTGAGTAATAAAATCATCATCGAGGATTCTTTGGTCTGTCTTCTAGATATGCGATTTGTCCTGATGAAGGTGATAAAATCTCTGAAAAGCATTGAATAATAAAATCATCATTGAGGATTCTTTGGTCTGTCTTCTATAGTATATGATTTGTCTTGATGAAGGATTTGGAATCTCAGAAATGCGTTGAATAAAAAAAAAAAATCAACATTTAGAATTCTTTGGTTTATATTCTAGATATGTAATTTTTTTCATGATGAAGGAGATGGAATCTCCAAAATGCATTAAATAACAATATCACCACTAAGGATTATTTGGTCTGTCTTCTAGGTATGTGATTATGTCCTGATGAAGAATATGGAATCTCTGAAATACATTGAATAACAATATCACCATTGAGGATTCTTTGGTCTGTCTTCTATGGTATATGATTTGTCCTGATATAGAATATGGAATCTCCGAAACACGTTGAGTAATAAAATTATCATCGAGAATCCTTTGGTCTGTCTTATAGATTTGTGATTTTGTTCCGATGAAGGAGGCAGAATCTCCAGAACACTTTGAATGATAAAATCAACATTGAGAATTCTTTGGTCTGTCTGCTATGGTATGTGATTTCTTCCTGATGAAAGAGATGCAATGATCGAAACTTATTAAATAATAAATTCACCATAGAGGATTCTTTGGTCTGTCTTTTATCCACGGAAGTACACTGTTTAACCCTTTCTACTACCGCCATACAGTTTGCTCCCACGTTGGGCTGCAGCAGCCATGTTTTTAAACTATTACAGTTGTTGTGACTCACAACCATTAAAGGTGAGTCCTTTCTAGTGTTTCACCCTCATTTAGTTATCTGGATAAGACCTTGTTTGCGCTCCTGTGTCTTCCAGTTTTTTGACAGTGGATGGTGATATTTATTTAGCATATTTTCATATATTTACACTGATGATCAAAATTAGAGAACAACACACAATTTCCTATGTGAACATATCCTACCATGAGTAAATTAGCAGTACTGTATTTTAAGCCTATTTCATAAATTGAATATATTGTAAAGCACAGGATAAAAATGTAAATGAGATAAATGAAAAAGAACACTGATCAAAATTAGAGAACACTCAGATATCTGCAAGTTAATGGTGGTAATCTGGCACCTGGTGTTAATTTCCTTAATTATCTGAGAAACACTATTTAACTGGCAGCCTAACTTTCCAGATTGCACTCACTTTGCAAAAATGGTGTTCAGATCCAAAGTGACTGAAACCTTCCTCAGCAGGTTGTCCAGATAAAGGCCAAATGGGTCACCGTTTTGGCCATAGCAACTGAAGTTGGTCATTCCAAGAATGTTACTAGAATATTACATCTTTATAACATCCCACACTCTTTCAAGTCCCCCAAGAAGGCTGGTTCTTTCAAAAGACTAATGCAAGAGGGGACAGGATAATGCGGAGAATCTCCTTGGGTAATAGTTTCAACACTGCAGCTGGAATAACTCGCCAGTTCAGCACTGAACAGAGTAAGGATCTGTCTCTACATACAGTGTCATGATGTTTAAGAGCATTTGGACTGAAAGCCCCCTCTACAGTGATCAAACCTCTCATTAGCAGAAAGTTCATAAGGCTAGACTCACCTTTGGTGAGGAGCATGTTGTGTGGTCAGAGGAGGAGTGGTTCACAGTTCATTTTAGTGATGAAAG
The DNA here is from genome assembly GCA_033576535.1 of Allobates femoralis. Lineage (NCBI taxonomy): Eukaryota > Metazoa > Chordata > Amphibia > Anura > Aromobatidae > Allobates > Allobates femoralis. The sequence goes on from JARQOC010000009.1 coordinate 83,154,920, forward strand.
CAAGTTTACTTTATTTGGGTCTGATGGGAAACATCCTGTTCGTCAACAAACTTAGGAAAGACTGAACCTAAGTGAAAGGTGATGGAGGAAGTGTACTGATTGGGGAATGTTTTCTACTGCATGGGGTTGGACCTCTCATACAGCTACATGGCAGAGTGAATACAAGTGTGTATCAGAACCTTCTTCAACAACATGTGGTTCCTTACTTGCATTCAGCACTCAATCAGCCAGCAATTTTCATGCTGGACAATGCAAATTGAGCCTAAAAGAGGTACTCCAGATGGAAGGTGGTATCACCTATTTACAGTATATGTGGTACCTTCTAGATGGGTGGTGGTGTGACTGCTAAGACTCATAAGGATTGCCCAAACAGGGTATTTTTATCCCCATTAGAATGGAAGGGCTGCTGCTTCATTCATTCTCTATGCGACTGCTGGAGAAAGCCAAGGACAGCATTCAGCAAGACCATAGAGAATTAGTGGAGCTGTGGTTAAGAATGTGCACTACCACTACATTCCAAAAAGGATAAAAGTGCCCACCATCTGCTGCTTGATGAGGGTCCTAGCAGTTGAACCACACACTGATTTAGAAGGTATTACCAATCCAGAGGACAGATCGTAACTTTTTCCAACCGGAATACCATTTTAATAAAGTAGGTTTCTCATTTTATTCATAGCACAAAAAAGCTCAAACAATTTATACTTTGTGTTTCAATTCCTCCTAATTAGTGATGAGTGAAGCGAGCAATCGGACGGGCGCGACTCATGTACCAAGTATAATGGAAGTTAATGGGAAAATCAACGATAATCAAAGCACTCTGGCACTACTCACAGTTTTGCAGAGGTATTTCCTCAGATCTGTAGAGAAGTTAGTTGTATCACCTCCGGAACAAAAGGTGCTCGCTTGAAGAAAATAAGCATTATCCAAATTTCAATGGATAAGATTCAGCAGCACTCCAGCCCTGTGTTAAAACGGCCAGCTTTTGTCACAGGGTGGTATAACGGATAGGGAGGCAAGATGGTAAGATGGGCAAGGGTATTCAGGGGAGCTAGCCTGGCCCTGGATTTGGGGTCCCTGACTAGTCCTGTTCCCAAAGGTACCTCTGAAGGTGAGGAGGTGAGGGTCGCCAACCTAGCCCTTCGCTACTGATCAACCCTAGACTAAGGGCCCCTACTTTCACCTACAGATTGGAAACCCAGCAGCTTCAATGGAAGTCAATGGCAGCATTAACACAGCTCAGCACAACTTCACAACATGGAGTCCAGGTAGAAATGAGCTCTAACTGCAACACCTAATGGAGGGAAGGGAAGCTATTTAAAGGTTGAGGGAGTGGAGATCTGAATACTAAGACACACCTCCCCACCTCCACCCAAACACTATGACTCATTCCTCCAATTGCAACTGCAGCACAGCATAGACAAGGGGAAAAAACGCAATTTAAACACAGCAGCAATACTAATGGATTGCAAGGCAGTCAACAAGTGACAGCTTCATTTACAAAAGGGATAAATCTACATCAGGGAGAGGTGGGGGATGTGAGGGACGACCAGCTTGTTTGCACAACCTGATGCTTCAGCTGAGTTTCCCATTGACTTCCATTGCACTCGATACACAAGTCAAGCCCGTCTGAGTGTCTGACCGCTCGTTTCGAGCACCGAGCACCCGAGCATGGTAGTGCTCGCTCATCACATTCCTTATTTTAAGATCTCTGCTTACAGCCTGTAAGCCTACTCAAACTTATGTATTGCTAATATATAAGCAGGTTCACTGCCGACCTGTAAATGCAATTCTATCGAAATGTATTCTGCAAAATTGCCTACAGCAGTGGGGTGTTCTGGGAAATGACATAGAAATGACCTATATACAGTATATACAAAGTAAATTGTTTCTTAATCCCTTTGTTTTACTAAAAAAAAATAACATCTCCCAAATAGGTCATATTGATAAAGGCAGATGAATGGCGTTGCTAATAGTGGTGAATATGAAATATTGGTGTTCATACGATTGTATACATGACGAAGCATTCTGAAAAGAGTAAGACAATATTAAAGAGATTCTCCGACTTTGTTCCAAAGCAGCATAGAACTCCCTAAAGGGGTTTTCTTGTGTCTCAAAGAGAGGGATATATCTCATAGGGGCGGGGAGAGGGGAGAGGATTCCTTGATCTCCATTCTGCCAAGCAAAAAAGCCAGTGGGGCTCCAGTTTATAGGATATACTATAGGTCTCAAGCATTTCTATTTAGTCTCTGGAGAAATGCAGACCCCATTCTGCCCATTGTGGCTGTTTAGTCATACCAGTGAGCTGACAATCAAACAGAAGGAGTTCACTAAGCAGGGAATAGAACTGAGGAGGTGAAGGCTCAGGATGTGCTTCGATCATGCCCAGAGCACTTCAGCCTCATTTACATATAGATTAAAACATAGAGTGGTTAATTTCCTAAATAAATGTACACATTAGCTTATCCTTCAATGAGCTAAAGTCAATATAGCAATTTGGAGGGGTTGATGTAATAAGTGCACCGCTTCCAGTTGTCACCACTGTGGGACCTGAGGTCAGCAGGTCCCAGCATTTAAATAATTGCAGGCTCACTTGTCTGTTTTGCTTAGGTGCTTGCTCTTCTATGCTGAAAGGGATAAGTACTTTTCAATGCTGGAAGAGTATTCTCCTAACCTTCAGCTGTGTAGCTTGTTATTACCCTCCCCTTCAGCTATATCTACCCACCTCTGACCTCACTCCATGCTGGTGAAAGAACTTGTGTACTTCCCTGTTGTGAAGCTTGCTGTTGTTCAGCTGTGGTGTTGTTGAAACTTCTATTTTGGAGATTATTTGGAACTCTACTATACCTGTTATCCTGCGTGGGTTATCTGCGTGTATCCTTGCTTTCTAGCCCCTTTACTATTTTTGAGGGTGAGGGGGGACATCTAGGTGAGTCTAATCCAGGAGTCTAGTAAGTTACGAGACTCAGGCATCCCCACCTTCAGAGGTAATCTTTGGAACAGGGATTAGCCTAGGGATTACCCTAGCTGGAGAGACAGCTAAGGTTTACACTATTCCTGCTACCACACAGTCACAATTTTATTATCTACCTCTGTATGATTGCCGTATTGCGGTTGTTGCGCTTAGCAATCCTGCTGTCAGGATTCCAGCTTTTCCATGTAACCTTCTGTGTCTCCTTGTCCTGATTCAAGATGGCATCTGTTGCCTCATCATGACCATGTGTTCTCTACCTACCCTGCCTATTTAAGCTCCAGTTCCACATTCAGACACTGCTTGAGTATTTTGTGTCTAACCCTGGCTTCTTTAGTGTTACTCCTGAGACTTGCTCCTATTCCAGCTTCTCCAGATCAGCTCTTCATCCACCTGCTGCTAATAATCTGCTCTGCTGAACCTTGCTAGTGCTCCTGGTTACCTGGAGCAACTGTTTTGCCCTGTGCAGGACTGCACCAGTTTGCCTGATTCTACTCTGCTCCATGTAAGCTGCTGCTTTTGCTATCTGTGCTTTGCCTAGAGACTTATATTACAGTGCAGTCCTCTGAACTTTCTGGACTTGTGTGTTTAACTGTACTGCACTGTACTATTTTTGGGTTGTTTATTGGCATAGAGACTATTTCTGTTCAGGGCATGCAGCTGTGTGTGAACAGTACTTTGCAAGATTTTCTGAACTTAGTCCACATCACTGTTTGTCTTCACTGTTACCTGCATCCTGCTTTATTTGACTGCATGTGTGTAAATACGGAATTGAACTCTAAACCATGCCTCAGTCTTTTGTCCAGTTCCAAGCCACCAGATTCCATAGCTATCCACTAAAAACTTAAAACTTTACACTCTCCCCTGGTTCCTTAGTAGTTATAGTAAACTCTTGACGGCCTATCAGATAGTGCAGCCCAAGCAGTTATCTTCTAGTCCTGCAGTTAGGAATATTCCTATCTGTGCAGGTCCCTTTAGAGACTGTGCAGTTGGAGTACTAAGTCTGTACAGGAACCAGCTGGTGGTGGTGCGGCTACAGAGAGACTGTGGTATTCTACCATACATGTGCGTGACACATCATGACAGATTTCATTTAGCTCCTTAATGACCCATGGCATACATGTTTCCTGCTAAGTGCATTCAGTATCAGACCTTTTGGCTACTTATGGTGGGTTTTCTGAAATTTTGCCCTTTTAGCGAATTTTCTGAATATAGTGTTAGGTACTCGTATGTAAGTCCTCAACCCTTGACGTTTTGGGAAAGGAAGGTGTGCCACAGTCCGCGCTGCCAAAATCTTCCGCTTGTAAATAATGCAAGTAGCCGATGTCCAAATCAAACCTCTCTTTTATTTGTCCAACGCGTTTCAACGCCCTCCTGGCGTCTTCCTCAGGGATCCCTGAGGAAGACGCCAGGAGGGCGTTGAAACGCGTTGGAGAAATAAAAGAGAGGTTTGATTTGGACATCGGCTACTTGCATTATTTACAAGCGGAAGATTTTGGCAGCACGGACTGTGGCACACCTTCCTTTCCCAAAACTTCAGATTTCGTCTACCCGTGTGGAGACCGGTGGAAGTCCAGCAGCAGCCATCAGGATACTCTTTCTATCAGGTTTACTAACCAGTTGTGGGTGGCACAACTGGAACAGGTGAGTGACCATTTCTTACTCACCTGCTTTGATTTAGTGTCGAGTGATAAGGGCACTATTGCGCCTCTTGTCCCCCCCCCCCCTTCTTTTCTCGCAACCCTTGACGTGGATTACGAGCTTGAGTATTTTGGCAAAAATATCCACCAATATGTCACATTACCATTCATATTTTATATAATTTTTTTTGCACTTTTTTATATTCATGCAGAATGCAGCCGGGCCCTTTGGGGCGTCAGTCCTATGTGGTGCATTTGTATAGTGCTGGGCAGCCTGCCTGATCTAATAGTATGGGCGTGATGAATAAGCTGTATACAGACACTTACATCATACGTGTTTGTGTGACTAATGCCCTATGGAAACCTCATCTGTGTGCATATAAAATACCACCAATCATCTCCTACATGTCATGGCAGATTGAGATTGATTGTTGCACCTGTGTAGCCTTTATTATTGGGACCTGCTGTGTCCTGCTAATTATATTCGGTATTAGATCTTGTGGCTGCTTATGGTGAGTTTTGTGAAATTTTTCCCTTTTAGTGATTTTTCCAAGCAATCATCTTCTAGTCCTGCCTGCAGTTAGGGTTATTCCTATCTGTACAGGTGCCTTTAAGGACTGCGCAGTTGGAGTACTAGTCTGTACAGGGACCAGCTGGTAGTGGTGTGGCTACAGAGAGACTGCAGTATTGTATCATACGTGTGTGTGACAGTTGATCATCATGACATATTTAGTTTAGTTCCTAAGTTACCCATGGCATACATTTTCACCATAGCTCGCTAATGAAAGTATAAATCCTGCTAACAAGCTGAGCCTGCTTCATACCAGGAAGATGTCGGTTGTGTTATGGTGGGGTTACACGTAGCGATATCGTCCCTATATCGTATACAACGGCGCGGGAGCGCGCATTTTGGGAGCACTTTTCCCGATATCGCATCGCCGGTTTACACGCTGCGATATCGGGAAACAACGTCCCTCCGATGTGTACGCCCACCAACCCAGTAACGACCATTTAACATGGGAGTTAATGGGTGAGGTGCGAGTACAGATCGGAGTTGGGCTGTCACACGCTGCGATGCTGCTACAACGGCCATGCGATATCGGGGAGTTGAATAGCTCTGCTATTCAACTCCGATATCGTTTTGGCATCGTTCCAGCATCGCGTTGTACGCTAAAACAGTACAAAGCGCACACGATATCGGGTCCAACTCGCGACCCACGTGACTTTTTGTCGGAGTTGGGTCGGAGTTGGACGCCGATATTGCGGCGTGTAAACCCACCATTACACATCTGAAATCCTCCTGTAGCGCCATACAGTGCAGTTTAACCATTTTAAAAGGTTGCAGTCAATCTCTGAAGCGTCCTGCTCTGATCGGTCCCCCCTCTCCATGACACAATCGCAGGGAAGCAGTGAGTGGTCATGGCGTTTTCGCTATATACACTAATACTAACATTACTGAATACGGTATAAACAATAAAACAATCACAGGTTCAACTCCCTTAGAGCGACTAAAAAATAAAGAAATCATATTAAAAAAAAAATAATAATATATTCAAAATATATAACAAAAAATTCTGAATATAAAACATATAAAAAAGTGTCACCCTTTAAAAATAAGGAAATCTAAATATACATAATTGCTCTTGTTGTAACCAAAAAAGTCCAATTTATCAAAATATTCTAAACTAAATGTTAAATGCAGAAAATAAAAAAGATCAGTAAGTCAAAATTACCTTCTCTAACGCATTTCCCCCCAAAACATGCAATAAAAAGCTTTTAAGATATTGTTTGCACGTTACAACGGGTTTAATAACAACATCAGCTCATGGTACAAAAAACAAGTCCATACACTGCTCCATTAACAGAAAAATAAAAAAGCCTTGGGTCCAAGAAAATGGAGCCCTAGACCACATCAAATTAACACCCAGCAGATCCAGCTATGTGTCTATGCCTTGACCATAGTGGACCACTATTCCCATTTCCTAGTGGTGGTGCCCATGAAGGACTTAACAGCAAGAACCGCAGCAAAGGCATTCCAAACATACTTTTGTAGACCCCATGGCTACCCTGAACAGGTCTTAGCAGATCAAGGTCCAGCCTTTGAAGCAGAGGTTTTCCAAGAATTCTGTAATATGTATGGATGTAAGAAGATCCGCACAACACCTTACCATCCTCAAACAAATTGATATAGGTTGGTATATTTTTAAGACCTGCTTCTTGCTTTAGCGCTCCCCAATACACCGCAAATTTCCTCTTGTGTTTATACATCCTCAAACAAATGGCTTATGTGAAAAGATGAACCACTTAGTGACTGACCTCTTAAAGACCTTACCAGCATCAGAAAGGAACCAATGACCACAGAAGTTACCCGACCTGGTAGACTTGTATAACCATGTCCTGGTGAGTTCAACTAATTGCACCCCAGCTTATCTCATGAGAGCAAGACCCGGTAAGCTGCCAATTGATTTGGATATGGGAATTCTCAAATCATATGCAGATTTTCTAGAGGCTAGTTGGGATACCCTACGCCAACAAAAATATCGCCAAGTCCAAGAATGCGTTGAGAAGAGTCTCCAACAAGCTTGAGAAAAATAGGAGAAAATCTACAATCAACATGCCCCAGCGACCCCATTACAACCTGGTGAGCAAGTGCTTAAAAGGAAAAGATGCACCAACAAATTAGATGATCAATGGGAACCAGCACCATACACTGTTCTCCCATGAAGACTTTGACAATACAAAAGTGTGCCTATTTAGTAAAGATGAAGGTAGAACCATGTCAGCAGTATCAAGAGATCACTTAAAATTGTGTCCTGAAACCATGAAAACACCTGAAACTCCAGTTTCCGTAGTTGAACCCAAGAAAGAAGAAGATGTGTTCAAAACTGTCTTAGGACATTTTCCAAAAACCTGGACAAATTAACATGGAGCAGTCTTAGTCCCAATGCTCGCATTTCCTCAAGTGGTAGTACCTGAACCAGTACCTGAACTCGTGCAACAAGAAATCGCAAAAGAGGAAGAACTGGAAGAAGCATCTGTAGAGTAAGCACAGGAAGAACAGATTCCTGAGCACAGTGAGCTTGCCAGTCCTGCTGTCAGATCCGCATCTCACTTAGAGTCAGAGTCACCCGCAAGGTACACCTCTACACATAGCATCATGCTTAGTACACCTGGTACACCTGTAATAAGAAGGTCACAGCGTAGTACACAGGGTCAGCTCCCAGCTCGGTATAAAGATTAAAGTGTAAAAATGTGAAAAAAGAGTTATACATATGTTCTAGTGTTAAGAAATGTGAATTGTACCCAGTAAACATAGTGTACAGAAGGGTGGAGGAACTGGATTAATCCCCATGCACATTAAGTTAGGGAAAGAAAGTGCCTGGGGATGGTAAGAGTGAAACCAGGACTCCTAAGCCAAGACACCCGTAGGGAAAGTGTTTATTTTGTGTGTAACATTGAAACCGGTAAGCCCAGTACCTACAGAGACTGTCCTGTAAGAACTTTGAATATTCTTGAACTTTATTTAAAAATGGACCATAATACCACTGGACTGGTTGTGGTAGAGACTCCTTGTACATAATATTCACAAGCCCATGTGGAAAAGGGACTCATCACCGGAGAGACTGCTTTTTGAACTCTTTTGGACTGCTTTTTATATTTTATGGGTTTTTGTACTTTTTATATTTTAAGACTCTGTACAATTTAATGTGTTTACTTGTTGAAAAGTTGCCACAGTCCTGGTGTACTGTCTTTCTCTAAGCAGGATTTGTGGCACCCCTGCGTCAAAGTGCCACAGTGTCATCACTGCCCCCGAGTGGTGGTGTCACAAGAGAGCAACAAAGGATATCCACATTAGGCAACACACACACAAAACACCAACACCTCTAGGCCAGAAGGGGGAGACAAAGCCTGGGTTCAGGGTGAGCTCCCCTATATATTCTGATCTGGGGAAGAACAAGTTCAGTTCAATTCCAGAGAGGACTGTGAAGAGTGCAGTTCCAGAGAGGACTGCGAAGAAGACCTAGGTGTAAAAGAGCTGTGCTAAGCTTGTCCCAAGGCCCGCTAATGCCAGGATTAAGGCTAGGGTCTGAAGAGAGGAGTGAGAACACACACCTGGGAGGCTGAGCAACTCTGTACTCTCCCCAGAGGACAAGCGCATAGAACGGACACCAGAGTCTGAGACTGTGCAGGGTCACACATCCCGGCAGTCAACACCTGAAAGTGGGGATTCTGGATTCTCCAGCTACACTGTACCAGAGACACAGCAAAGCATAGATTCCAGCAACACTAACACTCGGGAACAGGGTAGAGAAAGTGAAGGACTCGAGTTGCCTGTCAAACTGGTACCCTGAGACAGGGCCTGCAGCCTAGCTTAAGCAACTGTAGGAGCCAAAGTACAAGCGCAGTAGGGGAGCCAAAGACCCAGCCAGTTGAGAATAACCCCAAGTTGCTCTCAAGACTCTGTGGACAGCTTATAACAACTGCTCCAGTAAAAGACTGAGAAAACTTCAAAACTGTGAGTTTGCGTATTACTTGTGCCTGTTGCCCTGCACCTTGTACATAGACTATATACACTGCCCTGGGGAGATTAGCTTTACCCGTGGAGAGCCGTCCAATCCCCAGCTGCCATCCATCATCCCCGGAGGTTCTGCAGCAGCGGTGGTCCCCACTGACCACATACCACGGGTGGCGTCATGACAACCTCCCCTGTACATATCCTCTTTTTCAAGTGACGCCCAGGCCACAGGACCAGGTTACGACCCCGTGACTCCCCAGCGACAGCGATCCGGTTCCTGAGTACCCCATGGCCTGGGGGCGCCTCACCTCCAAAACCGAGAACAGGTGTCAATCTTTCAATTATACTTTTTCTCTGCAAGTTTCACTCCTGGTTTTGTCACACAAAACCTGATGAACCCTGATCAGGGAAAAACTGCAGTGTGAAACCAGCCTTAGAGATGTAATTGTAAACGCGAGATGGACAATGGAAAAGGCTGTCACGGATGTGTCAGGAGGCACGGGTGAGACTGTAGAGGCCTCCCGCAGAAGGCCGCGGCATTTGGCCAAACAGTAACAATCCTAAAAAATGTCTCTGTCGCTTTAAGATGCAAATGGAGTCTGTGGAGCCTCGTTTAAGAGCCTCAAACACGGGACTAGCCAGATATCCCATCCCGTGTTTGAGACTCTTAAACGAGGCTCCACCGACTCCATTTGCATATTCAAATTCCCAGGGGGCAATGCACCATGGATTTCACTGTGTTTGAGCGCTTTAGCCAGCTGCCTGCAGTGTTTTCCTCGACTGGTCTCTCTGAGATAAGTGAGAGCTTTGTGATGTCTGTCACTTTAAGAGGCATTTCTCTTTTAGTGAAAGTTAGTGGTCACTAGGACACAGCTGATCTCTCACCTTCAGCTGTCTATTTATACCCCTTGACTCCCAGGATGCACCGCTGGTGATAGCTTGTCAGGTGTTTGGAGGTAGCTTCTCAGCTCAAGCAGTGAATCCTGGAGTTTCTGTTGGATTGCTGTGTGAATCTTCTCAAGCTAAGTGTTTCTACCCTTCCCTCTTTGTTTCCCTGGTGTGTATCTTTAGTTGGTAGCTGGGCTGACTAGTGTTCACCCGCTGTGATCCGTGTGTAGTTGTAGTTCAGGGACAGTGAGGGAATAGGTACCCGCCTGGCGACAATTGCAGAATCTGTATAGAGTTGTTAGGGGAGCCTGGTGTCAGCTCTAGTTTATCTAGGGGTCACCATATCCCCTTTTGCCCTTAGCATCAGGGACTCCTTTCCGCCCTTCATCGTCCAGCGCTGGGTGTCTCCCTACACCCAGCGTGACATTATCACCAGCCGCACCTTAATTAAATGAAAAGGGTGAAACTGATTGTTTTTTCTTCCTTTTCCCTTCATGGATCCTGTCTCTGCCTTGGCCCAGCAGCTCCAGACTCTGGCACTGGAAGTTGCAGACATTCGGTCGTTTTTGGAGGGTCAGCAGCTGCAGAATGTTGTGGTGGAGGACTCAGCGGGTGGTCAGGTCAGACCTGAACCTAAGATTGCTCTCCAAGACAGGTTTGTAGGAGGTAGAGATAAATTGGTGGGATGTAAAGACGCCTGTAAACTATACTTTAGGCTTCTGCCCTATTCCTCTGGAGATGAGCAGCAGCATGTGGGAATTATTATGTCGCTGTTGCAGGGGGTTCCCCAATCCTGGGCATTCTCTTTGCTACATGACTCTGCATGTCTCCGATCTGTAGATGGGATTTTTGATGCTCTTGGACTCATCTATGATGATCCTGACCATATCTCTTTGGCCGTATCTAGATTGCATCGCCTCTAGCAGGGGAATTGGTCAGCAGAGACTTACTGTTCTGAGTTTCGTAGGTGGGCAAAGGACACTAAGTGGAATGATCCAGCCCTCAGAAGGCATTTTTGCCAGGGACTCTCAGAAAGATTGAAGGATGCTCTGGCGGTTTATGAGACCCCGGAATCTCTGGAGATTGCCATGTCTTTGGCTATACGTATGGATAGACGCCTTCAGGATAGAAAGGGTAAACCTTCTTCTCTTGAGAACCTTCCTCGAGATAGTACCCTATTGCTGGGTGGGCAATCAGAGGGTGAGTCGTTTCTCCAAAGCTTGGATGAACCCATGCAACTGCGACCACCTCCAAAGTTTCTTCTGGCATTTTCCAAAAGAAGAAAAAAGGGGTCTGTTTATTCTGTGGTAAAAATGACCAATTGGAGCCTGTCTCTCTGTTCCTAAGCAGAGTGGAATACCTGGGACTCAGGTTACCATGGGTGGTGTGGGGGTAAATGAGCAGGAGGTGTGTGTATCTTCCATTTTCTCCTGAGAGCCGAGGTGGCACTAGAGAGCAAAACCGAAAAAAATTCTGTTTTTGTGGATAGTGGAGCGGGGGTCAGCATGACTGATGCTCATTTTGTAAAGACTCATGGGCTTACCTGCAGTTTGTTGTCGAAAGCCATTCATATCCATGCCATCGACTCAGTGTCACTTGCTCAGGGAAGTCTAACGCAAATTGTGCATGATATTAAATTGAAGGTAGAATCCCAATGATGCGCTCCCAGGCCGTGGGGTACTCGGGGCCGGGCCAGTGCTGTCTCTCTGGGGGATCACGGTAGTCATGACCCGGTCCCGTGGCCTGGGCTCAGTCCAAAAAGGAAGGGGTTATTTACAGGGGATTTGTCGTGACGCCACCAGTGGGATGTGGTCAGTGGGGACCACCGCTGCTGCAGAACCTCTGGGGATGATGGATGGCAGCTGGGGATGGAACAGCTCTCCACGGGTAAAGCCAATCCACGGGGCAGTGTGGAATGTCTATATACAGTGTGCAGGGCGACGGGCACAAGTAACAGGCAGGCTCACTGTTTTGTAGTTTCTCAGTAGCAGCTCTGCAGCTCAATAGGAAGGATACACAGGAGACCTTCTTGCTCTGCACGGGTACTTTACTGAAGCAGCTCTCAAACAGTTCACAAGTCTCCAAGTTCAACGTCAGGTAGCTGACCGGGTAGTCACCGGAGGATGCAATGTCTCTGAGGCTCTCTGTGATGTTTCTTCAGGTCTCAACCTCTGTCCTCACTTTCTCTTCCTGGGCTTCTACTTGTGGCTCCTGCAGTTGCTTGAAGCTAAGTTGCTTGCCCATTCTGTCCTGCTTATGCCGTATGACAGGCAGCTCGAGTCCTTCACTTTCTCTACCCTGCACCTGGGTGTCAGTGTTGCTGAACTTTATGTGATGCTTTGCCTCCTGACTGTGTGGCTGGGAAATCTGGAATTCCCTGCCTTCCGGTATTGACTGGAATGTGTAACCCTGCACAGTCTAGGACCCGGTGTCTGTTCTATGTGCTTTCCTCTGAGGCGAGCATAATGCACCTCATCTCCCCCAGGCTTTCCTTTCCTTCCTCTTCAGTCTCTCTCCATAGCTGATCTGTCTCCTTCCCGCTCTTTTCCACTACACTTCATTCCTCCACCCTGGGATTGGGTCTTTACAAACAACAGGTTAACCCTTTAGTCCCCTGCTTTAAGTGTGTGAATGGAGGATTGAAAGCCTCAGATTACACTATATACCCCTGATGATAGGAATACCACACACACTGTCCTGGGTGCAGTACCCTTTTAGTGGCGCCATGACCAGTGGGGCATAAAGGGTACCTTTACACGTTGCAACATTGCATGCAATTTCACTTGCAACTTACTGGTTGCAGTGAAATCATGGATACATTGTTCCATTTGTACACGGCCACAAAATAGAACAATGTGTCCATGATTTCATTGCAACCAGTAAGTTGCAAGTTAAATTGTATGCAATGTTGTGACGTATAAAGGTACCCTTAATGTGCAGAATTATTAGGCAACTTAATAAAAACCAAATATATTCCCATCTCACCTGTTTATTTTCACCAGGTGAACCAATAGAACTGCACAAAATTTAGAAATAAACATTTCTGACATGCTAAAACAAAACCCCAAAAAATTAGTGACCAATATAGCCCCCTTTCTTTATGATGACACTCAGCAGCCTCCATCCATAGATTCTGTCAGTTGCTTGATCTGTTTATGATCAACATTGCATGCAGCAGCCACCAAAGCCTCCCAGACACTGTCCCCAGAGGTGTACTGTTTTCCCTCCCTGTAGATCTCACATTTTAGGAGGGACCACAGGTTCTCTATGGGGTTCAGATCAGGTGAACAAGGGGGCCATGTGATTATTTTTCCTTCTTTTAGACCTTTACTGGCCAGCCACGCTGTGGAGTAGTTGGATGCATGTGATGGAGCATTGTCCTGCATGAAAATCATGTTTTTGTTGAACAAACTTCTTCCTGTACCACGGCTTGAAGAAGTTGTCTTTCAGAAACTGGCAGTAGGTCAGGGAGTTGAGCTTCACTCCATCCTCAACCCGAAAAGGTTCCACAAGTTCATCTTTGATGATACCAGCCCATACCAGTACCCCACCTCCACCTTGCTGGCGTCTGAGTCAGAGTGAAGCTCTCTGCCCTTTAATGATCCAGCCTCTGGCCCATCCATCTGGCCCATCAAGAGTCTCTCTCATTTCATCAGTCCATAAAACCTTTGAAAAATCAGTCTTAAGGTATTTCTTGGCCCAGTCTTGATGTTTTATCTTATGTTTCATGTTCAAAGGTGGTCATTTTTCAGCCTTCTGAAATATTGCAAAACTGGTGGCAAATGGCATCTTTGCAGCTTCACGCTTGATTTTCCTAAAGTCATGGGCAGTTATTTTGCACCTTTTTTGCCCAACACTCTTCTTGCGACCCTGTTAGCTATTTGCCATCAAACGCTTGATTGTTCGGTGATCAGTGATCACGCTTCAAAAGTTTGGCAATTTCAAGACTGCTGCATCCCTCTGCAAGACATCTCACAATTTTGGACTTTTCAGAGCTCGTCAAATCTCTCTTCTGACCCATTTTGCCTAAGGAAAGGCATTTACCTAATAATTAAGCACACCTCATATAGGGTGTTGATGTCATTACACCACACCCCTCCTCATTACAGAGATGCACATCACCTGATTTACTTAATTGGTAGTTGGCTCTCAAGCCTATACAGGAGTAGGACAACATCTATAAAAAGTATCATGTGATCAAAATACTCATTTGCCTAAGAATTCTGCACACAGTGAAGGTATCCCACCTGGCTACAGTTGCGGAAACTGTATAGGGTCGTTAGGGGAGCCAGGTGTCAGTGCTAGTTTATCTAGGGGTCACCATATCACACTTTGCCCTTAGCATCAAGGACTCCTTTCCCCTCCTCATCGTCCTTTACTAGGTGTCTCCCTACACCCAGCGTGACAAAGGCCAAAGAATATAACAAGGAGCTCTATTTTGCTTCATCAGGAAAGCCTCTGACCGTGTTGATCACCAGATTCTTTAAATTACCTTGAAGGATATGGGTGTTCCGAACCATCTGATCAGCCTCAATGACCAAGACGCAATAGTCTGAACGGAACACAGTGACAATGCATGGTTCAAAGTAGAGCGAGGCATCAGACAAGGCGGCATCCTGTCAACATTTCTCTTCACTTTATATGCAGAAGCTATTTTCCGGAAGCTGTGCTTGCTATGAAAGAAATCAAAATTGATGGAAGAATCATCGGCAATCTTAAATATGCAGATGACACAACATTGATAGCAACAAGCGTAGATGGAATGAAAGACTTAATACAGAGCGTCAAGATGAAAAGCTTGAACATGGGACTGGTACTCAACACAAAGAAGACAAAGATACTGACTACTGCCAGGTATGACCGGGACACATTTGAGATGGACTGTAATGAACTGGAAGTTGTAAAGGACTTCAGCCTACTCGTATCAATGATCACTCAAAATGGAGCGACAACACCAGAATTCAATAGGAGAATAGCTATGCGAAAATCAGCAATGAAGACACTGGACATGGTGTTCACATCAAGGAACATTTCACTGGTGACAAAGACGCGGCTCATGCATAGACTGGTCTCTTCTGTAGTAACATACAGATGCGAAAGTTGGATGCTAAAAAGGCAAGACAGAAGAATCAACGCCTTCAAAATGTAGTGCAGGAGAAAGATGTTATCAATACCATGGATGGCAAGAAGAACAAAGAAATCAATTTTGTAACAAATCAAGTCAGACATGTTTCTAGAAGCAAATATCAACAAACTATGAATTACCTAAATTGGACACATCATATTAAGAGAGAAATCACTGGAGAAGGAATCATGGTAGGAAGGATAGAAGGAACAAGGTGAAGAGGAAGACCAGCAAATGGCTTGATATAATAAAGAAAACATCAGAAAAGACTGTGGTGGACCTATCTAGGTTTGAAGAAGACCCTGGTGGACCTATCTAGGCTGCACACTTTTCCTACAGAGCTTTCATCCAAGTCACCATGGCTCAAGATCGAGCTGAAGGCCATTAAAATCTATTATAATTATTACCTTGTGGCAACACCACTTCTGTTGTCAGGATGTCTAGGAATCCCAGAAGTCCATGCATTGGCGGTAGCTATATTGGCACAACCAAGTCTTGCTTGTACCAATATGGCGCTCACTGCCGGTACTAGCCCATTGCATACTACCAACAGGGTTACCGCCGAGACCCAACCATGATGCGACCCGAAACTGCTGACAGCAATCCAACGCCACAAATACCGCTGCACACACCACCTGCCGCAAACGCTGCTGAACGAAGAACTGTCACACCACATAATAATTTACTATGCATGCGCACAACTTCTTCGTGCATGCCCAGTACATCACACTGCCACCACCTGCCTCTACAAAGATGGTGACGGTGTGATTAACTGCTCCTGCACAAACCCGTGGGTTCACATAGGGCCGGAAGGAGAGGAGCCAATGAGGGGTAAAGAAAGGTTGCGTTCCACTGTGGAACGCATAACCAGGAAGTAAGCAGAGTAGACTGTGTTCCACAGTCGAACGCAAAGAGGCACAGACAGCACTCACTGAGGTCACCTGAGGACAGCTTAGCTAACCATGGTAGCTGTTAACCTTAGCAATTACCATGGTTGCCTGAGCTGTCCTCAGTTGACCTCAGTGAGTCACCACTTACCCAGCTGCAGATCTCTGGCCTCTCATTCAGTGTTCAGAGGCCTTGGGAAAAGAATGTTATGTTCTTCACAGTGGCCTCTGATGAAGCAGAGCTTAGATTGCGACAAGGCCGCCCGAGAGAAGACGTCACAGAGGATCGTGGATGGATATTGGGGAGTAATAAAGATGGAGTCAAGATATGTGTTTATGTTTTTAGTTATAATAAAATGTTTTTTTCTCTGTGTGTAATTTTTTAACCCTTCATTTAATGAATTGGTAATGGGTGGGTATAAGATGACTGACATTTCCAACCCAGGGCTTAATGACAGCTGTCAAGCATCAGCTGTCATTAACCACTTTATAACCCAGTTTGTCACTAGCACCAGGGCAACTGAAAGAGCCAAGTAAAATGCCAGGAATTGGGGCTTCTAATGAATGTGCCAATTTCTGTGGCGGCTGTGGGCTGCTGTTTTTTAGCGTATGGGGCCCAGGAACTTTAGGCCCTCACCATGCTGAAAATACCAGCCCTCGGCTGCTTAGTTTTACTTTGGCTGACAAAAATATGGTCAAGCCCTATGTGTTTTTTTTTTTGCCAGCCAAGGTAAAAGTAGGCAGCTGAGTGTGGCAGCTCGCATCTGTCTGCTTTATCTGTGCTGATTTGAAAAATTAAGTTGAACAATTAATTATTTATTTTATACGCTGTGACGGCAGGTTGGTTACCATACACTAGTGTGTATAGCAACCAAGCCCAGACACTGTCCAGATTGTGGAAATGTAGTCTGATTGCAACAGCCAATCACAGACCCTTTCACAGAGCGCGAACATCTGTAATTGGCTGTTGCCGGTCAGTGCAGTGAATATTCATGAGCCGTCACCCCCAACGCCACAGAGCCCGCCCCCATTCGTAATATCATCACCCTCCTGATGTGATCGCATCGGTCCCTTATCTAGCATATATATTTTTGTAAATGAATGATGTCAATCAAAACTGCAACTCATTTCACAAAATACAAGATCTTGTAAGGCTGTCATAAGGAAAAATATAAAAGTTATGGTTCATGAAACGAGGGAATAAAAAATGAAAGTGCAAAAAACAAAAAAATTCCCGATGCTTAGACATTTCACCTCTCCGACATGTCGGTTTTAGTCAATAACTCGCACTGAAAATAAGGTCGTCCACATGAGCCCTAACATTGGCAGCACTGATTGGACAGTGTCAGACTACAAAAGCATAAATCGCCAACTGGTAACACCCAGCTGTCAATTCAGCTCAATAAGCTAAAAGAGTAAAAGAGGAAAACCCCTATATAGGGCGACCTCATTACAGACAATAAGACATAAGGAATGATTTAGCGGCTAAAAAGAATGGCAGCAACTTGACAGACAAGGATAATGTTTCCAAAAAGAAATCCCATGGATGAGAGATCTGGACCCGATTATTCTGTATGTTACTCAGGACCAGGCAATTTATTTTTGTTGCTAGCTGATGAGCAGCAAGAGGATGACCTGCAAAAAGGTCAAACAAAGCCAACATGAAGCCTCTGTTCCTGGACATGGAGCACATGGTGCTTCATCACCGTCACTGGCGGCATATGGCTTAACCATCAGCCAGACATTACAAGGTGCCAAAATCTCTCCCCGACATCCATACGGACTCAATCATCTCCCTTTCTAACTGTCTAATGCAATTATCTCTTAAGTAATCCACTTTACTATAGAGGATAAAACAATTTGTCAGGTCTTTCTACTACTGATGACAGTGCATAGTGTCTGACTAGGTTGCTAAGGGCCCACCAATGACTGATTCAGGGGTCCACTATTCAGATATATGCAATATTACCTGACCTTCCTTTACAAATTTGTCTATGCTTCTATAGAATAATAATAAAATAGATATTTTGTTGATTGATGGTAGTGTCATGAGTGTGCCGTGTTCCGATGTCAACCTCTCTACCAGGGTCAGAAGGTCTCAGCGTTTTATAGATCATAGGTTTTCTGTAGAGCTCACTTAGCTGCTGTATTGCTGATGTACATTTTCTTCAATGCTGAAGGGGTTATGGACCTCTTCCCTGCTGAGTATTCTCTTAGCCTTCATTCCAGCAGCAGCTTGTAATTACCCTCCCCTTTTGCTATATCTGCCCACTTCTCGCCTCACTCAATGCCGGATATAAATTTGTATTATGCCCACAGTGGTTGGGATTGTCCCTGTGTAGCAGAGGTGTTGTTCCATTTGCAGCAAAGAAGCTTATTTCTGGTGAAGTCCCTGGAGTCTGTTTTATACCTGCTGCCTTGCCTGTGCTCTCTGTATGTTTCCTTGCTCTTCTGCACTTCCTCTGGGTGAAGAGGAGATAACTAATGAGTTGCATTCAGGAGCTTAGCTAGATACAAGACCTAGGCCCCACCTTCAGGGGTAATCTTGGGGACAGGGATAGTGTGGGGACCTCTAGTTGGATTGACAGTTCAGGTGCACACTGTCCCTGCTACCTAGCCAACACTGGCATGACTTTGAGGCTGCCCATTGAAGAAAAAGGGATTTTCCTGAACTTCCATACGTTAAACTAATCTTTTTCTTAGAAATTAATTTAAAAACAGAAGGATCCATCATAACAATAAAACCTTACGCATTTCTGCTGTACACTATGCCCTTAGTCATAAGAATATAGGACATAGGACTAAAATGATGGGGGGCTGCCATGGTCTGTACATGTTGTATTAAGTGCACTGTGCAAACTCCGCTCATGCAGCAACATGGAGGGTCTATTCATTTATGTTGGGCCACAAGGGGGTCCACCTGTTTCCCTGTCAGGGCCATCGTCAGCACCTGATGCACCCAGGCAAGTGCCAGGGCCCTGGACAAGTGAAGGGGCCCTCTTGCCATCTGTGAGCAGAAGCTAAAAAGGGAACCTGCTCACAGACAGCTACACTCTCTCACATAAGAGGAAGCTACCAGGAGCTACACGGAGGCTACAGGAGCTGTGCAGCTGAAGGAACTTCCAATCATGTGACTGATCACATGACTGAAAGGAAGGTCCTGGTAGGTTCTGTAGCTGATCAATGTCTGCACCCTTTGTGTAGCTCCCATTGGCTGCTCTCTTGCTCAGCAACGTTGAAGAACTACAAGATTGGGTAATGTATAGTGTGTACGTAAGTAAATGTGTCTGTGCAGAGCTGTGTTTATCTGTATGTGCATGTAGGGTCCATGTAGCAGAGCTGTGTTTATCTGTATGTGCATGTATTGTCCATGTAGTGGAGCTGTGTGTCTGTATGTGCATGTAGTGTCCATGTAGCAGAGCTGTGTGTCAGTATGTGCATGTAGTGTGTATGTAGCAGAGCTGTGTGTGTCTATACGTTTATGTAGGAGAGCTGTGTGTCTATTTTTGCATGTAGTGTTCATGTAGCAAAGCTGTGTGTGCCCGTATGTGTATATGTGCATGTAGATTGCATGTCGCAAAGCTGTGTGTGTCTGTATGTTCATGTAGCAGAGCCATGTATGTCTATGGCAATATAGCAGAGCTGTGTGTGTCTAAATATATAATTTGCAGAGACAATGACAATAGATTTATTGCCTCTGTATTATACCCTAGTACATTAAAATCAGTGCTAATGACCCCTCCCTTTTACATCGCCAGGGAAGCTTTAATTAATAGGAAGAATGTTTTTCTTATTTTCTGCTGTCTAAAACTGTGGTGCTTCTCAAAAGACAAGGCACTCCTGTTTTCACTTGCTTTAACGTGTAGTTTATTAAATCAGTGTTTTCAAACGTTTCAGTCTATGAAAGAGCTTTGTCAGTTACTTGATGGTGGGTTTACACGTCGCGATATCGGCCCGATATCGTAACCAACGACGCGGGAGCGCGCTTTTTGAGCGCGCTTTTTCCGCCATCGCATCGCTGGTTTACACGGCCCGATATCGGGATACAACGTCCCGATGATGTGTACGCCCACCAACCCAGGAACAACCAGTTAACATGGGAGTGAATGGGTAACGTGGGCGTACACATCGTAGTTGGGCTGTTACACGCTACGATGCTGCTGCAACGGCCATGTGATATCGGGGAGTTGAATAGCTCGGATATTCAACTCCGATATCGTTTTGGCTTCGTTCCAGCATCGCGTTGTACGCTCAAACCGTACAACGCGCACACGATATCGGGTCCAACTCGCGACCCACGTGACTTTTCGTCGGAGTTGGGTCGGAGTTGGACGCCGATATCGCGGCGTGTAAACCCACCATCACACTGTAGTTAATCAGACTCGAGTCCAATCATATGGGCATTGGACATCTGTGGTACTGATTCCTGGTTAGTGATGGTCTGCATGTGGATAGTCTGCATGGCTGGATGGTCTGCATGTGGATAGTAGTGGTGTCCACTGCTAAATGAGGCCGCTACTATCCACATGCAGACCACCCTAACCAAGAGTCAGTACCACAGATGTCCAGTGCCCATATGATTTCATTTAATGAAAATATTAATTCTTAAGGAGTAATACTCTAGTTTTTCAGTACTTTTTTTTTACTAATGCATTCTACTGAATAATACACCTGTGCATGTTTGCATTATATATATACATTTTTGTGTGTGTGTTTTTATTGTAAATTATAGCTCTGTATTGCCATGAGATAAATATATAGATTAGATCTAAGGGGAACGATTTACTCCTTGTGGAGAGTGACATGCCAGTATGAGGAGACTTAAAAGCCACAATTCTCCTCTGGGAAATAAAATATGCAAAATTGTCTCTTCTGAGAGGAAGTAGATGAACTCTAGCGCCACCAATTGGAAGTAGCAATCCTAAAAGTCAATATGTAAAAATATAAAAGGGTGGGGGACAAGAGGCGCAATAGTGCCCTATCACTAGTGACACTGATGGTAATGGGGTGATGCCGAGAAGCCACTCACCTGGTGCAGTTGTGATCCCCACAACTGGTTTGAAGGCGTTTAGGAAATATTATTCCAAGCTGCTGCAGGACCTCCTTCGACCACTGAACAGTGGTTTAATCCAGAAAGATGATGGGAGTGTAGGTGTGCCACGGTCCGCGCTGCTCCAGGGCTTAAAAAACTCAAAGAGACAGTCAGATTTCCATCCTTTATTCTCCTCCTCCTACGCGTTTCGGCGCCTAGCCTGGCACCTTCATCAGGGATAACAGATCACTATAAACCACTTATTGTTTCTAAAAAACATATAGAGGAGATAAAGCAAAGGCTCATTCAGATGTCATTTAATTTCATGTACAGCACAAGAAAACCGCTCCGAGATCCATCATTGTTTTTGATGAGTTTCATCGGTGTTGGTTTTTACCATTAGAGCTTCACACAGTCTGTTTGTGATGCTTTTCTACTGCGCTTTCCAGAACACAAATGCTGGTTCTTACCCTCCCTGGCAATCCCATGGCGTGCTCCGGTGATGTCTTCATGCCGTGCACCGGGAACAGGTCCTACGAGAAATCACAAGGACTTGGCCATGTGACCAGTCAAGTGACCTAATACCGTTTGTACCCAGAAGAAACCCAGCATTGGACACCGCGGACCTTGGGGAAGGTAATAAAGTGTGTGTGTCTCTATCTGTCTGTGTGTTTGTCTGTGTGTTTGTGTCCCCCATCCCTCAGCTTATAGAATAGTACTGTGTTTACGTGCGGCACTAAGAAAACAGCAAAAAAGCAACACAGACAGATGATGCGTTTGTGATGCTTTTTGTTTTGCAAAAAAAGAGGATCCATTTTGGCTGCAGAAACAGCACCAAAAATGAATCACCTAAAATTGAGGATAAACACCCAGTGGGCACAAGGCTTTACAGGTATAAGTTCCAAACATGGATAGAACTTGTACAAGAAATAGTGATGAGCGAGTACTAAAATGCTCGGGTGCTCGAAGCTCGGGCCGAGCATCCCGAGATACTCGTGTACTCGGCCCGAGTACCGAGCCCAATGTTATCCTATGGGAGACCCGAGTATTTTTATGAAATGACTGCCGGCAACATGTAGAAACCCTAAAAATGTCACAAAAGTCTCAGAAGAGTGCTGAAATGACATGGCAACACCATGGGGAAGACCCATGGAAGCATTTTTCACTCAAAAGTCACAGCTGTGAACAATCTTGTCCGAGTTTCATGCCAATTTTACGGAGTCACCAGAAAACCTTCCAAAATGACACCAAAATGAATATTCAGGGTGGAAATGTTAAGGGCACATACCCAATAGTGAGATACAGCTGGTGTATGTTACTTTTTGTGATTACATGAAAGATTTTACGTGAAAACATTGTGCGGCACTCCGATGTCCCTGAGAAGAGACGTACATTAAGCCCTGTCTTTACATATTGTGCCCATTTTGAGGAACTTTGTCTATTGTAGTATTTTCCTTTGCCAGGGCAGTCCAAAATTGGGAGGCTCACCAATGCCCCTGGATAGAGACGTGCATGAGGGCCTGTAAACCTGAAGTGCCCATTGTAAGGAAGTGGGTGTATTGTAGTATAGCCCTTTGGAAGGGCAGCCAAAAATTGGGAGGCTCCACATTGTCCCTGGATAGAGACGTGCAGGAGGGCCTGTAAACCTGAAGTGGGTGTATTGTAGTATAGCCCTTTGGCAGGGCAGCCAAAAGTTGGGAGGTTCAACAATGACCCATGCATACAGACATGTAGTAGGGCCTGTAAACCTCAAGTGGGTGTATTGTAGTATAGCCCTTTGGCAGGGCAGCCAAAAATTGGGAGGCTCCACATTGTCTCTGGATAGAGACGTGCAGGAGGGCCTGTAAACCTGAAGTGGGTGTATTGTAGTATAGCCCTTTGGCAGGGCAGCCAAAAATTGGGAGGTTCAACAATGACCTATGCATACAGACATGCAGTAGGGCCTGTAAACCTCAAGTGGGTGTATTGTAGTATAGCCCTTTGGCAGGGCAGCCAAAAATTGGGAGGTTCAACAATGACCCATGCATACAGACATGCAGTAGGGCCTGTAAACCTCAAGTGGGTGTATTGTAGCATAGCCCTTTGGCAGGGCAGCCAAAAATTGGGAGGCTCCACATTGTCCCTGGATAGAGACGTGCATGAGGGCCTCAAAACATTTTTCCCATTGAAAAGGAGCAGGTCTCCTGTCGTTGTAATGCCCATTCTAAAAGAATGGGGGAAAAAATTTACTACTGCGGGTATACCTGGAACAACAGCCTAACTATTGTAACGGTCATCATGGTGGCACATGAGGAAAAGGAGGAGCAGTCCAGCGATTAGCCAAAGTTCAGAAGTGTGTACCCATGGGTGAGTCGAGGTAAATGGCAAATTCCCATAACAAAATTTAAATTCAGTTGTCATTTGTTGGTGGTGTGGTGAAGTCTGGCCCAATCCAACCCTTGTTCATCTTGATCAGAGTCAGCCTGTCAGCATTTTCAGTTGACAGGCGGGTGCGTTTATCGGTAATGATTCCACCTGCGGCACTGAAAACACGCTCTGACAAAACGCTAGCGGCAGGGCAGGCCAGGACTTCCAAGGCGTAGAGAGCCAATTCATGCCACGTGTCCAGCTTGGAGACCCAATAATTGTAAGGCACAGAGGAATCTCGCAGTACAGTTGTTCGATCTGCAAGGTACTCCTTCAGCATCTGGCCAAACTTAGCATTTCTTGTGGCACTACCCCGCACCTCAGGGGCTGTGGTACGTGAGGGGCTGAGAAAACTGTCCCACATCGTAAAGACTGTTCCCCTACCTCTGGCGGATTGGACTTGTGCCCCTCTCGGTCGTACGCCTTGGTTTTCCACCGATTCCTGACCTATGCCGCTAGCGTTTTGTGAGGGGAATGATTTGCCTACTTCCACGACTATGGCCTTCTGGAACTGCTGCATTTTGGCTGACCTCTCCGCCTCAGGAATGAGAGACATAAAGTTCTCCTTGTAGCGTGGGTCTAACAGTGTTGCCAATCAGTACTGATTGTCGGCCAAGATGTTCTGAACGCGAGGGTCACGAGCCAGGCAGCTTACCATAAAGTCAGCCATGTGCGCCAGACTCTTAACAGCCATCACTTCAGTATCCAGACCAACACGATGACTGAACATGCTGTCCTCCTCCTCCTCATCTCCCCTGTCCTCTGGACAGCCACGCTGAATCGAGGGTATGACTGGTGTGCATGTCATATCCTCAATTTGGCCAGAGAGTTGCTCCATGTCTTCATCCTCCTCCTCCTCGTCATAGTCCTCCACTGCACGTTGTGATGAGATGAGGCTGGGCTGTGTGTTATCACCCACACCCACTACTGTTTCTTGCTCCAAGTCATCGCGCTCCGCCTGCAATGCATCCTCTTTGTTTTTCAGCAGAGACTGTTTTAGAAGGCAGAGTAGTGGTATGGTGACGCTAATAATGGCGTCATCGCCGCTCACCATCTTGGTGGAGTCCTCAAAGTTTTGGAGGACGATACATAGGTCGGACATCCATCTCCACTCCTCAGGTGTTATGTGTGGAGTTTGACCCATTTCCCGACGGCTTAGGTGATGCAGGTACTTAACAACTGCCCTTTTCTGTTCACATATCCTGACCAACATGTGCAGAGTTGAATTCCAACGCCTGGGGACATCACACACCAGTCTGTGGGCTGGAAGACGCAAACGGCGCTGAAAGCCGGCAAGGCCGGCTGAAGCAGCAGGTGACTTGCGAAAATGTGCAGACAGACGGCGAACTTTTACCAGCAGTTCAGACATATCTGGGTATGACTTTATAAACCTCTGAACCACCAGGTTGAGCACATGGGCCACGCATGGAACATGCGTCAGCTGGCCTCGCCTCAAAGCTGCCACCAGGTTCCGGCCATTGTCACACACGACCTTTCCTGGCTTTAGGTTCAGAGGTGTGAGCCAGTGATCTGCCTGCTGTTTCAGAGCTGTCCACATCTCTTCTGCATTGTGGGGTTTGTCACCTATGCAGACTAGCTTCAGCACAGCCTGTTGCCGCTTTGCAGAGGCAGTGCTGCAGTGCTTCCAGCTTGGGACTGGTGTGGAGGGTACAGTGGATGAGGATGAGGAGGAGGATGAAGAGCATGACATTCCGGAGCTGTAGAGTGTCGATGAAAGCCTGACAGAGGTAGGGCCTGCTATCCTTGGTGTGGGAAGGACGTGTTCCGTCCCTCGCTCAGACTGGGTCCCAGCCTCCACAATATTAACCCAGTGTGCCATCAAGGAGATGTAGCGGCCTTGCCCACAAGCACTTGTCCACGTGTCTGTGGTTAGGTGGACTTTGGCTGAAACAGCGTTGTTCAGGGCACATGTGATGCTTTGGGACACGTGGTTATTAGTGATGAGCGAGTATGCTCTGTGCGACTCGGTACTCGCACGAGTATCTCGGTACTCGGGGTGCTCGGCGAGCACCGAGTACTGCCGAGATGCTCGGACTGCTCGGTAATAAATAGCGATCTGAGACACATACACTGCTCCCTTCAGTGCACACAGTGAGCTGGCACCTCACAGAGAGCAGATTCATTGTTAGGATCCCTCTGGGGGCCACAGCAAGGTGTTGTATGTTGCAGCGATTTCAAAAAGCCCACCCTCCCGCCCTTTCCCAGAAACACTCGTTTTATAACCGGAAGTCTGTGGGCGGAGCCTGTCACTCATTGACTTACATTGGGCTCGGTGCTCAGCCGAGTACACGAGTATCTTGAGATGCTCGGCCAGAGCACCGAGCACCCGGGCATTTTAGTGCTCGCTCATCACCAGTGGTTATGCAATGCGGGGACGGCACATCTGGAGAAATAGTGGCGGCTGGGGACCGAGTAACGTGGGACAGCAGCCCCCATCAGGTCGCGGAATGCTTACGTCTCCACCAGCCGGAAAGGGAACATTTCTAGAGCTATGAGTCGCGAAATGTGAGAATTAAGGACAGTGGCATGTGGGGCGTTGGCAGCGTATTTGCGCCTGCGTTCATAGGTTTGCTGAATGGATAATTGAACGCTACGCTGGGACAAGGACGTGCTTGATGGTGGTGTTATTTGTGCGAGGGCAACTTCAGGTGCAGGGCCGGACGCTTGTTCGCGGCCAGCATGGACAGGGGATTGGCTCGCACACACAACACGCGAAGACGTAGCAGTGACATCAGCAAGCACCGCTCCTCGACTCTGTTGTACTTCCCACAAAGTCGGGTGCTTGGCTGACATGTGCCTGATCATGCTGGTGGTGGTCAGGCTGCTAGCTTTCGTACCCCTGCTGATACTGGCATGGCAGGTGTTGCAAATGGCCTTTTTAGAGTCATCTGGAGCCAACTTAAAAAACTGCCAGACTCGGGAAGACCTAACATTTGCACAGGCACCTTGAGTCGTGTTGTTGTTCCGGGGAACGGTTGCCTGCCTTCTGCCTGCGGACACGACCCTGCTTTGTACTGCCTGTTGGGATGCTACGCCTCTCTCCCCCTGTGCACTGCTGTCCTCGCTCTGCATATCCTCCAGCCAGGTTGGGTCAGCTACTGGATCATCCACCACGTCGTCTTCCTCTTCCGCACCCTGATCCTCCTCCTGACTTCCTGGCAATTGTGTCTCATCATCGTCCACCCCTTGTTGAGACACGTTGCCAACGTTCCATTCGTGAGAACGTGGCTGCTCAAATATTTGGGCATCTGTACATACCATCTCCTCATCACCCACTTCAACAGGAGCTGGCGAGAGGCCAGATTCTGCGAATGGATACGTGAACAGCTCTTCCGAGTGTCCAACTGTGGGATCAGTAATGTCCGTGGACGTGTACTCGGCCTGGTGGTAAGAAGGAGGATCAGGTTGGGAAATGTGCGGTGCAGTATCACGGCTACTGACACTTGACCGTGTGGAAGACAGGGTGTTTGTGGAGGTGCCCATCTGACTTGAAGCATTATCTGCTATCCAAGTAACAACCTGTTGACACTGGTCTTGGTTCAAGAGCGGTGTACTGCTGCGGGCCCCAAGAATTTGGGACGGGACGTGCGAGTGAGTAGATGTGCCACTTTGTTGTTGCGAAATTAGTACTTGCACACGACCTCGGCCTCTGCCTGCACCACCATCACGTCCACTTCCTTGTTCCTTGCCAACGCCCTTGCGCATTTTGCCTGTATACATCGACAACAGTCAGGTGACTGTTCAGGTCACAGGAGAGAAGGATTTTAGTCCCTAACCTGTATCAAGGTAGTAAGTACACCAGTCTGGTAACTGTTCAGATCACAGGAGAGTAGGATTTTAGTCCCTAACCTGTATCAAGGTAGTAAGTACACCAGTCTGGTAACTGTTCAGATCACAGGAGAGTAGGATTTTAGTCCCTAACCTGTATCAAGGTAGTAAGTGCAACAGTCTGGTGACTGTAATGGTCACAGAAGAGTAGGATTTTAGTCCCGAACCTGTATCAAGGTAGTAAGTACACCAGTCTGGTGACTGTAATGGTCACAGGAGAGTAGGATTTTAGTCCCTAACCTGCATCAAGGTAGTAAGTACAACAGTCTGGTGACTGTAATGGTCACAGGAGAGTAGGATTTTAGTCCCTAACCTGTATCAAGGTAGTAAGTACAACAGTCTGGTGACTGTTCATATCACAGGAGAGTAGGATTTTAGTCCCTAACCTGTATCAAGGTAGTAAGTACACCAGTCTGGTAACTGTTCAGCTCACAGGAGAGTAGGATTTTAGTCCCTAACCTGTATCAAGGTAGTAAGTACACCAGTCTGGTAACTGTTCAGATCACAGGAGAGTAGGATTTTAGTCCCTAACCTGTATCAAGGTAGTAAGTGCAACAGTCTGGTGACTGTAATGGTCACAGAAGAGTAGGATTTTAGTCCCGAACCTGTATCAAGGTAGTAAGTACACCAGTCTGGTGACTGTAATGGTCACAGGAGAGTAGGATTTTAGTCCCTAACCTGCATCAAGGTAGTAAGTACAACAGTCTGGTGACTGTAATGGTCACAGGAGAGTAGGATTTTAGTCCCTAACCTGTATCAAGGTAGTAAGTACAACAGTCTGGTGACTGTTCAGATCACAGGAGAGTAGGATTTTAGTCCCTAACCTGTATCAAGGTAGTAAGTACACCAGTCTGGTAACTGTTCAGCTCACAGGAGAGTAGGATTTTAGTCTCTAACCTGTATCAAGGTAGTAAGTACAACAGTCTGGTGACTGTAATGGTCACAGGAGAGTAGGATTTTAGTCCCTAACCTGTATCAAGGTAGTAAGTACACCAGTCTGGTAACTGTTCAGCTCACAGGAGAGTAGGATTTTAGTCCCTAAGCTGTATTAAGGTAGTAAGTACACCAGTCTGGTAACTGTTCAGCTCACAGGAGAGTAGGATTTTAGTCCCTAACCTGTATCAAGGTAGTAAGTACACCAGTCTGGTAACTGTTCAGATCACAGGAGAGTAGGATTTTAGTCCCTAACCTGTATCAAGGTAGTAAGTACAACAGTCTGGTGACTGTAATGGTCACAGGAGAGTAGGATTTTAGTCCCTAACCTGTATCAAGGTAGTAAGTACACCAGTCTGGTAACTGTTCAGCTCACAGGAGAGTAGGATTTTAGTCCCTAACCTGTATCAAGGTAGTAAGTACAACAGCCTGGTGACTGTAATGGTCACAGGAGAGTAGGATTTTAGTCCCTAACCTGTATCAAGGTAGTAAGTACACCAGTCTGGTAACTGTTCAGCTCACAGGAGAGTAGGATTTTAGTCCCTAACCTGTATCAAGGTAGTAAGTACACCAGTCTGGTAACTGTTCAGCTCACAGGAGAGTAGGATTTTAGTCCCTAACCTGTATCAAGGTAGTAAGTACAACAGCCTGGTGACTGTAATGGTCACAGGAGAGTAGGATTTTAGTCCCTAACCTGTATCAAGGTAGTAAGTACACCAGTCTGGTAACTGTTCAGCTCACAGGAGAGTAGGATTTTAGTCCCTAACCTGTATCAAGGTAGTAAGTACACCAGTCTGGTAACTGTTCAGATCACAGGAGAGTAGGATTTTAGTCCCTAACCTGTATCAAGGTAGTAAGTACACTAGTCTGGTGACTGTAATGGTCACAGGAGAGTAGGATTTTAGTCCCTAACCTGTATCAAGGTAGTAAGTACACCAGTCTGGTGACTGTTCAGCTCACAGGAGAGTAGGATTTTAGTCCCTAACCTGTATCAAGCTAGTAAGTACTGTTATGGTCACAGAAAAGCTTGGATTCCGATCTGGATCACCCTGCCTATATCCTCCTAGATTAGTCCTGAGAAGGACTGTTGTGGTCAGCAGCAGTTTGCAGCCCTGCTCCGGATCTACCTATGAGGGCCGCAAATCTGTCCCTAAGCAGCAGCAGACACTGTCCCTACACACACTGTCTGGATGGCTGTGTGCAGAGCACAGCGCGGCCGGGTCTTATAAAGGCTCGGTCACGCTGTGCAGGCCGGCCAATCACTGCAATGCCACAACTAACAGGGCTGTGGCATTGCAGTGGTCTGCCAGCCAATCCCTGCATGTGGGCTGGCTCTCTAAAGAGCGCCAACATGCAGGGATGAGGACCACGAGCACAGCACGAGTATCGCAAGATTACTCGGTGCTCGCCGAGTAGCCCGAGTACAGTGATACTCGTGTGAGTACCGAGCAGCGCAGAGCATACTGAATGAGTTCTAAATGTTAGGGCAAGGATCAATTAAAGCAGACCTAAAGGCGCCGTCACACCTGGCGACGGGGCTGGAGATGTCGGCAGCGACTGGCGGGTGCGCGCATGTTTTTGGCGCCCCACCAGCGTCGCAGTCTCTCATTTAAATGGGGCAACATCTCCAGCCCCGCGCGGGTGAGGTGACAGGCGGCATTGCCGCTGGGGTGTCTGTAAACCCCAGCGGGGATGCAGGACAATGGGAGCCTATGGCTCCCATTGCCTGACAGGTCGCCGACAGCCGGTTACATGGGGTGATGTGTGCACATCGTCCCAGATCGGTCGCCTGGTTTCAGAGCAGTGCTCTGAAACCAGGCGACCTCCCGGTGGCGCCGACATCGCCCCTTTACATGAGGCGACGTAGGGGCAATGTCGCCGCCGATAGGCCACGCCCCTACGTCGCCTATGTAATTGGCAGCGATGTCGCCCCGTGTGACGGGGCCTTAAGAGGGGACACCTGTTATCTACACATAAAAGACAATGCCTCCAGCGGTGTAGTAATGTTGGTATTTTATTAACCTACTCTTTAATGGTAAGTGACATAAGTCATGTTGTAGAATCCAAAGCCTTTTTCCCTTTGTGATGTATATATCTGTCAAAAAAAACGTGGAAAAAAATAAAATGTTAAGAGTTTATTTTCATAATTTAACAATATGCAAAGTTAAAATATAAAAGAAATGTAAATAAATTTGAGCCTTCAAAAAAGCATCACAGCATCAACTCTTCTAGGTAACAGCCCATACAGTTATACAGTTGTGCATAGCTTTTAAAGGAACTCAACAGGAAGTTTGTTCTAAACATTTTGGAAAATTAACCACTGATCTCTTGTGGATGTAGTTTTGTGGAACTCCTTCTGATCATTCATGTAATCTCAGTCAAACTCCATAATGTTGAGATCAAGGCTGTGTGGGGCCATATCATCACTTCAGGACTTGTTCTTCTTTAGGGCTTAGGCTGTGGTCACAGTACCATTTTTCACATGCGTTTTTGGAGACCTGCGTTTTCAAAAACGCATGTAAAAAACGCACCCATAGGCCCCCATGTTAAAAAACGCATGCCCTAATAGCCAAAAAGCATGTGTGACTGTCCCATGCGTTTTTGGAGCTTTTCCAAAAACGCATGCGTTTTTTAATATGGGGCCTTATGGGAAACGCATGCAAAAACGCATGTACAATTAGTGTCATTCAAAAACGCATGCGTTTCCCATAGGAGCCCATGTCAAAAAAACGCATGTGTTTCAGAAAACGCATGCGTTTTTCAAAACGCACAAAAAAATACTACAAGCACTATTTTTAGGTGCAGATTCAAAAACGCAGCCAAAAACGCAGGGAGCCATCACAAACCTTAAAAAACTCATGCTGACATGAAAAAAAGCATGAGTTTTGTTAAATCACTTAAAAAATGCATGGCAACTGTGACCACAGCCTCAGGCTGGGGTCACAGTACCATTTTTCACATGCATTTTTGGAGACCTGCGTTTTCAAAAACGCATGTAAAAAACGCACCCATAGGCCCCCATGTTAAAAAACGCATGCCCTAATAGCCAAAAAGCATGTGTGACTGTCCCATGCGTTTTTGGAGCATATCCAAAAACGCATGCGTTTTTGTAGAAAATGCATGCGTTTTTATAACATGGGTTCCTATGGAAAACGCATGCAAAAACGCATGTACAGTTAGTACCTTTTAGTGCCATTCAAAAACGCATGCGTTTCCCATAGGAGCCCATGTTAAAAAAACGCATGCGTTTTTCCGGAAACGCATGCGTTTTTTTAACATGGGCTCCTATGGGAAACGCATGCGTTTTTGAATGGCACTAAAAGGTACTAACTGTACATGCGTTTTTGCATGCGTTTTCCATAGGAACCCATGTTATAAAAACGCATGCATTTTCTACAAAAACGCATGCGTTTTCCAAAACGCTCAAAAAAATACTACAAGCACTATTTTTAGGTGCAGATTCAAAAACGCACCCAAAAACGCAGGGAGCCATCACACACCTTACAAAACTCATGCTGACATGAAAAAAAGCATGAGTTTTGTTAAATCACTTAAAAAAACGCATGGCAACTGTGACCACAGCCTTATAGAGGTTTTCCATTACTAATGTCATCCCATTTTTTTTGCTCTAGCTCTTCCTAATACTTTGCCAATATACTTCTGCTAGATACTCTGCTCCTGTAAGCTTATCTCCAAGAGGATCGTAAATACCTTTATTGTTGTTGTTGCATTGATCCTTCCAGCTGCAGACCGGAATTGGACCAACAGAGCAGGGCACGTCAGTGGTGGGGGCTGAGAGGAGAGTGAAGTGTGAGCTTGGCATGCGTACCCAGACTGCTGTTACTCACAGAGAGGCAGCCCCACCAGTGACGTGCCCTGCTCATTTTATCCAATTCTGGTCTGCAGCCCAGAAGGATCAAAGCAACAACAAAAATAAAGTTATTTACGAGCCTCAGAGACATAAGATCACAGAAGCAGAGTAGATAGCAGATGTATATTAGGAAAGTGTTAGTTAGCAATAGCTAGGACAATAGAAAGGGAGTAACATTAATTGTGGAAAATCATTTTTAGATAGATCTTGAAAACATTGGCTATATGTTTGGGATAAATGCCCTATGCTGAAGCCAAGCTGAGGCCTCCCTGATAGTATTGTATGATGGATAAGTAAATGCCTGATTTCTCAGCACTGAGAACACCATTAATCCTGACCAAATCCACCAACTCCATTTGTTGAAATGCAGCCCCAAACTTGCAAGGGCCCTCCACCAAACCTCACCGTTCCTGCAGACACTCTTCAGCCCTTCAGAAAACAAACTGACTTCTGTTACAGCAAATATTTTTTATTTTCACTCATCAGTAGAGAGGACTTGCTGCCATTTTTCTACATGCCAGTTCCTATGATTTTGTACATAGATGGGTCACTTGGTCTCATGTCCAAGTCAATTGTTTTAATTAAAGACCACTTATGGCCAGACTTCTCCGATCAGTTTATAGATGTGGCTGGGTCACATTGGTTGCTGCAGGTTCTTAGCTGATGGCACTGCTGGACATCTTCTGATTTCGAATGAAGGAATTACGATGTGTCTCATCTGCTGCACTAAGTTTTCTCGGCCGATCACTTCATCTACTGTCCTCAATGTTGCCCATTTCTTGGTTTCCTCAATGCTGAGAAATACAAGCAGACACTTATCCATCTTGCAAAACCATCAAAGAAGTGTCTGATTGGTTTCAAATCTATTCTACAGTGGGACAACAATCCCAAACGTAAACCCATTGGGAACTGTTGGTCCAATAAGGTCCCATTAGGAACTCTGTAGGGAAAGGGATGATCCGGCCCACTCAGAGCTTTCATCTTAACATCATCTAGTCCGTTTGGGATTATATGAAGAGACTGAAGATCTGTGGTCGGTTCTGCAAGAGGTTTGGAACAACCTCCCTGCTGATCTCCTTCAAAACATTTGTGCACATGTGACAGGTGTATCCAGAAGAAGTGATGATGCTTTGAAGGTAAAGAGCGGTGATCACATATTGACTTTACTTTTTTCGCTCATTTTACATTTTGTTAATTAACAAACATAAAGTGGTTGTCCATTGTTGCCAAAATTCCCATTATCTCGCAGGTGTGCGGTTGCTATTCTGTACCTGTGATTCCAATAGTGATCAATGGATAAGGAAAAGAATACATCCCTAAAATAAAAACCACAAAGTTTCCTTAACTACTGAATTGGTAGGCTGCCAAGAAAATCTGTGATGTCACTATGATGTCATAGGAATGTGAGTGTCAGAGGAAGGGTAGAGTTGAGATCCTGATGGTAAGTGTGATGTAATGGACAGCTGCCCTTAGTTAACCGCTACTGGTGGACATCTATCTATACATATGAATGACCGGCACTAATCAATGCATAAATCAAGGAGAAAAGTATATATAGAAGCGGCAGGGAAAAAAATCAGCTTTGTGCTTGTGGTAAGGCCGCCTGTTAGGTAATTACTAGATTAGGCTCTTTGAGACATTTTGATTCTTCTTGCTGGAGATGATGCAACATGTGAGAAGGAGTCTCCTTATTAGGATACAATGTAGATTGTTCAGCTTCTTGATTCATGTCTACTTAAATAGACTTTAGTGCTGAAGAGAAACATGCGTATCAATAAAGGAGGACTGAGTGTGGAGCGCTGGGGTTTAGACTGAGACTGTGTCCTTAAAAGCAATGTTCTAAGTCATCCAGATGTACATTTTTATGTCAAATAATTCCTAATAAACAGCCTGCCAGACTGAAGGACAACCTAATCCAATGGATAAGCCATAAACAAGACAGTATTAGGGAAAAGTTAGGCGTGATTCTTTTTGTTTTATATATATAAACATACAAAGTTCCAAATTCCCTACATTGATATAACTAGGAAATGATGTGGTGAGCATAGGAGCTTATCTCCTTCCAGCGTTTGCTTGTTATTATTATTTCACCACTGGAGCGGTGCTTTAAAGGGAATCTGTCAGGTCAAAAATCCATATGCAACTGATACCATTTTCTAATTCCTTTGGTGAAGCCTCTTCTCTCTTTCTATTCATGTATTTCTTTTATTTATAGTCACCCCCTATCCTCTGTAAATTGAAAAATAAAAGATTCATTCCATCGGTAAATCACAGTGAGTGATCACTTAATTCTCCACAGCCCACTCCCCAAGACATTAATATTCAAGTAGTGACATCACTGCCCTGCACATAAGAAGTTCAGTAGAAATCACTCACAGGGTGGGGTGGGGCTGTATCCTTGTGTGTGTGCAGCTCTCCAGGCACTCACTGCAGAGAAGAAAGGAGGTGGGAGGAGGAATGTGCTCTTAGCAGCTGCAGCTCTGACATCTTCATTTCTCTCCAGTATTAAGCAGTGTCATTGTGTGCATCTGAGGCATATGTGTAGTGTGCTCTCTGAGATATTTATTTTTGTTTATATGAACATTTGATCATTTGCTCAGCAGATACACTCATTACATGTAAGTAGAAAAAACAACGTTCATATAAACAGATCGAAATCTCTCACAGACAGCAAACACTGTAGTACTACAAGAGTTGTAGCACAAAAAAACCTCTCCTTTTTCTCCCCCTCCCCTTCCAAAACAGTCTGCAGAAGCCTGAGATTTAGAGTGTAACTTCAGCACAGAGGGGAGGAACAGAATACCTGCTTGAATAGGCGTGGTTATTTAAATACCAATCACATACTGAGGACTACTTGCGAATGAAAGTGATGGACCAGACTAGTGCAGCTACCGTGTTTCCCCGAATATAAGACAGTGTCTTATATTAATTTTACCCCCAAAAGTCCAACCCTGTCTTATATTCGGGGTATGACTTATATTAAAAAAAAAAAAAGACAATTAACTGCACCTTGCCGCAAGTGTCCCATACAGTACCGTACATTGTATGGGGACCTGCCGCAAGTGGGCCGCAAGTCGGCTGTGCGGCGGAATTGCGGT
Source organism: Allobates femoralis (assembly GCA_033576535.1). Lineage (NCBI taxonomy): Eukaryota > Metazoa > Chordata > Amphibia > Anura > Aromobatidae > Allobates > Allobates femoralis. The sequence goes on from JARQOC010000009.1 coordinate 83,190,133, forward strand.
TTTAATGGGCAAGTCGGCAAGGAAACATCCTTACTTTTTAGGGTAATGGCGGCCTCGGGCTATGGATTCCTCCGTGGTGCAGGGCGTTGTTCAGATGCTTCTCCATGCAGGAGCTTCTGGCCAATCAGCACTTGAGCCGCTGAGCCAATCAGCGCTTGAGATGCTGGGGAGCCGCTGGCCAATCAGAAGCTCCTGCCGGCAGCAGTGCGTCAGGCCGGGGCGACAGGCGCACAAGATTAACCCTATGCCCTCGGGGTTACCTGCGGCACCTGAGGGCAGAGGGGAGCCCACGGGGGACAGCGGACCTGCGGCTGCACCTGAGGGCAGAGGGGAGCCCACGGAGGATAGCGGGGCCAGCGGGACAGCGGGGACACAGGTAAAACATACAATGGGCAAAAATGGCCCTTTAGCGGTACCCTGTCTTATATTCCCCGAAAATAAGTCACCCTGTATTATAATCGGGGTATGACTAATATTGAAAAATTCTGCGCCAGCCCTGCCCTGACTTGTATTCGGTGGTGACTTATTTTCGGGGAAACAGGGTAGCTGCCTGCACGGTGTGAAGGTGCATAATAGCAAAACAACAACAGAGACTACAGTAATGATTTTTATATATTCTGAAAGGCCTACCCAGGCACTATTCAAGGGTGCTGTCAATATCATACTGAAAAATGACCTGACAGGGTCCCTTTAAATGTAAGCCCCCTGCTCCCCACCTCATAAATCCACCATCACGTCTTGCCAATGCTGCACCGGTCCTGCAGCACCACCTTGTGCTCATAACCTCTAACTGACCGGAGATTAGAACTTACATCACAAGAGCTTAGTGCTCTATTAGAGTCAGAACGAGGCCAGAACGAGATACTCATAGAGATGTATTGAGTTATGACCAATACACTCCATGAAAGACTGGAGCTGTCAACAGGTCAATTTTTGTCGCAGACCAACTGAAACGCCAGTGGAAAAGAAAGAAGGTGGTGGAAGGCTAGTATCAGACAGGGATCAGGGGACTTAGATTTAAGGCACCACTACAATAAAAAAAACACTGTTGTGATGCTTTAAATGTAAGTCCCGTCTCCATCTTATACTCACCAACCTGCATCTTCACCTTTTTCTAGCGCTCCCGTTGGTCTTCTAAACTTTGTGACCTGCCGGATTCTTTCAGTGTTTAATGGAGCCAGCTGGAGGTCACAACTCAATCCAATTCTTTGAGAGCCTCTTCTGGCCTCATTTTGGCTCTCATACTTGTATTGAAAGCTTGTGATGTAACTTCTGACTTCCAGCCAGTCAGGGGTTATGGGCACAAGATGACACCGCGGGAGCAGATTAATGCTGAAAAGTAATGAAAACTTTGTATAAGATAGGGGACGGGTATTTAGATTTGAAGCGCAACGCCACTGCTGAAAACAATGCTGAAGTGGTGCTTTAAATTTTACCGCTTCCCACCTCAAGGACAGTTTTAAAGATGGAACCTGCCTCTTCCAGCAACAAGGGAAGAAAGCTCCCATCATTGATTTTTTAACCACCTAAATGCCACTTTCAACCTCCTCAGCGGTAATTAAATGGCACTATCATGATGGAGTAGCCAGGTTGGGTGACCAGGTAGGGTCGGCATGGGGCTGATGGGTTGCCATGACCTCGCTGGGGATCCTGTTGCTGCCATCTTGGTGCTTCTGTGAAGCTCAGCCATAGGCTGGGCTTTAAAGAGGACAGGAAATGTCACTATATAGCGCAATACTGAAGTATTATAGAATATGTACAATATAGATCAAACAATCACAATAAAAAGTAAAGAAAAAACTATTGTAAAACAAATAAATACAATAAAAATAATTATAACCAATAACCCCGTTTAGCCATTTATAAAATATATGGAAAAAAATAATGATAATAAGTCAGGTCATTATCACTGCGACCGTAATATATAAAATTATTTCATCTATAAGGCAGACTTTGTACCTTAAGCAGAAATGAAATGAAATGACAGAATTGCCATTTTTTGGTCACCACACCTCTCCAAAAAATTCCTTAAATAGTCATCAAAATATCATATATACCCCAAAATGGTACCATTAAATACTAGAACTCAGCATTAAAAAAAATAAGAATACAGACAGCTCCATCTATATAAGAAAAGAAAATGACCGGAAAAAAAACTGAATTTTTAAAATAATAAATAAAAATGATATGTTTGGTATGAAGGCAAGAGTGCTGATCGGGAGAATCATGCCGCCATGTCATTTTTACTGCACAATAAGTGTCATAAAAACAATCTCAAGTTAATAATAAATCGTACATACTGTGTAGTGCAAAATGTAAAGCTAAGAGGAAGTTTAATAAAGTAGTGACCGTGTGGTCGGGATCTGTCACTGCTCATTTGTTCTATGTGTCAGTGTTATTCCCCAGGTTATTGCAGCCTCTGGTCAAGTGACAAATTAAATTCATAAATCTGAGGGTAATAAATAATGAAATAGCACATGTTTCTTTCAATAGCATATGTGCACTGCTATGAATCGCCATACGGCTGGGATGGAGGTCACTAATGGATATACTGCATACCAAACTCCAGTGCTTAATGCAGGTCATTGCGTGCACCCCCTAAAAGATGTATTATTGCACCGTCCTCATTACTCAGAGTACAGATGGACACTGTGTGTTACTGCTGCTGTCTTCCAGAATGCGTCGCTCGGCTGTGTGAAGTACCAGTCACTAAACCCCCAATTAGGGAAGAATGAATCAATTTCCAGGACCCTGGTCCAACAGCCATGTCTAGAGTCCACTTGATAACTAAATAATTTTAATAACTGGCATCAACCTCTAAGTGTAGGTGCAAGCAGAAAAAATACATACACTATAAGGGAGTTATCTGCTGCGACACTAAACACTATGTGCACTTCAATGAGTGCGGGCAGTAGCTAAACTGCACAGCTAATACAGGCGCAATGTGAATAGGGGTATAGCAATCACTGCTCTAGATATAATGCAAAATGGAAGACTTAGCTTCAGCAGTAGCTACTGTGGAGTGCCCGGAAACCAGCGACAAGGTGCTTCCGTTTTTCCGGGTCCTAACGCTATGACTAATGGTGGTATGTGAGATACTGGGTTTATATGCCTCTATTCTGATTAAAAACAAGAAATTAATGTGTTAGACTCAGACAAAATGGAGACCTCAGCTGGTCACAGGGCGGGGGAAGGGGGATAAGGAGGGCGCTCAGTCATAAGAAATACAATAGTAACTAAATAATTCTAATAACTGGCATCAACCTCTAAGTGTAGGTGCAAGCAGAAAAAATACATACACTATAAGGGAGTTATCTGCTGCGACACTAAACACTATGTGCACTTCAATGAGTGCGGGCAGTAGCTAAACTGCACAGCTAATACAGGCACAATGTGAATAGGGGTATAGCAATCACTGCTCTAGATATAATGCAAAATGGAAGACTTAGCTTCAGCAGTAGCTACTGCGGAGTGCCCGGAAACCAACGCCATGACTGAGCTCCCTCCTTATCCCCCTTCCCCCGCCCTGTGACCAGCTGAGGTCTCCATTTTCTCTGAGTCTAACACATTAATTTCTTGTTTTTAATCAGAATAGAGGCATATAAACCCATACATCTTATATATCACCATTAGTCATAGCGTTAGGACCCGGAAAAACGGAAGCACCTTGGCGTTGGTTTCCGGGCACTCCGCAGTAGCTACTGCTGAAGCTAAGTCTTCCATTTTGCATTATATCTAGAGCAGTGATTGCTATACTCCTATTCACATTGTGCCTGTATTAGCTGTGCAGTTTAGCTACTGCCCGCACTCATTGAAGTGCACATAGTGTTTAGTGCCGCAGCAGATAACTCCCTTATAGTATAGTCCACTTGATGTCCTACCTGCCGGCATCCCGGTACCTTTTCTGATTACTTAGTAGTGTAATGTGGTAGCTTTGGGTGGGTGAAGTACTTGTCTCTTATGCCCTGCCACAAGGGGCGTGACTACAACAGTTGCAGGGGTTGCAATCACACCCAGGCCCTGGATCCTAGGGGGCCCCAAAAGTCCCTTTCAAAGATTTGCAATAATTGGAGCTTTCGCATCGGGCCCCATAAGCTTCAAGTTATGCCACTGCCTGCCACGCGACATGAAAATGGGGGTCCTAGTTACGTGTGTGTGCAGGGGCGGACTGGCCCAGGTGGCAGGGGGGCAAGTGCCCCTGGTCTGGTGGTATAGCCCTCATCTAGGGCCGCCCCCCCCCTCAAATGGGCCGGCGGCGACTTGCGGCTGTCGTCGTCAAAGCATAGGAGATGCGGCATCCTGCGGCAGAGACGTCATTACCTTCCCCCCCGAGCTCACAAAATGTCTGACAAACCCCCCCCGGACCTTAATTTATGACAGCACCAAAGACCCCCCCCCAGGCCTCCAAAAATTTCTGATAGCACCCCCTCCCCGGTCCTCATCTAAGGGCTGGCGGAGTAAATCTGCCATCCTGAGTCTGAATCCCCAGCCAGCCCCTGTGTGTGTGTCTTTGTGGTGGTCTTGCAAAGAGAAAGAGAAGGGGAGCTCAATGAGGAACACCTGTTTGTATAAAGGGATAAGGATTAGGGGCTGATAGGCCGCTTACCTTAGTGGGTTGTGCGCCCCGCACAACCCCAATATTAGGCTAGATGGTCCCGTGTGTCCCGCTTGTTAAGTGGGCTTTTTGTCCTCTCCTCGACGCTGCTCCTGCAGTGTTTTTGGGTACGGCCATCATGTGATCCATCAACCAGGAACTTCACCACCGCAGGTACTGTGTTCTATGATGTGTTCTGTGATCTGTTCTTCCTTTGGAGGGGGTCGGTGCAAGAGGCCTTAGATTTTGATAGGGGTTTGTCTTTTACAGCATCCTATTCGGACACTTCCCTCCAGTATTTGGACCTACAACTTCGGATAGACCAGGTGGGGAAGAGAACTGAATCAACCCATTTCAAGCCTGTGGATGATAACAGCTATCTCAGGTTTGATAGTGGGCACCTCCCCAGTTGGATCCTAAATGTCCCTTATGGCCAATACTGGAGGGTCTGAAAAAATTGTACAGAGGACGGAGATTTTCAGAAGGAATAGAAAATTTTAAAAAATAGTTTTTTAGAGGAAGGATACTCCAAAAGAGTACTTCAAGATGCGTATAGAAAAACTGGTCTCCTCTCACAGAAGTTAGGTATTGAGACAATATCAGGAAATTCGAAAGGGGACATGAAGAAGAGTTTGGTGACTACCTTCTGTCAGCGAAGGGCACTTATCCAGAAATTATTGAAAAAATACTGGTTTATTCTTAAGGGGGACCCCATTTTATCGGTTCACAACCCCCGAAACCGGTTATCTTCTATAGGAAGAATAAATGCTTGGGGAACATGGTAGCCCCTAGTAATACTACACGGAAGAATGCTTCAATAAGGGCTATCAATCCCAATTATTGGGGGTGCTATCCATGTTTGGCATCAAAGTGCCTATGTTGTCAGATTATCACTGTGATAAAACATAGAGTAACGTGTCAAACAACCTTTATCATCTATATATTGGAGTTCACATGCGGCCTCCAATATGTGGGCCGCACTGTGCAGGAGATGCATGCACATTCAAATAAACATAGGCACAACATAAGAACGGGTTATCAATTGCATAGTCCTTCAAGACATTTTAATACTCTACATCAGAGAAACCCCAGCAAAATGAGCCTAACGATAATTGATCATGTGAACAATAAGGATCCAGATTCTCTAGCTAAACTAATCAAGAAAGTTTCTGGATCTATAAATTAGGCACGTTGGCTCCTGAGGGACATAACCTAACTCTGGATAATGTGACCAAACAATGATAAATAGGAAGGAGTACTGAAATTAATTAATGTCACCAAATAGTAAATAACATACAGAGCAATGCAGAAATAACAGCCCTCTTTGAGATATCAAAAATAATTTTTATAAAGATTATATCAGTCAGTGATTGTTTGCATTTATGTATACATTTTAATATACATATATATAAATGATATACATGTTTTTACAATTTTGAATGCATTTTTATCATATTGTACTTTGTTTTTATGATATTTTATTGTTATTATTTTGTAAGAATGATGGATAATGATGTATATCATAACCTTGGTTTTATTGTAATTGTAAGGTTTATTGGGGTTAAATGTTTAGTTTGTGGACAACCAATCATGTTTCTGATTGTCAGTCAACTGACAGCTGACTGTCTTCTATATATAGTGATCCCCGTTTCCCCCCCCAGTGGTACACGTACACAGGCCCCCGGTTGCAGCCGCACACCTGTAAAGAATCGCTTTCATACTTACCCTCCTCGCTGTGATCGCGCGTCCTCGTCTCCTTCCTGCTTCTACCCGGCATCATGTGACCGCGCACAATGACGTCATTGTGGATGCGCCGGCCGCCGGGTAGAAGCGGGAAGGGGACCGGAGGAGCGCGGGTAACAGCGAGGAGGGTAAGTATGAAAGCGATTCTTTTACAGGTGTGCGGCTGCAACCTGGGGCCTGTGTACCACTGGGGGGGAAAAGGGGGGCCTGTATATAGTGCGGGGGGGCCTGTAGATACTGCGGGGGGCCTGTATATACTACGGGGAGGGAGCGGGGGGCCTGTATATACTACGGGGGGGAGTGGGGGGCCTGTATATACTACTGGGAGAGGGCAATGTAATGTACACAGCTCCCCTGCCGCTGATGGACAGGGGGATGCAGTGCATATTGCATTGCACTAATGAGCGGCCCCACGTGACCGGGCGCTCATATTACAGCCTCCCCCTGCCTCCTCGAGCCCCCGGACACCGGCCCCCCACACTCAGCCGTATAGTGACTCGTGTATAAGCCGAGGGGGGGACTTTTCAGCACAATTTTTGTGCTGAAAAACTCGGCTTGTACACGAGTATATACGGTAAATCAGTTTTTGGTATCTGACATATCGGGCAATGAGTCAATCTGTCTGGCCTGTCTTGTCGCATTGGCAAAGTAAATCCCAGAATAGATCTGTATAAGATTCTGAACTGTGAATCCCTCCACCTCTCATCTACCACGTTATCTCAAAACTGTTTCCAGCCTGTCAAAAAGTGTCCTCTATTCCAGAATCATATAGTCGCTTCTCCCATCCCTCAAATAATCTATCTTTACCTCTCGGGAGTAGATGATTCCTTAGAACTTGATAGATTGATGACATTGTAGTGATTGACAAGTCAAGCGACACTACAGTGTCCCATTCAGTCTTGCTATATTCCGGTCCTAAATTATTTAATAGGTTTATAATATGACTCTATAGTTAGCAATATTGGAGCAGTTGTGTCTCAGGCAAGCTATACCTTTTCATCAACTCATGCCATGTCGACCACCTCACGTCCGAGACATGGAAAAGATCTTTAGTACGACATACACCCTCTCTTTCCACGTTAAGAAAAGTGTTTTCCCTACCCAAGGGGAACGCTGGATGGCTCCATAGATATAAGTGTTTCAAGATTCTACACGATAGCCCCATCCTCTTATGGATGGCTTTTCCAGGCAGCTACCGTGTCCCTAAACACCATTGCTGACTTAAGAAATCGAGGCATCTGAGGACCCGGCGTATGAAGCACTGAGGCCAGGCTCCACAGAATTTGCTCGTCCCTCTGGTCCAATCTAGGGTATGTCTAGAGAGACATGGCAGATTGTATCCTATATTCGGGAAATTCAGACCTCCCTCCATCTTTGGTCGCATCAGAGTACCTAACCGTATCCTGGGCTTAATACCCCTCCAAAGAAATCTGGTGAAGAGTGAGTTCAGTCTGACAATATCGACATGCTTTAGAAGCAGAGGCAGGGTCTGGAGGGGATATAGCAGTCTAGCGAAACTGACCATTTTGACCAGATGGCACCGTCCCAAGAGAGATAAAGGAAGAACCTCCCATCTCTTCAATTCTTTTTCTATTTTGGATATCAAGTGGTCATAGTTGAGGTGATATATACGACCTCCCGACCTAGCAATATAAATTCCCAAATATTTCAGATGGTCACTAGCCACGGGGATGCCTAATAAGTTCGTTGGCAATGTTGGATAAATATGGTGTGGGCCTCTCTCCTTCAAAAATAGGATCTCACATTTCGATTTATTAAGCTTAAATCCTAAAAATTTCCCGTTCTCCTCCAGCTCTTCCAGCACCCTCGGCAGCTATCTACAGAGGTTCTCTAGATATAAAACTATATAGTCAGCAAAAAGGCTAATTCACAGCTCCTGTCTACCCAGCTGTAGACTCTTAAATAATGTGCCCGAGGCCAGAAGTCTGGATAACGGTTCTATCGCTAAATTAAAAAGAAGAGGTGATAAGGGGCATCCCTGGCGTGTTCCCCTCCCCAGGAAATCTGGCATACTAATCCTCGCTTTGGGATTGGAATACAGTCTCTGTAAGAATCTCCGCATTGGTTCCACTAGCCCTCTTCATCCAACACCCAATCCCACCATGACCACTGAATGTTATCAAATGCTTTTTCTGCGTCTAGGGTGATCATAGCTGGATTGGGTCCCTCCTGACTCCCGTCCATTCTGACCACATCCACTGCCAGTAGTGCGCGTCGTATGTTGCGCACAGCGCATCGTCCCTTCACGAATCCTGCTTGTCAAACTCCAATTATTTTAGGCAGAATCTCGGCCAAGCTATTAGCTAATATCTTGACAGTGAATTTCAGATCAAGATTAATCAGTGATAAGAGTCGGTAGTTGTCCGGATTCTCGAGATTCTTATTCCCTGTAGGAATCAATTTGCCAGGTTCATATGGTCCGATAAGGGCTCCCCCTCTAATATCCCATTAAATACTCTAGTTAGTCACGGTACCACCAGGTCTTTTAAGGCCTTAAAGTAACCACCACTGAACCCGTCGGGGCCTTGGTATTGTTCAAGTGTCCGATAGCTTCCATCACTTCACCCACTATGATTTTAGCATTCAAACACTCGACATCCCCCGCAGGAAATCTTTCCATGCCGGCCTCTCTTAGCCACTTATCGCCATTCTCCTCCGCCTCTGCAGGAGAGTTGTATAAAGTAGCATTAAAGTTACGTAGTATGTCCACCAACTTTCATGGTTCAGAGGTTAGTTTACCAACCGCATCTAGCAGCGTGGTGATTGGTTTGGAATGAGATTTACCCCTGGCTAAGTTTGCTAAAATTTTCCCCGTGTCGATATAGTTTCCGCTCCCATTCTGACTGGTGGAAACTCTCCCTCAACTTTGCCCAGTCATCAAAGTTCTTTTTGTGGGTAAGCCTCTGCTCCTTGTTATGTTGATTGGGGCAATTCTTGAACTCCGTATACGACTTCCTAACCTCATCACTATATATCAGAATAAAGTTGCAGTTTTCTTCTTATACGTGGCGGTATACGCCAGTATCCTACCCCACATAACTGCTTTGGCAGTCTTCCATAACAGTCTAGGGTTATCTTGATGGGAGGCATTATCCGTAGCATATATTGACCGCCATTTATTCAACAGTTTGTGAAAGTTAGTAACGTCTTGCAGATATGTAGGGAACCTCCACAGGCAAACAGTACCTCTAGGATATCTGTTCAACAATTCTATCCAACAGGGCTATGATCCGAGATCACCATGTCAAATATCCCTATGTCCTTAGCCATCTGGAGAATCTTGTCTCCCAGCAAAAACATGTCAATCCGCGACCAAGCCCTGAGTGGGTGGGAATAGTGAGTAAAGTCTCTCTCCATCGGGTGTCTAATTCTCCATACATCATAAAATTCCACATGTTTCGTAAAAGGCTGAAGGCCTGCGACATCAGGTCTCCCCCTCTCCTCTGATGTCTCCGTGAGGTCTCTTGTACCCCCAATCCTTCTGTCTTCATCTCTGAACATGGTGGAATTAAAGTCTTCCCCCAGAATAAGATTTTGCTTATCGTACAGGAGCAATATATCATGTAAAGAGGAGAAAAATGCCTTTTGATCAGCAATTGGTGCATAGATGTTATGTATGTGTACAATGGTGCCATTAAGTTCTGCAAGTAGACTCACATGCCTACCCTCGTCATCATGGTCACTGGAGATTATTTTAATTGGTAGGGACTTATTTATCAGAATGATAACTCCTGCTTTCCTCCCTTTAGCTCCTGAGCCGTACACGGCTGCCACCCACTTACGATGCATTTTGAATAGCTCATCTTGATGGAAATTGGTTTCCTGCAATAATACCACATCACCCTTCAGTCTTTTTAGATGTTTCAGTATCATTGATCTCTTGCCAGGAGATCTCAACCCCTTAACATCCCAAGTCAGAATATTAACCATTGTGGAACAGTGGTGGAGTCGGAATTGCGTGGTCCTCTCTCTCCGTTAGCAGGAATTCGGATAGTCATGACAAAAGAAAATCTCCTACCTCCCAACAAACCAACAAAATAAACCCAGTCATGTAACATAAATTGTGACCTAACCACCTGTCCCCAACAATAAAAATCCCACCCCCCAACCCAATAGTTACCCTTAACCCCATTTTCTGTTGACCACAACCTCCCTTCCATCAATATTAGAAAACAATGCTCTTCCATATTTCCGATGGTGCCCAAAATACTTATGTACCGTCCCCTTGGCCCTGTGAAAACATTAGTCTCGAGCCTCAGAGTACAAGCATGACCAAAGGTAAAAGGTGGAAGCATCACAGTCTTAAACATAACTTTACTCATTCATCCGCCACGTGTCCCATTCAGGAAGAAGGGCCTAAAAACCAAATAGAAGGAAGGAAAAATGGAGAAATAGGAGAAGAAACGGATAAAAGGAGAGAGAGAGAGAGAGAGAGAGAGAGAGAGAGAGAGAGAAAGGGGGGAGGGGCAGAGGAAAGTGAGGAGGGCGAAGGGGAAAGAACAAACATGAGTCCAAGACCTTCTTTCAAACAATCAGGTAGATAGATGGTCATCCGAACATTAGAATGGGGATAGTGCCCACCGACCAGTCTTGTCCGGGGGAAGTCCTCTTTGTTGCCACCTCGATGTCCACTTTGGCACCTCAGTCCTAATGTTCAGGATCATCCAGTCCAGTCGCCGGCGTGGGTGGCATCTCTGTAAGCACCGCTTCTCTAGACGGTGCAATGGAGGACAGTGAAGCTGGAACGTCTCTTTCAGGTCTTGGCGATTGTTTGGCATTGCTGGTGAACCTCCTCAAAGTCTCCTGAGTGTCTCTGTAGTACAACGGGGGGTGTCTGCTGTCGGATACTCTAAAGGCCCCGTTACACCTGCCGACACCGCCGGAGATGTCGGCGGCGACTGGCGGGTGCGCGCACGTTTTTGGCGCCCTGCCAGCGTCGCCACCCCCCGTTTACACAGGGAGACACCTCCGGCGATGGGCTGGCGCGCTCAGAGGTGGCATCGCCGCCGGGATTTCTCAACACCCCAGTGGCGATTCAGGACAATGAGAGCCTATGGCTCCCATCGCCTGTCAGCTCGCCGGCGGCCGGTTAAATGGGGTGATGTGTGCACGCCCCAGATCGTCCGCCGACATCGCCCCTTTACATTAGGCGACGTAGGGGCGATGTCGCCGCCAATAGGCCTGGTGTGACAGGGCCTTAAGCGTCGCCGGATAAAGTAACTGGAACAGAACATTGCATATTTCATTAAACTGCTTCCTTTTTCTCGACACTTCTGGGGAGTGATCATTGAAGATGATCACCTTGTGTTCTCTGATGAATAGGGGATGTCTCCTCTTCCAGAAGGTCTGCAGTATCATTTCTTTATCCTTAAAATCCAGAAAACGTGCTATAGACTGACGCGGTTTCTGAGGCATCACCTGCTCCTCTCCACCACCTTCCCCCCCCTGGTCCCTGAACGTGACAATGCCTCGGGGGGAAGACCCAACCAGTGTGCCCTCTCCACTCTGCAAAGAACATTGATGTCCAGGGCGGCTGGTATCTCTTATCTCAAAGATGTCAAAGATGTCATTAAGTGGGCATAAGGGATATTCTCAGGGAGACCCAGCACTCTCAAGTTATTTCGTCTCGATCTGTTTTCCAAATCGTCGACTTTCTCCTTCATTCATCTAGAGACACGTACCGCCTCCACTAGTTCATTTTCCAGTTGAGATATTCCAGTTGAGATATCCTGTCCTTCGCATCAGAGAGGTGTTGTTCCACCTCTTCCAGTGTTTTATAATGTTGTGTCAGTTCCTCTTTAATTGCCGCCATAGATGTCTTTATGGTGTCCCTCACTATGGTCTGGAGACTGTCAGACAAATGGCTTTTGAGATCTTTAGCTATAGCAGCAAATATTGCAGCGAAGTCTGGTGGTATAGCTGGGTCCCCCTCCTCAGGCCGTGCCTCCCCCTTACCCTGCATACAGGTAGCCGTGTCCTCCACCTCTCTCCTTTGCACCGTACGAGGCTGGGGGGCTTGGGGTCTTAGCCTTCCTTTTCATCGTGCCCGCCATATTCAGTGAGCTGGCACTTTCTGGTAGAGCCCCTGTCTCGCCTGATGTGTGGCTACTGCTCCACAGCCACCGGTACATTCACCTCCACCTAAAAGCCCTCAGAAGCAGGTGATCGCTTCAGCGTCGGTCGGCCTGTAGTGCAGGTCCCCGCTCCGGCATTTTGCTGCCCTTGTGAAGGAGGAGGGTTATGTCGGCGGGTAATGGTGGCGGGGCTGCGCATGTCTCGCAGCCTCTCAGCATCGGCGCGGGAGCTGCAAGCAGGATCCCCGGCGTCAGGAAAGCTCCCGCTGCCTCTCATCCCTGGCGCAGTCAGAAAATACAGGGAGGCGGGGTGTTATTGTGGGTGTTCGGCCGAGGGTAACCGGAGCCGCTCACCTCTGTGGCGCTCCCATCGGGGCCAGAACCGGAAGTCTACAGTCTAGACAAGGAACTTTTAATAAAAGGTTTGGATATCATTAATAACAATCCACTCTGTCCATTCCTTCAGCGTTCCACAAGACCGATTTTAGTTTTCCAATTTGTGGTGGTCTTTACCTGGGCGATATGCCTCCACAAACTACGGAATATGGCAGGCCAGGACCAGACGGTTCATGGCAAAGCAAGAGAGGCCAATGTCCAAAAATATAGTTTTTACCAACCATGATTCCATGACACCAGATAGTAGTCGCAGTTCTTGTGCTATTCCTTTGTTAACAGGAAGTACAGGCACTTCTCAGGTTCATCATACGACAGTTCCTTTTTCTCTGTTCCCATGCCCTTGTATCGCCCCATGGTCCAGACAACAGTTTTGAGGGATTTATTCTTCCCTTGTGAGGCCTCAACTAAAGAGGTTGCTTTGTTACAACTCCTCACCATTGCCTATAAGTTCATTCTAGGAGGGTAACAGACTTCGGGCTGTGATGTGACCCACCCAGGGGTCTTTGGGAACTCGGAACTCGGGCGTTAGTGCTGGGGTGATGTCTCAGTGGCCGGTGCCCGTGCCCGTACTTTGGGGGTCACTAGGTAAATAGGGAAAAAAATTATAAAAAGAAAAGAATAAAGTCTCGTGACGCCACCTACAGTTTCTGGTGGTCTCACCAGCGACACTATCCATCCGCCGGTGATGGTGGTATTGCAGCCAGGTGATAACACTCCCTGCAGGCGGAGCGGAGTCCCCGGGGCAGTGCTGCTGCTCAGCTGGTCGATGTGGCAACAGCTACTTCTTAACTTAAGCAGAATAAAACACTGGAGGCTTGCTGACTCTGTATGGGTGCTTTACTGGTAACAGTTCACGGTAACACTTTAGTTCACAGTCACGCAGTCTTTGCGGGTAGCTGGCTGGGTAGTCACCGGAAGGTACAAAGTCTCTCTGAGGCTCCCCAAGTGTTTCTTCTGCTACGTTCACTGTCCTCTGTGTCTTCCTTGCACCTCCTTTCTATCCGTGCGTTGCCCTATACAAACCCACTTCCTACCAGGCCTGTTGGGTGTGATGAGGTTACCCTTCTCTTCTCCAAGGGGCTCAACCCGGTTTGAGGCTACCTGGTGGAGCTGTACGTTGTGGACAAGGTTGGAGGCTGCTTGGCAGACCTGCAACCCTCCGGTATTTGCGGCTCAGGGTTGGACTCGCCTGGACTGCGACTCAGAGCAGGTACCCCGTTGTGGACCGGGATTCCCCCAGACCATTTACTCTGACAGTCTGGCACTGGGTCTCCTCCTTCAGTCTGGGTCACCACTCCTTTTCGGGCACCATCCCTGTGGTGTCCCTCTAGGACTTATTCCTTGCTACTTTCCTCAGACTAGACTAGATCCATCTGTGTGTTTCCCGCTCCTTATACTCCTAACACTCCTCCCACCAGGACCGGGTACCCTGGTAACGAGTTAGCTGATTGTTCCCCTAGTCTAGGTGTAGGGATGCTGGGATGAGAGCCCCAGTTCGACATTACCCCCTCCAATGACTGGGATACTGCGCACTCTGTTTTGGGTGCAGTACACCTACTGTGGTGCACTGATCAGTGGGGCGCCAGAGATGCACCAACAATCCACCATACAGGAACTTGTGTCCTATTATGACAACCATTATTTGCTTCCAGTATTCACAAATAGAATACTTTTCATTACCATTGTTATAATACAAGTCTCTCTGAGTCTATTCCCTTCCACACAAGTCTCCCGTTTCACCTGGGCCATGTAATGTCTACCGGGACCACAGGCTCAAAAAGGATACCTCAGACAGACTTTGCCTAAGCCACTCCATTTTGCGGAATCCAGTGAGACCCTAACAGCATGGTTCATTCACTTGGCCTCCCAGGCCCGAATTATGGTCTATCGGACCTTCGGGTCTATCAGCCTCCATAATCTTTCACCTTTCTCTTCCCAGTTCTTCGGTTCTCAGATCTTACTATCTGGTGTAGTCTCTTCTTTCAACACACACTATTTCTAAGAAGTCTACTAACTCTTAGACCTTAGGTCCAACACAAACAAACTCTGGGTTCTGACTAACTCACTAACTGATTGTCTCTGGTCTTCTGATATAACACCCCCCAGTATGATTCAGTCTCAACCCTAATGGTACCTTTACACGCCGCCACAGAGGGTAGCAACAGGTAGGCACCGCACGTGCACGCGCGCGTTTTTACCTGTTGCCAACGGTTGCCGATGCTGCATATACACGCCGCCACAAAGTGCTCCACAGAAGGTATTTGCGTTCCCCGGAAGTGCCGACAGTTGCCGCGGGTTACCTTCTGTGGAGTACCTTCCCTGATTTACACACCGCCACCACAAGGGAATATGGGCGTACATATTGTGCGCCGTAACTACATAGGCGTGCCAGAGTTGTGTATTACGTGACGCTCGTACGGTGATTGGACAATGCAATAGCATCATGATTGGCCAGCCTGCGCAGGAAGGCTGGCTAATACATGACGCTATTGCAAATGTGTAGTGTGACTGGTCAGCTCGTTGAATATGGCGCCCTGTGCAGGGACAGCCAATGGTTACACAGTAGCCCCCACCAATGATAGCTGATGGGGCGTGGTATACATGACGCTGTGGCACGCCCCAGGGAATTCACTAGGGCACGCAAATACCTTGCCTGTGCCCCGATTACACGCCGCCACCATAGGGATTATGCTTTCCTGTTTTTGAGTACAGCTGAAAGACAGGTATCCGAAGACACAGGAAGGAAATTCCTGAATTACACGCCACCACTTCGCGGTGTTTTCAAGGCAAAAGGCACAACTGTGGCCGATGCCTGGCGGTTTCTACCTTCCTGTGGCGGCGTGTAAAGGTACCATTAAGGGGTGTAACTACAACAGGTGTAGGGGTAGCAATCTCACCAGGGCCCTGGAACCTAAGCTATTAAAATTTACAATAATTGAGGGCCCCATTGGAGCTTTTGCATTGGGGCCCATGAGCTTCAAGTTATGCCACTGCTTAACTCCATCCTTGCCAGACTAAATACATGTCAACCATCAAATGCATTTAAAACAGTACATTACATTGCAAAACATCACTTTGTCTTCAAGGGGATATAGGTACCAATTCCACTTTCTTACAGTAGGCCTGGCACAACATTATGCATTTATGCACCAATGACATCACAGGAGGCCTACAAATTGGGATGCGCCATGATGGTAGGCTGTTCGCAGGGCACCCAAGAATCGATTTGTTCATCTCTTCCACCAATGTTTTTTTCATTCAAAATGTGAATTATTACATTCATACTTATTATAACGGACATTTACTACCTATACATACAATATAAATACAACCGGGCCTATATCTATATTGTCTAAAGGGAAACCTTGTCTTTGGTGCCCATAGCAACCAATCAGAGCTAAGCTTTCATTTTGTAAAGAGCTCTGTAACAATGAAAGATGCGCTGTGATTGGTTGCTTTGGGGACCAGAGACATATTTGCAGCTTGGAGAGGATAAATCTGAAATTCACACACAATTTGAGAATTAAAACCTTTATACAGGATACAAAGGACAGACAATAATTACATTTATTGATATAATATAAGAAACTGTTCACCAGATCTCCTGAAACTGGAAAACCCATTTAATATGTATAGTCATATCTTTATGTTAGACTGGAGGGTCTATCCCCTGCTTCATTACCTTGACATTCCCGGGGCTAATGTCTGCATAAACAGCCTATTGCTGATGGCACTGCATTCAAATGTGTCCTTGTTCTGTTCCTACAACTATGCAAAGTCAATACTGCCAGATCATGCAGGTGAATGTATTTGCATGATGAACTGTGAGCAAAAAAATGATGGAAAACTGTGCTTATCTGCATCCAATAAAAGAGAGACGGCAGTCGTAGGAAAAACAATGCCATAATTCATAGCTTTTATTGTTGAGGGTAGACTTAAGTCCATCAACTTCAACCTATAACCTAACATGTAGATGCAGCGGAAGCTTGGACTGGCAAATTTTGGCCTGGGAGACAAGCAAGTGGCCCATGAGCAGTGGGCTTCCCAGCTGACAGATGGCCGGGTGGCTCTAAAACCTCTGCTTGACCACTGGCCATGCCCCCCTGCCCCCTGGGCCAGCCAGCCCTTCAGCAGAAGGCATAAACTCCATGAGGCAGATGATAATTGCCCCATATTAGGGAATGATTCCCTTTCCAACTCCGCCATACAGAAATCAGACTTGCTCCCTGGATCAATAAAGATCACAGAATCCAATCCCAATAAACTGTAATATTACAGTGGGGTTAAAAAGTATTTAGTCAGCCACCAATTGTGCCAGTTCTCCCACTTATAAAGATGAGGTCGGCCGGTAATTGACATCATAGATAGACCTCAAATATGAGACACAAAATGAGAAAGCTAATCCTGAAAATCACATTGTCTGATTTGGGAAGAAATGTTTTTCAAATTTTGGTGGAAAATAAGTATTTGGTCAATAACAAAGTTCATCTCAATACTTAGTTATATATCCTTTGTTGTCAATGACAGAGGTCAAACGTTTTCTGTAAGTCTTTACAAGGTTGGCACACACTGTTGCTGGTATGTTGCCCATTCCTCCATGCAGATCTCCTCTAGACTAGTGATGTTTTTGGGATGTTGCTGTTCCACACAGACTTTCAACTCCCTCCAAAGATTTTCTATAGATTTGAGATCTAGAGACTGGCTAGGCCACTCCAGGACCTTGAAATGCTTCTTATGAAGCCACTCCTTCGTTGCCCTTGCGGTGTGCTTGGGATCATTGTCATGCTGAAAGACCCGGACACGTTTCATCTTCAATGCCTTTGATGGAAGGAGGTTTGCACTCAAAATCTCTTGATACATGGCCCCATTCATTCATTCATGTATATGGACCAGTCGTCACGATCCCTTGGCAGAGAAACAACCCCAAAGCATGATGTTGTCACCCTCATGCTTCACAGTAGGTATGGTGTTCTTTGGACGCAACTCATCATTCTTTCTCCTCCAAACACGACGAGTTGTGTTTCTACCAAACAGTTCTACTTTGATTTCATCTGACCATATGACATTCTCCCAGTACTCTTTTGGATCATCCAAATGCTCTCTAGCAAACTTCAGATGGGCCCAGAAAAGTAATGGCTTAAGCAGGGGGACACATCTGGCACTGCATGATGGTAGCCTGTGTAATGTTGGTCCCTGCTCTCTCCTTGTCATTCACTAGTTCCCCCTGTGTGGTTCTGGGATTTTTTCTCACCGTTCTTGAGATCCTTTTGACCCCATGGGGTGAGATCTTGCATGGAGCCCCAGATCAAGGGAGATTATCAGTGGTCTATTATGAATTTCGTTTTCTAATTATTGCTCCCACTGTTGATTTCTTCACACTAAGCTGCTTGCCTATTTCAGATTCAGTTTTCCCAGGCTGGTGCAGGGTTACAATGTTGTTTCTGGTGTCCTTTGACAGCTCTTTGGTCTTCACCATAGTGGAGCTTGGAGTGTGACTGTTTGAGGGTGCGGACAGGTGTCTTTTATACTGATAACAAGTTCAAAAAGGTGCCAGTGCTACAGGTAATGAGTGGAGGACAGAGGAGCCTCTTAAAGAAGAAGTCTTACTTGTTTGTAGTTGACCAAATACTTAATTTCCACCAAAATTTAAAAAAAAAATTCTTTCCATATCAGACAATGGGATTTTCAAGATTTGTTTTATCATTTTATCTCTCATAGTTGAGGTCACTTATGATATCATTTACAGGCCGACCTCATCTTTTTAAGTGGGAGAACTTGCACAATTGGTGGCTGACTAAATACTTTATTTCCCCACTGTATATCTTTCAAGAAAGGCATCTTGTACTTTTTTTAGTGTATCAATCATTACAACACTGCTTTTACAGTAAAGAATCCATAGCCTCACTACCCTTAAAGTAAAGAATCCATAATTTCACTGCTCATACAGTAAATAATCCATAGTCTCACTGATATTACAGTAAAGAATCTATAGTCTCACTTCTACTACAGTAAAGAATCCATAGTCTCACTGCTCTTATAGTAAAGAATCCATAATCTCACTGCTCTTATAGTAAAGAATCCATAGTCTCACTGCTCTTATAGTAAAGAATCCATAGGTTCACTGCTATTACAGTAAAGAATCCATAGTCTCATTGCTCTTATAGGAAAGAATCCATAAATTCTCTGCTTTTACAGTAAATATTCCATAGTCTCATTGCTCTTACAGTAAAGAATTCATAATCTCACTGCTCATACAGTAAATAATCCATAGTCTCATTGCTTTTACAGTAAACAATCCATATTCTCACTGCTCTTACAGTAATGAATCCATAGTTTCACTGCTCGTACAGTTAAAAATCCATACTGTCACTGGTCTTACAGTAAAGAATCCATAGTCTCACTGCTAGTACAGTAAAGAATCCATAGTCTCACTGCTCTTATAGTAAAGAATCCATAATTTATCTGCTCTTACAGTAAATAATCCATAGTCTCACTGTTCTTACAGTAAAGAATTGATAATCTCACTGCTCGTACAGTAAATAATCCATAGTCTCACTGCTTTTACAGTAAAAAAGATCCATATTCTTACTGCTCTTACATTAAAGAATCCATAGTCTCACTGCTCTGACAGTAAAGCATCCATAGTCTCACTACTCTGACAGTAAAGAATTCATAGTTTCTTTGCTCTGACAGTAAAGAATCCATAGTTTCACTGCTCTGACAGTAAAGCATCCATAGTCTCACTACTCTGACAGTAAAGAATTCATAGTTTCACTGCTCTGACAGTAAAGAATCATTAGTCTAACTGCTAGTACAGTAAAAAAATCCATAAAGCTCTTACAGAAAATAATCCATAGCGCCACTGCATTTACAGTAAAGAATTTCCATCTGTAATGATGATCAAACCTTCTTTCCTCTAGATGTAGAGAATGCCCCCTGTTATCATTGCAGGACTGGGTGTAAAAAGACTATTCTACAGGTCTCTGCACTGTCCCTTCATATATTTCTACATGGTAACACACAACCTACACAGAACGAAACAAATACACATGACACTATAGATCATATGCAATAAAAATGGCCGTGATACGGTTTATTAAGAGTTACTGTAAAATTAAAACCATTCCAACAATAAATATTTATATCATAAATAAGGTGATTATTTATTACATATTAAAATTCATTAAGATTAAACAAAAATCGCAGAAAAAAAAAAGTTGATCAATTTTCGGCACACGGACGTTTAGAGAAAGTAACACCCCCCATATCACAGCCATTTTCTATCATATCTTGCAAGGCGCCAGGTTAAACATATCAATGCCACTCTCCAATAAATGGACTCCATCCAATACAGACCTGCAGTACAGGGGCGTGATGACAATGGTCACAGGGGTCGCGCCTGCAACCTGGTCTGGGGCCAGAGGGGCCCGCTGCTTCAGCTGGATCTGTGACCTCCCTGAGGACGCATCGCGATCCAGAAACCCGTCAGGTCAGATACACACTGCTGGCACACACACAGGAAGGGGACACAAGGAGGACCATATATACCAGGAAGGGGACAAAAGGAGAACTATATTATACCAGTAAGGGGACACTAGGAGGAGCATATATACCAGGAAGGGGATACAAGGAGGACCATATATACCAGGAAGGGGACACAAGGAGGACCATATATACCAGGAAGGAGACACAAGGAGGAATATATTATACCAGGAAGGGGACACAAGGAGGACCATATATACCAGGAAGGGGACACAAGGAGGACCATATATACCAGGAAGGGGACACAAGGAGGACCATATATACCAGGAAGGGGACACAAGGAGAACTATATTATACCAGTAATGGGACACTAGGAGGAGCATATATACCAGGAAGGGGATACAAGGAGGACCATATATACCAGGAAGGGGACACAAGGAGGACCATATATACCAGGAAGGAGACACAAGGAGGACCATATATACCAGGAAGGGGACACAAGGAGGACTATATATGCCAGGAAGGGGACACAAGGAGGAATATATTATACCAGGAAGGGGACACAAGGAGGACCATATATACCAGGAAGGGGACACAAGGAGGACCATATATACCAGGAAGGGGACACAAGGAGGACCATATATACCAGGAAGGGGAGACAAGGAGGACCATATATACCAGGAAGGGGACACAAGGAGGACTACATTATACCAGGAAGGGGACTCAAGGAGGACCATATATACCAGGAAGGGGACACAAGGAGGACTATATTATACCAGGAAGGGGACACAAGGAGGACCATATATACCAGGAAGGGGACACAAGGAGGACCATATATACCAGGAAGGGGACACAAGGAGGACCATATATACCAGGAAGGGGACACAAGGAGGACCATATTATACTAGGAAGGGGACACAAGGAGGACCATATATACCAGGGAAAGAACACAAGGAGGACCAGAGGACCATATATACCAGGAAGGGGACACAAGGAGGACCATATATACCCAGAAGGGGACACGAGGAGGACCATCTATACCAGGAAGGGGACACAAGGAGGACCATATATACCAGGAAGGGGACATGAGGAGAACCATATGTACCAGGAAGAAGACATAAGGAGGACCATATATATCAATAAGGAGACATATATACATAAAGAGGACCATATATAGCAGGAAGAGGACATATGTACACAAGGAAGACCATACAGTTAGGGCCAGAAATATTTGGACAGTGACACAATTTTGGCGAGTTGGGCTCTGCATGCCACCACATTGGATTTGAAATGAAACCTCTACAACAGAATTCAAGTGCAGATTGTAACGTTTAATTTGAAGGGTTGAACAAACATATCTGATAGAAAATGTAGGAATTGTACACATTTCTTTACAAACACTCCACATTTTAGGAGGTCAAAAGTAATTGGACAAATAAACATAACCCAAACAAAATATTTTTATTTTAAATATTTTGTTGCGAATCCTTTGGAGGCAATCACTGCCTTAAGTCTGGAACCCATGGACATCACCAAACGCTGGGTTTCCTCCTTCTTAATGCTTTGCCAGGCCTTTACAGCCGCAGCCTTCAGGTCTTGCTTGTTTGTGGCTCTTTCCGTCTTAAGTCTGGATTTGAGCAAGTGAAATGCATGCTCAATTGGGTTAAGATCTGGTGATTGACTTGGCCATTGCAGAATGTTCCACTTTTTTGCACTCATGAACTCCTGGGTAGCTTTGGCTGTATGCTTGGGGTCATTGTCCATCTGTACTATGAAGCACCGTCCAATCAACTTTGCAGCATTTGGCTGAATCTGGGCTGAAAGTATATCCCGGTACACTGCAGAATTCATCCGGCTACTCTTGTCTGCTGTTATGTCATCAATAAACACAAGTGACCCAGTGCCATTGAAAGCCATGCATGCCCATGCCATCACGTTGCCTCCACCATGTTTTACAGAGGATGTGGTGTGCCTTGGATCATGTGCCGTTCCCTTTCTTCTCCAAACTTTTTTCTTCCTATCATTCTGGTACAGGTTGATCTTTGTCTCATCTGTCCATAGAATACTTTTTCCAGAACTGAGCTGGCTTCTTGAGGTGTTTTTCAGCAAATTTAACTCTGGCCTGTCTATTTTTGGAATTGATGAATGGTTTGCATCTAGATGTGAACCCTTTGTATTTACTGTCATGGAGTCTTCTCTTTACTGTTGACTTAGAGACAGATACACCTACTTCACTGAGAGTGTTCTGGACTTCAGTTGATGTTGTGAACGGGTTCTTCTTCACCAAATAAAGTATGCGGCGATCATCCACCACTGTTGTCATCCGTGGACGCACAGGCCTTTTAGAGTTCCCAAGCTCACCAGTCAATTCCTTTTTTCTCAGAATGTACCCAACTGTTGATTTTGCTACTCCAAGCATGTCTGCTATCTCTCTGATGGATTTTTTCTTTTTTTTCAGCCTCAGGATGTTCTGCTTCACCTCAATTGAGAGTTCCTTTGACCGCATGTTGTCTGGTCACAGCAACAGCTTCCAAATGCAAAACCACACACCTGGAATCCACCCCTGACCTTTTAACTACTTCATTGATTACAGGTTAACGAGGGAGACGCCTTCAGAGTTGATTGCAGCCCTTAGAGTCCATTGTCCAATTACTTTTGGTCCCTTGAAAAAGAGGAGGCTATGCATTACAGAGCTATGATTCCTAAACCCTTTCTCCAATTTGGATGTGGAAACTCTCATATTGCAGCTGGGAGTGTGCACTTTCAGCCCATATTATATATATAATTGTATTTCTGAACATGTTTTTGTAAACAGCTAAAATAACAAAACTTGTGTCACTGTCCAAATATTTCTGGCCCTAACTGTATATACAAAGTGGGGGACCATATATACCAGGAAGGGAGATCCAATTGCCGATGAGAAACCTTCCCAATGGATAACATAAATCTTTCCATCATCCTGCGCCTTACCTTTTTCATGAAACAAAAACTTCCAGAAAGCCAAATTAGCCTGAGGACAAATTCAGAAAAGACAAACCTACAGCCAGAAAAATAGGATTTGATAAAATTGAAATCCCTCTTCTTATACCAAAATAATTCCAGGGTCTTTATCATTCTCACCAAGATGCACAATGATCAGATCAGGTGAAAGAAAGGATGATGAAAGCGGTGTTAACTCGGTGCATAAATGACACCAACGCAAAGCCATGCCACCAAACCTGAATTTGTGAATGACTGAATGATAAATTCTCTGTGTATATCATCTAGCTTGCTCTCTTCTGTGCCCATTGCGCAAATGAGTGTCCAATAATCCATACCACCTTGGGGTCTAAAAGGCTAGAATACTGGTTAATCGCGTATTAGATCAGGTCTGATATACAGCTGAACCTGCTCTGATCTCCAGCGCCCAATCCTTGCAATTGCTCCAGATTTGCTGCTTCGGTAGCCACACCTGTGCGGAAAGCATGCGAAGATATTCGTAAATCACCCAAACCCAGCTTATGCAACGCTTTCCTGAGAATCGAGTTGAACTTGAAATTTTGCAGCTGGAACACCGAGTTCATGAATGAACAAAGGACCAGGACCTGAAAGACAAATCGCAGGCCAACTATGCACATTCACAAAAGGACAAATCAGAGACCCAGGAATGTGGATCAAACATACCAACTCATCTATACCCAATTGATCAATCTTGGACCTATGAATCGTAAGTAATACCCACCCCCGAACCCAATGAAATATAATTTACCCAAAGACAAGAGACTCGAACCTTGACATAGCATACAAGTTTGCCAACGCACAGAGCTGAAAAAAGAGCAAGCTCAAAATCCGTCCTGAAAATACAACTTTTATATTTATTAAAACAAACAAAATCAAGTGCAACACACAATTTTTATTTTTATGTCCTTTGAATGGAAATAAGTCATCGTGCTTTCTGTGCTATGTATTGCATTTTCTCTGTTGCTAGCCAGAAGTACTGCCTTTGGTATTATGTCCCCACCTTTTTACTGTAGCCTGTGATGTTAGACTTGTTCCTCCCTTCTTCCCCATGTAATTCTACTGTAGCAATATTTGGAGCCACACATGTTACTCTGCTCTCCCCAGAATCACTCATTCTACCTATTTTAATACAAGATTTCATCGAAAATCACCTTCATGTCTCCTGGACTCTCATTACAAGACAGTGTGGCTGAGTTGGAACTATCTACGGACGCTTGCATGTGAGCACAACGGTCAAAATCGATTATCAGAGGAATTGATACTTTAGTCACTAGGTACTTGCACTGCACTGAATAGCCATAATATTTATTATGAAGGTAAATGAAATAGGATGCCTATTGTCCATATGGTAGCAGTCCTTTTAAGTCCCTTTAACAACTGACAGATAGGAAATCATTTTGTCAGCAGTTCACAACCGTATAGCTTAGATAAAATGAAATTCCGGTGAAAGTCTAAGATAAAGCAGCATGGCTCGACCTCTTGAATATGGATCATACCGTAAAAAGCAAGGCTGCCTTATGGTACCTTTACACGCCGCTACAGGATGGTGGAAACAACCGGTGATAGAGAGAGAAATGTATCTTGCACCGGCAAATCAACCCGAGGTAGCGGCGTGTAAAGACGGTTGTTTCTACACGTCACTTGCGGCACCTGTTTCAGAGCAGTGCTCAAAAACAGGTTGATTTCAAGGCGATGGTAGCGGGCTGTATTGGCGTGTAAATAAGGAACAAGAGGGTTGTTTCATCACCTTGCTATCTACCTGGGGCGTGACAGAGGCTCCGGGTTACCGCGCCCCATCAGCGATCATTGGAGGAAGCTCCTGCGTTACGATAGGTAGTCGCTGCATAGGGCGGCATATTTAAGGAGCTGACCAGTCACACTACACAATTGCTCGAGCGTCATGTATTAATCAGCCTCCTGCGCTGCCTGGCCAATCATGATGCTATTGCTTTGTCCTATCAGCGTACGAAATTCTCATAATCCACAATTCTGGCACGCCTATGTGTTGTCCCTGCTGCCCCAGGTCCTCCCATATTACCCTCTGTAGTGGCATGTAAATGAGGTAAGGTGCTTTTCAGAAGGTAACTTTACGCACCTGGCGGTGCATCCAGAGATAGATTAAACCTTCTGTAGCGCACCTTGTTGCGGCGTGTAAAGGTGGTGCAGGTACCGGTTTCAACCGTTTGTGCGTGCTCGTGCACGTGAAGCACCCGGTTGTTTCCACCATCCTGTAGCGGCGTGTAAAGGAACCATTACTGTTACATTCTGTGCAAGGTAAACCTGGGGCCGCACAAAATTTGCACCAGCTCTCCCATGCTGCTGAATAAGCTGATCAAGTTGATGGTGCCAAAGAATTCATGTTGAGAGTAGACATCAATCCCAGATCACCTTCCATAAATGAGGCAGGCATGGAACCCCCTTACTGCTCTGCCTCTGGGCACAAACGCAAACATTTTGACCATTGCTGTTGAGAAAGACAGTCCGGTATACCATTTGCTTCTCCAGTTATATACAGTTAGGGCCAGAAATATTTGGACAGTGACACAAGTTTTGTTATTTTAGCTGTTTACAAAAACATGTTCAGAAATACAATTATATATATAATATGGGCTGAAAGTGCACACTCCCAGCTGCAATATGAGAGTTTCCACATCCAAATCGGAGAAAGGGTTTAGGAATCATAGCTCTTTAATGCATAGCCTCCTCTTTTTCAAGGGGTCAAAAGTAATTGGACAATGGACTCTAAGGGCTGCAATTAACTCTGAAGGCATCTCCCTCGTTAACCTGTAATCAATGAAGTAGTTAAAAGGTCAGGGGTGGATTCTAGGTGTGTGGTTTTGCATTTGGAAGCTGTTGCTGTGACCAGACAACATGCGGTCAAAGGAACTCTCAATTGAGGTGAAGCAGAACATTCTGAGGCTGAAAAAAAAGAAAAAATCCATCAGAGAGATAGCAGACATGCTTGGAGTAGCAAAATCAACAGTTGGGTACATTCTGAGAAAAAAGGAATTGACTGGTGAGCTTGGGAACTCTAAAAGGCCTGCGCGTCCACAGATGACAAAAGTGGTGGATGATCGCCGCATACTTTATTTGGTGAAGAAGAACCCGTTCACAACATCAACTGAAGTCCAGAACACTCTCAGAACACTCTCAGTGAAGTAGGTGTATCTATCTCTAAGTCAACAGTAAAGAGAAGACTCCATGATAGTAAATACAAAGGGTTCACATCTAGATGCAAACCATTCATCAATTCCAAAAATAGACAGGCCAGAGTTAAATTTGCTGAAAAACACCTCAAGAAGCCAGCTCAGTTCTGGAAAAGTATTCTATGGACAGATGAGACAAAGATCAACCTGTACCAGAATGATGGGAAGAAAAAAGTTTGGAGAAGAAAGGGAACGGCACATGATCCAAGGCACACCACATCCTCTGTAAAACATGGTGGAGGCAACGTGATGGCATTGGCATGCATGGCTTTCAATGGCACTGGGTCACTTGTGTTTATTGATGACATAGCAGCAGACAAGAGTAGCCGGATGAATTCTGAAGTGTACCGGGATATACTTTCAGCCGAGATTCAGCCAAATGCTGCAAAGTTGATTGGACGGCGCTTCATAGTACAGATGGACAATGACCCCAAGCATACAGCCAAAGCTACCCAGGAGTTCATGAGTGCAAAAAAGTGGAACATTCTGCAATGGCCAAGTCAATCACCAGATCTTAACCCAATTGAGCATGCATTTCACTTGCTCAAATCCAGACTTAAGACGAAAAGACCCACAAACAAGCAAGACCTGAAGGCTGCGGCTGTAAAGGCCTGGCAAAGCATTAAGAAGGAGGAAACCCAGCGTTTGGTGATGTCCATGGGTTCCAGACTTAAGGCAATGATTGCCTCCAAAGGATTCGCAACAAAATATTGAAAATAAAAATATTTTGTTTGGGTTATGTTTATTTGTCCAATTACTTTTGACCTCCTAAAATGTGGAGTGTTTGTAAAGAAATGTGTACAATTCCTACATTTTCTACCAGATATTTTTGTTCAACCCTTCAAATTAAACGTTACAATCTGCACTTGAATTCTGTTGTAGAGGTTTCATTTCAAATCCAATGTGGTGGCATGCAGAGCCCAACTCGCGACAATTGTGTCACTGTCCAAATATTTCTGGCCCTAACTGTAACTAGCCTTTAGCCAGATGTTATACTTCAAACAAAGCAAAACAACAAATTCACCACATGACGACATCTAGAGGACAGGGTGTTAAGATTGAAAACCAACCCTTGGTTATCCAAAGCAAAAGCCTCTTGTTGGCTAACACCTCGCCTCACAATGATAAGACTGCTAAAACTGAAAAAAGGCCTTGAAGAACAACATTTTTTGTCAAACCCACCGCCTGCCATGAAAAGACCTCCGTTCAGCACCACTTACCCTGAAAATAAACACTGATGCCACCCGCTGAATCCATAAAAAATGACAGAAGTAATAAAATCGCCCTGAAGACCACAGATGCCATTAAAACACTCTAAGGGCCGCTTTACACACCAACATCTGTGTCCAACTTCTGAACAGATCTCTGGTTGCAGTGAAATCATGGACACATTGTTCCATTTTGTAGCTGTGCACAAATGTAACAATGTGTCCATGATTTCACTGCAACCAGAGATCTGTTCAGGAGTTGGACACAGAAGTTGGTGTGTGTAAAGCGGCCCTAAAATCTGATACCAAATGCCCAAATCAGCTTTCATTCCTTTCGTTAACCTGATGTGAAACCGTGGAGACGCTATTCCTCTTGTACTGCCGTATAGCCTGCAAGAAAAAACCCGGCCCATGGGGATGATCCTAAGTGCAAAATTAAAGCACCTAAAACAGACGGCAATTTGTGAAGTGTAGATTTTTCTCTGCACAAAAGACGTAAAATCAAACCTTTCGATTTAAAAACCTTTTCAAATGGCAGAGAAAATTCCAAAGAAAAGGACATGGAAAAATAGTTTTTTCCTTCGCTAAGGGCACCCCCAAACCACAACATCATCTCAATGAACCTTCGTAACGCAGAATCCCCAAAACCCACAAACAAAAAATCATCAGGATAAATCAAAACTCCAACATTAACACACTCTTCTTGGATCACACAATGAAAAAAATAAGAAAAAAGCCTCAAAACAAAAACTAAATAAGAAAAAACCCATGGGACGACAATGATCAGCATAAGGCTGACCCTCAAAATGAAATCCCAAGGGTTAAAACCATCGGGATGCACCGGTAACAACCTAAAGGCAGACTTGATATGTGCCTTCTAAATGAATGAGACAAAAAGGCGCATAGGGTCTTATCCCTTGATAGGGTAAGGAGGGTAATGTCGCAATTTGGTTCGCTCAACTGGGTGGGTTGTGAAACTCACAACCAGTATATGTGCTTGTCCAGCTTACTGCAGGATCCACACTCCCACGATACACGTGGCACAAGACACTGAGAAACGAAATGGACGAAGTACCCAAGGATCCGCGCTGCTGGAATGAAGACCAGGAACAATGCAGTCTGGTCAAATGGTGCCTTTTATTCTGATGCGTTTCGGAGCCAACACCTTGCTCCTTCTTCAGGGATTACATCCCTAAAGAAGGAGCGAGGTATTGCCTTGTCATAACCATTTTGGACACACACTACACCCAAAACCTGTACTTTTAATCCCAGTGCGAGTCAATCAAACACTGTAAGCAGCTAGCACTGGGCTAAGCAACAACTGTACCTGACCACAGTGATACTTATTCCAGTGAAAAGCCCTTGAACGCCGAACAGGTTCGCTCAACACTGGGAAGTTTGGTGACCCGAACCGAACTTTGAAAGGTTCACTCATCTCTATTCCTCATTAAAAAGGCCCATGTCCCCTGGTGGTCTTCTCTCTTTCAGACGGGATTGTTATGTGACTGCAGCCAATCAGTAGCCACAGTGGAGACATGTCATTGTTGTGGCTGCAGCAGTCATATAACATCACTGGCCTGATTGGCTGCAGCGGTTATGTGCCATCCAAGCCAGAAGAGACAGTCTCCTTGCTCCCTCTCCCTGCTCAGGCAGTCAATCAGTGGACGCAGTGGTCATGGAATGGTCACCACTACAGACACTGATTAGCTTCAGAAGTCACGTGCAGAAAAAGTGAGGAGACCGGTGGGGGCACACTGGCAGCTGTATTGAGGAACATGGAGGGTCTGGTAAAGTAAGTATAGTTATCTTTATTTGCAGAACATCATGTGGCCATTTTTAATTCAAAAAAGGTATGGACAACCCTATAAACCAATGGATGTGTGCAGAATTGTAGCTCCTACAATTCACTTAAAAACGCATCTTTTTGATAATGAAATCATTGTTAAAAGGAACCTGTTAGGTCATTTGTGCGCCCAAACCTATCACTACCTTTCTCTGTAGCTTCCTACTACAGCCCTAAGCATCCCTGTCTGAGCTAAAACTGTACTATAATGGTTGTAGACAATACGTTTGTCACTTACTAGTTAGGCAACGTAACTACTGTATGTAGTCACTGTGTGCATTCTCCAGGGCTCCGTCTTCCCCCTTGCGGCATTATTATCACGTCCCGGAATCCTCAATTCAAATCTTGTGTGTAGGACACCGCGGCGGCATCATTTCCGCACCTGTGCATTGCTATTCCTTGAATTGGTCTATCTGTTGGCTTCATAATGCGCAGTGCATATGCTCAGTAACCCTCAGCCTGACTGTTTCTGAGCATGTATGTGGCACCCCTGGGTCAAAGTGCCACCGTATCAGGAAAGACGATTAGCCGGCACCTGTTCCAGTGGACGTACTGCTTTATTATTGTGAAATCACAACAAATACAATAAAGGCATCTTTAGTGAGCGAGTATCCCCATCAGACGCGTTTCGATAAAATCTTTATCAATGTTTAGGACGCACAATATATACACAAGAATAACAATACACCTGTGAAAGTCACAAATTGGTAACACATGAATACAATTAAGAAATCCACCTAGTGGTCTCAAAGTAAGGACAATTCATAGTGTTATTTGGCAGCATAATGGAATATGATCACAACCGATGTATTTCATAGTACACTTTGTGAAGCCTCCTCAATGGTGCCGTCCATATCTTCTTTCCTGATTCTTGGATTCTGGGAGGTGGCCGGCCGCCACTGTGCACCTGACCGGTTGTAACAACAAACAGGAAGGGTGAGCTTTTCCCATTCTACATTTCCTTTCTCAACTCATCTGGCACGGTCTCAGCTCCCCGCCGCAAAGATTTATTACCATTTGGAGCAATATGGAACCGGGTGGTCTCAACTTATATAAGTAACAAAGGCAATGAAAAGCAGCTAGCATCTTCACTAAAAGTGGATCTGCACCGACAACTATAGCAGGTGATGTGTACAATAATTTGTTTTCACTTGAAAAACTCATGATACAGCACCTCAAAGTGTCATGGGATCACCTGACCCTAGAAAAATATGTCAGACATAATATGATCCCCCGGGGGCTGCGACTGAAAAAGTCCCCGACCACCAACTATGGGGATGAGTTTGTTAAACAATGGCATGACGTCCTTTCATCTTGTTCCATAAAGCTTATGAAATTGATAACCAAGGAAGAATCTGCCCGTTTATCCACACTGGAGAAATCTATAGAGGAACTTAAAGTTGCAAGCAAAGACTTTGAAAATCATCCGGACTTTATACAAATATAAACATCTGTTAGTATCACATCCCGTTTGCCCCATTTTTCATGCCTTACCTAAGGTTAACAAGGGCTGTTTTCCTCCCCCACTCAGACCAATTGTCTCCGGTATTGGATCAATGGGGGAACCTCTGTCTGAGTGGGTGGATCAACAACTACAGCCCTTGGTGGTCAGCCTACCCTGTTACATCAGGGATACCAAACATATGTTGCATTCCCTAAAGGATTTCAAATGGGAACCGAGAGACAAGTGGATTGCCATGGACGTAGTGTCCCTATATTCTTGCATTCCACACAATAAAGCACTGGAAGCTCTATCAGCAATTCTAGGTGGAACATCCCTTTCACAGGACTTGGTCAGATTTATCCTTATGTCAGTGCAGTTTCTACTGAAGAACAATTTTTTCAGATTTGGGGACTCCTTTTTCCTGCAGACATGCGGTTGTCTAATGGGGGCGAAATTTTCCCCCTCATTGGCCAGCCTATACATGTCTTTATGGGAGAGGGAGTACATTTTCACGATAGATAATCCTTTTGTGAGCGCTCCAAGATGGTACGGGAGATACATCGACGATCTCGTCCTTATCTGTGATGAATCGGTCGATGTGTCTCCCGGCATGAGTGTGGAGGCCTTTGTTACATATTGTAACAACAATGACATGAATAATCACTAAGCAGGACCATGGTATGGAGTCATCTTACCTGGACTGCACCCTGATGGGAAACAGCAGTTCAGGTAACATCACCACCAAATTGTAAAGAAAAACTATTTCCGGTAACTCCATACTTCATGCAGATAGTTGTCACCCTTCACACACTGTCAAAAGTTTGCCAATAGGTGAATTCGTCAGAGCCAGGCATATGTGCTCAAGTGAGAGGGAGCATGACAAACAGGTCATAGATATTGAAAAAAGACTATTTGCTCGTGGTTATAAGAACTGGATGATCACACATGCTAAAAATATTGTTTCCAGTAAAGACAGGAATTGATGAAGTGCCGTGCACAGGCCAAACTGCTCCATAGGCCCATTTCAGATGGTAAACGACAACCCATCACCTTTTCCACTCCATACAGTACGGACTATACGGGAATAGTGGACATACTACATAAATATGTCCCCATGCTTTACCAGGATTGTGTATTGCGCACAATCCTGGGGGAGGGTTTCAGGTGCATATCTAGGAAGGGCCGCGATATAGCTAGCTATATTTCACCAAGCTTTTTTAAGTTGAACAGATGCAGCAATAGGCCAACCTGGTTACGCTCTACAGGAAACTTCATATGCAGACATTCACAATGTAATTTATGTAAGTACATGACAAAAACAGATTCTTTTCACGACACAGTCAGTGGTAAAACCCATAAAATCAACAGTTATATCAATTGCACCAGTACTTTTGTGGTCTATATGGCCACATGTTCTGAATGCAACTTGGATTATATAGGCAGTACGAGCCGGAAGTTCTGCAGCAGCGGTGGTCCCTGCTGACCACATAACATGGGTGGCATCACGACAACCACCCCTGTACATATTTCCCTTTTTCAACTGACGCTCAGGTTACAGGACCGGGTCACGACCCTCGTGACTCCCCAGTGACAGCAGCAGCGATCCGGTTCCTGAGTACCCCATGGCCTGAATTATGAAGCCCGATCAATGCACCCCGGTTTAGTCCGGCAAGGATAAAGTTAAGCAGTGGCATACCTTGAAGCTAATGGGCCCTGATGCAAAAGCTCCAACCGGGCCCTCATTATTGCAAATCTTCAATAGCCCAGGGCCCAGGTGCAATAGCAACCCGTTCACCTAGTTACGCCCCTGGCTAAATAGGAGTATACGTCGTTGACTTTTTCTAGAAAAATGTTCTTCAATATACTGGGGCCGTAATGACATTCTTCATACATGTTTTGAAGAATTATAGCAGATGAATATTTGGTGCTTGAATATCGCTCCCAGTTTTGTCAACACTTTCCCCTCCTTTCTCGTCAGGCCACTTCACTGCCGCAGCTTCATTAGGGAATTGATGGGGATTTAGTTGGATTAGTATTCCTTTCGAATAGATGATTAGATCTGGAGATGCTTTACACCCGGCTTCCTTTCTCAACTACATGGTAATGTAAACAAAATTAAAGGATTGAAATATCTGAAGATTTTCCTAGATCTGCAACACGAAAAAATGTATTAAGGTGTGGGCCCTGTGCAATCAGATCATTTCACAATACTTATGCTGGGTGAATGGGTGACAGGTATCATTGATTTGGGATACCCATCCAACAGATACTTTATTTCCAAAATCACAATATGGTCTTATAATAATGTACTCAAAAATGTTAATAATTTGTGCCAATTGTTAGGTCCCCTGGCACCGCTCCCCAGCTCACCTCCCTAGGTCGGCATCCCCTGCTCCTCTGCCGACCGGGCATCCAACGTCCAGGCATACTATGTCTCGGAGACGTAGCCGGGTCCCCTTCCTGTCTGCTGACTGCCCAGCTCACGCACCAGCACGCTGCAAGGGTCAGGTTTCATGAGTGTCATGAGGGGTGTACTAGGCACGGCCGCGCGCTTCCCCTTTGACTCATGGGGCCAGCCCGGCCCAACCTGACACTTACCTTGAACAATAGCTACCCATCCTCTGGTATATCAGGCCACCTCCACTGATGGGAGGTGCCTGATTATTAAGTTGGTTTGCATCTGCCTTGCTGACTGTTGGTCAGGCCTTCCTTGTACTCTCCTCCGGTAGAGCCATTCCTGCTTTCTCAGCCTCGGGCTCTGTACCTGTGTTTCCCTACGAGCCACCCCCCTGGTACTAGCAGCTGTGGTATTTAGACCCCCTGGGCTTGCCCCTGACAATCCCTGTATAGGGGTTGGTTAAACTAGGACCAGCTCACCCAGGGGAGTTTGGTACCACGGCCCAGTGGGTCCACTCCAAGGCGCCTTCCCCCGGAAGTGTAACACCAATATAACTCTGTTTTAAATCTGTTCCATTATGCACATATCTGTCATGCTCAGACAAGGGTTTGTCTGTCGTATAGCAGGGGATGGAAAGGCCCTAACAGTAGGGAGAGGGGAGATGGATCACCAGCATACACTAACCTGTGTCTGCACCTTGCACTCCCTAATGTCCCTAAGTGGGTCCTTTCCCCCCACAGCCGTCATGTGCCTAGTCCCTGTTCTGTCCCTCAACTCACCCTGGCTAGTGCAAAGGCTGGTGAGTGGTCTAGACATCACATTTAGAATAGTCCGACACAAGATAAAGTAGGCAGACTGGGAAACATAGACAATTAAGGATATAATGCCAACACCACAGTTGCAACAAAATCCCATGGACAGGAGGGTGGCTTTTTCTGCATTTTCCCCAGCTCCATGTGATCTCCACCTTACACACAGATTTCCTTGATAAAGGCCATCAAGGCTGAAACATTGGATTTATTTGTTCTTCTTTGGTCAGAGCTTAATAAATTATCATTTGAGCATCCAATCATACCGCTCAGTGTTTCGATTTTGAAGAGTCTTCTTTTTTATTATAGTGACTTGGTCATTCTCTCAGGCATGAACAACTCTTTTACAGTGAACTTACGTTCATTTTCTATATTGCAGTTATATAATAGGTCACCATGAACTTGATTTTTATGAAGTAGTTCACCAGAGACTGGACATTCATAGACTGGGTCACCAAGGACTGGACATTCATAGACTGAGTCACCAAGGACTGGACATTTATAGACTGTGCCACCAAGGACTGGACATTTATAAACTGGGCCACCAAGGACTGGACATTTATAGACTGGGCCACCAAGGACTGGACATTTATAAACAGGGCCCCCAAGAACTGGACATTTATAGACTGGGTCACCAAGTGCTGGACATTAATAGACTGGGTCACCAAGAATAGACATTTATAGACTGGGCCACCAAGGACTGGACATTTATAGACTGGGTCACCAAGTACTGGACATTTATAGACTGGGTCACCAAGGACTGGACATTTATAGACTGGGTCACCAAGGACTGGACATTTATAGACTGGGTCACCAAGGATAGACATTTATAGACTGGGTCACCAAGGATGGACATTTATAGACTGGGTCACCAAGGACAGGACATTTATAAACTGGGTCACCAAGGACTGGACATTCATAGACTGGGTCACCAAGGATAGACATTTATAGACTGGGTCACCAAGGATGGACATTTATAGACTGGGTCACCAAGGACTGGACATTCATAGACTGGGTCACCAAGGATAGACATTTATAGACTGGGTCACCAAGGACTGGACATTTATAGACTGGGTCACCAAGGATAGACATTAATAGACTGGGTCACCAAGGACTGGACATTCATAGACTGGGTCACCAACGATAGACATTTATAGACTGGGTCACCAAGGACTGGACATTCATAGACTGGGTCACCAAGGATGGACATTTATAGACTGGGTCACCAAGGACTGGACATTCATAGACTGGGTCACCAAGCACTGGACATTTATAGACTGGGTCACCAAGTATTGGACATTAATAGACTGAGTCACCAAGGATAGATATTTATAGACTGGGTCACCAAGGACAGGACATTTGTAGACTGGGTCACCAAGGATAGACATTAATAGACTGGGTCACCAAGGACTGGACATTCATAG
This sequence comes from Allobates femoralis, assembly GCA_033576535.1. NCBI lineage: Eukaryota > Metazoa > Chordata > Amphibia > Anura > Aromobatidae > Allobates > Allobates femoralis. The sequence goes on from JARQOC010000009.1 coordinate 83,225,775, forward strand.
ACTGGGTCACCAAGGATGGACATTTATAGACTGGGTCACCAAGGACTGGACATTCATAGACTGGGTCACCAAGCACTGGACATTTATAGACTGGGTCACTAAGTATTGGACATTAATAGACTGAGTCACCAAGGATAGATATTTATAGACTGGGTCACCAAGGACAGGACATTTGTAGACTTTTACTGGATCACCAGAGACTGAACACATATGCTAGACCACCAGGTGGATTGCACGGTGGCTCAGTGCTTAGGACTGTTCACTCTGTGTGAACATCTCCTTAGGGTGCATGTAAACAATGTCTTCTAAACTCAGGTGAACCCGCCAAGTTTTTTAGGCTGACCCCGCTTGATGAAATGCCAGAAATGCAGCTCTTTTAAATGCTACAAAAGACACCAGGTATACTGCATCTTCTTTTTGGGCTCCACGTAGACTTCTTTATTTAGTTTCCAGCTTCTTCCAAGTGGAAGACGTCAGAATAATCACTGACACGCTACTTTTAACCTCTTTGCGTCTTTTTAAACCTGAAGCATATAAAAAAAATCAAGAGACTGAACATATAGACAGCAAGCTGTTTTGACAACTTTGCGTAAATAGTTTTTGCACACTTTTTCACACGAGTTTAGGAGACATTATACACACATATCCTTAGGGTTTGGTATTTTTAGCTCTAATTTTTCCTGCACGTACAGCTTAAGGACCAATGGAACCCACATACAAGTTGAAAATGTACTGATGAGAGGAACGCCACTGAGAGTTTTACAACTTTTTACCTATATTATGCAGATATTGACATAAGGGAATATGGAGCAATGATTGACTGCCTTTTGGGAACCTGTCTCGTGACCCTATAATTTGTGCACTGAAAGACAGACAGGCGTTAAATTGTAAGGAAGCTTTCTTAAATTGGATGTTTTGTAAAATCCCCTTAAATTGATTGAAAAGTTTCAAATTGTTTTCATGTTCTATTCTTTCCCGAGGCTCCATGCGTGTGAATCCGCTAACATTTATAAAGTATGTTAAGACCACATTTAATCTGGAAGCCTGAACATACCGCACCCAGGATATATAACACTAATATCTGTCTTTGGTGTAAACATTAAACCTATCATCAATGTGTAAAGCTAAAGTATGGTGTGAAGATAAGTCTTGTACTAGTATGAATCAGAGATTACATCATTTTTGGAAATTGATAGATCAAGAAATGAAAAAAAGATTCAAGGAAAAGATGGAGCTCCACACCATTGTCATTTTATTACTTGGTAATTGTCCAAATCATCTTTCCTAAAATTAAAAAAAAATGTTAATATAATTTCAATATTCTAATATTATTTTCTGTTAATCCACTCTGAGCTTCTTAGTGACGACCAATAAATTCTGCATTTACAATGTCCAAAGAGCGTTGTCACCAGTCTCTTCGTAGACCAAACAATTGTTTAACTAGAATAATAATTTACAATTTATATAGAGACTTGTTGGGTTTGGTCACCTGTTTGGTATTTTTAATCCTAATTTTAAAGAGTCTGTTACTCACCTGTAGCGGTTCCAACTTCTTCTGTTTCTTGTGCGCATTTGGTGAACAGTGTAACCCAGCGCACCTCTGTGGTCTACACATACAATCCACATTGCTCCTGTAAGATTATTTCTTTGAGGCTAGTACATATCTGTATTGTTGTTCTAGTTTTGATCTTCTGGTCTGGAGACCGGATTAAGACCAACTGAGCAGGACATGTTAATGATGGGGGCTGAGAGGAGAGTGAAGTCTTATTGTGATGCCCCTATGGGAAGGCACCACAGGGAGGTACTGCACCCCAAACAGAAGGTGTAGTGCCTCCATAGTCAGGGATATGGGATTTCTCACAGAGTCTGTCATAAGTGCCCATACAATAGGCCACCTTAGAACAGGGGACCATATATTCAGTAGGTCCCAGGGCGTGGAGCCTAGATTAGAGCGGGAGACTTAAGGTGGGGTCTCACGTGGCGATCTGGCCTGCGATGTGGGAAGCGATGTGCAGGTGCACGCTCGCTTCCGACATCGCAGGCCAGCTGTCACACGGCACAACGTTGCCGGTGACGTGGCGGCGATGTGGGCGGAGCCATTGCTCGCTGGGCTGGGCTCAGCCCAGCGAGCGATCCTCAGCAACGCTGCGATATAGGCTGGATCGCGCCGCCAACAGTGTCAGATGGGGCGATCCAGCCTAATCGCTGGTCACAGGTTGACAGGTTTATGAACATGTTCATAAACCTGTCAACCTGCAACCAGCGATAATTTGCAGTTGCGTCGCGCTGTCACACAGCGCGACGCACTTGTGATATCGCCCACGACATCGCTGTTACGTCACTTTTCGGCGATGTCGCGGGCGACATCGCCACGTGTGACCCCACCTTTAGAGTGACAGTTAGTCAGTCAGAAGGAGGACAGTTCTGAGAAAGCAGCAAACACGGACGTCAGGAGACTGCATCTGTGACAGGAGGGCACCTCTTAGGAGAGAGCTGACCCAGACACCGGAGGGGACAAACCAGGACCAGTTGGAGCCATCTGGGGAGTCCAGGTCATCACCGACGTACTGGAGCCGAAGGCAGTCAGTTGGTCTATCCCTGACTGCAAACCGACAAGCTGTGGGACCGACATAAGGAAGCCATAGCACTACGGACTGAATCCCTACTTCAGTACCAAATTGGCTCCAGGACATTTTAGGGAAAGGACCGAATTCCGGTGGCGTGAGGATTATCTTGCTGTCGCTCCTGTCAGTACCGGTAAGGAACCGACTGTACCTAACAGTAACAGATCAGGGGACTGGTGAAAGGGCTCTTTAGTGTGGTTAATGAGAGTTAAAGAGGAACCCAGATCCAGAAAGCTATTGCAAAGATACCACCGACAGACTCTGCAGAGACTCCTCAAAATCTGTAGCTGCAACCCCATTAAACCAGACTGTACTGCGTACCCGATTTCCACCTGGTGCCAATAAAGAACTTCTTGAGCTAATCTGGTGTCTGTTCTCCTTTTCTCCCTCAGCATCAAATCATTGAGGACTATTATTCCCCTCATCTACCCCGCTGCCCTGAGGTAAAGCTCCACCTGTGGCAGTGCTGGTATCCACGTTACCAGGTACCACAGGTGGCGTCATGTTACCATTTCCCCATCCATCATCATCATCTCAAACCATCCCCACCATTGAGGGTCCAGGGCACGGAACCGGGAACCGACCAGCCGTGATCCCCCACCGAGGTAACAATCTGTCCCGTTATATGAGTACCCCCTACCCTGTCGACCGACTCATTATCAGGGTATGTGTGCCCAGACAGCTGTTGCTCACAGAGAGGCAGCGCCCCACCAGTGACGTGCCCTGTTCAGTTTGTCCGATTCTGGTTTGCAACCAGAAGAATCAAAGCTCCAACAACAATATACTGTATGTATTTACAAGTCTCAGAGAGATAAGATTAGAGGACCATAGTAGATAGTGGAAGCATATTGGGAAAGTATTTGGCTAGCTTCACACTACAGTTTTGTTCCTGTCTGTGGGATCCTGTTTTTTTCAGGACCCCTTGGACAGGAACGGACAGGCCCGGATTGTAAACTCCAGGTGCCATTTCTGTGTCCGGATACGGGATTTTGATGGATCCGGACACAGAAAGAGCTGGGGTGAGCCAAGCCTGCAAAGTGCAGGGAAGTGGCGTCGGCTCTGTTCACTTTCACTCTAGCAGTGTATCTACATACACTGTTAAAGTGAAATTAAATAAAGGAATGTTTAAAAATAAAAAAAATTCTCACCTTTCCGCCGTGTGTCCCGCAATGAGCAGCATCCACTTCCGATGGCTGAAGGACCTTAATCAGCTGACTGGGAAGGGGTACGGCAACCGATCAGCTGATAGGTCACATGACCGCATCAGCGCGGTTTAAATATTTAAACTGCGCATATGTGGTCATGTGACCCATCAGCTGATCGGGTTGCCCCTGCTCCTTCCCGGTCAGCTGATTAAGGTCATTTGGCCATCAGAGGTGGATGCATCACGGGACACATGGCGGACAGATGATAATTCATTTTTTTATTTTTAACCATTCCTTTACTTAATTTCACTTTAGCAGTGTATGTAGATACACTGCTAAAGTGAAATTACAGGAACAGAGCATGCTCAGCACACTAAAACTGGATTAGGAAACAATCTGATTTTTTCCCGGATTCGGCGCCCATAGACCCTCATGTTATAGGCTCTGGATCGCCCTGGATTCGTTTCTGTTCAGTTTGGTCCAATTTTTTTCGCCAGAGCCCAAAATCGGAGCAGTCTCCGATTTTGGTGCCGGGAAAAAACAAGACAGAAATTAATCAGGGACTGAATTGACAAAACTGGATGGCCATTTATGACCAATACGGCACCATAGGGATACATGGGAGGCTAAAAACGATCCTGTTCTGTTCTTTTAAAAACAAACAGAACAGGATGGCAAAAAAAATGTGGTGTGAAGCCAGTCTAAGATAGGAAGAGTTAGAACAAAAGAATTTAGTGGTTAGCACTGCAGCAATGCAGCGCTGGGGTCCTGGGTTCAATTCTAACCAAGGACGACATCTGCAAACAGTTTGTATGTTCTCCCAGTGTTTGCATATGTTTCCTCCGTTCACTCCGGTTTCCTCCCACACTTGAAAGACATACTGATAGGATATTTAGATTGCAAACCCAATGGGGACAGTTTTACAAATGTATATAAAGCGCTATGGAATTCATGGCACTATATAAATGAATAAATATTATTGAATTACTAGATGTGGGCCCGATGTTATTGCATCGGGAGGGCAGTGACATCACAATAGGGTAGGCTTTGTGACGCTTGAGGCAGCGGACGTCTCTCTCCACTGTCTGCTGTATGTCTCCAGTGCTCTTTCCCAATGTTTTTAAATATATTTTTAGTTAAAACCTGTTTCTGTGTTGTTTTTTTTAAATATTAAAGTTTTTAATTTCCTGGTAAAAAATGTGTAGGGCTTCGCTGTATTTTCTATTCCCAGCGAAGGTAAACCATGTAGCTACTGACTGCCAATCCCCGCTGCCTGGTGTTACCTTCACTGGCAATGAAAAATACAGGGAAGACCTATTCTTTTTAGTCCTTTAAATAACTAAAAAATAATTGACATGGGCTTTGCCGTATTTTCTATTGCCAGTCAAGGTAACCCAGGCAGCTGGGGGCTTGAATTCTCAGCATGGTAAGGCCCAAGGATTCTGGGCCCCCATGCTGAAAATTGCAGCCAGCAGCCACCCCAGAATTGGTGCCTTCATGAGAGACGCCAAAACTGGTGGTTACCCCACTCTTCCAGCTGCCATGTAGCTGTGGCAGACTGGGTAATAAAGGGTTGAGATCAGCTTTTTTTGGCAACTGATGTCAAGCCGTATTGCTAATGTCAGCCGTCAGTATGACAGCCGGCCATTAGCCATATTTTCAGTAAAGATAAAGAAAACACAAAGAGAGACATTCTTTATTACATACAAAGCAGACAGACACCTCGTTATCCACTTTATTAGCTCCCACCAAGTTCCCGCCCAACGTAATCCTATAATTGCTGTAATCTTGTGGTGGGGCGGTGTGATGCGTTACGCAGCTGCCATCTTTCTATAACCAAGTGTCCAAAGATGGCGGCTGCAGGTGTATGTATGTGCATGTCTGAATGTGTGTGCATGTGTATGTGTTCATATGTACATGCATGTGTGTGTGTGTGTCTATGCATGTGCATGTATGCACGTGTGTGGGAGTATGTGCATGTACAGTATGTGTGTGCATCTGCATGCATGTATGTGAATGTGTTTATGTATATGTATGTGTATGTGTGCGTATGTGTGTGTATGTATATGTGTGCATGAGTATGCATGTATGGATGTGTGTGATTATATGTGTTTGCATGTGTGTGCATGTATGAGTATGTATGAGTGTGTATGTGCATGTATTCATATGTATGTATGTGTGCACATGTATGTGTATATATGCACATGTGTGTCTCTGTATCTGCATGTATGTGTGTGTGTGTGCGTGTATGTATGTGTGTTTATGTATATGTATCTGTGTTTATGAGCATGTGAGTGCATGCATGTATGCGCATTTATGTGTATGCACATGTGTGTGTATGTATGTGTATGCACATGTGTGTGCATGTATGCATATGTGTGTCTCTGTTTGTGTGTGTATGTGCATGCATGTATGTATATGTTTATGTGCTGGTATAAGTGTGTGTATGTGTGTATGAGTGTGTGTGTTTATTGCATGTATACATGTATACATGTGTGTGCAAGTGCATTTTTGTGTACGTCCGTCCTTGCATATGTGCGTGTATGTTTATCCATGTGTATGTGTATGCATGGGTGTATGTATGTACATGTACGTATGTGTGTGCATGTATGTGTGTGTATGTGCATGTATGCATGTTTGTGCATGCATAGATGTGTGAGCATGTGTATGCATGTATGTGCACATGTGTGTCCATGTATGTATGTGTGGTGCCCCGCACCGAGTGCGTCACAGGAGGGTATTGCAGCCATAAATGCAGCAGCAATATTCTCTGACCCAGCAATCACACAGTTAACTCAGAGATCCATACCCTACATGCATCACCTAGCATAGAGAGCCAATCAGGTCCTGGTGGGCGGAGTGTAGTGGTAGTGTGTAGTGGAAGTTTAGTTCAATTAGTGAGTAGTCTAAGAAAGTCTGGAAGTGCAAGAGCAACGTAGAAGAGCTCTGCAGATTCCCAGCTCTGCAACTTAGGAGAGGGGGTTGCACAGTTCCGTGCGGCCCCCTGGCCACCTTCTACCGGCCATCTCCCTACTGTCACCCGGTTGAGCACCATTACTCCCGGTGCCTTACCAACCGAACTATGGGCATCAAAATGCGGGTCCAAAATCATCCCGTGCCCATCTACAGCCGGTTTGCTGGTACCGAAGCTAGCAGTAGTCCAGCTCTGCTATGCGAACCAGAGGAGTGGAGGATCGCTTTACAGGAGCACCCCACCATCGCCAAATCCAGTCGTCTAACCAGCGGTGTACCCACCAAGGGACCCAAGGCACCAAGGATCTCTGAGTACACACTGGTCATTGCTGAGTCCACCCGGTCCCCTACCTACAAACTGTATACCATGTATTGCCTGCTGGTTACAGTAAAGAACCCGGTACATGGACTTACAGTGTCCGTGCCTTCTTATGAACTGTTTATCCACATGTCAAGGTAACCGCAGCTGCCTCACAACATCTTGCGCGGCTCCTGGCTCCGGGGATCACCGCTTAGCCTGTGGGGAGCGTTCCATCTTGCTGCATTCCATCCCCCGGAGGCCCCGCAGCGTCGGTACAGTTACCGAAACTCTCATAGGTGGCGTCACGAAACAATTTAACCCCTAAATCTGTTCCCACAAGACGTCTCATCATTTTTGATCTGTACCACCGGGCCCCACTACCGGCAGGCAAGGAGGAAGAAGCAAGCGCCTGTCTAAACCGGAGTCCCGGCCATGGTGAGTCATATGTGTGCGCATGGTTGCATGTGTGTATGCATGTGTGTGCATGTGTATGTATGTGTATCGCCCTCATGGCTATGGGCTACTCAGGACCGGTCCTTATTCTTTGCTTACAGGGGGGTGGCACAGTGGTGGCAGTACTTTACTCACTGCAATTTGTAGACAGTCACAGTTTCCCCCAGGTCTAAACAGCAGCCTCCTGATCTCAGTAGGAGGCCAGTGCTGGACACAATATAAGTTCATGTTTCAGGTATGAGGGGCCAGTCTGGGCACATAGAGGGGTTATAAGAACCCCATTTACATCAAGTGTAAGCTAGTGGGCATAGTTTAAAATACCCAAAGGGGGTGACAGGTTCCCTTTAGTTCTTTGCAACATTCTTTTAGGTGTTTAAATCATGAATTTATCTACTTACATAAATTCAATGTCCCGTCTGTCATCCACTTTCCGCCTCTCTATGTCTTCCTGTCACACGCCGGTATAACATTAAAATTAAAAGAAAAATAGGATAATTTGACCGTGCTACCATATAAAAAAAATCTAAAGATTCTTTGCAGTTGCTAGTGATTTTTATTTCTGAACGCGTTTCAAGGCACTCTGGCCTGAAACACATTGAGAAATAAAAATCACTATCAACTGCAAATAATCTTTAGATTTTTCTATATGGTGGCGCGGTCAAATTATCCTATTTTTCTTTTTATTTTAATGTTATACCATTTTGGAAGACTGCTGAAACCATTTGGATTGGATATATATGAGCATATAGTGGTTGTGACTCTTACAACCATATGAGGTGAGCACCCTATATAATTTTTATATCCGATTGTGAAAAGGGTAACAGCTTTATATCTGTCACACACCGGTGGCAGCCATATTTGCACACCTAAGAGATGGGTGTTCAAATATGGCATCCTCTAGCAGTACTGGCCCATTGTGCAGTACTTCCAGTGATGTCGCCAACCCCCTCAACCGACAACACTCGCAAGCGACGCCAGAAACTGACACCCACAGCACGTCACCCGCAGCATGCTGCAACTCACCACCGCATGCAACACTGCCTCAGTAAGTGTGCATATAGGTACCCAGCGTGCATGTACACTAACTCAGAGCAGCCACCATCTTTGCACTCATGGGTGTCCAAAGATGGCAGCAGCCTTTGTAACCGCATGCACGCTGGGTACGCGCATGTGCACTTACTGAGATGGCGTTGTGTGCTGTGGTGAAGAGAGAGCACATAGGGGGAAGAGAGAGCACATAGAGGAAAGAGAGAGTGCACACCTGAAGAGAAAGCACATAGGGGAAAGAGAGCGCACAGGGAAGAGAGAGAGCACAGGGGAATAGAGAGTGCACACAGAGGGTAAAGAACACAGGGGAAAGAGAGATCACACACAGGGTGAGAGCGCACAAGGAGGATAGAGAGTGCACACAGAGGGTAAAGAGCACAGGGGGAAGAGAGATCACACACAGGGTGAGAGCGCACAAGGAGGATAGAGAGTGCACGGTGGAAACATCTCAAAGGAGAGAGCACATGAAGAAAGAAGACAGCACAGGGAGAGACTGAATACAGGGGGGAGAGCACACATGGGGAGACGGCTCAAAGGAAAGAGCACTTGAGGGGAGAAGACAGCACAGGGGGAGAAGATAGCACAGGGGGGAGAGCGCACCGGTGAGACAAGTCAAAGGAGAGCGAACAGAGAGGAGATGACAGCACAGGTGGGAGAGAGTATTGCGCGAACAGAGGGAAGAGAAATCCACTGCACCCAGCACCACAGAGCCTGTCTCCATCGTAACGTCACCGCCCTCCTGATGCCATAGCATGGTGCCCCCATCTAGTAAAATATAATCACTAGTTACAGTTAGATTCCCTTGTTGGCACAGAGCCACTCGTTTCACAATATTTGTATAATTAATGGATCATACACTCAAAAATTCTAAAATCATCCTGTAAATCCAGCAAAGCAGAATACAATCTTTCTTTATTTTTAATTTGATATCCGCTATGGGGGTTATTAAATCAAGAGGATATTTCATATGAAGCAAAACACCAATACAGTATAGGATGGCTCCTACATATCTAACATTTCACCTCTGACCCCTCACTTGTTTGTGAATTACGGCAGCTTCGTCTTATCATATTAGGACACATAACAGTGTTGGTATGTTATACATTTTGTACATTTGTGGGGCTATCCTCGTCAGTCATTTGCTCCCTCGCTCTTCTAATGCAGCGTTGTGACGCACATGAATTATGTCTGCATTTTTCTCACTTCTTGACAAGCTTGTACCACACAATGTTTACACATCGCACACACACCGGTTTAGACTAACACGGAGCCTACACAATCTAATGGACCAGACATACTTCACGGATGTAAACACATTTTGATGCCCTTGAAATAAGTGGATTGGTCCGTGCCAGGGACATTATCAATCTTAAATGGATAATTCAGTGCATTGCCCCATTCTTTTCAAGATCTCTGATTGCTATTAGTGAATGAAAACTTTCTTGTCAGTCCTCCAAAATGAGGTCTAGTCCTGCCTGATGGAGGTAGCTACCTTGCAGCTACCTTTAAAGGGTTATGCTCATCACCTTAAATGAGACAAATTGCAGAGTGCTTGGGGTCATCTGCTCGCTGCTGTGATCTAAATTTAAGTTAATTTCCTTTGGCAGATTGAGTGTTAATCTGCAGATGCTGCTGTATTGCTGTGTGGCTCTGCAGGTAGAGGTAAAGGAGAAGGTGTGTTAGAGCATTCTGTTCTCCACTCCCTCAGACTTTAAGTAGTTCCACTTCCTTCTACCAAGTGTCGCAGATAGAGTTCACTATGCATAGACTGTGTGTGCTGTTAGGACGTAGAGAGTATGTGCTGATGCCTTCCTGCTAATCCTGCCTGGGAGAAGTTGCTGTTTTCTGGTCCGTGGGTGAAGGTAGGGGCTTTTAGCCTAGGGCTTATCAGGAGCATAGGGCAAGGGTGGCGACCCAGACCCCCTCACCTTCTGAGGTACCCCTGGGAGCAGGGTGAGTCTAGTCTAAGGGTCAGCTAGCCTCCCTGAATGTCCTTAACCCATCTCACCATCCTGCTATGCTACCTGATTCCTTTACCGCTGTGCCACCCCGAGACACTTGAAAACACAAGCAACTTTGCAATTTACTTGATATTAAACATCTTCTCCATCCTCACAATTTTTCCCGCTTGTTGGCTAGCTAGCAGTCTATGATCGGTGGTTGAACATGGGTAGTGCTTAGCGAACCTTTCAAGCTTCAATTCGGTTGTAGAGATGTTCATACCTGTGGAAGTTTGGGGTGAGGTGTTGGCCGAACTTCACCCTAACCTCATTTGTAGTCACTGATTGGCAGTTTGGTGCTTCACCCACATACAGCCAGCCATAAGCAAACCACTCTTGGGGATAGGAGGTTGGGGAGTTTTCATTTTTTTCTTTTATATCCACTCTACGGTCGATAATTCTGTTGTTACTCCCAGCGCAAAGCGGTCAAAAACTACAGGCGGCTGGCACTGAGCCAAGTACCAAGCACGCACGAGTATGGGTGATTTTCTTACGTAACACACACAAACTCCGAACCCAATCAGATTCGCTCATCTCTATATACAAGCGCTTTCCTTCAGAGCTTGTACACACTGCTCTGAAGCTGTAAGTGGAGAGCACTGTTAGCGCCCGATCCAGTCAGCTTAGTGCCCATGTGCTCCTCCAATGCTGCAGAGGCAAGGCTTCTTTTGCTTACATTTTTGGAGATTGAACTGTCAATCACACAATTGTGCATCCCCAAGAATGCAGGAGTTTTGGAGGCTGGAGAGTGGTGAGCCCCTAAAAAATAAAGATGAGAAGAACCCATTAAAAACCCTTGCAACATGACTGAGGATATTAGGTAAACTAGAATAAGTGGCCCTTAAGATACAGGTTTCTTTCTTCTGTAGCAGAAGCATGGCACCACACTGGCTTGGTTGATAACGCTGGTGCTTTAAAGCAGTGGGGTCATGGGTTCAAAGACACCGTCTGTCAGGAGTTTGTATAGAACATGCGAGTTTTCTCTAATTTCCTTCTTCACTCAAAAAACATACTGGTAGGGAATGTTGATTGTGAGCCCCAGTGGGGACAGTGACATTAATGTCTGTAAAGTGCTGTAAAAAAGGATAAATAGGGAGCGCACATAGGGCATTATCGTCTTAATAAATAGTCCAGTCCCCCCAATCGGTGTGACTCACCAGCGGTGGTTGTGAGAGCCACAACAAACTGAGAGAGCCTGGTAATGGTCGCTGCAGGAGCCCACTGAAGATAAATGATTTCCACCGAAGAAAGAGCTGGGCTTTGTAGTCCACGCTGACCTCAAGAAACTTCCAGTCCAGTAAAGGGTTAATCAGGTTCTGGTTTATTTGCCTACGCGTTTCGTGGCTTTAAATCTGCCACTTTAGCCCTGATGAAGTGGCAGATTTAAAGCCACGAAACGCGTAGGCAAATAAACCAGAACCTGATTAACCCTTTGCTGGACTGGAAGTTTCTTGAGGTCAGCGCGGCCTACAAAGCCCAGCTCTTTCTTCGGTGGAAATCATGTAAAGTGCTGTGGAATATGATGGTGCTATGTAAGAAATTCATAAAAATAAACTTTTACAAAGGAGCATTGCCTGGTCTTTTTGATTCTCTTGGCTAGGTCTCCGCAAAGAGAAACTGTGGAATCCGAGAGCTACATTAAAGATGTCTTATTAAGCCAACCCAATCCAAGAGCTACATTAAAGATGTCTTATTAAGCCAACCAGCACCATGCTCTGCATAGAACCCTGATACAGCTGTCTACAAATGGGCGTCTCTTCATTTTTAAGGAGACTCTGGTTTGCTGATAATTTACTTCATTTTCATCTAAGATTGAATATTAGCAAAGACCTAATACTCTTTATGGGTGATAGTTTGGGGTTCAACTGTATCTAGCCTAGGCACTCCTGTGAAGTCCTAAACGTTTGCTATAGTGTATTTGTGTAGATATGGAGTCCTCAGCCTGGAAATTAACAGAACTTTTCATTATGTATTGATCAGGCTTTATTTAAACCCCTTGACTTTATTGTCTAATGATAGCATATATGAGGATCTATGATCCAGATCAAAATGTTTGAAATGCAGAATCCTTGATACGGCCTTTACTGTACGGCACTATTTAGTAGTAATTTGCATTAACTTGACCCAGTGGCGGACCTTGACCCCAGGGTGCCCTGGTGCAGCCATGTTGAGGAGCGGGAGGGGGTGCTGGCGGCCGGCGGCACGATCCGGGGGGGGGGGGTTGGATGCTGGCGGCCGGCGGCACAGTGTTTGTGTTTGCGGCAGCTCTCCTACCTGCTGAGCCCCGCTGTTCCAGGGAGTCGGAGGAGCAGAGGAGAGGAGGGGCGGGATCAGGCAAGGGAAGCAGGAAGCTTTCTGCTTCCCTTGCCTGACCCTCCTCTCCTCTGACGTCGGGTTACGGGGGTCGGCTGGGGGCCCCCTTCAGGCTTGAAGGGGCCCCCTAGCCAGTCGGGGCCCTGGTGCAGCTGAACCAGCTGCACCACGGTAGTTCCGCCCCTGACTTGACCACAGTTTGAGACTCTGATGTCTGCAGTATTGAAAACCTAGAGATGTATGGCCTATTCTTTGTGGACAATTCATTGTTATTCAATAGTAAAGTGTTTCAAGTCTTTTGTGATACATAGGTTCGGGTTCAGGCAGTGCAACCGAACGTTTTGGCGCACATTTCATTACCCCAAATTTGACCCAAACCTCAATGGAAATCACTGATTGGCAGTTTAGCTTTTCTCCCACATACAGCCAGCCATAAGTAAAACACTTCTCTGGTAGGTAGGGCGGAGGTTTTTTACAAATTAATTTTGGACACATTCTACACCCAAAGACTGTGCACCCGAATTCCGAACTGCAACAGGTTTGCTCAACAACGGGAAGTTGGAGGGACCCAAACCAAACCTTGAATGGTTTGCTTATGTGTAATTCTAAATCAGCTGAACCCTCCAATATCAGAAGGATTGACCAACAGTCTAATGTTAATGACCTTCCCTAATATCGCATTACACATGATCCCCAATCCTTTTTGTTAGGCTGAGAGATACGTCATTACCGAAAGTGTCTAGAAGCAGCTTTCTTATAGAGAATCCTGGAGCGTTCAGCTAAGCATGCCTATGTATATGGGAGTCAGGAGAAATAGCTATCGGACGAACAACTATTTTGCCAACAACTATCCTATGTGTATGGGGGCTTTTATAGTCCTATACGTAATGTCACAGTGCTTCAACACCTTTTAATGGGACACCGGGTGGTCCAGTGTTTAATAAGCATCCTTAGCTGGCCAGTGATTTGTCATTGGATGACATACTGTTCTAATGTCAGTAATTATCACATGAGCGAAGAATTGCACATAGAATCACAGAATGTCAGAGTAGGAAGAGACCTCCTGGCTCAATGCAGGATTCACTAAATCATCCCAAACAGATATCTGTCCAGCCTCTGATTGAAGACTTTCATCAAAGTAGAACTCATTGTGGAGATATGGTGGTCAGTGGGTGCTCTTGTCCACTGTCCTGGCTACTTTTAGAAAGACCGCATGGACCAGGGTTCATCCCACTGAATGTCTGAACTTCTTACCTATGGGAAGAATACTGCTCAGTCAACACAGGGTGAGGGAACCACACATTGGTTAGACTTTATTGGATCCCCAATAGTCAAAGGCATATAACACATGCTCAGCAAGAACACACAATGTAACAAGCAACAGAGTCTCACCCTTCCACTGGATCACCAGGGATTAGAATATTCATGCCTTAGGAGCTTCCAGGGCCAACTACCCCAGTCCAGCAGCACCCCGCTTTTGACGGACACCCACTGAGAAAAGATAGCTGCAAGCTTAGGAAGCTAACCGAACACGGCAAAGTCTGCAGTCAAGTGACCGAAATGTCCCAACCTGGGTATCTTTCCAGCCTAATCCTAGGATCCTAGACTGAACGTCTGTAGAATATGATCTAGGTTATGATCTGCTATCCAGGACTGAAGCCCCTAGTCTGAAGTCATGTTGGATATCACAACTAGTGACTGAAGCAAGTCCTTTTTATACCCCAAGCCTTCACCTCAGTGTATATTGTGTTCTTACAGGATTGGTGGGATAAAGTTCTTTTTTCATTGGTCAGCAGTTCAATGTGACTGCATAATATTCCTCTGAATGATGTAGACAGTGGAGGTGAGGCAATTTACATTTAGTTTGCAATCCACAAACTAAGACAATGGGGGCTCTGATTAGTTTGACAAGAATCAATTGAATAGAGAATATGGCACTTCCTGCTCAGAAGAAGAGAGTAGAGGTGCTCTTATGGGATCCAAATACAAATTATTGAACGTATATAGCCATAGTAGTGGATTCTGCTGCATACCTGCCGTCTCCCGGTACCACTACTTTATTTCCAGCATGTGAACTGAGGAAGGTCAAATAAATGACTGAAATGTTTTACACATTTTGCTGGTATCAATAAAATTTCTTTTGAAACGCAACTTGGGTGCGCCTTGTTATAAGTTATATGGTAAGAAATAATGAGTTAACAAACAAAAGAACAATACGTATGGCCTAATTAAGAATATTTAACCCACGACACAGATGGTAATATGCTATGTCGTCACACTCACCACCTCTTGTGGCAGCTTGTTTAACTCGTTGATCACCCTCATTGTCAATACGTTTTTTCTAAAATCTAATCTGTACATCCTGCCATTCAGTTTCATCCATCGCTTCTAGTCTTTCCTTGTGCAAATGAGAATAAAGCTGATCCATCTACAGTGTGACAGCCCTTGAGATATTTGTAGACAGCTATTAAGTCTCATCTCAGACTTCTATTTTGCAAGCTAAACATTCTTAAATCCTCTAACTGTTCCTCATAGGACATCTCTTGCATCATTACTTCCTAGACTAGCTTAGACAACCAAAGTAAAGTGATGGAGTTAGAGTAATGAACATACGGTACCTTCTTTTATTATTTTCTAACATTTCCTACCTTTGAAAAAACTTTTTGTAAGTTGGACAACCCCTTTT
Organism: Allobates femoralis; assembly: GCA_033576535.1. NCBI lineage: Eukaryota > Metazoa > Chordata > Amphibia > Anura > Aromobatidae > Allobates > Allobates femoralis. Next base: position 83,241,317 of record JARQOC010000009.1, read on the forward strand.
AAGTGGTTATTCTTGGTAACCCTTTGATATGTAGCCAATAGCACTTCTGCAGATACTTGAGTTTAGTAGGTCATATAGTAACTACACTTAGATCACTGATATATAGTGACTAACAGTGGACACTCTCAGCTTCTTGTTATTGATTTAGTAGATATACTAGGTTGCTATCCAATTGTTCAGTAGTTATTGCTGGTGACTAGTGATAGCTGGATCACTAAAATGCTCTAGGGTGCTCGGTGTCTGGCGAGCATCTAAGATACTCTTTACTCGTGCCAGAGCACCGAGCCCAATGTAAGTCAATGAGTGACAGGCTCCGCCACAGACTTCCGGTTATAAAACGAGTAATTCCGGAAAAGGGCGGGAGGTGGGCTTTTTAAAATCGCCGCAGCATATAACACCTTGCTGTGGCCCCCAGAGGGATCCTATCAATTAATCTGCTCCCTGTATGGTGCCAGCTCACTGTGTGCACTGAAGGGAGCAGTGTATTGGTCTCAGATCGCTATTTATTACCGAGCAGTCCGAGCATCTCGGCAGTACTCGGTGCTCGCCGAGCACCCAAAGTACCGAGATACTCGTGCGAGTACCGAGTCGCGCCGAGCATACTCGCTCATCACTACTGGTGACCTCTTAGCTGGCATTCCTAGTGACCTAGTAATCTAGTGGAAGCTATTATGGGTTATAAAGATGTTGAATATGCAAAATGCCTCTTCAGAGAGGAAATAGACCTAAACTCTAGTGCCACCTATTGGAAGTAACAATCCTAAAAGTCAATATCGACCCTGTCATATGAATTAAAACCATAGCAGAATCTCAATTTTGCAGACAAGGTGTTTGAGGGTATAGCCCCTCATCAGTGCAAAGTATGAGATCTGAGCTGACTGTATGAGAGACTAAGTGCAGTCTATGAGGTAAGGTTTCTCATTGAGGACAAAGACACACCAGATAGGCATACTAGTCATGAGGAAACTTAAAAGCTTCTATGCTCCTCTGAGAAATATGCAAATTGCCTCTTCAGGGATGAAGTAGACCTGAAGTCTAACGCCTCCTGTTGGAAGTAGTGATCCCAAAAGTCAATATTGGCCAATACTAGAATCTCAATTTTACAGGCAAGGTATTTGGGGGTATTGCCCCTCATCAGTGCAAAGTATAAGATCTGATCTGGCTGTATGAGAGGCTAAGTGGGGTGTAAGGGGTAAGGTTTCTCCTTGTGGAGAGTGACATGCCAGTAATAAGAAGACTTAGGGCCCCGTCACCCTGGGGCGACGGGGCTGGGGATGTCGGCGTCAAATTGCGGGGGCGCTCACGCTCTTGCCGCCCCCGCTAGCGTTGCCGTCCCCCTTTTAGACTAGGCGACACCTCCAGCCCCGCGCCGGCGATCTGTCAGGCGGCATCGCGGCTGGGGTGTCTGGAAACCCCAGCGGCGATGCAGGACAATGGGAGCCTATGGCTCCCATTGCCTGACAGGTCGCCAGCGCCTGGTTACATGGGGAGATGTGTGCATATCGCCCTATGATGGTCACCTGGTTTCAAAGCACTGCTCTGAAACCAGGCGACCTCCAGGCACCGGCGACATTGCCCCTTCACATGAGGCGACGTAGGGGCGATGACGCAGGTGATAGGCCACGCCCCCATGTCGCTGCACGTTGGTAACGGGGCCCTTACGTTTTGCATGCTCCTCTGGGAAATAAAATATGCACATTTTCTCTTCAGAGAGGAATCAATTCAAAATCAATATCGACCTTTAACGAGCCTTGTTGCACACAGTGGTTTGAGCCTGCAAAAGACAATTCTTGTCAATGTGGTTAGATTTTTAACCTTAAAACAATAACACTAAAATAAAACGAATTATTTAGTTTGTCTCCGATATTGTAAAGAAGCCAAATGTAAACTACATGTGTTACAAAAAAATGTGTAGCCTAGAGGAGTCTCTTTCCAGATGATGCCTTTTTGTGAATGACTAGAGAGTGTTATGAAACGGGAAGGAGCCGGGGGTTGGACGCTGAAAGAGATTTCAAACATTTGGAAGCGATGTTACTTTAGCGAATTCCCTTCTTTATGAATCATACTTAAGCCCAAAAATAAACAAAATATTTAAAGCATCGAAGGAATGGAAACATCTCAGGATTTTGGAGGGAGAGGAAAGTCTTTCAAGTATGATCAGCTTCCCCACGATAACAAGTGTCTCCCCCATGAACCCTTACAGTTTTGCAGACTTTTATTTTTCCCTTCTGCATAAAAGGTAAGAAATCGCTACAGTTGTTTTTGCTCTTTCAAGAATGAAAATCCTAAAATCCTTCTTTATCTTCTCTTATTCAATGACCTTAGTGGAAGAAGCATAAAATCATTAAAGGAAAAAAGTAGAATATGAATCATACAGGAGCTTTCATCAATGGTTAACGTTTACCAACCCAGATTTCTGGATGTCTGGAATTTAAGGGGTCGAACAGGATTAGGATTAAGATTTCTCAAAAAAGCAGGACCACACCTATCCAACAGGTTGTGTCCGGTAAACCCCAATAACCAACATCATTGAAAAGACAGGAAATAGATTTGGGGTAATCATACTATTGAGTTCTGGGGTGTTGAGTCCCTAACCAGGGAGGGGTATTTGATCCATGGCTTCTATCTTGTTTGATAAAATATCCTTAAAATATGTTGTGCTCCTATCTATTGTTCATATTGGAAACAGTTACTCACTCTATTTAGGGCTTCTGATATGTCTGGGCAATGCTTGCATTTCCAGCGTACCAGGATTGAGTTGTATGTGGTGTCAACTATTGGTTCCAGTTTGGAGAAAATTCCTCATAAGAGAAGTCACTATTGCATCTAACAAAACACAAACTAGATTTTTTTTCCTTGTAACATCCAACCAGGTGCCTAAACTTTACTTCATACTGAGTGTTGTTATTTTTCAGTCTTGTAAGAAGATGTGTTCTGGCACCCTCGCTCTGTACTCCTGAAGAACGAGTTGACAGACAGGTTAACTCTTTCCCATCAATGCATTGACATGGACGCTGGGGTCCTTTTCAACTTTTATTAATAGGTTAAGTGTAAAACTAGAAAAAACAAATAGAAATTCTCAGTACAACATAAGTATACATGAAGTGCAAAACATTACATTGTTACAGGTCACACAATGTGATTGCACGATACGGCGAATACACAATATGTACAATGGCAGAAGAACGATAAGATGATAAACAACAGTAGCTACATTGTACATTTAGGTGGACAGTAGCATATTAAACTCACCGACTGTGCTATGCTGAGGGAAACATGCAGATAAGCTAAAATCCAGGGAGAGAAGGGTCAGCATGTCAGGATGTCAGCTTGTATGAGGCTGTAATGGCTGCTGGAGAAGGGGCAGAGCCAGGAGCACGGCCTCATGGGATTACATAGGCATGGAGGGACCAAAATTAGACTATGCAGTAAACATAATGTAATGTGGGAACATTGTCAACAGATGGCGCTATGGGATAAATCATTGCTGAACAAGCAAACAATATATTTTCTCAAGCAAACTAAATGCACGTATTTCTAAGGCACGACAAGATGTCCTTGTGTATTCTGCGGTGATCAGATAAAAGAGGACACAACTGCTTCTAAAGAACAGCTGCTTCTAAAAGGTTAATCTTCTAGAAGATGTTATAGTTGTTTGTAACGTGTTAATCTGAGTGTCTCACTACGTACCGTACACAGACAGCCACAAAACATTGTAGAGCAAACTGTGACTAGATTTACCTTTGATCTTGCATCTTCTAGCCTTCTCCTTTGTCCATTGCTATTTCACAACATATGAGCATCCATTTAACATTGTTTTTTGTATAGCTACATCCAGAATTATGTAAAATAAGAACACAAATCATCTCTGTTTCCATATAGCACACTCCCATTCTTTCCTCACACAGTGATAACTTTCAGTGCAGAAGAAAGAAGTCTCACACTGCTGTGTAAATAGTGAGACAGTGGAGAGTCACTTCATTCTGACTTCATTCGCCTTTTTCCTAATGAGACACAGCTTTCATTACTAAATTTAAGATGAATTTCTTAGTTATCCTAATTATATATATATTCAATAAAGGACTATATCTTGATCACTGTCATGCCCTCAGCTGCAGGGCCACGGGGTCTCCTCTGGACAGGGAGACCAGTGCCCACCTAGTGGCTCTATGCACCTCATCCTCTCTGTTCTTGCTGTGGGCCCAGTCTCTGCTGAGCAGGAAGACCAGTGCCCATCACTCATCTCTGCTGGCTCTGCTTACCTTTGTGCCATGCCTTCCACTGTTCACCCTGTCTGAGGTCCCGCACAGTCATCTACCTCCTTCTCCTCCAAGGGACTGCATCCTCTTGGCAGGTCTCCTGAGAGTGTGCTTAGGTGGCGTGTGCCACACCCTGCACAAATCTAAAGGACTAGTACACCTGTTTCCTGTTTGGTCTCTCAGTCTATTTGCTAGGAGGTCTAGGGTATATAAGGCACCTTCCCCTTATGGGAGGTGCCTGGGCAACATGTTCATACCTTGGGAATGTTGCTAGTGTCCAGGCCCTCTCCTACAGTGCTCTGCACTTTAAAGCTGCTATTTGCAACTGTGCTATGCAATATACTTACATTAATCTCTTCGAGAATCCATTACTGGCTGTTTTAGTCATCCCTGGATTATTCTGGATCCCGCTATGGGCTGTACTGCCTTTCCAGGATTGCTCCACATATTCCATATCCTGCTGCCGGCAGTCCCAGCCTTTCTTGGATTGCAAAGATCTACCAGGATCCTGCTGCAGTCAGAGCAACTGAAATCAGTTTATTCGGGTACATCATCCTCACAGTTCTGCCCATTCAAGCTCAGTAATAGAAAGAAGCTCCAGTTTGACACTTGTTACAACCTGTGAGATATTATATGTTATCATGTTATGGTGTTTAAATAGGCTTAGCACAATCTGGCAGTATTCCTGCATATCCAGGTGTCTTCTCCTTTAAGAGCACAGTGCTTTGTAGGACTATCCTCTCTTTCTCTGTGAGATCAGCAGCCATTTCAGATCAGTATCAGACAGGATTCATGCAGCCACATGTGTTCTCTTGCTCCTATGGGCTTTTCTCTCCTGTGTACTCCCAACATCCTTCCCAAAGCTAATCTGTTAAGAGTTGCTCCTGTCTGTGTATGTTAATACTTTATAGCCTGTTGTTAGAATAGTACAGCAGTTGTTTTTACATAGGAATTTTGTCTGTAGAGATATGTGTTTCTCCTCAAGCCTCCATTTTAGTGTACTTTACACTGTCAGGGCTGTTTACATGTGTACCCAGCATTTGTTTATGCTTTCTATACTGTACACTGTCATAGCTTTGTAATATGTGTATCAATTATTCTTGTATTCTCACTGCTGTGTATTATTACTACTCTTGTTTACGTGATATGCTTAGCACTGAATTGTTTAATTGGTATTCTTATAGTTTTACCACATCATCACATGGTTGATGAACCATCATTACTTATCATTACTCTCCATTGAACAATCAACTACAGAACCAACAGTCTGTTTATTTCGGATACAGAGAAGGTTTAGCTGTATGATGGAATTTGCTTCGCATATAATGTGAATGAAGGCAGAACACTCACTGTTACAGTCTGTACTCGTCTCCCCTCTGGTCCTGGAGTCATGGCATTTAAACCCCCTGTAGCTGTGCCAGGAAAATCCCTGTATATGGGTTCCCTCACCGGTTGCTCCTCCTGGGGAGTTTGGTGTCTCAACCTGGAAGGTCCTAGCTCTTGGGCATCGTATCTTTATATTCTAAGTAAAGATCTCTGTTTCTTCAAGAAGTCACTCTCCCATCTTTTTCTGTCTTAGGGGTTAAGCTACTACAAGCTCACCTGTGGCCCAGTGAGTCTGCTCTACACACCACACCCCTGGGGCATTACAATCTCCTTTCTCTTTATTACGTTTTCCAGAAGGTGGAATTCCTAGTTAACGCTATAAAAGCAATCTTGGGGAATGGTGAAAGTCACAATAACTCCACCTTTGGGAAATTTTGTAGAAAATATGACCCAAGAATCTCACATTTTAGCAATAGGCTGTTTTGATTCTTTTCGGTAAACTGGATTATTTGGCTCTGTTCCGTGAAAAGGGATATGTTCACATGAAGGTGAACTTTAACTGGAAATGTCTAAAAAAATGTATAAAGGATCTAAGAAGATAAAGAAAAATATGATAATGATAAAAGTTTTAGTAACAAGTTTACAAGAGTACACTGTTTTTGGCATTACTCATTATGGCCCTTAGGGCGATTAAGGCTTGGACAAGTGATTTATTTGTAAAAATAACCTTAAAAAGTTTCTATGGTAACAGCTTATGTTCTACAATTAAAAACTAAGGAGGATAGCTTTAGGGAATGGGGACAGTGTCCATCCATCAGATTTATGGTAAATATAGTGTGAAACCTGTCTGGTGCCTTCACTAGTGCTTACGATGATCAGTAAAGGTCAGCAAAATTGTTGCAGTTTCAAGAATTAGATCATCCTGATGTTTTTTTGATCCTTTCACAAAAGAATCCTAAAAGCTGAAAAAGAAAACAAACAAAAATCAAGTGCCGCCAATCAGTCAGAAACGAGCACCTTCAACCAAAATATTAGACTATTGACCAAAAATAATAAAAAAATCACCTAGAGAGATTAAATTATCTAACCGTAGTTCCATTTTGGAATATGAAACCTGGGATCTAGCTGAAAAGGTTCCAGAGGAGGAGTCTTCATAATCTTTCAGCCAATCAGCATGGCTATAAGTGGTCACAGTAAAGCGGATTGGCTAAGAGCAGATGACTTGGCTCAACCTACTTGTATCCTTTTCAGGTGGATGCTGACACAATATAAAGTCTAACACAATAGTGGGGTTTAAAGATGTCAAACATCAAGATAGTCTGATTTTTGGAGACTTTGTTTTGGCAGATCTGTTTCCACGACTGAATAATCGTTTTTTGTTTCCTTTCATAAAGTTACATTCTGTACTTTTTTTCTAGTAACAAGGCTTTTGTAATAATCAGATTGCAGATTTACGTGTTACCAGCTTCCGTGGTAGGAATTACTAGCGCATAACATATGTAGATGTGTTTTTTCTAACAGATTTACAAATCCCTTCTAATTACACTTGAGCTGTAACAATTTCGCTCCGTCTATAACTTGACAAACAAATATGTCACAGCCGTGATTCTAACATTTCCACTTAATCATAATCTACGTAGACGAGGGCTCCACATTTCAAACAGCAATCAGTCATAACAACCCCAGTAGCTTAAAATGAGGCTTCAGAATCCAAACACACAGGATTCAGAGACGCAGCTCCCGGTAAACTCGGCTAATCTGGCCTTTTATTGGGGTTATATGAATAGCAGGCAATACGTGAAGCTACATGTAAGTGCCCTTATTTAGCTGAAGGCAAGAGCAGTAGTCAGTTAAAGATCATTTTCTCCTAGAAAGTCTCATCCTCAAGTCTACTCAAAGGGGGTCTCCATTACTAAGACAACTCCTTCGGACTCCACTTGTTCCCCCTAAGTAAAATAAAATACCCTATACTCACCTCCCATGCTGGAGTCGTTCTAGCACTTTCAGTAATCACAGTTTGGGGCTCATGTTACATTGTGACGTCATACAAGCTCTGTGTCCAATCACTGTCAACTTCTGTCTCTGTCTCCCCACCTTCGGACCAAATGGTCAATCAACCGGAAGTAAGCAGCACCCGCAGCGTCGCTTCCTGTTGATTAACTCATTTGGTATAAAGGCGTGGAAACAGAAGTAACATGAGCCCCAAACTGTGACTACCGAAAGCGCTGGAACGGCTCCAGCATGGGAGGTGAGTATAGGGTACTTTATTTTATCTGGGAAGAAGAAGTGGATCAGGATGGGTTGTCCTAGTAATGGAGAACCCCTTTAAAGAGTAGTTCACTAAACTATTTTTGCAAATCACTTTATTAGCAAATTTGTCTTCATTCCTGTGGAAAATTACCTATAAGTAGCTTCCAAACCCTTTGCTTCTCCCAAGTCTATTTCCTGCCTTCAGCTGCATTGATATCAGAATATAGTCATGTGGAGTACAGATGATAGCAGCGGTGGGCCGGCAACTGTGTCACTAACTCTGGGGAGAATCTGCTGCAAGTGATCAGACTGATAAGCATAAAACTCAGAGGAGGAGACAGGAGATGAGCCATCACTGCCATCATCTGTACTCAATATGAGTACGTTCTGATGCAGCTGAAGGCAAATAGACTTAGGAGAACCCAGGCTTTAGAAGCCACTTACATGCAATTTTTTTACAGGAATGAAGAAAAAATCACTAAAAAGGGGACTTGCAAAGTTTTATAACTGTCCATCCTGGACAAAATTAAAATAAAAGTTTAGTTACTCTTTAATTATTATTTAGCTATATCTGGTAGACCAATATACCGTAGCTGCTATTCCAAGGGCTTGTCAGATAGGACCCCTTGCTAAGCACTGTCTTGTTATCAAGTGTTGATATAATATCGGATATAACCCTTTAATCTCAGGCTTGCACCCAAAGCCACTTGTAGTCTATTAGTCTTGTAGTTCCCACTTTTGACTGCCATATACAAAAGTGGAGATTTTAGTACATGAGAATAATGAGAACAAATTGATTCCTGCCTATAAGGCATTAACAGCATAGCCTGTCACCACTCTGCAAACCCACATGGGGACAACAATAGTAAGTTTTAATAACCATTGTGGATAAAAACAAATAGAAATTGTCATAAAATATTATAAATCCCTAAGGTATTTCTACATCCTTTACATTAGTCTATACCTTGTTATACAGAGTAGCAGCCTGAAACAGACTGCTCCATCCATCTAACAATGGTTTCAATGGCAGATAATGAGGTGCAAAAGTTACTTGAGTAGAGGAAGAAACTGAAAACCCCCTGCTGAGGGCCTGAACCTCAAAGAAGATCCTCAGGCATAACGGCACTTGTGGAAAATTATAAATATTGGGGTGTGCATAGCTCCCACAAATATGGAAGGCATATTTTCAGCCCCAGGACAGAGGGACGAAAGTAATTCCTATTTTCCCCATAGCTGTTTGACTTCGCTATCAGCTCCAAAGTAGTATCACTTCACAGAAAGGACATAAACTTAAAAAAATCACCAATAACAGTCATTAGTCAACACAAGATCAGATAGCAAATGCACTAGCATGATGCAGCAGGCCCCCAATGATTAGGACAGGGGAAACACAGGTGTAGAATACTGATGCAACAACCACTCACATCCTACTATTTCATGGAAGGGTTGATTGCTAGTATTAGACATGCACACAGATGAGGCTGGCATAGGGCACCAGTCACCCAGGTATGTGTGATGCAAAGTGTCTGGCTTACAACCTATTGATGATGCCCACACTATAAGAGCAAGCAATATACGCAAGCTTGTGTCCCAATGTCAATGGTCCCCATGCTTTGCAGTTCTATACTATATTGAAAAACAGTTTACAGAAAGGGCATAAATTAAAAAAAACTCACCAAAAATGGTCATTAGTCAACACAATGTCAGATAGCAAATGGTTGTTTCATCGGTACCTATGTTACCAGGGGCGGACCTACCATGGTGCAGCTGGTTCAGCTGCACCAGGACCCCGACCGGGTAGGGGGCCCCTCAAGCACCTGTAGGGGCCCCCCGTGACCCTATGTCAGAGGAGAGGAGGTTAACTGAGGGAAGCTTCCTCCTGCTTCCCTTGGCTGTTCCTGCCCCTCCTCTCCTCTCCAGCCCCGGCTCCTAGATCTACAATGAGCGGCTCAGCGCAGGTAAGAGCCGCACGCACTTCCCCCCTGCTAGCACCCCCCCACCTGACGCTGCTAGCACCCCCTTCCCTGCTCCTCACCTGACGCTGCTAGCATCCCGCCCAAGGTCCTCACCTAAAGCTGCACCAGGGCCCACCAGGCTGAAGGTCCGCCACTGTATGTTACCCCGCCTTTATCATGGGACGCCTGCTCCATTCTGTTAGTGCCTTTGCTGTCCAAATTATTATCTAGCAGCTGGAAGACAGTACACATATCATGTTTCCTATGTATAGTACTGACCAAACGTTTGGACACACCTTCTGATTCAAAGAGTTTTCTTTATTTTCATGACTATGAAAATTGTAGATTCACACTGAAGGCATCAAAACTGTGAATTAACACATGTGGAATTATATACTTAACAAAAAAGTGTGAAACAACTAAAAATAGGTCTGATATTCTAGGTTCTTCAAAGTAGCCACCTATTGCTTTGATTACTGCTTTGCACACTCTTGGCATTCTCTTGATGAGCTTCAAGAGGTAGTCACCAGAAATGGTCTTCCAACAGTCTTGAAGAAGTTCCCGGAGATGCTTAGCACTTGTTGGCCCTTTTGCCTTCACTCTACGGTCCAGCTCACACCAAACCATGTTCATTGGGTTCAGGTCTGGTGACTGTGGAGGCCAGGTCATCTGGTGTAGAACCCCATCACTCTCCTTCTTGGTCAAATAGCCCTTGCACAGCCTGGAGATGTGTTTGGGGTCATTGTCCTGTTGAAAAGTAAATGATGGTCCAACTAAACGTAAACCGGATGAAATAGCATGCTGCTGCTAGATGCTGTGGTAGCCATGATGGTCCAGTATGCCTTCAATTTTGCTTAAATCCCCAATAGTGTCACCAGCAAAGCACCCCCACACCATCATACCTCCTACTCCATGCTTCATGGTGGGAACCATGCATGTAGAGTCCATCCGTTCACCTTTTCTGCGTCGCACAAAGACATGGTGGTTGGAAGCAAAGATCTCAAATGTGGACTTATCAGACCAAAGCAGAGATTTCCACTGGTCTAATGTCCATTCCTTGTGTTCTTTAGCCCAAACTTCTGCTTGTTGCCTGTCCTTAGCAGTGGTTTCCTAGCAGCTATTTTACCATGAAGGCCTGCTGCACAAAGTCTCCTCTTAACAGTTGTTGTAGAGATGTGTCTGCTGCTAGAACTCTGTGTGGCATTGACCTGGTCTCTAATCTGAGCTGCTGTTAACCTGCGATTTCTGAGGCTAGTGACTCGGATGAACTTATCCTCTGCAGCAGAGGTGACTCTTGGTCTTCCTTTCCTGGGGCGGTCCTCATGTGAGCCAGTTTCTTTGTAGCGCTTGATGGTTTTTGCAACTGCACTTGGGGACACTTTCAAAGTTTTCCCAATTTTTCGGACTGACTGACCTTCATTTCTTAAAGTAATGATGGCCACTCGTTTTTCTTTACTTAGAATTTGTATTATGGCAAGAAAAAAAAAGCTAACAGTCTATTCAGTAGGACTATCAGCTGTGTCTCCTCCAGACTTCTGCACAACACAACTGATGGTCCCAACCCCATTTATAAGGCAAGAAATCCCACTTATTAAACCTGACAGGGCACACCTGTGAAGTGAAAACCATTTCCGGTGACTACCTCTTGAAGCTCATCAAGAGAATGCCAAGAGTGTGCAAAGCAGTAATCAAAGCAAAAGGTGGCTACTTTGAAGAACCTAGAATATAAGACATATTTTCAGTTGTTTCACACTTTTTTGTTAACTATATAATTCCACATGTGTTAATTCATAGTTTTGATGCCTCCAGTGTGAATCTACAATTTTCATAGTCATGAAAATAAAGAAAACACTTTGAATCAGAAGGTGTGTCCAAAAGTTTGGTCTGTACTGTATGCAGGAAAACCAACGTGATCAAAAATCTCACACAGACAGCAAACACTGTAGTTCTATAAGAGTTGTAGTACAAAACATCTCCAAACTTTTGGTCTGTACTGTACCCTTTGAAGTACCACCTGTATTTGCATATAAATATATATATATATATATCATATCTGTATATACATCGTGTAAATAGTGTTTTGTCTAGTGTGTTCTTAAGGTGATTAAATATAGAATTTAATCCTAGGTTGCTCTTTTATCTCGATCCACAAATTCACACGTCAGTGTCCAGAGCTTGACATTGCATGCTACCAGGCTGGTTTCTGGTCTGATACAACCCATTAACGGACTTGGCTTATATCTAATAAGCAACTAGTGTCAGTCTTAAGAGGCTGGAAGGCTCTCTTTTACTGGGGCTTGTGAAAAAGATCTCCCAGCCTGTAAGGGTAGTGAGTGTTTTGCCATGCCAGCGGTTGAGTGTATCACCCTCTTTCATTTCATGGGACACTCTTTGTGCCCGTGTGGACAGGGGGTGTCAGTGTAAAACTGAGGTGCCCTTATGTACCCTCAGGGGGTGCGGGATAACACATGTGGGGGAAAGTGAAGGTACCGTAACGCGCAACTCTGAGCCGAGAGGCGGAGCTATGAGGTGTGGTTCATCACTGAAATGTTTACATTTTTTATATTCAGATTAGTTAACCAACAAAAACATAAACTGTCCTAAAAGAACATGGCATGAGGCAGCAAATTATATATATTTTTTTTACTTCAGGGGTCTGGGAGGCATTACAAAAAAAATGGCACAACTTTTGCTCATAGTCTTTTTTTTCTATCGTACCTTAATAGGAATGTGTCCTTAGACCTTTTGTTTAAAGATAATTTTCAACAGGCTTCTTATGAGAAGAGACAGGATTAAAATGATAGGTCATACCTAATGACAGAGTATCCATTCTTCGCAATAGGTGTAGTCGCAGCTCTCCTGGTCTTTCTTTCATCACAATAACCCTTGCAGACTCTCATTAGCTGCTTCAACACAAATGATACGATCCCAGTATGTTCATTGCTCCTTGCCACAGCATGGTCAGTCCTTGTCCATGTGCTTCTTTCCTTTTGGATTGCAGTCAGCAGGTGTTTTTATTTGTTCTGTTCTGTCTCATCTCAGGCATGGCTATTTATACCTTCCACAGGCTGGTTTTCTTTGCTGGCTATATTTTTCTATGTGGATCCTGCTAAAGTGTTCCAGCTCCATTACCAAGGATTTTTGCCTGTCAAATAGAGACCAGCTTGGTGTTTTCTCTTTGCTAACTCACTTGACTAACCTACTCCTTTCTCCTGTTTATAGTTAGGTTGTAGGAGGCTACACTTACTTCACCTTTTTTCCACACACTTGGTCCTTACCTATCTCTGCACACTTTCCCTAACCTAGGTTATAGTGCTCTGCTACTTCACTCTTGTTTCTTAAGGAGGTACAATTGACAGTCTTTCAGGGACAATAAAAGAAAAGGAGGGGGAACAAGAGGCGCAATAGTGCCCTATCACTTGTGACACTGAATATCATGGTGGTGTTCAAGAATTTCACTCACCTATGCCAGTTGTGAGACCCACAACTGGTTTGAAGGCATATGGTAATAATGTCCTGATGGCTGCTGCTGGACTTCCACCGACCACTCACTCGTGGAAACACATCAAGATGTTGGGAAGGAAAGATGTGCAACAGTCCGCGCTGCCAGGTCCACTTTCACTCCAAAGAACACACGTGAAGGTGATGTTCAAACAGTTTTCCTTTATTTTCTCCGACGCGTTTCCGTGCCCTCCTGGCACCTTCCTCAGGGATACGCCCACCCCACAATACAGGTCTTATATATAGTCACCTTCATAATAATAATTGGTAGGTGTTACCATCAAAGATGACATCAAAAACGTCACCAAAAAGGGAGGATCCCAGGTTTTGGCGCAATTTCCATAAAAAACTTACATTTTCTGTGTAATTAATAACATAGTATACTACAGAAAATTTAAGAAATCCGACTAAAAGAACCATGTAAAAAACTCAAAGAAATTCTATGCGGAAACGCCTACAAAATCACTTTAAAAATCTGGACATCAATGGCTGTAAAAAATAGAATCCCTCTACTCCTCTCTCAGGGGGATAGAACTCGCAGAATTCAGATGTTCACATTATGAGTGGTAGTGTCCTGTGCCACTGTGTTCTCTTGTGTCTCAGTTGTATTTTGGTGCTGCTGGTTCTTTAAGGTATATATTTTGTATAATTTAATTATGTTTTATTCTATTTGTTTTCTAGGTAGGGGAAAAAAGGAAGAAGGAAAAAAAGAAGAAAGAAAAACGAACAAGATTTTTATTATTAAAAAACTAAAGAATAAATATGAGAATAAATTATTAGATAGATTTATTAGATTAGCTAAAAAGATCTCTTTTAAGAAAATGAAATATATTAAAAGATTAAAAAATCTAGTATAAAACCATTATGTAAGACATTTCTCCCTATTATAAACCATTCTGTTAGGTGCTGCCCAATGTTCCAGTTTGTTTAGATCTGTTTGGATCTGCTCTATCTCTTCTCTAGTATTAGGCCACGGTAGGGTTCGGAAGGGAAGGAGCGCCATTTGACTTTTTGAATGGAAAATCAGCTCCAGTTGTTAGCGGACACCATGTCGCGTATGGAGAGCCCCTGTGTGCCTAAACATTAGAGCTCCCACACAAGTGACCCCATTTTGGAAACTAGACTCCCCAAGGAACTTATCTAGATGCATATTGAGCACTTTGAACCCCAGGTGCTTCACAAATTGATCCGTAAAAATGAAAAAGTACTTTTTTTTCACAAATTTTTTCATTATTTTTACTGATCAATTTGTGTAACACCTGGGGGTTCAAAGTGCTCAATATACATCTAGATAAGTTCCTTGGGGGGTCTAGTTCCCAAGAGGGGTCACTTATGGTGGAGCTCCAATGTTTAGGCACACAGGGAGACCCTCAATTGTTGTTGAGGATGGATGACACCAGTGATCATAGAGGTTACTGGCTGATCACTTACTCTGAACCTAGTAGATGTAGAAATTTGTGCAAGAGAAATTGAAAGAACAGTGCACAATGTGTAATTAGACACGTCCAGGTCTATAGTGGTCCACGAGTCCCTAACAATAATGTTTCTGACAACTACGAATTTTTTCAACCTGTAGAAATGGTAATCAAGTAAAAGATTATCTTTCATATATCGTAGATACCAGCATCAGTCTAACTTGTATATTTTAGAATCTACTGGAATACACAACAGCTGCAGGCTTATGCTGTTAGGTCTATCATGAAAAGACTGTGATGGTGCTGTGTTAACTGTTACAGTTTGTTAAAATGTGTTCAGCTACTTCCTGGGCTGTACTATGAGACCTCTCTGGATTGTTGGTGGCAATTCTCCCCTGTACTCCTCCATATTGTGATGATGGCTGCCAAATGTCCTAAGTAAAACAGTTAATTCTCCCATAATGAATAAGTGCTGAATGATTCTCTTGAAAGCAAAAACCATAGTTCCCTAGCCCCAGTGCAAAATCTGTAATAGGGCACTCCCTATGTGACTTTCAGTGTGGAAGAAAAGACTTTGGGTCTCCTCAGGGACCAGGGCTCAAGTGCTATCTGTGCACTGGTGAGATGGATTCTCTAAGGCTGGTTTCACATTAGCGTTCGTGCTGTATCTGAGTGTAGAGACGCAGACGGATGTCCGAACGTACACATACTGATGCCAGCGCTGTGTTTAATATGTGGATGTGTACTGAGATGAATCTCCATAGAACAGCATTGAGTCCCATAAGATTCCATTTTGATGTGGTCGGGAGAGAGAGAGGAGAGAGAGAGAAAGAGAGACCTCGTGCGTTTACTTGCTCAGCCATCCGGATGCCAATGTGGCTCAATTGGATTCAAAGAAAGAATTGTGCGCTTCAGGATGCTTGCACACAAACCAAGCACCCTCCAACACACAAAAAATGCAACAAGTTGCATTTTCAGCGTCCACAAAAAAAAAAAATGCATGCATCTGCATGCAAACGCATCCACCATGTGTCCCCATGTTAAACATAGGGATGCAGGACAGATCTGTAGCCCCCCACACTGGGACACAGGCTGACAGAACGCATGAAGACGCCAGTGTAAAACTGGCCTAAGCCATAGGTCTGGATGGGCAGCACAGACTGAAGAAGCAGGCACAGCTTAGCAGGTCATTCCAGACACACATAGATCAGTTAAGTATACAGAACAGAAGGCACACAATCTGGGCAGAAGCACCAGAGGACACAAACATTCAGGAGCAGATGATGTATAGTCAGTGGCGACCTTGAGCCTGGTGGGCCCTGGTGCAGCAGCTGCTGGTGAGGAGCGGGGGGTAGGGGGGATAGCTAGTGGATGTCGGCAAGGAGCGGGGGGGAGGGCTTGCTAGCAGATGTCGGCGAGGAGCGGGGTAAGGTGCTGTAGGTGATGCGGCTCCTACCTGCACCGAGCCGCGCATTGCTGTCCTGGGAGCCGGGGCGGCAGAGGACGAGGAGGGCGGGATCAGCCAAGGGAAGCAGGAAGCTTCCCTCAGTTAACCTCCTCCCTCTGACACAGGGTCACGGGTCGGCTGGAGGCCCCCCTGCAGGCTTGAGGGGCCCCCTAGCCGGTCGTGGCCCTGGTGCAGCTGTACCAGCTGCACCACGGTAGGTCCGCCCCTGCTGTATAGTCAATCCAGTACTTTTAGCAGACAAATGGTAAATGTCAGAGTTGTATGCTATCAGCAGACGGATGATCAATAGCAGAGATATATGCAATTAGCCGACAAATAGTTAACTGCAAGGATGAACAGGAAATCTGAATACTTGGTTGCAGAGACGATTACACACTGTTGCACTAGAGTTTTAGTGTGGATAGAAACAGTATCTCAAAGAAACGTTTGTTAGATTCACAGCAGACAAATGGTTAACCGCAGGTCTAAGTCAGTAAATAAATGCAGATAGTTAATAAATAAGCAGGGGTTCACTGAATAGGATAATTTAATTGGATTGTGGGACAAATTTCTAAATTACACATCATAACTCACTAGCTGTCTGATTAGACTTTAAAAAGCCTTGAGTGATGGGAAAACCGGTGCCTGAGCCAGGACAGGTGACTAACATACGCTACCTATAATTACATGCCATATAGAAGTCTGAATGGTGAAGTCTTTAATCTTATACCACTACTTATGTCCACAACTAAAGGATCTACAGGGAGATCACACCGTTTGGCACTGCTCCTAGTTGCCTGTTAATAGAAACCTATGGGGCCGATCTCTATGGATTCTTTCGGTCTATATGTAAGTGGTGGTACAGGATCACGGACATCATTAAAGTCATCTTCTCACATGAGTCTATGATGTATGAAATGGTCATTTGGAATGCTAATTTACTGATAACATTTCACCAAATGACTACGACTCGCGACCTATTTCTAGGGATATGGAATATTAGCACACGGCATGATCTGCACTCACACCCTGCTCAGCGAGTTCTGGATAACATTTTGGCACTTCATGAATAAATGATGTCATTAGTAAGTAGCCTGTGAATGACAGGATAAGCAGCTGTTAAGTGATTTATTGCAAATTGTTTTTACCATCGTTTTTTATTGCTTCACAAGTCATTCATTTCCTTTCGTGTAAGTTACATTACTTGCTGGCAAAAACTTCACAAACTTATCTTTCTTCCCAAAAACGTTTACTGTTTGTTTACTGTATACGATATATAGATGAGCATGTATTGCAGAATGTTGACTTTATTGCCAAGGAAGCGAAGTGAATTACTAATTACTTACAACCACAAATCAATAGGATGTACATGAGATGAAATTTAGAAAGCTCAAGGAGAAAGGTGAGGGAAGGACTTTTGGGTTATAATAGAAAGCAATGCAAAACCAACTTGGCAAACCAGAACTGGCCTGCAGGAGCGCAATGGAGGCCACTGTGTGGATGATATGTAGGACGTGTCATCCACACGAAACAGGGAAGGAGGATGGCGATTGCAATCAGAGAGTAGGCACTGGATCGAACACCAGCAACGCCCATCGGACTGGACCACCCTGTAGGTGAGTATAATAAAAGCTATTTTTTATGTTATATACAGGATTCTAGAATATTATATACAAGTCTTACTGGTGATGGACACAGTTTACATGGGAAAATCCTGGTGACAGATTCACTTTAAAAGGCAAATGACCTCCACCATGCTTGACTATTCCTGCAGACATTCATTATTGTGCCACTTCTGGTAGAGCTAAATATTTCACATTTTTACTCATCAGTCCAAAGCACCTGCTGCCATTTTTCTGTACCTCTGTGTATTTTCTTTTATTTTACTTATTTATGTAGAATCAGCATATTCTGCAGCACAACAGTGATAGCACTGGGTCACCGGGCTGCAATTCTTGTTTTTGTTTATAATAGTTTTGCTTGGCCTTGTTTTCCCAGTTTCTCCATGAAGACTAATTCTGGCCAGACTTCTCTGAACAATAGATGTTTGTAGCTGGATCCCTCTGATTGCTGCCAGTTTGAGCTGATGGCAGTGCTAGACATCTTCCGAATTTGAAAGTAAAAAAGCATGGTCTCTTTTTTCTGCTCAGTTTCCTTGGCCGACCATTATGGCTATGGTTCTCAACATCGACCATTTCTTGATTTGTCTTAAAAAGAGCTTAAACAGCATGTCTTGAAACCTAAGTGAGCTTTGACATATTTTGCCTGGGTGAGACCTTGCTGATGCAGTATAACTACCTTGTGTCTTGTACTGGTGTTTGCCCTATGACATGAAACTATCATCCACAATCTAAGGGCCGCTTTACACACACCAACTTCTGTGACCATCTTCTGAACAGATCTCTGGTTGCAGTGAAATCATGGACACATTGCTCCATTTTGTGGCTGTGTACAAATGGAACAATGTGTCCATGATTTCACTGCAACCAGAGATCTGTTCAGAAGTTGGACACAGAAGTTGGTGTGTGTAAAGCGGTCCTCACAATAGAAGAGTTTGGCTTTTCCTCACCCATATTTAAGACTGCTGCACAGCTGTTTCTCTTTCAGTCAATGATTGTGAGTCAACTTATATATTAAAATGAAGATCATTATGACCTGACTGTAATCCTACAAAATCCTTAACTTTGTGCGTGTGTACCTAGAAGAATTGATGCTGCTTTGAAGGCAAAGGGCGATCACCAAATATTGATTTAATTGACATTTCTTTTTTGATCAATCACTTTGCATTTTGTTAATTGATAACGAGTAACTAGTATTAACTCATTTAATTTTGAAAGCATTCTTAGGCTGGCTTCATGCCTCGGCACCATCAGGTCCAGGGCTGTCCGGAGTGAACCGGACAGCCCCAGACCCGATTTTGCTGTAATGCAGCCCTATGGGGCCAGATGGAGCCGGATGGCAGCTATCTGCCATCCGGTCACCATCTGTCCGGGAGGATCCGGGACAAATCAGATTTTTCTCCCGGACACAAAAATGTTGCAAGCAACATTTTGGTGTCCGGGGCGAAAATTCTGCCCAATTTGGATCCTCCCAGATCCGGGGCAATCCGGAGCTCCCTAAAATGGGAGTCTATGGCGCCGGATTGCCCAGATCCGGGAGGATCCGGGAACCGGACACCGGCGGCTGAAGTTCAGCGTGAGCTACGCTGAACTTCAGCACAAGGGAGCTGTCCCCTGTGAACTGGTTCAGCTACAAACAGGACCGGAGGGCATGTTCACTCCTGACAGCCCCGGACCTGATAGTGCCGTGGTGTGAAGTCAGCCTTACTTTGCAGCATGTTTGCACACCTGCCTACAGCTATTGCACAGTAACTTTTTTCTTAATCTAACACCCCCTCCTTTGTAAGTTGGACCAAAGCTTATGAAAGATCCAATGGGTCCTGAAAATTTTGGGAAGGAGCTAAGAATCAATTAGCATAAGCTGTAACTTAGACTGAAATTTTTATACCTTGGACTAGGAAAGGCCAATGAAGAGTCAGCAGTTGTTAAGTACAGCGCGTCTCTAGAATTATTTTTTAATAATTTTTCATAGCGGACGAGGCTTGACTTTTGTATTGCAGAAACCTAAAACTCCTCTACAGATGCAGTTATTGTAGGACTTTGGGGCTCTGTATAAGAAAGATGGAGATTTATTATAAAGAAATATTTGGTGTCTATATAAAAGAAAAAGCCTGTGGCACTCACCAACACTTGATATCTATCTTCTTTCTTTCCTAAAAGCTTAAAAATCAACAACTCCAGAGAGCCCCCTTAAAGAGTAAATGTCATTTCATTGAAAATAAAAACAATACTGCACTGGTTGTTAATGATGGGTCACATGGCAGCTAACGTAAGGCTTTTTTATGGGACGTGGCTTATTTTTTCAACTTTTTTGTGTGTTTTTAAACACTGCATTTTATGGCTGTGTGGGCATGGCCAGCAGCTGATAGGGAGCAATGCAATGTAATAACAGAGAAAGGGCAAGAGAGATCCTGAGGTGTGTGGGAAGCCAGCATTAAAGGGGTTAACAGAGATTATGACTGAGCTGTGTGGAGCCAGATGACAGATCAGAAGCTTGTGCCTTGGCAAGAGGAGTTAGCACTTATCCTGACATTCTGACACTGCACCACACTGTGCTGTAGAGTGAGATAATCTGATACATTGTTATCTCATCAGCTGCCGTCAGCAGTGTAGGCCCTGCCCCCTTTCCCTTATATGGTTACATGCCCCGTATTCAGTGTGAAGACGGATCTGACTGAGAATGAACATATGTCTGCTTCAGCCACAGTCTAGTGGGGACACCTTGTGGAAGTTTGTTGAATAGTTTTTCACCAGATTTCATTAATAAAGTATATTTGAAAGTTTATTAAAATCTCTTCCTCTACATTATTAAATAAAAATGTAAATGGCTATTATGCTTTAAAGTAGTTTGGTCACGAGATGGCATGATGTTGTTGATTTTTAGCTTAAAAACTGTATCGGAGCAAACCCGTAAGAGATGTTTTCATACCATAGTGCTAAGATCCAAGGACAAGTATTTGTAAGGCGGCCGTCACACGGTTCATTATTGCGAACGATATCGTTTAAGCGATCTGCTTTTTGATCGCTAAAGCGATATCGTTTGTGCATCGCTGCGTGCAATCAAGCGATTTTACAATGTAAAATCGCTTGATCGTGACATCGCAGATTTGTGAGCCGGAGCTCATATCAAGCGATAAACGCTTGATCAATCTGCTTCATCATGGTGTGTGACACCACGATGAACGATCTCCCAGCGGCAGAGCCTATGCTGGGAGATGGTATCTATGGTAAACGTCGGGTTACTAAGCGCCGCGCGGCGCCTAGTAACCCGATGTGTACCATGGTTACCAGCGATCTCGCTGGCCCACATCGCTGGTGAGTCTGTCTGTGTGACATCTCACCAGCGATGTGAGCGATATTGTTAGCGATCGCGCATGCACGTGATCGCTAACAATATTGCTTTCGATATTGTAGCGTGTGACGGCCGCCTTAAGATGATTATTTTTTTCCATTCATATGAAGCACAGATGTTAGCATAAAATATATTATACGGAAAGTTTACACTTATGATCCTGACAATTTCGGGTTTGCAGTTTATCCCTGTGTCTTGCTACAGTAAGTGCCCATATTTCTGTGTATTGTCTTGAATAGATGGCCCCGCGACACCTTTCACCAAGGTGAGGTGGGATCAGACAGATGGAGGTCGGGTTCATTTATCTTCACCGGTGTTAAATATCTGTCGGCCCAGGTATAATTTAACATATTACCTACTTTCATTGACGTATACCTGCATCTATTGGGTTACATCGACCAGGGCTAAGGTGACAGTGAAAAAGCATGGGCAAGGGCAATTTGAAAAAAGCAGTGCTGGTAAAAATAAATTAATAATAACGATGATTTTTCCATTGCCCTAGAAAGGTAAGCCCTAAGAGACCTCATGTGACCTGATGTAGAAGTAGGCTTGTTAAAGAATAGATCTTGTGTGCAACAAACCAAGACCATTTCATTAGGTAATGGAGCTCTTCTTAATGAATCCGCGCCAGTGTGGAGTTGGGCCGTCAACATAGTGCCAAGTGTTCAAGGTTATATATTTAACCTGTAGGGCACCAATGACAATCCCAAGAATGGAATGAATCATGGCAGCCAACCATTTAGCTTCCTTTAATAACTATATTAAATCTGATTGGCTGTCAATTCTTCAACCGATTTGCCAATATCTAGAAGAACTACAAATCCAAGGTCCATCTGGAACTGACTGCATAGGTCAGATGTTAGACATTTTTTCATATACTCTATTACTTTTAGGCCATTGATCGGTAGATTGAACGTTCATTGCCCAATTAAACATGCCGGCAATCTACCATCTAATAAGTAGTCGATCCTTTGTCGGCTTTTCAAATCTTTTATACAGATCTAAAAGTCATTTTTGGTTGGCAGCACATTTTCTCTTATAATAAAAGACATGGAGCATTAAAGATAATGCAAGCAGTATGAGAACAAATGGTTGTATGTTAAGGCTTACAAGGTGAGATGGATTGACTAAGGTTAGGGTAAAGGCATGGACCAAAGGCAATGGTAAAGCAGACAGGACTTACGGTAATGGCAGGTGGAACAACATGACACACCAGAAAACACGGAGACATGCCTTATAACAAACACAGGAACTGAAGAAGTATAAGCAGTGCACAAACTGCTGCAGCGTAATGTAATATGAACGAGTCAAGAGAAAAGTTTGTTATGTTAAAAGCAGATAAAGGGTTAATCAGCAAACAATGGATGGTCAGTACTATCAGCAATAAGGATGGGTATAGCAGGGTCGGTCTGAGGTGTTGTCAACCTGTCACCCTAGGGATACCTTTGCAATTTGCATTTCTATTGCAAAATTGTATGTTCCATAATGTGTATGAGGCCCTCTACTGGGTAAAGGTGAAGGCTGCTCCCTGACCCCCATTAGCCAAATAGGGTTATTGATAGTGGGTGTTCCTTGTGGGCAGGGCATAGGGAGTAAACAGGCTCGCATCTTGGAAGACAAGACAAGAGTCCCCCAGTAGGATATAATATCAGGAACCAAAGCCCCCTCTAAATTGTTCAGACCCTGAGGGTTACTCCGGGAGTCAGCCAAGCAGTTAGACTGTGGAACAGAACCTCAGCCAAGTGTGCTCCCCTGATGTTGGTGCTTGACATCCGCCCCTGACAGATAACCAGACAGCAGTTTTCCTCTCCGGTGTCAGTTCAGTAGGCCCTGAGCAGAGTTTCGAAGATGGATGGATCTCCATTGTGAGCACAGTGAAGGGATACTGTATGGTGGTTTCCTGGTGGTCATACGGACGCTTTCCCATAAGTGGGAGTAGGAATGGAATTGATCAAAGACTCTTTGAATTCACAGTGTTTATTGATGATGCTTGAGGGCACGAGTCGGAAGGGAAGGAGCCTGCAGGCAAACACGTCAATGTATATAGCCCACCCCCAACTCACATTTTTGGCCATTATCGTAAAGAAACCCTAAAAGCTTTTATTTCCTTTGTGAATAGGAGAACTGATTAGGCTACTGCAAAGGTCAAGAAAACTGAATACTAACCCAACGGGCAAATACACATGGATGGGTCAGCCCTAAAAGGCATTTGGTGATGACATCACTGAATGTTCATCAGGCAAGTTGTAAAACACGTCCACAATCTGGGACTGAAGCATAACATCATAACGAGTGTTCCTCCCCAAATAAAAACACAAGATCACTAGCACTAACTATACTTATATCTCCCCCCCACCCCGAGGACCCATGTATGTAGATCCCTTATCGAAAGAATAACCCTTAAAACAGGAACTCAACTGAAATATGTATTTTAGGGGCACTACTAAAAGAACACTAAAAAAAATAGTGACCCACCGTCTGAGCCGACGTGTGAGGCTTGGACCCACCAACTGAGCAAAGCTATGAGACCTGCACCTACCGACTAAGCCAAGCTATGAGGCCTGGATCCACCACCTGAGCCAAGATATGAGGCCTGGATCCACCGACTGAGTCAAGCTATGAGGTCTGGATCCACCATCTGAGCCAACCTCTGAAGCTTGAACCCACCGCTTGAGCCAAGCTATGGGGGCCAGGGCCCACCAACGTAGCAATGCTATGAAGACTGGACCCACCAAATGACCCAAGCTATGAGTCCTGGATCCACTGACTGAGCCAAGCTATGAGGAAGACAGTAGTGTACTGTTGAAACACATCGTGGCTGCACAAGGGTCAATAAAGGTCTGTTTTAACCTATCTCCCTGTATTTGATTCACTTAGAGCTCCATAAACCGATAAATCTTTGTTTCCTGTAAGCTATGAGGCCTGTACTCACCAACTGGCCAACTTATGAGGCCTGGAGACATGGTGATAGAAATGTGTGCCAGATTAGCATGGGATCCCAACGTGCCAAAGATCAGTGGACAGCCCTGTAATCTCAAACCAAACACTACAGAAATAACTTAGTACCTGTGGTTACAATTGTATGGGCAGTAGTATGACCCATAAATATACTTACTAGATTGTGCAGTAGATGGATTGTGTTATAATTATTATTACCGTGACCGCTTGATCGGTTCTTTTTTCAGTTTATTACGCTATAAATTACGGTATGGAGAGAATTAGTATAGTGTAAATGAAATCCCTGTCTGGTTTCAGTTAATAACTCTGTAAGTCATTGTAGAGCTGTGGATGATATATGTGGGTTAAACTCTGAGGTCAGGCTTAAGGATCATAGTGTAGATAGACCGGTGCAGAACCCACAAGTGCTCTTAACTCAGAAAAAATATTATTTTTCAGATATAAAGTGTAACTGCCTTTTTAGAAAACTTTTGACATGTAGTAAAAAATAATAGACAAGATATTGGCCCTATTCTTTCTCATCGGGAGCTGCGGTCTTTGTGCTTACTTGTGTGTGGTATGTGTGCGCTCCCTGTGCCCCTCCTGTCTGCTCTTTGTGGCCCGCCTGTGCATTCTCTGTGGCCCTCCTGTGTAGTCTCTGTGGCCCCCCGTGCAGTCTCTGTGGCCCTCCTGTGTGCGCCCTGTGCCCCCCTGTGTGTGCTCTGTGCCCCTTATTTGTTCTCTCTGTGGCCCCCTATGTGGTCTCTGTGCCTCTCCTGTGTCTCTCGGTAGCCCCCCTGCGTCTTTCTGTGGACCCCCTGTACATTCTCTGTGCTCCTCTTTGTTCTCTCTGTGGCCCCGCCGTGCGCTCTGTGGCTCCCCATTGCTCCCTGTGGCCCTCATTTGTTCTGTGTGGCTCCCTTGTGTGGTCTCTGTGCCTCCACTTTGCACTTTCTGTGGCCTCCCATGCAGTTGCTGTGCCCCCTGTACATTGTCTGTGTTCCTCTTTGTTCTCTGTGTGGCCCCCCGTATGTTCTCTATGGTCCCCTGTACCTCTCTGTGGCCCGCACTTTCGCTCTCTCTGGCCCCCCTGTACATTCTCTGTGCTCCTCTTTGTTCTCTGTGTGGCCCCCCCGTATGTTCTCTGTTGCGCCCCCATAGCTCTCTGTGGCCCGCACTGTGGCTCTCTCTGGTCCCCCTGCACATTCTCTGTGCTCCTCTTTGCTCTCTGTGTGGCCCCTCTGTGTGCTCTCTGTGGCCCTATGTATCTCTCTGTGGTCCACACTGTGGCTCTCTCTGGCCCCCCTGTACAGTCTCTGTGCTCCTCTTTGTTCTTTCTGTGACCCCTATGCGCTGTAGTGCCTCTCATTTATTCTCTTTGTTGTCCCCCTGTGTGGTCTCTGTGGTCCCTCTGTGCTCCCCCCTGTGAGGTCTCTGTGGTCCCTCTGTGCTCCCCGTTTGGCTCTCTGTGGCCCCCTGTGTGCACTTTTTGCCCTCCCTATGCGCTTTCTGTGGCCCTAGTTTGTTCTCTCTGTGGCCCCTGTGGCTCTCTGTTCCATCCCTGTGGCTCTCTTTGGCTTCCCTGTGGCATCCCTGTGGTTCCTCTTGTGAGTCTCTGTGGACCCCCATTGAGCTCTCTGTGGCCCCCTTGTGAGCTCTGTGGCTAGTCTGTGGCCCCTTCTGCATTCGCTATGGCCCCCCTGTGAGCTCCTGGTGGCCCCACTGTGCACTCATTCTGGCTCTCTGTAGCCCCATGGGCATTCTCTCTGGCCCCCCTGTGGCTCTCTGTGGCCCCCCCTGTGCACTCCCTGTGACCCTCCCATGTGGCCTCTGTGGCCCTGTGTCCCCCTGTGCATGCTCTGTGCCCCCCTCTGAGCTCTCTGTTGCCCCCCTGTGCACTCCACTGTGAGCTCTCTGTGGCCCCCATGTGGCTCTCCGTGGCCCCCTTGTATTTCTCTCTGTAGCCCCCTATGGCTCTCTCTGTGGCTCTCTATGCCCCCCTGTGGCTCTCTGTGGCCCCCTTGGCTCTCTGTGGCCCCCTGTAACTTTCTGTGTCCCTCCTTTGGTTTTCAGTGCCCCCCGTGGCTCTCTCTGCCCCCTGTGGCTCTCTGTGGCCTTCCAGTGGCTCTTGGTGCCCCCCTCTGGCTCTCGGTGGCCCCCTGTGGCTGTCTGTTGCCCCTCTGTGGCTCTCTGTGCCCACCTGTGGCTCTCTGTGGCCCCCATGTCCATGCTGTGTCTCTCTTTCCTGTCTCCCTCCCCCTGGGTGTCTGTGCTTTGACCCCGTGTGGTCTCTTTGCTTTTTCCCCTTTGAGTCACATGACATAGGTCCTCCACAGCCAGTAATAGGATCGCTGAGCTCCGCCTTTACTGGTCTCATGATGATGACATCATTACAGGTGTGCCAATATGGCGGCCATTTTTTTTTTCTGTTTGAGGTGGACCAATCTGGCATCAGTCACATGGACCAATCAGATGGTGGAGAAAAAGTTACATCTCGAGATCAGATCCCAAGGCAATGAAATAAGTAGAAGTTTTGATCAGTAGGGAACTTGATTCTGAAATTCCCAGAAATCAGTAATATGAAGGGGTTGAAGAAGTCACCTGAGCCCTGCTCTACTGGAGATGGCTTTACAGACTTTCTATAAGTTGGGTGCTAAATGTATAATCATTGGGTATCCGAATCCAGGGAGACCCACGATCTTGGAAAGAAATGCACCGTATCTCTCGATTAATAGAAACATTGGTCACTCAACTGTCCTACATTGGCTCTATTCATTGTCTATACTACTGACAGAGATAGTAAAGTACAATGTTAGTAGGTTATGTCCACCAGTTCCATAGAATATGAATGGAACAGTAAGGCGCATACTGTACATGATGACTTGTAACAAGGGACCCAAGATCTTCATTCTCTGGATCAGAGATTTACATTCCATTCATTCATTTTGTTGTTAGGTCTTAAATGTTGGAAAAGCAACGACTCCTGTAAACCTTTCCCAATAATGAATGACATTCTTTTAGCATATAGTACTGTGTCAACGTTTTAGGTAGAAATTGAACTACACATTTCAAACTGAGAAAGTTTAATGGTTTATTAGTGAATGAACAAAAAAGAAATGTAAATGAAATTAAAATTTGCTGTGATCTTTGCCTACAAAACAGCATAAAAGCAGCAAATCTTCCAAATACATGTTTTGAAGGAACGCAACAGAGAGATTGCTCCAAACATCTTGGAGAACCAACCACAGATCTTCTGTGATGATGTGAGATCAGGGCTCTGTGGGGGTCGGATCATCACTTCTAGGACTCTTTTTTACTCCTTTACACTGAAGATAAATCTTAATGACATTGGCTGGATGTTTGAGGTCATTGTCCAACTGCAGAATAATTTTGGAGCCCATCAAATGACTTCCTGATGTTAGTATAATTTTGATAAGTATCTGCCTGTATTTCTCAGCATTGATGACACCAAGAAATGGCAAGCATTGAGGACCATAAATTCAGTGGTTGGCCAAGAAAACTTGAGTTACACCATGCTTATTGCCCTTCTAAAATTTGAAGATGTCCAGCAGTGCCATCATGTCAGAACTGGAAGCAGTGGGAACCAGTTAAACCCATCTATTGTTTGGAGAAGCCTGGCCAGAAGTGGTCTTCATAGAAAAACTTCTGCCAAAACCTTTAAGGTACCTTTACACGCCGCCACAGCGGGTTAGCAACTGCCTGGCAATGGGGACTTTTGTGCCTGTTGCCCTGAAATTGCTACAAAATGGCGGCGTGTAAATTGGGAAGTTGATCGCGTTACCCGCTGTTGATTCGAATACCTGTTGCTGAGCCGTGTTCAAAAACACAAAGGCACAATTGCCATGGTAGTGGCGTCTAAACGGGGCACAGGGATGGGATTTGCGTCGCCTAGTGAATTCCCAGGGGCGTGACACAGCGTGATGGATACCGCGCCCGATCAGCGATCATTGGTGGGGGCTACTGTGTAACCATTGGCTGTCCCTTCACAGGGCGCCATATTTAAAGAGCTGACCATTCACACTACACAATTGCAATGGCGTCATGTAATAGCCAGCCTTCCTGCGCAGGCTGGCCAATCATGACGCCATTGCATTGTCCAATAAGCGTATCAGCGTCACGGAATCCACAACTCTGTCACGCCTATGTACTTGCAGCGTGAAAGATGTACGCCCATATTCCTTTGTGGTAGCGGCGTGTGAAGCAGTGAAGGTATTCAACAGGAAGTTATCTGCAGGATACCTTCAGTGGACAACGCAATGGCGGCATGTACATGCGGTATCGGCGATCGTTAGCAACCGTTAAAAACGTGCGCGTGCACGTGCGGTTGATACCGGTTGCTAGGCACAGTGGCGGCGTGTAAAGGTATCTTTACATTTAACAAGGAAACAAGGCCAAGTGACTCAACTGTCCATGAAAACACAGGATGAGTTATACTTTGCAATATTTCACTGTAACAGAAGGTAGTTCTGTGCTCTACAAATCTGGAGTGTGGAACAATGATGAGGGTCTGCAGGCAGCAGATTTGAGGCTGCATGTCAGCAAATGAAATTGAGGAATTGGATAGGGTTAATGGTGTCCTCAATGCTTATAAATAGTTATTTTTCATGCTGTATCATTAAGGAGGTGTCAATTTTGCTCTAAATATATTCTGCAGCAAGTATTAGGCTCATGTAGCGTGCCGCCGAGCAGGCCGCCACCAGGTGTACTGCACTCCTCCAGTTGAGGGAGAGTTGTGCCTCTGCCCTCCAGGTGCAAGGAAGGTGGAAGGACCCAAGTGTAGCCGGGAGGGAAAAAGGAGTAGGAAGTAATAGAAGTAGGAGAGTAGAGCAGAAGAGAAGCAGGAGAAGAGTAGAGGAGAAGCGTTAAAGAGGAGGAGATGTTGGCTCCCGTGGGCTTGAGCACCACCACATTCGCCCCAGGAGGGAACAACTAACGGGTGTGGAGGAAGAACAAAGCCCTTGGGGTATGGATATATGGCAAGAGAACAGAGGGGCTGGTGGACGACAATGAGAACCAGCCCTATAAATGGCGCGGATGCTGCATGCCCAAAATGTTAAAATAAACCGGAGGCCCCGAGTTTCTAGCTGTGGCCGAACACCTGGCACAACTTGGAGAAGGCGGCTGAACTAGGGAGCAGTACCAGGAAGCGGTACAACAGAGCAGCCGTGGCTGTTGGTACCTGAACTCTGTGTGCGGAGGCGCTGAGAGGAGTGGAGGGACTAGCTTATAGCGCTTAGAGACCACTAGAGAAAAGAACACCCAGAAAAGAGAGAGAAAGAAACAACCAGAGAGAGAGCCTGGAAAGCCAAAAGAGGCTCGACTGCACTGTCCCAGTTCTGGAGACAACGCTGAACAATGCTTGCCAAAGGGAAGCACCCAGCAGCCATGCTGAAAACACTAAGTAAAAGTTACGGAACTCCAGTAGTGGCGTGTGAGACTTTTCTTAGCGGCGACCACCGGCCGCAGAGGCCGCATGAGACACAGGGGTGCTGATGACCTAACCAACATCTGTCAAGGTGCAAACTGACTTATCCTTCCTGCCGCGTTGGGGACCGCTCTCCACCTGCGGGGAGTGAAACCATCCAAGCTGCTGGTCATCGTCACCAGAGGTTCTGAAGCAGCGGCTGCCGCTCATGGCCATGCACCGCAGGCATCCTGATCAAATTCCCCCCTTTTTTAAATGACACCGCCAGGGTCACGGGACAGGGCCTCGGCCCCAGTCCGTTCCCGTGAAAAGAACTGAGGAAAACAACTGCTGCCTGGTTCCCGAGTACCCCCAGTCCTGGAGTGGGCGTGTCACTCACCTGCTGAGATGGACTCACAAAGCCACAGGACAGGGTTGACACACAGACTAAGGACGCTGGAACATCAGGCTGTAAGGCATGTTGAACGATAAGGACTTTAACAACATGCTATAATGAATGGCAGACAAAAAAGCAAGTCAGTACATATTGGAAGACCAGAGGGGTAAATGGAGAGGATAACAGTCTGAAATAGCACAAAAGTTTGGACACACCTTCTCATTCAAAGATTTTCTGTATTTTCATGACAATGAAAACTGTAAATTCACACTGAAGGCATCAACACTATGAATTATCACATGTGGAATTATATACTTAACAAAAAAGTGTGAAACAACTGCAGATATGTCTTATATTCTAGGTTCTTAAAAGTAGCCACCTTTTGCTTTGATTACTGCTTTGCACACTCTTGGCATTCTCTTGATGAGCTTCAAAGCAGCAAAGCGCCCCCACACCATCACACCTCCTCCTCCATGCTTCACGCAGGCATGTAGAGTCCATCCGTTCACCTTTTCTGCGTCGCACAAAGACACGGTGGTTGGAACCAAAGATCTCAAATTTGGACTCATCAGACCAAGCACAGATTTCCACTGGTCTAATGTCCATTCCTTGTGTCTGTAGCCCAAACAAGACTCTTCTGCTTGTTGCCTGTCCTTAGCAGTGGTTTCCTAGCAGCTATTTTACCATGTAGGCCTGCTGCACAAAGTCTCCTCTTAACAGTTGTTGTAGAGATGTGTCTGCTGCTAGAACTCTGTGTGGCATTGACCTGGTCTCTAATCTGAGCTGCTGTTAACCTGCGATTTCTGACGCTGGTAACTCGGATGAACTTATCCTCTGCAGCAGAGGTGACTCTTGGTCTTCCTTTCCTGGGGCGGTCCTCATGTGAGCCAGTTTCTTTGTAGCGCTTGATGGTTTTTGCAACTGCACTTGGGGACACTTTCAAAGTTTTCCCAATTTTTCGGACTGACTGACCTTCATTTCTTAAAGTAATGATGGCCACTCGTTTTTCTTTACTTAGCTGCTTTTTTCTTGCCATAATACAAATTTTAACAGTCTATTCAGTAGGACTATCAGCTGTGTATCCACAGACTTCTGCACAACACAACTGATGGTCCCAACCCCATTTATAAGGCAAGAAATCCCACTTATTAAACCTGACAGGGCACACCTGTGAAGTGAAGACCATTTCCGGTGACTACCTCTTGAAGCTCATCAAGAGAATGCCAAGAGTGTGCAAAGCAGTAATCAAAGCAAAAGGTGGCTACTTTGAAGAACCTAGAATATAAGACATATTTTCAGTTGATTCACACTTTTTTGTTAAGTATATAACTCCACATGTGTTAATTCATAGTGTTGATGCCTTCAGTGTGAATCTACAATTTTCATAGTCATGAAAATACAGAAACATCTTTGAATGAGAAGGTGTGTCCAAAGTTTTGGTCTGTACTGTTGTTGTTGATGGTAGAACCCCCAGGAGGTATTAGCTTAATGTGAATGATCTCTATTAACAGTTCATGATGCTCACAACAAATGATGGGTTAACCAGCAGAGAGCAAGCAGAGGCTTAGATAGATTGGAGGTACGGTACCTAGTTATCAATATTATGTACCATAGTTATGATTCCAGCAAAATACACCTAAAGGTGCAATAATGAGCTATGATATCCCATCTTACCCATATCCTACCATTTCACAGCTATGTTCTCTGGTTAGTAAGATGCTGGAACACTCAAAGGAAGCAGAAATCCTTTACCTCCCGGCTAAACGTGCCAAATACCTATGTCTCTGGGTGACGACTATTGGGTTACTGATTCATTACAAGTCCAGACACCCAGTATAAGTATATATGAATTCCACAAAGTGGCTCAATTTAATTAATAGGGAGTTAGAGGCCAGAAAAGGGGGGTGCATGAAATGGCTGAGCTAAGTGCTCTTACATGGTCACCAATATGAGAAATGTGGACAAGGTCTGGAACTGGTTGTTGAAATTTTATTTAAAGAATTTCTATATCTCAGTTGAATTAGTCCATTGTCCTGATATCATCTATTTCAGATTGGGGACATTTCTTTTTTCTGGAGCGCCCAGTATGGAGACTTAAAGGCCATGCAACGCTCCTCTGGGAATTTAAACATGCAGAGAGGAAGAGGACTCGAACTCTAGCGCCACCCATAACTAAAAGTTAATAATGACCCTCTAATGAGGCTTGCCACATAACTTAGGAGAAAAAGCCAAAGTAAGCTCTCCGTTTGCAGGCAAATCTATTGAGTTGTTTTCTCCTCATCAGTGCAAAGCAGGAGATCCGATTTGGCTGGATGAGAGGCCATAACACAGGAAGTCTTAAGGGGAATGTTTTTCCTTGTGAAGACTGTAATATAGGCATAAAGAGACTTATAGGCCATGCAATGCTCCTCAGGATATTTAAATGTGCAAATAGTCTCTTCATAGAGGAAGAGGACGGACATGAACTCCAGTGCCAACTATTGGAAATAGCAATCAAAATAGTCAACATTGACCCTTTAACAAGCCTTTCCACCCAGGGGCGGACCTTGATCCCAGGGGGCCCTGGTGCAGCCATGGAGCGGGGGGGGGGGGAGGTGCTGGCGGCCGCCGGTGAGCTGCGGAGGAGGGGGTGTGTACTGGCAGCCGTCGGTGAGGAGCGGGGGGGGTTTGTGGATTGTGGATGGCGGCCGTTCATTTATTAGTGGAGTGGCTCTCCTGCCTGCTGAGCCGCGCTGTGTGCATTCCTGGGGGCCGGAGCACAGAGGAGAGGAGGGGGGGATCAGGCAAGGGAAGCAGGAAGCTTTCTGCTTCCCTTGCCTGACCCTCCTCTCCTCTGACATCGGATTACGGGGGTCGGTTGGGGGCCCCCTAGCCGGTTGGGGCCCTGGTGTAGCTAAACCAGCTGCACCACGGTAGGTCCGCCCCTGTTTCCACCTTGATTGACCCCTTGTCAGAGACCTCTCACCTAGCCAAATTAGAGTACAACAGTTGTATAAAGGTTTGGTCCCATGGTAAGAATCATGGCTATAAACCTAGCAACTATCTAAACTTTTTTGGCAGGCACCCCCTCCATGGGTTCCATGTCCGTAGTATTGTTTCCTCCTATGGCTTTTAATAGCTTTATGAAATCTTTACACAGATGGTAGTTTGGAACCTCCTGTAATATTATTTGATCACCTCTGATAAATCTGGTGTGGTCAATGTCTTTGGGTGGCAGATTGCACAAAACTGTTATGCCTTTTAGGCAGTTCATGATCCACACAACTTTGCTCAAAGGTGGGAAGGTTCAGTACTCGGATTTTTCAACAGTAGACCATGTCCCATCTAACAAAATCAACTGGTAGGCTGTGGTGGCTTCCTTCTGCTTGGCTCTCTGCAAAGCAAGATGACTCCTCATCACGCTCTAGGTCTTTTTTCGTGATTTCCTCCAGTCTGTATACTTCTCTAGTCACTTAGATCTACGTATTTTGAGTACTTTGCTGACTACTAATTGCGGATTTGCTCAAGTCAAACTATTTAGGAGTTTCTTCTCACCTTCTATGAAGGCAAAATCACTAACTCTCTTATTGACCACTCCAGCACTCTTCCTTTTCGTGACTATCTCTGACCAACTCAATCATCAGGAGGCTTTTCTTCACCACGAGCATTTGCCCACTGGCTTTTAGCACCAATTAGATGAACATACCCCCAATCCTCACATCATTTTCATAATGTCAAAGTTCATACCACAGTCATGTGTTGACTGCTCTGCAGTCCATGTGAAAAGCCCTGCAGTAGTCTAAATGGGAGTAAATTTCCTTTGGCACATTCAGTGTTAATGTAAGAAGCGGTTGCTGTCTATGGGTTTCCGACATTTCAGGTGAGGGGGGGTGTCAGGTTACTCTGCTGTCCATGCCCCTTGTCTTTATATAGTTTCCTCTTCCACCAGCAGACGTCGCTGATAGAGTTTTAGTCTCTGCAAGACCGTGATCTGAGAGGACGTGGATGCACTTTGTGCTAAAGCTTTCTTGGAGTTTTCCTTATTTTGTGGGAGTTGCTGTGCTTCCCGGTCTATGGGTGGAGGTATGGGATCTAGGGCTGCTCAAGAGCAGAGGGCATGGATGGTGGCACAGACATCCTCACCTTCAGAGGTAATTCTGGGAAAATGGAGAGCCAGGTAACCCCAGTCAAAGGGTCAAACCTTCACCTTTTGCCCATCTTACCATCCTGCTACCTGACTCGCTTTACCACCCCGTGATAACCCCATAGTTTTGTTGTAGTTTTTTTTTAAAAAAACAAAGCCTTGAGTGGAACCAGCAGGAAGGGGAAGTAAAAGGCTTTGTCCACACAGCGTCTTTTAAACACCATTGTTTTTGAAGTGCAAGACGCTTTACCAGTGATATTTTCCCTAAAAGGTCTTCTTCTGATGTCTTTGAGGATATCTTTCGTGACAGCGGTGCCACCGGCTTGAAAGCTGCATAAGAATGGACTGGTCACTTCCTTTAGTCGCTTTATTGCTTTCAAAACCTGAAACAGTTAAAAGAAGTTATAAAAAATGGAACACGTGTACAGTAGGTCATTTTGATATTGCTAAGCATATCTTCCTACTTTTCACATTATTTATAACATTTATAGGCAGGTTCCAGGTGGCAAAAAAGAAATGGGGTCCAATTCATCCAGACCGGCGTTGTTCACACCGGCCTTGATGAGGGGGTGTGCTGGGGTCTGATGCTCCTGATTGATGAAGGACTATAATACATAGCACTATAATAATAACAATGAAAACTCGCTAATAAGTGTCCCATAGTCCATCCCTTATCCATGGATAAAAGTCGAGAACAAAACCATCTCCTGCATCTCAAGCCTGATTGCTATACGATGAACCCTATGGTCTGTAAATGGGTTGATGTGAATGCTGACCCCCAACTCCAATGCATAAATCCACCTCAAGAATAGACATTGTGGAGAAAGGTTTTATTAACGTGACTAAACTCTACATCCGACATGATGTAGACTAGGAAAAGCAGATTTTTTTTTTAGAAGCGAAAACGAAACATGCTATTAATTATAGAGCGGCTTGGCATTCCGGCCAAGGCAGGTATGAAACTTCTCCTTTACTGGCAAGTCATACAAGGAAACCAGAGACCCCATACCTGAGCACTGACGGCTATGAATAATACAACAGCTTTTTAAATAATGAATTCCATGCCCTGCTCATTTACCAGTGTCTGACGGGAGGGGGCTCAAGATCTGAGCTATGAGTAGCCTGACCCTACAGCCAAATGAGGTCCAAGGGTCAACGATTCTCAGCAAGTCCATCACAGCCGTGTCACTCAAGGCTTATCAGACCAAGTGCAATTACAGCTTAGGAGCTTCTTAAGGAAATGAAGAAAACAAATATTACATGCAGGTGAACCTATTAACCCGTCTTCTTGTCTCTGCAGGTCTCTGGCCTCAAACATCCCCATATTAAATATTTGTATACCTAATAGTTATTCATCAGTATACAAGGCCGTGGGGCAAGAGAGACCTTAGGTGTACAACCTTGAGACAAAGTCAGACCGCTAATATCCTAATCCGATAGGCAGTGGGGTAACTTGAAGCTCATGGGCCCCGTTGCAAAAGCACCAACAGGGCCCCCAATTATTGCACATCTTTAATAACAGTGGTCTATTTCTAGAGGCCAAAGGAACTTTTGGGGCCCGGGTACGATTGCAACCCCGGCACCTGTTAGACTAAAAGGTGGACATGGAGCTGAAGATTCTCACAGTCATACAAGTTATTTATTTCATTGTTATTCAATATGGATCCATCATCAATTATCCAATTAAAATACACCCCTCCATGAGTTATCTGGTTTAGGAAACTCATTTTCAAATATTGTCTTAGGGCTCATTCTGACGTCCATTAGTTACGTACGTGACATATCCATGGTTTTCATGGATAGAACGCATACCCATTATATTCTATTGGGCTGTTTAATTTTTGTGTTTTTTGTAGACCGTGCGTTAGGGAGAAAAAAAATTACTTTCATTGGAGTCATGAATCAAAATTACCCATTAAAGTCATAAGTCATGGACAGCTGTAACGCCAGTGTCACTGCAGTCCACATGACAGGAACGCTGATGTGCTTTACCGCCCTGGCAACACAGTTGCTTCTGTTTCGGTCCCTGCCACGTCTCTCTGCTTCTAGGACCTGCGCATGCTATTGGGGTGTCCTGTGAGCACACTAAGGGCATGAGCATGCATGCTCCCCGGCCCTTAAAGGGGGAGCATTCTTATTCTGAAAGTGCATTCAGCCTATGGCTGAAAAGTCCTGGGTACTTAAGGCATCCTCCCTCTTAGGGAGATGCCTGAGCAATATGTTAATCAGTTTGTCTGTTCGCACACTAGTTGTCATATCTCTCATACCTGTACCTATCTAAATACTTGCACCCATGTTCTGAACCCATCTTGTATCCATCCTGTATTCCCAAACCAGTCCTGTGTATCAACCATTTAGCCTGTACCTGACTTCTAGCGTGTACCAGCTATTCAGCCTGTACCCTCCATCTAGCGTGTACCTGCTGTCCAGCCTCTAGCAGCTCTCCAGCCTTACCAGCCATCAAGCCTGTACCTGTCGTCGAGCCCGGAACCTGAATTTCAGCCAGAACTTGCCCTCCAGCGTGCGCCTATCCCCCAGCCTGCGCCTGCCCTCCAGCCTGTGTCTGCCAACCAGCCTGCGCCTGCTGTTGACTCACCGTGGCCGGGAACTCCGGTTTAGACAGGCTGTAGCTCCTTCCTCGTCACGGGTGGACCGCGCCTGCCGGTAGTGGGGCCCGGTTGAGTGCAGATCAAAAGTTGAAGACGTCTTGTGGGAACAGATTAAGGGGTTAATTTATTCGTGACGCCACCTATGAGTAGTTCGGTAAGTCTTACCGACGCTGCGGGACCTCCGGGGGATGGACAGCAGCAAGATGGAATGCTCCCCACAGGCTGAGCGGTGATCCCCGGAGGCTGGAGCTGCTTAAGATGTTGTGCGGCAGCTGCGGTTACCTTGAAATGCGGACAGGCAGTTCATAAGGAAGCACGGACACTGTAAGTCTCTGTAACGGGTCTTTTACTGTAACCAGCAAGCAGTACATGGCATACAGTTAACGGGTAGTGGACCTGGGTGGACTCAGCAGTGATAGGTGTCCCTCAGAGATCCGCGGTGTTCCTCCATTCTAGCTAAGTGTTTGCCGTTGTCGCCCAGGAATACCAGAACGGGTACGGGGAGGCTGCTTCAATGCCCTATCCAAAGTATACGTGATGGATATTTTGGGGAGCCTTGGATCCCTCGGTGGGTACACCGCTGGTTAGACGACTGGAATTTGGCGGGTGGTGGGGTGCTCCTGTGAAGCTGCTCCTCCACTCTTCTGGTTCGCATAGCAGAGCTGAACTGCTGCCAGCTTCGGTACCAGTGAACCGGCTGTAATTTGGGGCACGGGAGTCTTTCGGAACCCGTGTTTGATGATGCCCGACCCCGGTTGTTGAGGCCTCAGGTGCTGACACCCGACCGGTGACGGCCCGGGGGCTGCACAGCGGTGCAGAGCCCCCGCTCCTACGTTACTTCTCCTTCAAGTCCAAGTCTGTGTCTCTCTGACTTTTTCTAGACTCTCCTACACTCTACCCTTGCACTCCGCCCACCAGGACCCTGGTTGGTCCCCTCTACTAGTGTTGCATGCAGGGTTTGGATCTCTAAGTTAACCAGATGACTGCTGGGTCAGAGAATATTGCTGCTGCATTTATGGCTGCAATGCCCTCCTGTGACGCACTCGTTGCGAGGCGCCACACTGTAAAACTTGTATTTACCTACCAGCCTGTACCTGCTATCCAGCCTGTACCAGTCATCCAGTCTGGTACCTGCATTCCTGACCCCTGGAATGATGCCACAGTATCAGAGACTGCCCTGGAGTGGTACCTGGTGACTACTTGCAGCACAAGTGAAAGCACTTGATCAGGGGGTCTAGTGAAAACCCTCCAGGGTAGGCACATGCCCCATGGCACAGTGGGTCCACACCCACCAGAGCTCAAATGACATCAGGTGCAGTCTGTGTGCTGTCTATAATCAAAGGGAGTCTGACAGCTTTCCCAGGCCCCCCCAGACTGCCACCATGCATTTATTGCCACCATTATATCTACCCTGGGGACCGTGCACACATTAAGTATTAATGTGTTTATTGGCAGGAAAAATACTGCATAAAAAAACATGCATTTTTTGGTTAGTTTTTGATGCACTTTTATAGTGACTTCTTAAAGTTTTTAAGTTGCTAATTTTTTCTTCTTACATTTGCCAGCAAATATAGTCCAGCCCCCTTCCCTGCCACCTTGACCCCTCAACCCTGAATGAGTTTATGTTTCTCTAAACTTTTCTGCAAATTTTGCAATATTTTAGCAGAACATTTTGCAAAAAAGTTTCACAAAAAGTTGCAAAAAGAGGTAATAACAAACATGAAGAACATTGTTGATCTTGTACAACATTTGTGAACGGCGTGCACCGTTTTCAAGAATTTGATGCAAAAAAGACTTAACAAATTGTCTCTTCAGAGAGGAAAAAAGCGAATTCTAGTGCCACCTATTGGAACTGTGGGTTTTAAGTCTCCTCATTACTGGCGTATCAACCTCCAGAAGGAATAAAGCTTACCCTTAGATCTGGCATGTCACTCTCCATAAGGAGGAAAGCTTACCCATTAGATCTGGCATGTCACTCTCCATAAGGAGGAAAGCTTACCCATTAGATCTGGCATATCACTCTCCATAAGGAGGAAAGCTTACCCATTAGATCTGGCATGTCACTCTCCATAAGGAGGAAAGCTTACCCATTAGATCTGGCATATCACTCTCCATAAGGAGGAAAGCTTACCCATTAGATCTGGCATGTCGCTATCCATAAGGAGGAAAGCTTACCTCTTTGATCTGGCATTTCACTCTCCATAAGGAGGAAAGCTTACCCATTAGATCTGGCATATCACTCTCCATAAGGAGGAAAGCTTACCCATTAGATCTGGCATGTCACTCTCCATAAGGAGGAAAGCTTACCCCTTGGATCTGGCATGTCACTCTCCATAAGGAGGAAAGCTTACCCCTTGGATCTGGCATGTCACTCTCCATAAAGGTACCGTCACACAGGGACATATCGCCGGCGATATTGCCGGGGATCGCGGGAGCGCGCATCCCTGACAACATCGCCGGTGAGATGTCACACTGAGCAACTTACCGGCGATGTCGCCGGCTAGTTGCTGCGGCTATCGCTCGCTGGGTTACCCAGCAACCCAGCAAGCGATCACTCGCAATGTTGGATATAGGCGGAATCGCCCGCAACTTTGCAGGTTGCCGCGTTACACAGGGCGATCAGGCAGGATCGCCTGAGCAACATCGCCAGGTTTCCCAACATTGTTGGGAAACCTGGCGATGTGACTCAGGCGATTCATCGCCTGATTATCGCCCTGTCACACGAGGCAACTCGCCAGCGATGTCGCCGCAACCTCAGTTGCCGGCAACATCGCCGGCGATATGTCCCTGTGTGACGGTACCTTTAGGAGGAAAGCTTACCCTTGGATCTGGCATGTCACTCTCCATAAGGAGGAAAGCTTACCCCTTGGATCTGGCATGTCACTCTCCATAAGGAGGAAAGCTTACCCCTTGGATCTGGCATGTCACTCTCCATAAGGAGGAAAGCTTACCCATTAGATCTGGCATGTCACTCTCCATAAGGAGGAAAGCTTACCCCTTGGATCTGGCATGTCACTCTCCATAAGGAGGAAAGCTTACCCCTTGGATCTGGCATGTCACTCTCCACAAGGAATAAATCTTACCCTTTAAAAAAAAGCCATAGATGATGAGGACACAGGTGAATATGGATACCAAAAAATGACACCTTCGCTATGTATCTGCATTGTATGTCACCTCAAATAGTTTTTTCCAGATTCTGTCCACATACAAAAGATATCACACTTGTATGGAGATCCCGAGCGGGCCGCCTTCCTAGTGTAGTATGTAAGTTATGTGCTACATAGTCAACACACAAAAAAAAATGTTCTAGGTGGTGGAAAGAATTATGCCCCAGGACTCGTGTCTGTCATTATGACAAGACGGGAAATATATCACTGCACAGTGAATCAGAAGCTCGATTGCAGAGCAGCGATCACTGATACTCATGCATCAGTAATACCATAGTACAGAAGATATCAAATACCTAATCCCCAGAATAAGGTCACAAGGTTCCTCCACTCCTTCCAAGTTCTTATTGGGATCTGAGGACATCACAGGGCGTCCCAATGACCAACTTTAAACTGAAGACCTGATTAATTCTCCTGCAGCACCCCCACAGAGTAAAGGAAGCATTACACCTTTCTTTTTAAAGTTAATGATCTGTCCATGTAAAGCACTGACACGTGGGGTCCTCCACTGCAAAAGGCGCCAACTTTGACTAATAAATTATATTTAGTTACCTGCAAAGTGAAGTCGATCATATTGGAACAAACATTTGGGGTTTTGGACGAATTTCAACACAGAAAGATGACTGATTATTTGATAAAATCCTATTCTTATGGTTCACTTTTATTATTTGGCTCATTTACTGAGGACAATTAGTCAAAAAATGCCATATCCTTATATAAGACACTGTTTTTCACCTCCTTCAGAAACTGTACCACTTTCATCCATAGACTGGTATTGTAGCATATCACCATTCAGCTGCAGTACCAAATTCAACCCATGGTTAAGAGTGGCTCTTCTCTGGGATATTGTCACGTACCCGCTTCTCAGCACGTGATTTGGGGTGCGCGTATAAGGGTTAATTTACCTCCTCTCACTCAATCTAACACTCAACCCCTGTTCTAGGCTGAAAAGAGAGCATGACTCACACTCCAACACAGAGCACACATTCCCAGCTACATAACACGTAGCCACCACTCTTCATATATGCAGGGTGAGGAGTCCCTGAAATGTACTACTGTCTGACAAACAGGCACACACTCTAAGGCTATGGATTCTTTTAGAGTATACAAGGGTCAAACTTATTAAAGTTTTAAGACTTAATATAAAAGTTACAGTGCTTACAATAAATATATATAAAAGATAAAAAAATAAAAGGGACATACAGATGCAAAACAGTTAAAATTACAGAATACCTAATTTTACAATCTAATGTCTTCTGCTTCATGGGGGAAGGAAAGATGAAATAGGGAACATAATCGACTAGTCATCTGATCACCCAATCTATGAACAAGCAGTCGATGATTGCAAGCCCTTTTATAGGCTTAAAGTGTAAATGTAATTTAATTGAAAAAAAAAATACTGCGCTGTTTGTTAATGATGGGTCACATAGCAGCTAATATAATGCTTTTTTTTTGTGCCAAATTACTTATTTTCTCACATTTTTCTGTGCTCTTTAAAACCTTCATTTTATGGCTGTGTGGGCATGGCTAGCATCCCTCAATATCTGCCAGCACTCTGTGTGTATTTCCACAGCTTCTGAGAGCAGGCTGATAGATAGCAGAGAAGGGGTTAACAGAGATCCTGACTGAGCTGTGTGGAGCCAGATGACAGATCAGGAGCTTGTGCCAAGGAAAGAGGAGTTTGCACTGACCCTGACATTCTGACATTGCTTAGTAACTGTGATGTAGGCTGTGGTAATCTGATACATTTTCACCTCATGAGCTGCAGTCAGCAGTGTAGGCCCTGCCTCCTCCCTTATATGGTTAAATGCCCATATTTACTGAAGATGGATCTGAGTGAGAATGAAAATGTGTCTGCTTCACACACAGTGTAGTGGGGACACATTTTGAAAGGTTTATGAATAGTTTCCAACCTGATTTCTTTAATAAAGTATATTTGAAAGGTTATGATAATCACTTGCTCTACATTATTGTTAAATAAATATTTAAACATCCGTTAGACTGTAAGCTTAAGGTCGAATATTTAGCACAGTCTTCTAATTTTAATATTCTATGTCTGTGACTGGACCATGGCTAATTTAGCAATTAATACACTATGTTTCAAATGTCCTGGTTTTACAGCTCTTTCTTTTTCCAGGCAGATATGGAATGGAAGATTCTGGTAAAAGGGACCATTTGTTGATTCCTTTAAAACTTTTCAGAGGTGTGAGGTCTGTGTGTTCTCAGGAATACCACCTGGGGTCTCAGACCCAGTTTACAGGATGGCTACAATTCCTGCTCAGATAAGCACGGGTTATGACCTCTGGGTAGTGACACAAAATTTAACAAATGTCCATTAACTACTGGGGTCTTCATCACCCACAGTTACATATTTTTTACTACAGGTATATTCACTCTAGTGTAGAACGCGGACGCTCCAGGTTAAAGCCACCATTCATTTTCCCTGAAGTGGTTTCTTTGGCAGTTTTAATTTAGTCTTTTGATGCTGCTCCCCTACCAACATCTTCTCCTTATACCTTCAATTTAAGAAGCATGCAGCTTTCAAACAAAGCCACCCAAAGAGTGCAATTGTTACTTCTTTTAACCTGCAAAACTCTTTATGAAAAATTACACTTAGGTATCATTTAGATATCTGTGATTTTTCTCATTTGCCAAAAAACTGGTCATCAGTATAATAAATAGACAGCTGCACTCTGAAACGCTATGATATGCAGATATTGAATATAAGAATATAAACATGCATTACTGCTAAGGAAATATATGGGAAAATTGAGCTACTTAGCACATAAAAAAATCCAGTATTATGTGAGCCCAGAAGGCAACATAAAAGCGCATCTCTTTGGTGGGTCCCTATTTAATGCTTCAAATTATCGGCAGAAACCTGCTATAGAAAATTAGCAGTTTCTATCCAGGTTAAAAACCTACTTATGGGTGGGTAGGATCCTAGTAATAGAATATTAGCAGGTTCTGTCCGGGTTACAAACCTAATCAGCAGGTTCCTACCCACCTGTATGTAGATTTTTTAACACAGAGGCATTAGCTTAGCTAGGGACCTAGCAAAGAGATGCACCTTGACGTTGGCTGCTGGGCTCACAAAAACTGGCCTTTTTTATATGCTAAGTATCTCAATTATTAAATGTATTTCCTTAGCAATAATACATGTCTATATTCCTATATTCACTGTTTGCATACCTTAGTGTTCCAGAGTGCAACTATTTATTATACAGGGTGGGCCATTTATATGGATACACCTAAATAAAATGGGAATGGTTGGCGATATCAACTTCCTGTTTGTGGCACATTATTATATGGGAGGAGGAAAACTTTTCCAGATGGGGGGTGACCATGGCAGCTTCATTTGAAGTCGTCCATTTTGGATGCAACTTTATTTTTTTCAATGGGAAGAGGGTCATGTGACACATCAAACGTATTGAGAATTTCATAAGAAAAACAATGGTGT
Source organism: Allobates femoralis (assembly GCA_033576535.1). NCBI lineage: Eukaryota > Metazoa > Chordata > Amphibia > Anura > Aromobatidae > Allobates > Allobates femoralis. The sequence continues at coordinate 83,284,559 of JARQOC010000009.1, forward strand.
GCTTGGGTTTAACATGACTTTATTCTTTCATGAGTTATTTACAAGTTTATGATCCCGTATAACATGTGCCACAAACAGGAAGTTGATATCACCAATCATTTCCATTTTATTTAGGAGCATCCATATAAATGGCCCACCCTGTAGTGTATCCATGTAGTTTTGCACCTGTTCACACTTATTAGGAAGATACCTCATTACTGGGTCTGGATGACTGTCAGATTGCTCCCAGCAACATTCATTCCTTACTCATTCTTACTTTGATAATTAACATTCCACACTGGCCCAGTGCAGTTCAGGTATTACGTTCCAGGGGTGGAAAACTGAATATTGATGGTAAATGTCCAGTGAGCACTGCAGATATTTTAGTGTCTACTTATCTCCATCTTTCTCAGTAGTTGCGGTGCAGGATATTGCAGCATTGTCACATTTAATTCAATGCAGAAATAATTGCACTCCCATGGTTAAAAAGAACATGCAATTAGATGGAGCAAAAAGAAGAAACCACAGAATGCTGTAGCTCCCTTAAAGTGTAACCACCGTTTAAATTTTTATTTAATAATAATGTACAGTAATTGATTTTAATAAACTTTCAGATACACTTCATCAGAGAATTCTGGTTGAAAACCATTCATAAACCTTCCACAAGGTGTCCCCACTACACGGTGTCTGAAGCAGACATATGTTATTCTCAGTCAGATCTGTCTTCACACTGAATAAGGGGCATGTAACCATATAAGGGAGGCGGTGTGGACTACACTGTGTGTGAGCACCTGACTGCAGCTGATGAGGGGGCAATATATCAGCAGATTAGCTCAGGCTGCAGCACAGTGCTGGGCAGTGTCAGAATGTCAGGATCAGTGCTAACTCCTCTTTCCTTGGCACACGCTACTGATCTGTCATCTGGCTCCACACAGCTCAGTCACAAACTCTGTTAACTCCTTCTCTGCTGTCACACTGCACTACTCCCGATCAGCTGCTGGCCACGCCCAAACAGCCATAAAATGTAGTTTTTAAAAGAGCACAGAAAAAGTTGAGAAATTAAGTCATACGGCACAAAAAAGCATTATCTTAGCTGTTATGTGACTCATCATTAACAACCAGTGCATGTACATAACATATGAAGGAGAAACAGGACAAGCGACTTGATACAGCAAGGTTCGTAAATTTGGAGACAATACACCAAACTGCTGACCCGAATTAAGCCGATTTTGGAATATCTAAAAATAACTGTAGTATGGTGATTTGTTTTCTTTCGCATCTCCAACACATCGGGAAGAGAGAAAGACCAAGTTATGAAGAATTTAATTGGTTCAGGCCCAGCGCTACATAACCCTTATCAATGGCTTGAAGGAGAGAGGCCACAACCTAATATGTTTAACCCGTTTTTGGGATGTTTAATAGTCAAGAAAAAATACAATAAAACTTTTAAACTATGCATAAGTTAAAATTAAAGTTTAAAATCAAAAATATTTCTGTTGACGAGATATAATTGTCATCAGTCTTTCTTGGGTGATTGTTATATTAGAACCTGATGCTGTGGGAATTCTCCTGTTCTGCTGTGACCTAAAATATAAGGCAAAGACTTGGTTTAATAGTTCACTAGATTAGGACAATTTATGCTATTTCTACTCATGTAAGGTGTTTCCTTACCTATGACGGGGATATTTAGACGCTTTAACGTTGTTCATGTATGTGTGATTGACATGCCCACTCCAGGACCTGGGAAGACTCTGTACCGGGCAGTTACTAGTTGTTCTTACGTCTTCACTTCTCGGTTCTTTTCACGGGGACAGACGAGGGCCGAGACCCGATCCTGAAACCCTGGCGGTGTCATTTAATAAAGGGGTGATGTTAGGGAAAGTCTGAGGAGATAAGGGGTATTCAAGACGCCACCTGCAGGATGTGGGCCAGGGCGGCCTCTGCTGCTGCAGAACCTCTGGGGATGATGACTGGCAGCATAGATAGTCCCGCTCCCAGCAGGTGGAGCGCAATCCCAGGGCAGTGGAGTGGTTTCCACTGGCTCGTACCTTGGCAGTTCACTTGGTCATCAGTACCCTTGGGGTTTTGGGCGGCCTCCACAGCCAATAGTCACCGCTAATAAAAGTCTCACACACCACAGCTGCAGTTCCGTTACTTTTACTCAGGTGTTAAACATGGCCACATGGTACGCTCTCTGCCTGTCTCCAGTACTTGCTCTTTCTCCAGAGCCGGGTTGGTACAGTCAAGCCACGGTTTGCTGCGCTTTCTCTACTTTCTCGGTGTCTCAGTCTCTGGTGGGTCTCGTCTCTCGGGGTTATAAGGGGTAACTTTCATCTGAGGCAAGCGGGTCACTGCTCCCTAGTTTGGCCACCTTCCCCAAGATGTGTCGGGTGTTCGGCAACAGCTCCCGTTAGAAGTCTGAGGTCTCCAGTTTCGGTTCGGGCTTGAAGCTTCCGCACTGTCTGCAGGGCCGGTCCCTGTGTCATCCACCAACTCCTCTGTCTCATCAGATTTAGGCATACGGGGGTCTCTCCCTCCCGTAGGCGAACGGGATGTGTAGCTTCAGCCCACGGGAGTAGGCAACACACTGCCTCTACACTCCCGACTACCACTCCTCGTCAATTGATGTTACTCCTCCGGTCTCCTACTACTGAACGCCACCTCCTCTAACTCTTGTTGCAGTCCCCCTTTTTCTGGCCTGGGTCCTCCCTCAGGGTCCACCCATGTCCCAGGGGCCTGTCACTGTTTGTGTGTTGTGTTGTGGGTCAACTGCACCATTCCAGCACCTGGAGAACAGGGGCACTACACCTCTCAACTGCAGAAGTGCAGTACCTCTGGTGGCAGTTTACCCGGAGGGGCGCCACATGATTACTCTTGCTCTACCTGAAAGATGGGAAACAGATGCCAAAGTGTCAAGCTTCTGATTGAATGGATGTCAAGATGACAGTAGCAATCTCTGGCATACCATGACGCCCACAGGGCGTGATGAAGAGTAGTGGACTCACTAGGCAGGGCAGTGGTAGCTGTATATCCGATACTCAAGAGACAGGAGAATGAGCTTCATAAAACCAAAGATATTTATTGAAGCGAGTAAAACAACTGAGAAAAGGTATCTGAGGGGAAGACCATCTGGATCACAACACTGTACCAAGTAGTGGAGTACGAGCAAGGGTTACGCCTGTACAGGGATTCCTCCCGTTACAACACCAAGGTGGCCTGAATGCCGCAAATCCCGGACTAGAGGGGCGATCCGTACAGACCGGATAGGAGAAACTGGAATACTGGCTCTGTTGGTGGAGGGGATCCTGGAGGCTCCGTGTAATCTTGGAAAAACTTGGCCAGCCTGGAGTGGGATCCAGAGGGTGCAGAGGGATCCAGGATGGAAAACAACCAACAGAAGATTCTTTGGAGACAGCGGTGTTAGTATAATCCAAAGCAATAGACTTCCAATTGCAGAGCAAAGCAGAGTGAGATCTGAGCAGAAGACAAGATTATCCAGACTGATGATGTTGCCCAGGAACCTTCCAAAAGGGAAGGGAGCCTTTTATGCACAGACATCATAGCAGAAACAGCCCTAATAGAGAGCAGGTGCTCTGCTGCTTTTAGTATGTGCAGGAGGTGGGGCGCGGCTCATAAGAACATTCCCAGGAGACCTGCCAAGGGAATGCAGGTTCCTAGCAGACAAAGGAGCTGCAGATCATCTGGAGCCACGGACAGGGTGACCAGCATCATTAAGGTACCTTTACATGCCGCTACAACAGGATGGATACAACCCGCTACAGGCTACGATTGTAGCTTGCGTCGTCAATATAGCCCGTAGTAGCGGCGTGTGAAGACGGTAGGAGGCAACCGGCAACAGATACATCTGTTTCCGAGCACTGCTCTGAAACAGGTGGCTACAAAGCCGATTGCAGCGAGCTGTATCGGCGTGTAAAGAAGGAACAGAAGGGTTGTTTCTACACCATGCTATGTAGCTGGGGCGTGACACAGGCTCCGGGATACCGCCCCCCTTCAGCGATCATTGGAGGAAGCGCCTGCGTTGCGATTGGTTGTCGCTGCACAGGGCGGCATATTTAAGGAGCTGCCCAGTGACACTACACAATTGCTCGGGCGTCATGTATTAATCAGCCTCCTGCGCTGGCTGGCCAATCATGATGTTCTTGCTTTGTCCTATCAGCGTACGGACGTCTCGTACTCCACAATTGTGGCACGCCTATGTGCTGTCCCTGCTGCACCAGGTCCTCCCATATTAGCTGGTTGTAGCGGTGTGTAAATGAGGTAAGGTAAGCTACAGATGGCTACTTGAGACACCCGGCGATGTATCTAGCTGTAGATGTAACGTAGCGTAGCGCACCTTGTCGCGGCGTGTAAAGGAGATACGTTTCCCGTTTGTAACCGTTTGGGCGTGCTCGTGCACGTGAAGTAGCGGGTTGTATCCATCCTCCAGTAGCGGCGTGTAAAGGTACCTTCAGAGCTAAGTGATAGGCGCCCATCTCCCTGCACAGCGGAGTCCGAACCTGCGACCAAGGGCATGACACTTACAGGAGTTACGCCTTTTATTTGCTTGACATGAGGTTGTTTTTGGGCTTCTGTCACGTACATCTACAATGATAACTGGAAAAAGTGTAGGTAGCTGGTTTAAGCAAGAATATTGCAGTTAGGTGATTTTCACCATGTATTTATAAAAGAGGAAAGATTGCTACTGTCATCTTGACATCCATTCAATCAGAAGCTTGACACACTGGCATCTGTTTCCCATTTTTCAGGCAGAGTAAGAGTATTCGCACATACATGAACAACGTTAACGTTTAAAAATATCCCCTCATAGGTAAGGAAACACCTTACGCGAGTAGAAAAAGCGTCAGTTCCCCTAATCTAGTGATCTATTAAACCAACCAGTTTGCATTATATTTTAGGTAATGGCAGAATAGGAGAATTCCCTCAGCATCAGGTTCCAATAGAACAATCACCCTTGAAAGATTGACGACAATTATATCTCGTCATCACAAATAGTTTTAAATTTTAACTTTAATTTTAACTTAGGCCCCTTTCTCACTGGAGTTTTTGAAAAAATGTTGCAGATTGGGTCAAAAAAACGCATCTGCTGCATTTTCCGCCTAACGGCTGCACTTGCGGCACGGTTGCAGCAAGCCGCATGCATTCTCTATGGGGCTTGCGGTAAGTGTGCGGCAGACGCGGCAAGTGCGGTTTCGGCAGTTGCGGCAGATGCAGCCAGGTCTAGTGGTGGTGGAGCTCCAGGTCCAGTGGTGATGGAGCGCCAGGTCCAGTGGTGATGGAGCTCCAGGTCCAGTGGTGATGGAGCACCAGGTCCAGTGGTGGTGGAGCGCCAGGTCCAGTGGTGGTGGAGCGCCAGGTCAGTGGTGGTGAGATGGCACCATGGTCATTGCAGATTGTAGGCTGTTCTGAAGAGATGGGTTTTCAGATTCCGCTTGAAGGTTCCGAGTGTAGGGGACAGTCTGACGTTTGGGGTGCAGAATTCCAGAGATGGAGGATGCTCGGGCGAAGTCTTGCAGGCAGTTTAATGAGGAACGTATAAGTGTGGAGGAAAGGAGGAGGAGGTCTTGGTCTTTCTCCCTTCCCGATGTGTTGGAGATGTGAAAGAAAGCAAATCACCATCCTACACTTTTTTTTTTAGATATTCCAAAATCGGCTGAATTCAGGTTAGCAATTTGGCGTATTGTCTCCAAATTTACAACCCTTAGACCTCCTAGCAGCAACATGTCTAGAAACCGGTATTTGGAAACACTATCTAACCGATAAACCCCCAATAGCTAACTACGGTGTTAAACCCTTTATACGTTATGATGAAGACAGTGACACGAGTGTCTACCTAATTCCCCATCACGTACTTACTAGTATGTAAGTCATTACGGCACGCCGTGACTTTTTTCAGCAGAAGATGGAAAATCTACTACCACATTCCTTATAAATCGTTTGCTGAAATAGGGGGAAGAAAGTCTACTCACACTCTGTAAATAACACTTTGCAGGTAATCCCCTTGCTGCTGGAGGGGTTTATAACACATTGCTTAAGCAAGTAGAAGCAAATTTGAGCTTAAGAGAGTGTGAGGTCTGCAGGGCAGTAATTTAATTCAATTAGTCCTCACCTTTGAGAAAATCACACCCAGTATTCAGGAACTCCAACATTAGGGTGTCTACACCTTGGTGCTCAAGCAGGAGATCTGACGGTAGCAGGAAATGTCAACATTCAGTCTTTGAAAAAGAGCACAATTTGCAACTTTTTGTGTAATCCTGACATTTTACACAAAGACCTTTTAAGCGATGTTGGACTTTTTGTGGCATTTTCAAGTACATAACTGTGCAATTGGTGAAGCTCTCAGATCCTGGACCCTCACTTATATCATAATGACACATCAGAAGTGTTCTGAGACCACTAATCTACTTAAAAAATACAAAAGCTCCTTCAAAAGTATTGACCTTCCTCAGCACCTGCTATAGCTCAGCCAATGAATAGTGGTATCAAATTTATATCATGTCAAGCTTTAGGAAGGTGTGAAAAAAATGCTGCAAAGTAAAAAAAAGCTTTCGAAATTCTTATGAATTAAGATAATGCAAAGTGAATGAACAAAAGAGAAGTCTAAATGAAATCAATATTTGGCGACTACCCTTTGCCTTCAAAGCAGCATCAATCTTCTAAGTCCACTTGCACAAAATGTAGGATGATGATCTGGGTAAGGAACAACTAAGGCTGGTTTCACACTTGCGGACCCCTCCGCAGCGTCCTACTGAGGGGATCCGCAAGCTGAGAGCAGGCACCACAAGTCCCTATGTTTAACATGGTGACGCAAGTGCCTGCGCTCGGGTGCAGATTGCCTTGCGCACCCATTGCTGGCAATGTGATTTGTGCGCATGCGGATGCTTGCGCACAAATCACACAGTCTCGTCCGCACCAGGAATGCGACATGTCGCGTTCAGGGTGCGGACGAGAGTGTGTGATTTGTGCACAGGCATCCGCTTGCGTACAAATCATACATTGCAGTGAAGGGGTGCGCAAGGCAATCTGCATCAGAGCGCAGGCACCTGCATCCCCATGTTAAACATAGGGACTTGCGGTGCCTGCGCTCAGCTTGTGGATCCCCTCTGCAGGACACTGCGGAGGGGTCCGCAAGTGTGAAACCAGCCTAAACTCTGCTTTAAGTGTGAGATTGTGGAAGACTGTTTCATGTCACAGGTCAAACACCATAGCAAGACACAAGGTAGTTATACTGCATCAGCAAGGTCTCAACCAGGCAAATGTTTCAAAGCAGAGTGAATCTGAATCGATTCAATATTTGCCATGACCGTGTATACTTGCCTACAGTTTTTGAAGGAACTCAAGGTTATTCCACACGTCATGGAGAAGTGACCATAGATCTTCTGTGAATGTCGACTTGTGGAAAACCTCTTGTGTCTTCATGTGATCCCAGGCAGTCTCGATGATGATGAGATCTGGGCTTTGCGGGGGTTGGATCATCACTTCCAGGACTTCTGTTCTTTATGCTGAAGACAATTCTCAATGGCATTGTCTCTACGTTTATTCTGAAGTATACAGCCAACCATAAACCTCCCTGATGGTATTACATGATGGATAAGCATCAGTCTGTATTTTTCAGCATTGAGGACACCATCATTTTTGACCAAATTTCCAACTCAAATTCTCTAAAATGCTGCCCCAAATGTGTAGGACCCTCCACCATGCTTCCCAGTTGCCTCCAGGCACTCATTATTATATCCAGTCCTGCACTGAAATAATTGTTGTTTGAGTCAAATTTTTCACTTTTCAGTCTAGAACATCGGCTTCCATTTTTATGCACCTTGTTTTCATGTGGAAAGTATGGCTTTGTGGCCACAGTTGTTCCATGAAGATCAGTTCTGGCCAGACTTCTCAGAACAGTAGATAGTTGGAACAGTAAGTAGGGTCCCACTGATTGTTGCCAGTTCTGAGTTGATGGCACTGCAGGACATGTTCTAATTTTCAAGAGAAGTCTGATGTGTCTTTAATCTGTCATACGTAATTTCCTTGGCCAGCCATGGCATCTATGGTCTTTAATGTTGCTCATATCTTGGGGATTATTCAAAAGAGCTTGAGATCTTGAAACCCTGGTATGTTTTGAAATCTTTGCCTGGGAGAGACCTTGCTGATGCAGTATAACTACCTCGTGTTTTCTTTCTGTGCTCTTGACATGATGTATGACCTGTGACATGAATCTTTCTTCCACAACCTCACTTTTGTAGCATCATTTGGCTATTCTTCTCTCACTTTTAAGCCTACTACACAGTTGTTGCTGTTTCAGTTAGGCCCCATTCACATCAGCGGTTTTCACTGATTGCGGCAGATTTACCATATCTGCCGCCTAACGGCAGCACTTGCTGCAAGCTCCATGCATTGTCTATGGTGCTTGCGGCAAGTGCGGTATTGCAATGATCCGGCACTTGTGGCAGTTGCGTTTTTTTTTTGCACAGTTGCAACTGCCAGATTGCATCAATACCGCACTTGCTGCAAGCACCATAGACAATGCATGGAGCTCGCCGCAAGTGTGGCCGTTAGGTGGCGGATGTGGCAAATGCGGTAAATCTGCCGAATCTGACACAATCAGCAAAACCGCTGATGTGAAAGGGGTCTTAACAACGGTTTTATCTATGTATGAAAATGACAATCATTCTCACCTTTGTAATAAATTGGTTACTCATACAACTGACTATAATCCTATAAAATCCCTGACTTTAGGTACTGAGAAGAGTTGATGTGGCTTGAAGGCAGAGGGTGGTCACACCAAATATTGTTTTAAATTTCTCCTTTGTTAATTCACTTTCTGCATCTTTTTAATAAAAATAAACTATTAAGGTTTCTATTGTAAAAACATTCTTACTTTTGCAGCATTTTTTCCCGTTAGTTTAAGACTCATGCACAGTATTGTAGGTCCACCAAAAAGTATCCACAATTTTGATGTTTTTGTCCTTAAGCGAACTCTGTCCATGACCGGTTGGGATATTTTTCACCCTACTTTGTCATTTGCTGATCATGTAACTCCTGAAAAGGCTCTCACAATAAACCAGGGCTGGTATCCATTCTATAGAGACCCATAGTAGCCGCTAAGGCCGGCTTCAGACTGCGTGTCTGATCCGATCCGTAGCTGTCGGCTTGAGGCAGACAGCCGCGGACCGGATCAGCACACAGGACTGGGGGCTATTATGCCCTCTGATCCTGTGTGCAGCCGAACGCAGTTCCTGCTGCTAATAGGTGAGGACCGCGGGCGCCGCGGTCCTGACCTGTCAGCTGGTTCAGCTGCGTGCGGCTGCACACAGGATCGGAGGGCATAATAGCCCCCCAGTCCTGTGTGCTGATCCGTCCGCGGCTGTCTGCCTCAAGCCGACAGCTACGGATCGGATCAGACACGCAGTCTGAAGCCGGCCTTAGTCTTCTACTGTGGTATTAATTGGTCAATATTGCCAACTGTACATGCTGCACAGAACACTCCTTTTGAAGGTTTCCACAGTAGGCAAGAGTCTGATGTGCTGTGCTAGAGTTTCAGAGTATGGGGGATGCATAGGAGAAAGTCTGTATGAGGTTGTGGGAAGAAGAGATAAGAGGGGAATAGAGAAGTGGATCTTGTGAGGATCGAAGGTTGGGTGCAGGTAAGTAATGGGAGATCATGTCACAGATGTGTGTAGGAGACAGTTTGTGGATGGCTTTGTATGTCATGGTTGGGGGTTTGAACTGGAGTCTTTGGGCAACGGCAAGCCAGTGAAGGGCTTGCCAGAGAGTAGAGATGGGGGAATAGCGGGTAGACTGGTGGATTAGTCAGGCAGCAGGGTTTAGGATAGATTGGAGGGTGCAAGAGTGATAGAAGGGAGTTCAGAGAGTAGGAAGTTGCAGTAGTTGATGTGGGAGATGATGAGGGCATGCACGAGTGTTTTTGCAATTTGTTGGTTAAGGAATAGACGAATCCTGGAAATATTTTCAAGTTGGCAGGAGGCGGAAAATGCCTGGATATGTCTTGAAGGAGAGAAAAATATGGAGTGCACTAAAGATTTGGTGCAAACTATGCCATGTTTAATAAAAGTGGGCCATATTCTGTCTCCTCCTTCAAATCTTAGCTTTGAAGGAAACCAAATTGGTGATCAGCTTTGTTTAGGAAACGTCCAAAACTCAAACGAGAGCCGTATAATTCAGGTAACGCTACATGTGCCAGATTCCGACTCATGAATTCAGGCAGAACATCCCCCAATAAAACAATAAGCGGTGGCCGGGAACAAAGACACCGTACAAACAAGGACTGAAAATCTCCAAACAATTTGATTTTGTTTTAAAACATTTTATAGCAAAAAAAAAAAAAAAAATCAATACCGTCCACATCTGTTTTGTGTAAGGGAGGAAGGGGCTAGATTTACAGAAAAAGTACAGCAACACGCGTCGGTGTTTAACAGCCCCCACACATACCAGGCCCTTTCAGCATGGCTTTGATAAAGCAGAAATCACACTTGGGTTATGAATGGGTGGAAGTTCACGAGGTAGAGGTTTGGTAGTCTCCGGGGCCCAGATGGCATCATGTTTATGATCGTGGCCATCTCTGCACCACTGGAGGCTGCAAAACTGAAGCACATGTGGGTCTAATACGCTCCACCGCAGCCTGCTGACATCTACAGACACAAAATCAATTTTCCAGCCAGAACATTAGCATTAAATGGAGGGAAATAACTTACATGTTCTGCCCTAACATCTAAAGGATTTCCACTCTATTCTCTTCCGATGAATATCAGCGTGCCCCATAATTAGTGTAATAATACAAATTGTAATTGTATGGGAAAATATGATAAAATGATATTTGAACATGTTTCCTCTTAGTGGCATAGCCTGTACGCCAGAGGGCCTTACGTACCAAAACCATATTTACCATACAAAATAATCACAGGAAAAGTATAACGGAGGCAGATTATGCTCTTATTATTATATCCTGAGTATTAGTTTTTGTTTTTTGTAAATTCGTCATACGGTTCCCGAGATATGAGTTTTTATGTAATGCTAATTTATATGGTCTTTATAAGTAGGCGTGGTTCACATGATCCTCAGGGGCGTGTCTTATAGGATATTAATCTTTATTTATATAGCACCAACATTTTCCCCTGGACTTTATAATTCAGAGGTTCACATACAGTCATAAAAAATACAATTTTTAATTTTTCCATCAATACAGCCATATGAAGGCTTGTTTATTGTGGGACGAGTTGTACTTTGGAATGACATAATGATGCCATTTGAGGGTAGATGTGATGTTTTGATCGCCCTTAATTACATTTTATTGCAATGTTACGGCAAGTAACAACATATTGGAGCTCCGTGATCGCGTCACAAATTCGCTTATGGCGGCAGGGAATAGCGCGATCCCCGCTGTGATGCTTTAGATTGTGCTGTCAGACGATAAAAGCACAATCTAAGGGGTTAACAGATCGCTGATCTGCCTGCATATTTTAGCTGCGCGTGTCGGCTGATCAGATCATCTGCAAAGGGAGGCGACCAAAGACCCATGCGTCCTTGGTCGTTAAGGGGTTAAAGTGAGTTTGTCATCAGGTTTTTACGTCCTCATCTGAGAGCAGCATGACATAGGGACAGAGATCCTGAATCCAATGATGTAGTGCATAGATTACTGTGTGTAGCGGTTCTGGCACAATCAAGCAGAGCAGAGCTGAGAAAGCTGCCCCTGCCCACACCAGGCTCTGTGTGTACAATGTCTATAGACCATGAATTACTAATCACAACAGGAGGCGTGCCAGACTTGGGCTCATGTGCTGCTATATCTCAGCCATGATAAGCTATTGGTGCCAAAACAAACATTGCAGGTAAACAACACACTTTGTGATGAGACATTGCTGAATTGTGTGTGAACCCTTACCGTTTGCTGTTGTCAGATTACATAGCAAAAACCTGCTGCCAGATTCCCTTTAAGTATTCAGCATCTGCACAGGGAAGCAATTTAATATGTGCACGCGCCGTATACTGATGACCCGTTCTTTAATAATGTACAAACAATGCACACTGGATTATAACTTATTTTTAGATAAAACATAAGTTTTCCGAGGACCATGTTTGGAACATTAAACAGCAGCAGGATAATGACATCTTTGTGGGTACCTGAAAAATGTTTGACTTATGGGGTCCAACTGCTGGTACCCCCTCTGATCCCAACAATTAGGGTCCAATGTGGGTGTGGTACTGTGCATGTGCGACACCACACTTTGTAAATGACTAGAGAAGAGTCCTGTGATATCCATGCAGCAAGACGTACCAACAGACTTCATCCATGCACGGTGCATGCACCGTATACTGGTAGACTCTTACTTTTTAGACACAATGCTCATTTTCATTTCAGGTCTATATGAGCAGTAGTGAGCATAGACCAGTCATGCATGTTCATGTTTAAAGGGGCTATCCAGGATTTAGGCACGTTTTTTGGGCGATGGGGGCCTAAGTACTAACAGGCAGGTAGCTGCCACATACCTGCATTCACCGCCGACGCAGACCGCTCTTGTTGGCGATTTTTCGGCTTCTGCTGACATCACGTCTACAGAGGGGGGCGGCTTCTCCCCTCTGTAGACAGGTGTCAGAGCTGACGTTACGCTGATTGATAGCCGACTCCCCCAATCAGGTAGCAGGGAGCTGGCTGTCAATCAGCAGACCGGCTGTCCCACCCCTTCCAGAGTAGAGCAGAAGAGGAGCCGTCTCTGTTTACTCCCGCCATGCTGTCCCCGATAGGAGCGGTGTGTGCCTACTCTGTGATGGGGGTGAATGGCACCGGGCACAACAGGCAGGTAGGTGACAGCTATCTGCCTGTTAATGCTTCGGCACAATTTTTTTTTGTTTATAAAAATCCCAGATAACCTCTTTAAGGTAGGGTCTTCAGGCCTGCCAGATCTCACCAGAAGTGGTAAATCACATAGGCACATATTGAAACTAAGAAATATGTTTAGGGGTCTGACGAAGCTGGGTGGACACAAGGAGGGTCTTACTTGTTTTACGGTGTTGAATTCTGCTTTAATGTATGATATACCTAATTTTATGTACAAAACACCTCTATTCTCGAAGAGTATTAAAGAAATGAACACTCCGACAACTCCTGGAGATTGTTGGACATCACAAGCTCTCTAACGGAAATTGAATCCCAGGAACTTCTAAAATTGGGGTTAGGGGCTGCTATAATGTACACTAATCTTGTGATCGGACTCCCACCAATCATACATGCACCACCTAAACTTTGTGTTGCTCGTAATCTGAAAACACAACAGTAGGTAGAAGTCACACCTATACATCATCCAAAGACACAATAGATGGGGACAAATTACAGCTTCACAACATATAGTATAGTCTAGTATAGTGAGACTCATGCATGTAGTATGTGTATAGTGAGACTCATGCATGTAGTATGTGTATAGTGAGACTCGTGCATGTAGTACGTGGCGACATCAATGATGTTGAGGAGTGAGCACTACCATGCTCGGTAGCGCTGTGCAGTAAATAAGCCAAATATTTGACTCAGACTCCACCAAAACAGACATCGACTCCAACTCCATAACCATGGCTGTGAAGTCAGTAAGCCAAACATCCAACTGCTTAATTCTCCTTGAATCTGACTCCGACTCCACCCAAAATGGGCACCGACTCTGACTCCACAGCCCTGATGCTTGGGTGATCGGTTCTTGTAACAAGAAGCTGACGCTCGGATGGGCTCAACTCGAGTACCTGATTATAATGGAAGTCAAAGAGGAACTTGAACATTTTTCCAGAAGACCTTCCAGATAAAGGCTCCATTGACTTCCATTATACATGAGTCCGAGGGTCAACTGCTTGTTATGAGTACCAATCATGGTGGTGCTTGCTCATCACTGATCAATATCTGAAATCCACATGTTCTCAAGGATGACTGTGATGGACGGATATCAGGTGGGATGGATGTCTCCAGAATCTCAGTAGTGCAGCCTCACTCTTTGAGCCCAAGTAATTATTGTTTAGCATAAAAGACCTCATACATGACATTACCCACCCTCCAGGGAATATAAAAGGATAAAAAACACAGCAAATATTGTAAAATATGCATAAGATTTATCCAACCAATTACACCAAACATATGCACAGAACACAGCAACTGGATATACATTGAAAGGGACAACATTCGGAAACACGTAGCCACCAGGGATCAACAATTAAATATTTACAGGTCCGACAACACAGGAAAAATGAGAAAGTTACAGAAATCAGAGGATGGATTACAGAGAGGATATAGAGCACGAGGCGGTAATGCCCACAGATAATATACACAGACATCGCTCCATGTCAGATCACATACCACAGCCCGCCGGAGCGGGTACTCATATAAACACAGGGGTTTTTTGTTGTTTTGGTCCTTGAAGAGATACAATGAGGACCACTTATGAGACTCAAATATAAGAATATACAAAAATAAATAAAAAAAAAAGTTCTAAATCTGGAGCTTTACTATGGTAACTATATCTTAAAATATATCTTTATAGCTGTGTCCAACAAAAACCCTCTTGATGATACAAGTAGGCCGCCACCACTAGAAGGAGATCACTGCGTACAACTTATACGTTGAATGAAAGGGGAACTCCAGGAAGAAAATAAAATAAAATTGTATGGTCCCTGCACTCCTATGCTATAATGGCTGAGCTGCCTACCATAGTTGTATAGTGTTTAAAACACTTGTAAATCACTTATTCACCAGCTGCTCCTCACCCGTCACCTCTCCCATTTTGTGCAGTTCGTCCCACAGCAATCATCAGCGAGTCCGATAACAGACACTCCCTCATTTCAATCATAGGGCATGACGTCCCATATGGGAGGGGTGACGGGTGAGGAGCAGCTCACGAATAAGTGTAAAGAACACTTGTAAATAACTTACTCACTAGCTGCTCCTCCCATATCACTTGATTGTGTAGCTGCTCCCACAGTAAGCATCAGTGAGTGCGATAACAGACGCTCCTTCATACCAATCACGTGGGATTGACGTCCAATACGGAAGGGGTGACTGGTAAGGAGCAGCTCGTGAATAAATGCTTTATAATGTATAGAAGACTTATTCACTAGCTGCTCCTCACCAGTCACCCCTCCTGTATGGGACATCCCGTCACGTTTGATTGTGCAGCAACCCCTGCAGTAGTAAGCATCAGCACGTCTGATAACAGACACTTCCTCATTCCAATCACGTGGGTGTACCGTACGGGGAGGGTGACTGTGAGGAGCAGCTCATGAGTAAGTGATGTATAATAATAGAACACTTGTAAATCACTTACTCACTATCTGCTCCTCATAAGTTACCCATCCTGTATGGGACATCACGTCACGCTTCATTGTGCAGCTGCCCGCGCAGTAAACATGAGCGAGTCCGATAACAGATGCTTTCTTGTTCCAGTCACGTGGCGGACATCACAGGAGCCCTGCTACGATAGCCGGTCTCAAATATCTGCTTTCCCCAGAGAGAGTGTGGCTGCGCCCCCTGCACAGAAGCAGATATTAGAGACTGCTCACAACAGGACCTTCTGTGACATCACGCCCATGTGACTGAAAATAAGGAAGCGTCTGTTATCGGACTCGCCAATGATTACTGCAGGGGCAGTTGCATGAATATGGACAGGTGACGGGTGAGGTGCAACTAGAGAATAAGTGATTTATGCTTGAGCTACTCTTTTTTTTACAAGTGTTCTAAACAGTAGACAGCTCATTATTATAGCATAGGAGTGCAGAGGCAATACAATTTTTTTAATCTCCCTGGAGTTCCTCTTTATATCAGAAGATGTACAGTGAACTCCCTCTAGTGGTGGCTGCAGGAAACTGAAAAGTTATCACAGCACTGTACATCAGTGAGGAGGATTACAGATAATAAACTGAGAATTACAAAATTAATCTATTTTTTTTTTGGTGCACAAAAAAAAAGTTACATTTATCCCAGTCATAATTTTACTAAAAATTACATTAAGTATAAATTATACATTTTATTCTTTATGTAGGCATAAAAAGTAAAAGGCATAAAAACACGGAGAGTCCAGCATATTGGCAATAGGGTGAATATTAAAGCTCCAACAACCCTATCCCTAAACATATGAATGGCAATAATGGGAAAGCTCCTATGGGAGATAGGAATGTCACTAACCACAATTATAAAAATCAATTCATTATTAATACAATATATCTTAAAACCAATCTGTCATCTGGTTTATGTCCTAATCTGAGGCCAGAGATCCTGATTCCAGAGATATGTCACTTCCTGGGCTTTTGATGAAATCCCAGTTTTATCTTATTGCAGATCTGCTTGTCCTCCAGTGATGAACGCGGTGTAATCTCACTTGCAACATTGACAACTTTCTGCCTATGCACAGTGTATAAAGCTGTTAATCTGTGTTGAGGAACAGAAATAGCAGAGCTGCAGCAGAAAAAAAAAACATTTGTATCAAAACTACAGCAAGAAGCCCAGGAAAGGACTCGGTGTTAGAATTTGGGTGTGGCCCCCTACTTCATGGTGAATGTAAATTGCTCCAGTAAAATATGCCATACCCCAAAATGAAAAGACAAAAAAATTGGTAATTTTTAAAGGGGTTGTCATAGTAGACAACCCTTTTAATTAGTGCTTACAGCACCTTCCACATCTTTTCTTATTTCTAGTTGTAGAAGTCTTTTAAATGGAAGTCCTCTGCTCCCTGTCTTATACTCACCTACTGCCGTCTTCTTTTGTTTTCAGAGATGCTCCGGTCTGCTCTATTGATTTGTGACCTGCCAGTATTTCATGGAGCACCCAGGAGGTCACAACTCAATAAAAGTCTATGGGATACCTCATTCTGGCTCTCATAGACTTGTATTGGAATCCTTAGAGGCAGTCAGAAGCAATGGGCACAAAATGACACCACGGGACTGGAGAAACCAAAAAACGGGTGAAAATGCCAGAGTATAACACTAGGGGGAGATGACTTCTATTTAAAGTGGCACTGCAGGCGAAACCTAACCACCCCTCTCCCCACATGGGCTTTACAAACTTGCAAATGTTAATTTCTCTTTTTGCATCAATTTACACTTGGCAGAGCTCAAAAGAGACCTCCATCTTTGTTGGCCCTGTTCTCATATGGATGATTTTCGTCCAACTAAAGGGAAGCATTACTGGCAGACATACATCATATGCACAGCACTGATCAGCGATCTACAGCAGATGGGAGTTGTGCTACCCCTGTATGGATCTAACGCATTCCACTATGGATACATCCCATGACTAAGGGATGGGAATAGATAACCTGCGAGCAGTGGTTGTAATGATCAGTGGCTGATGATCAATGTTCAATCACTTACACGCATATTAAGACTAGAGATAAGGAGTCAGATGTGTGCGGCCCTGATCTGCTCCTTTGTGGCAGCAGATTGTCACTTTTGTGGGGTCACTTGGGTTTGCTAGTTGAGGTCGTCACATTGACGGTCATAGTAAATGCCTGGGATGAAAACTGTAAAAGTGACAACCGGCAGCCACAGACTGCAATCTAAGTGCTCATCTCTAGTTAGGGGCTGTTCCATTTTCTGTACATTCGTTCCTGATCACGACAGTGTAAAGTCGCAGTCACCAGTCGGCAAATGAGCACATGCCTGAATACCAGCTAACTTGCAGTCACATTGGCAGCACATCTTCCCATATAAGTCGCGATCTGCTACCGACAATCACATGAAGACGAACCGGTCCTGGTAACAATTGGTCCCCATAATGTTTGCATTTAACAAGGATTGGATGCATCAACTTCCACTAATACATAAAGTCTGTGGCTTAAAAAAAGTATGTTTTTTTTTTTTTTTACAGATCACGTTAAAAATGTACCTAAACACAACAATAGAATTCAGGAATATATAAATATACACAGTGCAGCCAAAAGTCTATACAAGTATGGCGACAAACAAGGTCTGCCAAGAACATTTAATTGGCGGGTCCAAGCTAGTGCTGGAGAGTCGGTCTAGTCCAATAAAAGCAGGGATGAGGCAGAGAAGGGTGGATGAGATCTCGAGATGTCAGGTCTTGGGAGGATTTGGGCTGCACTAAGTCTTCATGCTCTAGCTGCTGTTAGCTGCATTAAACGAGTCATCGGAGCACTTCCTAATGACCGGCCAAAGGCCACAGTCCCTCTGTCCGTCTTCTTCGGATTTTGCCTCCGGGGCTGAAGGTTTTCTCTGTGAGGAGACATTATAATTAGAAATGTTGCAAAAATTAAAGAGATGCTGAAAGGAGTGCAAAAAAATGCTTTACCATAACTAAAAGTCAATGATCAATATTTTACTTAAAGGGACAATGTCAGGTCATTTTTCAGTATGATACTAATGTTACCCTTGAATAGTGCCTGGGCAAACCTATTAATGTTAAATCATTATTGTACCATTTGTAGTTTCCATGTTATCAGCATTGTCAAACTTTGCAGACAGATTAGTCCTCTCCATTATAGGCAAACAGGAATAGTCCGGCTGATGTATAAACTGTCATGTAATTATGCACTCCCTCTCAGCAGCTCTCTCCTCCCTCCTCCCTTTGCTAACAGTGCAGTATCGGGTTTCACTGTCAGGAGGTCTGTTCTGTTGAGGACCCCAGGGAGAGAAAGCCATTACAGAACTGCCTTATCTAGACTCCATTTGTTTCTCAAAGCAGGTATCATTGCTGTGACAGTTTCTGTGTTGTATTTGACCTCTTGTGATGCTGCAAACACAGAGAGCAAAGAGAATAATACAACTCCCCCTCCACTGAGGTCCTGTTCAGTAATGTGAGCATGTGACATGCATATTCATCTATGGGGAGTGGACAGCAGAGAACTACGTGGATCATTCAATGTGATTGACAGATGGAATGAATCTCTTTATCTTAAGTTTACAGAAAATAGGAGGGAAATATAAATAAAAGAAATACATAAATAGAGCGAGTTTAGAGCAAGGAATTAGAAAATGATAGCAGTTACATATGGATTTGTGACCTACCAGTTTTCCTTTAATGGGTGGTCCGATAGCTATAAAGCCCTTTATAAGTATCTTTCTTTGAGCCCTAACCATGTATGTAAAATTGTTGTATTTTAAAATCCCCTTCTGTAATCCCTATAAATGTAATCCCGATATCTGTTTTTGCTTTACTAACTGTGATGTTTCGTTTAAGGGTAGTCTCGGATGGGACGTCACAGGAGGCTGGGGCTGCAGTCACTTCTGCACAGCTTCTATCTCCCTCTGATGAGATCCCAAATCAATTGTGGTGATTGATAGAAGCAAGAAGTGACCCCCAGCTTCTTTCACCGCCACCACACTACTTCTGTTCCCACATGTTCAGTCCCCACAGCCACATGTCTCCACTGCTTCCTCCACTGAACCAATGTAATTAGGGTGCAGTAATAGGAGCAGGGCAAGTGACAACAGTGCTGTTACCTGATGATGGCGGAATTTGTAGGGCAATACAGCTTTGTATGAGGAGAGTTTCAGATGGAACATCGCAGCGGATGGGGCGGAGGTCACTTCTACACAGCTTCTATCGCCCTCTGATGACGTCACAAACTAATCGTGGTGACAAGGAGAACAGTGCTGTCACCTAATGATGGTGGAAGCTGTGGTGCAGCACTGTCACTCATCTGCTTCTATCACTGCTCCCTGTTTTAGTGAACAATGCAGTGGAGGCTGAAGTTGAAAGTTTGTCAAATGAAGCCAACCAGAAAATTAAGAAATGTTTATTTTTTTTTGTAGCTAACAAATTACAAGTGAATTGAATGCAGACATTTGAACATCCGTGGCATGGTATTGATCTCAAGCTTATCAACAGAGGGTTGGGGGGGATTTATTAGGACCGGACTCTCTAAAGCAAGCCTTAAGGGCATTTTCAATCCCATATGAATGCCCCGAGTGTACAAATGCATACTCACCACTTGGGTCTGTGCCATTCCTCCTTTTTAAATTTGACAAGAAATGCACCGGTCTAGTAGAAGCGCTTAGGAAGGGGATTGATGGCACAGAACATTAATAGTTGGCAAACCTTTATTGGTCAATGGTTCCCATTACAGCTCCACAACGCATTTCGACAGCATTGACTGTCTTCATAAGGTGGTGTCCTTCTGTGACGTGTTTCCGGCTGGCTCCATCATGTGATCGGAACCCGGAAACAATGCGGGAGCAGTGAATCGCAGCAGCGGCGGATGCACTCATCCTCCAACCCGGACAGCACATGAACAGGCCATTCACCAGGGTTGTGCAGGGGTGCACAACCCCTACAGGTTAGTGGCTCCCGGCCCCCTAATTCCCACACGAGCCTACGGTTCTTCACAGTGCACCCATTTCTTCTTTTCTTACATTCCTCCTCTTTAAGGCCAGTTTCCATTTGTGTTTGTTATGTAGCGTATGAAAACGCCAGCAAACGCATGCGTACCGCGTCCCTATGTTTACTATGTTTTACCTGCGTTGCGTTCAGATGCGCATAATGTCCTCACCATCTGAACACAGCATGTTGGATTTTTTTTGTACCGCTTTTTGCATTGTCGGTGTCTTTTTTCTTCCGCAAGCAGCTGGACGCGCATAATCAATGAATGTAGCTCACCGAGTACTCACTGTCAACCACAGAACAGCGGAAGGAACGCAGCATATGTGACGTAATCCACCACTCCTCCCAGAGTGTATCCGCCATTTTGTATCTCTCGCTCTCCTTAGCTGTGCTCCCCGCCAATCTTGTTTAGGTCATGTGACAGCTGCAGTCCTATGATAGGTCTATGAACGCTACAGCCCATCAACATTTGTTAATAGATTATATTAGGTTAGTGCTGCAGCCATCAGCAGCCACTGATGGGCTGCAGCGGTCATGGTTCTGTCAGATAGCTGCAGTAATCACGTGACAAACAGGATCATAAAATCTCAGGGGGAGCACGGCACTCGGAGTGGAATTAGTCTGGGAGGCAATTCTTTCAATTGCATTGTCCACCAGATCTGCCGAGAGGATCGGAATCCAAAACAATGCGGTGGTCTTTAAATCACAAAACAACCCACTCACCCACTATGGTCGGCGGCCGCTGTATCGGCTTTGCTGTGCTCAGCTGTAGCCTGGCAATACGACTTTGGCCAATCGTCCCGCTGCCCACACGGGTGGAAGATACGCTGGAGAAGAACAGAAATTGGTGAGGTCCAAGGAGGAGAGACGAGGTGACTTACTGACATCGGAGAGTATTTGTGGTTTCTGAATGGACAGAATTCTGGATCATTACTGATCAGATATATGGAGAAAGTCATGGTGGAATAATTACGGTCTCCAAACATGTGACGGGTCACCGACTAACCTCATAGATCGCCTTCTTCTTTGAGAGTACAACTTCATACTTGAGGCACATGAAGAAGACGTGGAGCCCTTTGTGCTAAACACAGGAATATCCGAGCTATAAGACAAGGAGACATTTGTTATTACCTCTTATTAAAAATACTATTCTCAAGAATGGAGGGATATTAGAATGTATTGTGAACTCCTCGCTGATAAGACTTCGGCGTCCTTTGCAGTATATTAGTAGTGGCCAGCCTTACACCTGCAACCTCAAACGCTGCTCTGCAGGTGACCAGATCACTGCATCCTGCCAGCATCGCAAGCATCGGAGAGCCCACAGTTAATCACCATGCTGCTGGTCTGAACTGTCAATCATCAAGGGAGCACCGCTCCCCCACAAAAGAGGGAGCTGGGGTCCAAGACCGCCGCACTCTGGAAGGGCTCAATCCTCCATCATTATTGGTCACCCATGAAGAGAAGAACCCAGTTGCCAGAGAAGATCCATGGACTTTACCCCATTAGTGGATAGGCCTGGATGGATCTTAAAGGGAACATGACCTCTAAAAATGAGCCTCTTTTAACCTGTCCCTGCACCATGGTAATCCTATTCTATCAATTCCTTTCTGTCCCTAAAGTGCTATTTGAAAGTTTATAAAAGTTATTTTTTTACCTGTTCTTCTGCAGCTTCTCATTATATGTGAAGCCGCAAAAGGCGGTCTTTTGTGCATCTCCCCGCCGCCGACGTGTTAATTATGCACGCCCATATGGGCGTGCTATAGAGCAGAGACTGTGCTTGTGCTGCAAGGGGGCGGTGAAGGCGATATGACGAAAAAAGAGAATTTTGTTTACGTACCGTAAATTCTTTTTTCTTGAATCATCAATGGGAGACCCAGACAATGGGGTTTAGGGCACTGCCCTCCGGAGGCCACACTAGGTACTACAAGATTTGTAGACACCGCCCCCTCCGCTTATAAACCCCTACCGCAGGGAATATCCTCAGTTTGGTCCATAAGCTGCGAGGAGACAACAGAAAAACCACACCCGAAAACCTCGGGAAGACACCGTGAACAGACGGTTCAACAACCCGGATAAACTGTCCCAACAGGAGACAGGTCAACCGTAACATATAACGGAACACTGGGTGGGTGCTGGGTCTCCCATTGATGATTCAAGAAAAAAGAATTTACGGTACGTAAACAAAATTCTCTTTTTTCTGATCATCATAATGGGAGACCCAGACAATGGGGATGTCCTAAAGCAATACCCCAGGGCGGGAAAAAAGTTCCTCAACAGACGTTTGCATACGCGGTCCCCATCAAAGGTGGGCAACCGCCGCCTGGAGGACCCGCCTGCCCAAACTTGCATCCGCAGAGGCATGGGCATGCACCATATAGTGCTTAGAGAAGGTGTGCAGACTGGACCAAGTGGCCGCCTGACACACCTGTAGAGCAGAGGCGCGATGTCGCAAGGCCCAGGAGGCACCGACAGCTCTGGTCGAGTGCGCCTTCAAGCCTACCGGAAGAGGCAAACCAGAAGAACGGTAAGCCTCTTGAATGGGTGCCTTGATCCATCTGGCCAAGGTTGATTTTGACGCCGCTGACCCCTTACAGCGACCCGCCGTCAGTACGAACAAGGAGTCCGAACTCCGGAAGGAGGCAGTTCTGGACACATAAATGCGTACAGCCCTCACTAGATCCAGAGTGTGGAGGTCGCGCTCAACCTGATGAACAGGAGCGGGACAAAACGATGGGAGAACAATCTCCTGGTTCAAATGAAAAGTGGAGACCACTTTTGGTAAGAATTCCGCCCGCGGGCGCAACACCACCTTGTCTTGGTGAACCACCAGGAAGGGTGACTTGCACGATAGTGCCGCCAGTTCAGAGACCCGTCTCAGGGACGTAATAGCCACCAGAAAGACCACTTTCTGTGACAAATAAGAGAGAGAGACTTCTCTCAATGGCTCAAAAGGTGGTTTCTGTAAAGCCGCCAAGACCATGTTGAGATCCCAAGGGTCCAGAGGTCGCCTATACGGCGGAACCACTCGAGACACCCCTTGGAGAAATTGACGAACCTTTGGGAGGAGCGCCAAGCGCCTGTCGAACAATACAGACAGCGCTGATACCTGACCCTTCAGAGAACTGAGGGAAAGGCCCAACTCCAAACCTGACTGCAAAAAAGCCAATAGGGTCGGGATCGACAAAGGCCAAGGTACATGTCCCCCAGAGGAGCACCAGGCGAAAAAGACTTTCCACGTTCTGTGGTAAATCTTCCGTGACGTGGGCCGTCTAGCTCGGTTCATGGTGGAAACCACCGCAGGAGAGAAACCCCTGGATGTTAAGAGCCAGGCCTCAAGAGCCATGCAGTCAATCTGAGGGCCCTGGAATTGGGGCGGAAGAAGGGGCCCTGCGCGAGAAGATCTGCGCGGTCTGGAAGAGCCCACCGGTGTCCGCCGGACAGTTGCCACAGATCCGGATACCAGGACCTCCTCGGCCAATCCGGAGCCACTAGAATGGCTGCGTGACATTCCGTCTTGATTTTCCACAGGACCTTGGGCATCAGCGCCAGGGGCGGGAAAACATATGGCAGGTGAAAATCTGACCAACTCAGGACTAGAGCATCTGCCCCCAGAGACTGAGGGTCCCACGATCTCGCCATGTATTGTGGCACCTGATGATTCAGCCGGGAGGCCATCAGATCCACATCCGGGGTCCCCCATCTGATGCAGATGTCCCGGAAGACGTCCGGATGAAGAGACCATTCTCCGGCGTCCATCCCCTGTCGGCTCAGGTAATCTGCCTCCCAATTCTCGACACCTGGGATGTAGACTGCGGAAATCAAGCAGTTGTTGGCTTCCACCCATGATAGAATGCGGTGGACTTCCGCTAGAGCCTGTGCACTCCTGGTTCCCCCTTGGTGATTTATATAGGCGACCGTCGTCGCATTGGCGGACTGAACCCGAATCGGTTGTCCGGATAGGAACACCCGAAAGGCCAGGAGTGCCAGATAGACCGCCCTGAGCTCCAGCACGTTGATGTGCAATGTCGCCTCTGACCGTGTCCAGAGACCTTGAGCTCTGTGGTGTAAGAACACCGCGCCCCAGCCCCTCAGGCTGGCGTCGGTGGTCACCACTAACCACGATGGCTTCAGGAAGGATCGTCCCTTCGACAGGTGACTCGGCTGAAGCCACCACTGCAGAGCATCCCTGGTCGGCTGGGAGAGAACCACCAGCTGATTCAGAGAGGACGTCCTCTTGTCCCACCTCTGGAGGATTTCCAGTTGCAGAGGACGGAGGCGAAACTGTGCGAAAGGCACCGCCTCTATTGCTGCCACCATGCGTCCCACCAGCTTCATCAATACCCGCAGGGATGAATGAGGTGATCTGAGGAGATCGTGTACTCCTGACTGGATGGCCAGTTGTTTGGCTCGTGGCAGGGACACTAGAGCAGAGTCCGTGTGGAAGTCCATGCCCAGATACGTCAGTGACTGGGTTGGAACCAGGGTGGATTTCTGGATGTTGAGAAGCCACCCGAACTGCTCCAGAGACTGCATGGTCGCCTGCAGGCTTCGCTGACACAGGTGTTCCGATGGCGCTCTGACCAGCAGGTCGTCTAGATAAGGAATGACGGCGTGTCCCTGCGCATGCAGTAAGGCCATCATCGACGCCATCACCTTCGTGAACACCCGGGGAGCCGAGGCCAACCCGAAAGGCAGCGCCACGAATTGGAAGTGCTCTTCCCCCACTGCGAATCTCAACCAGCGTTGATGAGCCGGTGCAATGGGCACGTGAAGGTAAGCGTCGCGGATGTCTATGGACGCTAGGAAGTCGCCCTGCGACACAGCCGCGATCACGGAGCGCAGGGATTCCATGCGGAACTTCCGAACCAACACATGGCGGTTGAACAGCTTGAGGTCCAGAACCGGGCGGAAAGAGCCGTCCTTCCGGGACGATAAAGAGGTTGGAGTAAAAACCCCTGAACCTCTCCCCAGTGGGCACTGGGACCACCACTCCGTCTCTGCGGAGTCCCTCCAACACCGATAAAAAGCCTGAGCCTTTTCTGGAGATGGAACAGCCGATGGAATCGGTGTGCGGGCTGTGAAGACAGCTCTATCCTGTATCCTCTTGAGACTACGTCTCGAACCCACTGATCTTGGATGTGGAGTCGCCATTTGTCTTGAAATTGTGACAGGCGACCCCCAACCTGTGGGGAGGCAGGAAGAGGGAGCGAGTCATGCGGAAGTGGGTTTGGGAGCGGCAGCTGTTGTACCTGCCGACTTCTTCTGGCGACTCTTGGGACGCCACTGCTGAGAAGTCTTGCCCCCACGGTCCGCGCGAGCGGAAGACGCTGACGGCTGTGAGCTGGGACGAAAGGACCACTGTTTAGGGTTCCTCTTCACAGTATACCTAGGCTTAGGTCTGTTCTGTGGAATCTTGGACTCCGTAGAGTCCTTGATCAACTTGTCCAGCTCGGCACCAAACAGCCTGTCACCAGAGAAGGGAAGATTCTGCAGAATCTTCTTTGACGTGGCATCTGAGTCCCATAGACGTAGCCACAACAATCTGCGGATCGCTATCGCATTGGCCGAAGCCACAGCTGAGCGGGTGGCAGTCTCCAGGGACGCCGTCCTGGCATAATCCGCATAGGCTTTTGCCCTCTCGGTAAGTGCCAGGACTTCAGAGTTGAAACCTGCTAGGTCAGCAATACCATCCAGACTGGATGTGATCGCCTGCAGAGTCCAGACCGCAGCAAAACTCGGGGCAAAGGATGACCCCACAGCCTCATAAGACGACTTGGCGAGTTGTTCGACCTGTCTGTCTGTCGCATCCTTCAGTGAGGAGCTATCAGAGGCAGAGAAAAGGGAGCGTGCAGCAATCCTGGTCATGGAAGCGTCCACTTTCGGGGACTGCGACCACTCCTGAAGCACCTCCTGAGGAAAGGGAAAGCGATTGTCCTTGGATTTGCGACATAACGCCGTCCAGGGTGTACCCTGGGAGCTCTAACCACCCTTTCAAAGTTAGTGTGGTCCAAAAAGGAACCACATGGTCTAGCTTCAGGTTGTAACCACTGATAGACCTCCTTCGGGTGAACGGCTGTCTCCTGAGGGGGTAACCCGAGGCGCAAAGTCTCGTTGATGGAGGACACCAGATCCTCCACCCCTTCAGCTGGTTCAGACACCGACCCGAGAGTTGAACCCCCATCATCCTCGTCACCGTCAGAGTGACGCTCCTCCTCAGAGAGGATCTGGAGTTCGGGTGAATCCTCACGGCGAGCCCGCTTAAGGGGTCTCACGGTGGAAGATGGAGACACCCGGGGGTAGCTTGAAGGAGTAGCTGGAGCATCCAGTCTCCTTGTTAGTGCCTCCAGGGATTGCGACATGGAGGATAATTGGGACAACATAGAAGCATTAATCTCGCTTTGTTTTTCCCATGGCCCTGGGATCACCTGAATCTCAGGGTATAGCACACCGGAGCTGCTGACTCAGCAGAAACAGTCCGGGCGTCTGGACGTCCGCAATTATTGCAGGACCCCTCCACCAGTGTCCCTTTGCATGTAGCACAGACAGGGGTGGTACTGGCCGCCTTAGCAGCGCCTTTCTTCCCTGAGGACATACCCACGGTAGGGAAATATCAAACAGGAGAATATTCACCGGAAACCGGTGGCTTACCGACCGCTGCACAGCGGTGGTGAAGGGAGCGGTGTGTGTGTGGCCTCCGCGAGGTAAGAAGACCTGATCTCCCCTGGAGTGCAGCAGAGCAGTCTCCAACGATCCCAACAGGAAAGTGAGGGGAAAAGATGGCCGCCGCTGTAGAAACAGAGGGCGGAGCCGAAACACGCGGGAAGCACACACACACGCCCATCCAGGTCACATGGGCCGCTCCACATCTCTCCCGGCCGCCATTACAATAATGTAAGCGCCGGAGCCCGCAGCGCGGGAGGTATAAACATAAATACCCTGGCTTACAGACAAAGTCTGAAGCCCACAGCCGCAGCCCCTGTGACACACAGGGCGGTCAGCCAGGGTGACCCCAGCACAGGGTCACCGCCAGAACCGCGGACCCGAAGGCAACGCGCGGTCTGAGTGTCATGAACACACTAGTGTCAGACACTACCCCAGGCACACCGGAGACACCGAAGTATCTCAGTGCCGGTCCGGTCTGTAAGCACCATATCATGGGAGCCTCGGACGGGGGTTCAGCACCAGTCCGGTCTGTAAGCACCATTTAGGGAGGCCTCGGACTGGGCTGGCTCTAGTCCGGTCTGTAAGCACCATTTAGGGAGGCCTCGGACAGAGCTGACTCCAGTCCGGTCTGTAAGCACCATTTAGGGAGGCCTCGGACGGAGCGGAGCTGTGCAAGGCTCCTATCTCCCACTTCCCAGAGCCCCCAGGGGGGATGGGAAGGAGCGCGGCAGCGTACCGGGAGACACAGTGTGCCCAGGCACTAGGCCCTCCGGTACCTCGACCTGCGTGTTCCCCGAAGGTTAACAGGGAGACTGCCGGAGGTCCCCGACTGGGACCTTCTTTTACCTTGTCTTCATACGCCATCACGTAAGCTGTGAGAATGCAATGAAGTGCAAGCAAAGCGTGTGATACCTCCGAGCACACTAAGTTTAAAACTGAGGATATTCCCTGCGGTAGGGGTTTATAAGCGGAGGGGGCGGTGTCTACAAATCTTGTAGTACCTAGTGTGGCCTCCGGAGGGCAGTGCCCTAAACCCCATTGTCTGGGTCTCCCATTATGATGATCAGAAAATCGTGTCATATCGCCTCAATACGACCCTCTTCTCCCACTCTTGACACACTGATAGCAACACCGCAGAAGAAATGCAGCACAGGCCTCCAGTATCCATTGTTTCAGATGCTGCACATCTCGTATCTTCACAGCATAGACAATTGCAATTGTCATGCTGTGAATCATGTAGCAATTTCAGATGTCCAGTGGCATTGAGTTTCCATTGATGAAGAATGGCCGCACTATCTTTGTACCCCATATACCACACGATACCATCAATTTTTGTTTTCCAGCAGTCTTGGAGGGATCTATCCACTGTGGGTTAGTGTCAGACCAATAGCGGGAGTTTTGTTTATTAACTTCACCATTCACAGTAAAGTGCGTCTCATCCCTCATCTGAAGGCAATTGTCTATGCTGTGAAGATACGAGATGTGCAGCATCTGAAACAACAGATACTGGAAGCCTGTGCTGCATGTCTTCTGCGGTGTTGCTATCTGTGTCAAGAGTGGGAGAAGAGGGTTATATTGACAATCCAACACAATGGGCAGCACTGTGAACACATTTTATAAGTGGTCATAAACTTGTAATTAACTTATGAAAGAATAAAGTTACGTTAAAACCAAGCACAACATTGTTTTTCTTATGAAATTCTCTAGAAGTTTCATGTGTCACATGACCCTCTTCCCATTGAAATAAATCCAAAATTGGATCCAAAATGGCCGACTTCAAAATGGCCGCCATGGTCACCACCCATCTGGAAAAGTTTTCCCCTCCCATACACTAATGTGCCACAAACAAGAAGTTGCTATCACCAACCATTTCCATTTTACTTAGGTGTACCCATATAAATGGCCCAACCTGTGTATATAATATATATATATATATATATATATATATATATATATATATATATATATATATATATATATATATATATCTATTATATAATCACGAATGGATTTCGCGCACCACACTCGCATGCGACTCGCCGTGGTCATGTGGATACGAACGAAGCATTGGCCGCGCAGCGGCCATTGCGAGCAGCTCTAAGGCGACTCGCTATGCCCGCGCAGCGGGCATGGCGAGTCGCCTTAGCGGCGCGAAGCATTGGCCGCGAAGCGGCCATTGCGAGCAGTTCTAAGGCGACTCGTTATGCCCGCGCAGCGGGCATGGCGAGTCGCCTTAGCAGCGCGAAGCATTGGCCGCGAAGCGGCCATTGCGAGTCAGAGACTCGCTCTGCTAGAATCCCGATGCATTGTGCATCGGGCACCCATCTAGTATATATATATATATATGTGTGTGTGTGTATATAACGAAAAGAATACACATGCCCATATACATATACACATGCACATTATATATATGTATACACACACACACATGTACACACACGCACATACATACTCACACTGTGCATACATACATCTATGCATTAGGTATATATATCTATTATATGACATATTCAAGATTATTCTTTATCAGGGGTTCTATTGATTTCTTTTTTTTGGTGCAGATATTTTATACGTTTTTTTTTATTTATTTTTTACCCAATTTGTCTCCTAAAATAACTTTTTTTTTTTCCTCTTAAACTGTTAATATTTTCCCCAATGTAACTGGGGCACCCAGCCAGAGGGTAACACAGTCCTATGCTGTGCCAGGCTTCACTGCCAAACCTGATTAAGGAACCAAAGCTTTACAATGCAGAAGAGACCCCAAAATCCTGTGATCAGCAGCTCCCAAGGAAGCAGTGGCACTGCTTATACTTCAGTTCATTGCCTAGCGCTCACTGTAGCGAGCAAAAGACAGAGACGTTAATAAACCTCTTCTGTCTTCTCACAAATGTCTTTAGCAGTTAGATTGTAGGAGCTTTGACCTTGGGTTGTACATTTAATTAATTACTAGTTATAGAAATGTTAGATTAAGCTCTATGGATAATACATGTAAACAAACTGCGGCATCTGTAGCACCATATTCCGCAGTTTATGAGCCCTTCTAGTGCGGGTACAGACACAGATAGGATTTCCTTTCTCAACATACGGTACAATGCAGCCGCACCCTAATACAATTAGTTTCTGACCAGTTACCAACCTTTTTACGAACGTGCAATTAATTTGTGAGGATCCAATATTTTCCCAACCGGGAAATTCAGAGGGTGCAGAGGTCGCGGCTTTGTCACTCTCGGATGTCATCCAGGGGTCTTCGCACAAGTCGAATGTGGTGTTCATGTCCCGGACAATAAGAGCTGTTGTGGGGACTGTGGCGCTGTTCTGGATGGCAGATGTGCCCAGCGGTACCCGGCCCTTTGTGGCTGTCTGAGAGAGTGCGCCTGGGGTGGTGTGAGAGACCTGCTTTGGAGTGCAGAGAGACTGCTTAGACTGACTGACAATAGGGAGGTCAGGGGCTTTATTAGGTGGCAGCCTGGCATTAGATCGGAGGTTTGGCCGGCTGGGGATGGAGGATTTTCTCAGTCTTTTGATCTGAACCTCTGGGCTGCTGGAAGGGATCGGGCTGGATTTAGATGGGGTTTCTTGTCTTCTCCTTTTCACTGGCACCACGGGGCTGCGGAGCGAGGGACTGGTGTCTGGGAGGAGTGCCTGCCGACCACGTTTACTTGGCAGCCTTTTCCTGGTGGTAGGTGGTTGGACAACTGGCTGCTCAACCTTAATATCTGGAATAATATCTAAAATACAAAATAAAAATTAAATAAATACGTGTATCTGTAAAATCCTGTATTCCCCATGATACACTGGAGGATCTTTCCTTAGGACTCTCTAGGGTTGTCCCTCCAGAAAACGTGTGGATAAACTGACAACTGGGCGTTACCATCTCACTGTCCAATCAGGGTAGACAGAGGTGGATAGTGCACGGACGCACCCTACTAAGAAGGGGGATGGTAATGCCAAGTTGTTAATGTATTGATATTTTTCCAGGAGGAGTAATGTAACAATGCAGGCGTCTTAGATACTGATAGCATTTAAAGTGTTTTTCTAATGTACCAAAAGTCCTGTGGATCCAGTGTAGGACTCTCCGTAGTAATGCCAACTCTCTTCTGAAATTACAGGACTGCTGAAGACTGATTGGCGCCAGTGGTCAGTCGATTAGATGATCGTATCATCAGAGAAACACTAAGTCAAGTGACTGCTGCAGCCAATCACCGGCTTTAGCAGTTCTGTTTATTTCCAACAGAGTTGGTAACACATCCGGAGGTGGCACAAACCCCCATTGTGGCCTATGCTGGATCCACCGGACTACTAGTAGGGGGACATGTATCCAATTTTTTTTCCATGATTTTTTTTTGTGTTTTACAGCCCCTTTTAAAGTCAAGGAGTATGATATATACATAAACAATAAAAATAAATTCCCAGATGTCACGTACCCACTTCTCAGCACGTGACTTGAGGCTACGCCTGCAAGGGTTAATTATCTCCTCTTACTCAATCCAGCACTCAACCTCCGTCCTATGCTGAAAGGGAGCATCAATCACACCCCGACTCAGACTGTGCACCTCGCTTCACACATGCTGCCACTACCCACCGGATTTGGGGCCAAAGAATCCCCCTAAACTAAGACTATCAGGTAATCAACAAAATTGTACCCTTTCTAAAGTTATGGGTTCTTTAGAACATACAAGGTTCAGACTTATTAAAGTTTTAAGCTTTAACATAAAAGGTAAAGTGCTTACAATAAAAATATGCAAAAATAGAAGCAAAAAGTGACACACACATATGCAAAACAGTTCTGAAATAAAAAGGAGAAACTTACAGAACTCTAAAACTTGGCAGCTTGCATTCTGTATCCCAATGGGGAAGGAGAAGAGTGCATCACAGCAGTGTTCAGCTGCCTCATTATCTGTGAGCCCAGGACTTTAGCTTGGAGGGTCCCGTTATAGGCTCAGACTGCAGATCAGATTTCTAGACCGGCCTTCCATTTTAACATTCTAATTCTGGGTCTATGATTGGAAACTCACTAATTTAGCCATGCATACATTATTTTTTTTAAATGGTCTTTGTCTTAATTCCCTTCTCTTTCCCAACAGTAAATACAAACTGTCCAACTGCATTAGATCCTTTTCATGGGGTCTTCAAAGGCATAATGGTTCCACTCTGAGGAAGACCCCCTGGGGAGACCGGTGGTCACTGTGACTCGAGAGCTAGCTTTGTGCTTAAATAGTTGTGACCTGTGTGTACTGTAGTTTTTAACCCTGGTGTAGAGTTAGTTAACCCTCAACTGCTTGTGTCCCATACCCTGAAATACATATTTCAATACACCAGAAAATCCCATTTTCTAGTCGTAGTCCCTCTGCTTCGGCTTGTGGCATTTTAATCTGTGTAATAGATGTGAATAATTATTCCACACGACCTCGGATGTCTGAGCTCATCTGGACCTAAACCTGTACGGAGCAGAGAGCTTGGTTTTGCTCTATGGGGGGACAGGTTTACGGCTTTCCAGCCATCATTGCAAATGGAGCGTTAGAAATGAAAAGCAAAACCTGAAATAAAAGTGTCATCGAAAGCGTCCGCTGTGAAAAGTGAAACCGCAGGCGGAACAAGCACAAAAGTCAGCACACGTAGAGCTGTAATGTATGGCTGCCCCGGGAATAGCCGCAGTTAATCTCCCATATATATCAGTCATTTGAGGGCTCAGTGCATGGATCACGATGTGCTTCACTACTCAGCCCCCCCCTCCCTTCACTTTGCACTTTCCCTCCAGACACCATAACACTAATACTGTCATACTAGCTCTCCCCCAATCCCGAGATTTAAGGGGCTGAGGCACAACTTTCCGGCACCTTGGCAGGTTTACCTGTGCACCATCATCCCAGGCCAACCGCTTTCCGCTTTAAAGGGGACTGAAGCCCGTCCCATTTATTTGGACATCAAAGCTCCTAGGCACACAGCCTTGTCTGCTGAATGGAGCCGTGATGTAGTTCCCCTGCGCTGCAGAGCTCCTGGGTACAAAAAAGGGCACACAGCCTGTGTCTGCAGAATGGAGCTGTGCTGTGGTTCCACCGCACAGCAGAGCTATAGGGCACACAGTCCGTGTCTGCTGAGTGGAAACGTGCTGTAGTTCCCGCACACCACAGAGCTTCTGGGCACAAAGAAAGGCACATAGCCAGTGTCAGCTGAATGGAGCTTTGCTGTATTTATCCAGCACAGCAAAGCTTTTAGGCACAAAGCCCGTGTCTGCTGAATGGAGCTGTGCTGTAGTTCCTCCGCACAGCAAAGCTTCTTGGCAGAAAGAAGGGCATACAGCCAGTGTCTGCTGAATGGAACTGTGCTGTAGTTAACCTGCACAGCAGAGCTCCTGGGCACAAAGAAGGGCACACACAGCCTATGTCTGCTGAGTGGACCTGTACTGTAGTTCTCCCGCACCACAGAGGTCCTAGGCACACAAAGGGCATACAGCCTATGTCTGCTGAATGGAGCTGGCCTGTAGTTCTCCCGCACCACAGAGGTCCTAGGCACAAAGGGCATACAGCCTATGTCTGCTGAATGGAGCCGGACTGTAGTTCTCCCACACCACAGAGCTCCTGGACACAAAGAAGGGCACACAGCCCTTGTCTGCTGAGTGGAGTCATGCTGTAAGCTCCCCCATATAGCAGGCATCCCAAAATGGATGGCTTCAACGCTTAACCACAGGTCAAACATCTGTAGAGAATCCATGGCACCTTCTACATTTCAGAAGGAAAAGTCTCCATATTTGTAATTCTGTATTCTGCTTCAGTTATCCCTGAGCTTATTGATTGAATTCCCCACAATCCGCTGCTCCCAATATTTACTACACCCAACTCACCCTTTATTGGTGGCAGTCGACAATCATCTTGTTTGAGGCTTTTAGTTGTGTCTTCTTCATACAGATTTGAGTTTTGATCTCTCTCTGTCGTATCAGTGACCCTTCGATCCCCCGCGATGAAGAGCTCCAGTGCCTGCAGCTCTGCCTCTATCTCTGGGGTCTGCAGGTTGGCTTGTTTCAGGATGGCGTGCTGCCTGCGCACAATGTCCAGGAGGGCAGTGACCAGTCTGGGAATACACAGGAACTTTAAGGTTATTTCACACTTTGTGGAAATTATGCTTGTCAAAATTCATAACAAGGAAAAGCAAAAACACGTTGTGAAAACTGCACATTGCGTGAGTTGGAAGAGCATCAAGATCAATGTTGGAAACATTGCTGCAAATAAATGCAAATTCACAATCAGTGGGTGAAATAATTATTAAACACGTCACTAATTTTTTAAATAAATATATTTCTAAAAGTGCTGTTGACATGAATTTCTCACCAGATGTCGGTAACAACCCAACCAATCCTCACAAGCAAAGAAACAAAACCAGAGATGTCCATTAATTCAGTTACGTGCAATAATGAGAAATGACACAGGGAAAAAGAATTGAACACGTTACTGAAAGTTATTTAATACTTTGCAAAAAAGCCTTTGTTGGTGATGAAGCTCCAGACATCTCCTGTATGGAGACACGAGTCTCTGCATTGCTCAGGTGGATTTTGGGCCATTCTTGTACACAAACACTCTTCACATCCTGCAGATCCTGTGGATTTTTCTATGGACTCTGTTCCTTCCAGACATTTTCTATTGGATTCATCTCCGATGATCAGCTCGGCCATTCTAGCAGCTTTATTTCTTTCTCTGAAACAAGTTGAGAGTTTCCTCGGCTGTGTGTTTGGGATCATTGTCTTGTGAAAAGTCCACACTCGTTTCACCTTCACCATCCTGGTAGATGACAGCAGATTTTGATCAAGATATCTCTGTATACCGTATTTGTTCATTCATCCTGTCTTCAATTACAGTTTGTCAATGCCGTATACTGAAAAACAGCCCCACACCATGATGTTCCCACCTCCATACTTCACTGTTGGAGTTTCTGGACTTGTTTGCCTTTTGGTCTTCAAACATAGTGTGTATTATTCCCCTCGCACTGTATCCCCACCCGCCCCTCATAGGCTGTGAGCCCTCGCGGACAGGATCTTCTCCCCTATTGTATCTGTACGTTAGAGTTGTCCACAGCCATTGTTACCTGTATTGTTACTATGTTACTTGTCCTAGTCTGCCCTCTTAACATCTAAAGCGCCATGGAATATAATGGCGCTATATAAATAATACTAATATTATTGCATCCCAAAGAATTACATTTTGCTCTCATCTGACCAGACTATATCTCCAGTATTTCCCAGCCTTGTCTAAATGTTCTTGAGGAAACGTACACACACTTGATCATGCTTCATGTTCAACAATGGAGTCTTGTGTGATGAGTGTGAATACAGGAGCGTGCATAGAGGAGCGTGCATACAGGAGCGTGGAGGGGAGGTGCATTACTTATTGTTTTCTGTGAAACAATTGTACCTGCTGATGTCTTTCTGTAGATCTCCACAGCTGGTTCTTGTCCCTTGGACAATTTTTCTGATAATTCTTTTCACTCCTATGCGTTAAATCTTGCAGGGAGCACCTGGTCATGGCTGATTTATGGTGATATGTTCTTTCCACTTCTGGATTTTGCCCCCAACAGTGGCCACAGGAACCTTCAGTAGTTTAGAAATTCTTCTGTAACCAATGCCATCAGTATGTTTTGCAACAATAAGGTTGTGAATATCTTGAGACAGCTCCCTGGTTTTACCCATCATGAGATGTTTCTTGTGTGGCACTTTGGTAATGTGACACCTTTTAGTGGCCATCAGTTCAAGCAGCTGATATTTTTCACTAAGTGGCAGGATTACTTTTTAATTACTGATACTGGTGTCATGTTTTCCAGGGCTTTTTGCAGCTCTCTATCTTCAAGTGTTCAACACTTTTTTTCTGTGTTATTTCTCATCATTTAATTTATGGACTCCTTTGGTTTGATTTCTTTACCTGTGTGGATTGGATGTGTTGTTACTGACATTTGATGAGAAATCATGTCAGTAGCACCTTTAGAAATAGAATTACTTAGAAAATAGGTGCTGTATTCAATACTTATTTTGTATATATTTCTATTATTAGTGAGCTTAAATTCTGGATCATATATCTGAATCTTAGCTACACCAGAGTTTACAGGAACGCACCCACCTGTTCACGTCTGTTCTGCATCCTTATAAATTCCATAGTGGTGAAAAAAAACCTATTTGTCTGCCAAATCCAGGATTTTACCGCGAGCGACGGATTACAAAAAATGTTATTACTGCATGAAACACACATGATGATTTTACTAAGCCACTTACTTCTCTGTGCTCGGATGGTGCGGCCCCAGCAGGAGGCTGAGATTGTTCTCTCCAGCTCCACTTTCAAAACTCTCAGACCCAGAATCCTACAAAGACAAAATATAGTCCATTAAAGGGGGTTTCTTGACTTTTATAAAATTTGGCCCAGACAAAGGAACACTGCAAAATAAAGAAACAGCAAATGCTCACCTTTTGAACCCCGAGACCCCTTAGCTCTCTTCGGGGTGATAATATCCCATCCATCAGTCATTTGACTACTACAGACACTTAAAGGGGTTGTGCCGCGAACAAGTGTACATTTTTAATTTATAGATCTTAGAATAAAAATAATTTCCACAATTGGATGTGTTAACAAATCCCCAGCTGTAATGTCTGTATACTCTTATATATCTGTGATCCCTCGGCTGTAATATCTGTATACTCTTATATTCTGTGATCCCGGCTGTAATGTCTGTATACTCTTATATTCTGTGATCCCTGCTGTAATGTCTGTATACTCTTATATTCTGTGATCCCGCTGTAATGCTGTAACTCTTATATTCTGTGATCCTGCTGTAATGTCTGTATACTCTTATATTCTGTGATCCCTAGCTGTAATGTCTGTATACCTTTATATTCTGTGATCCCGCTGTAATGTCTGTATACTCTTATATTCTGTGATCCCGTGTAATGTCTGTATACTCTTATATTCTGTGATCCCTGGTCTGTAATGTCTGTGTACTCTTATATTCTGTGATTCCCAGCTGTAATGTCTGTATACTCTCTTACTTCCTCCCCTGCCCAGGAGCTGTGGTATATCCGACCTGTTCCTGCATGGTTGGACACATCCATTACACGGGGGACATATATAAAAGTGTATCTCGGGACAGGAACATTTTTTTCTTTAACACATCCAATTGTGGAACTTATCTTTATTCGAAGTTCAAATGATTAAAAGGGCACAACTGTTAGTTGCAAAACCCCTTTAAAGCCATGACCTCACAGGCCAGTAATAGGCTGCAGCAGTCATGTGACTGATAGATCTAA
Organism: Allobates femoralis; assembly: GCA_033576535.1. Taxonomy (NCBI): domain Eukaryota; kingdom Metazoa; phylum Chordata; class Amphibia; order Anura; family Aromobatidae; genus Allobates; species Allobates femoralis. Next base: position 83,321,815 of record JARQOC010000009.1, read on the forward strand.
GGCTACTTTCACATTACGATTTTGAAGGGAGCCGATGCTGTCCGATAAATTTGGACAGCATCGGCTCCCTTTTCATGCCTGGAATCGGATGCCAAATAGGCATCCGATTCCGGCATTAAATCGTAGCCTCCAGTCTGGAAAAAAAAAAATAAATAAAAGTATATGCTCACCTATCCCCCGCCGGCTCCCGACGTCCCCCGCCGACTCCCGTGTCTCGCGGTGTCTGCAGAGGTCGTCTTCATCTGTACAGGACCTGCCGTGATGTCAGTCACGTGACCGCAGGTTACACCATGGTAACCTGCGGTCACGTGACTCACATCACGGCAGGTCCTGTACAGAAGTACTTTTTTTTTTTTTTTTTTAACTCCTGCTCTCCCAGTTTGGAGCAGTTTTACTGTACTGAGCATGCTCAGTACAGTAAAATCGGGTCCGAGGACACATCGATGTTTCCTCGGAACCTGCTCCATAGGGCCCCATGTTAACTTGATCGGACCAAATCGGATGTGCACTAAATGCCATCCGATTTGGTCCGATCCGATTTTTGCACCGAAAATAAAATCGGACAAAATCAGATTGGACCAAATTGGATGGCATTTAGTGCACATCCGATTCGGTCCGATGCCCATAGGGCTGCATGGGGCCCAAAATCGGTCCGATGCTGTCCGATTTTTTATCGGACAGCATCGGAAATTAAAATTCCGTAGTGTGAAACTAGCCTAATCGGTGCAAAAATGGTGTGACCCACATACAGAAAACAGGAAACTAACACCTTGGTTAGATCTGAGCCATGATGCCCAGGCATCAATATAACAACTGATCCTACTACGAGTATTATCTGTAGTCAGATTTTTCCAAAGTAAAATTTTTTGCATCTTTATTACAGAAGGGAGGATTTCAGGTAACATCCGGAAAGAGTGATGGAGTAAAGCCTTCTTCTTATTTTTCAAAGGTTTATTCAAAAAATTAATTTAACAACAAAAACGATACCTGAGGAAGGCTGTGTGTACAAAATATTCAGCCGAAACGCGTTGTATGGCCCCCCTTTTTTATGCATCAAAACCTTTTTTTTGTTGTTAAATTAATTGAATCCTCCCTTCTGTTACGGTCACACTGGCATTGTGATCCGAATGATCCGGGACGGGGCTGCACACCATAATCACAGGACTATAATCATTAGACCAGGCATGGTCAGATAAGCAAGAGACAAGACATCTATAAGGTGAGCATTAAGGTTTATTCACACCGCATAATAGATCCAAACATGCTGCACTCAGATCTGCGCCATTTTTCTTGTTTATCTCCCTACCCACTCTTTAGACTCCACAGCCTTGGAGATCTACATATATTGCATCTTTATTACGGTTGCAACACCTGGACTCTACTGAGATTGTACCTGACCGAGCTTAACATCTTCACCCCCGGGGGATTTTCAGTTTTTTCGTCATTTCTTCTCTTTCTTCCAGGAAGCCATAACATTTTATGTTTCCGTTTACATGGCTTTATTCATTTTATCATGTGACTAGTAAAAAGGCCCGATGCAATTGCATCGGGAGAGCGGTGAAATTAATTGTGTGTATACAGGCGGCTCTGTGGGCAGCAGAGCACGGAGGCGGCTCTGTGGGCAGCAGAGCACGGAGGCGGCTCTGTGGGCAGCAGGGCACGGAGGCGGCTCTGTGGGCAGCAGAGCACGGAGGCGGCTCTGTGGGCAGCAGAGCACGGAGGCGGCTCTGTGGGCAGCAGAGCACGGAGGCGGCTCTGTGGGCAGCAGAGCACGGAGGCGGCTCTGTGGGCAGCAGAGCACGGAAGCGGCTCTGTGGGCAGCAGAGCACGGAGGCGGCTCTGTGGGCCGCAGAGCACAGAGGCGGCTCTGTGGGCAGCAGAGTATAGAGGCGGCTCTGTGGGCAGCAGAGTATAGAGTACAGGAGAAAGAGAAAGGGAAGAGATGTAGAGATATTCAAAAGAATCAGTTAGTAATTGGAGATCATGAAGATGTGTGGAGCCCACTGGGACGGGGTACTCTGTGCCGGACCGGGGTACTGCTGGGGGATGTCACGGCGGTCCTGGTCCGGACCGTGTCCCGGGCCCGCACAATAAAATGGGGGGTTATTTACAGGGGATTTGTCACTCGTGACGCCACCCACTATATGCGGCCAGTAATGGGGCCGCCGCTGCTGCAGAACCTCCGGGGATGATGGGATAGCAGCTTGGATAGAATAGTTCCTGTGGGCAGAACTGGGTTCCCCGGGGCAGTGGTAGTAGTAGTTAAAGTCTGTGAGGATAGTTATTGATGCTGCAGGAGAGTAGGGGTAGCAGTAGAGATGATGAGAGTAGAGGTAATCGCAGTATATGAGGGCAAGTGGGGCTTCAGCATAAGGATCACACACACACTCACGGTTTCTGTTGTTTTCCAAGTCTTTACTTGCAGATGGTATATCACAATATTGTCCACGGAGTCTGTACCAGGTTGCTCTCACCCTGACCGGGTCCTTGGCTTCCTACTTAAGCGCTGTGTGTGGCCCTGCTGCCGCTTGTAGCTGGACTGCTGGCCCTGTCTCTTCCCACGGGTACCAATATGCTGGGCAACTTGAGTCCTCTGTGTCACTGACTCCTCCGTGTTGCTTTGCTATGGTGCTGTGAAGATGGTGGACCTTCACTATGCCGGTGTCTACTGTCCTGTCTGTCTCAGGCACAGCCTCGGATCCGGTATCCGTCTTAAGCGCCTCCCCGGGGTCAAGTTTTTGGGATAACTCTTTATCCCGGGTATGTTCCTCTGTCTCCTCTCCTCAGACCTCTCAGGATCTCCACTTCTACTTGACTCTGCTCCAGACTCAAACTAAACTAACTGTCACTCTTGCTCTGTGGTAAACAACTTAGCTCCTCCCACTAGTGCAGGTGCCACCTAAGCTCCTCCCACTTTCTAGTGTAGTGTTATGTGGAGAGTAAACCTGTGTTGATGTTTCTGTGGCACATTAACCCTTGGGGTGCCACAGATGTTATAGGGTTGGTGATTAATTAGGGCACAAACTATAGTCAGGAGAGATATTAGATCAGGTTGCTGCCGTTCTTTTCTGTTTGTGAGCTATATAATAAGCTGCAGTAAGATGGCATTTGGGACATTATGTTGTATATCCCTTGATAATGAGTCACAGTCCCCTGGTGTACTTAGGATGAGTGCTTCCAAGTGTTGTGCAGCAGCTCATGCAGCCCATTGCTAAGCGGTTCCTTTATATGGATAGTTTTAGGCAAAAGTGTACTTGGGTAGTAGTCCTGTGTAAGCAGGTGGAGGTAGGATCCAGGGGTTAATGGAGGATCGGTGGTCACAGCCTGGGGTCCAGACAGTGTTGCCTTATATGAAGAAGTGGGGCAGCTATGGCTCTCTCTCTATTTAACAGGCTCCGCTGCAGTGGTTACCAGCGGGGGTTAAGCGTTTCTCGAGCTCTCCCGACGTGACTGGAGCCGTATCACTTTTTCCTGCTCCCGCGGCCTCTCCTGTATGCCGGGAGCCTTGCCGAACGTGAGTGTTCACCGCTGATCTCAGCAAGTCCCACCCACAGCAAAGCGCCTACGGCTCTATCCTGTCCTGGCGGGTGTAATTCAGCCTGGGTCACAGCCACCGTGGGGAGTCTGGGTTCTGCGTACCTGGGAGCAGGCGATGAGCTGTCCAGTTGCTTGGATGGTGGGCTGAGCTCCTCGTGTAGATGGTGTGCGGGGGGTGCAGCTTTTTTCAGCAAAAATGAGAGGCTTTAGATGGCCGTGCCGGCGGGGGAGCAGGAAGGGGGGGGGGGGCAGCCGGTGCGTGTAGTGGGCGTTTGCGGGGGGCGGGCGGTGCGTGTAGCGGGCGTTTGAAGGCAGAATCTGCGGCATCGCTCGCTCGCAGTAAAGCAAAGCATTTTGGGATTCGGCTACAGCGCCCTAATCCCAAACTGCCGATTATATAAATATAATATAATATAATATAATATAATATTAATATAATAATAAAGATGCTCTGGAAAGTGGGAAAAAATTCCAAGTGCATTGCAATTGCACAAAAAGTACAATACTGGTATTTGATTTTATTTTTCTTGTTACGCTGTTTAGCGATTGGATGAATATAGCTTATATTTTGATAGATCAGACTTTTACGAAGACAGCGATGCCAAATGTGTTTATATGGAGCAAAAAGGGGGTGATTTGATTGTTTTTTTTTAGTTCTTAAAAATATTATTTTTCACTTTTTTAGTCCTCTCAAGGGACATAAACCTACGATTTTCCGATCGCTTGTGCTGTACATAGCAGTGCATCAGCACTGCTATGCATAGCGAAAATAAAGGTTTCCTATGAATGCCAGCTATACACTGGCTTTCTTAGGAACACTGTCATAACAGGCATGGGGTCTTCAGCAGAGCCCCAGCTGTCAGGCAAACCATTATCACACCGAGATCATATCATAGGCATGCTGTTGGACACATGGAATGACCTGCCGTCCTGCTGGAACATGTTAAATGCCGCTATCAGAGATAGACTGCAGCATTTAACAAGATAATAGTTCACTACACCCTCAGCTGTAAGGGTACCTTTACACGTCGCAACATTGCATGCAATTTCACTTGCAACTTACTGGTTGCAGTGAAATCATGGACACATTTTTACATTTGTACACAGCAACAAAATGGAACAATGTGTCCATGATTTCACTGCAACCAGTAAGTTGCAAGTGAAGTTGCATGCAATGTTGCGACGTGTCTGGAGATGTCGGCGGCGACTGGCGCGTGAGTGCACGTTTTTGGCGCCCTGCCAGCGTCGCTGTCCCACATTTACATGGGGCGATATCTGCAGCTCCGCGCCGGCGAGCCGACAGGTGGCATCCCGCCGGGGTGTCTGAAAACCCCAGCGACGATGCAGGACAATGGGAGCCTATGGCTCCCATCGCCTGACAGGTCGCCGGCAGCCGGTTACATGGGCGATGTGTGCACATCGCCCCATATCGGTCACCTGGTTTCAGAGCACTGCTCTGAAACCAGGCGACCTCCCGGCGGCACCATCGCCCCTTTACATGAGGTGACGTAGGGGCGATGCCGCCGCCGATAGGATGTAGGGGCGTGGCCTATGTAATTGGCGGCGATGTCGCCCCAGTATGACGGGGCCTTTAGAGACACATGAGAGCTGATTAAATCAGCCATCATCTGCTGGCAAAGATGCATGCTGGAGGGAGAGGGCATCATATGACATTTGTACATCATATGTTGGGAAATGAGGGACTTTCTTTTGGAACATTATTTTTAGCATTATTAATGCATTTAAGAAAGAAAAAAAAAAGTCTTTGCAATTAGGTTTTATTAAAAACTAGATGTATTCATCGGGGGGCGGTGGCCGTCTCTCCTCCCTGTGCGCTGTCTCTCTCCTTTGAGCTGTCTTCCCCTGAGCGTGGTCTCTGCCCCCATGTGTTGACTTTACCCGCTGTGTGCTCTTTCTGCCACATGTACACTTTGTTTGCCCTTGTGCGCCATGTCTCTCTCCCCCCTTGAGAGCTCATTTCCCTGTGCTTTGTCTCTTCCCCTGTGATCTGCAGCCAGCAACAGTGCAGTGGAAGGCAAACTGTGCAAAATTTTAATAACAGTGAATTGCAGAAATTATTTTGAGCCTCAAATTCATTCAATGCATTTAATTTTAAAAAATAAATAAATAACTAAAACTGTCCGAACCCCTTTACAATCACCATACAACCTCTGCGGGGGAGCTGGATGCACAAACAGCAGGATATTTGCAAAGCTATGTTTGCTTGTAAAAATGCACAGAGCCTATAATTCAGAATACACGATGAGCAATTAGGCCGTGTGTATGGAACATATGTATGGAGCAAAAGAGACCGAGGGAGGGGGGCTTTAAATTAACACAAGGCAGATGATGGCCCCAAACAGCTTCCAACCTGTAACGAGACCCCACCTCATTGCGTTAGGTAGGGTTCACAGATTTATCAAGCAAAATGAATGAGTGATGTGTAACAAGAATGGTAACATTGTATTTAGTGTCATAAAGACGAGTTCACATTGTAGCGATGATAAATGTCTTGGGAAAATTGGAGTAATAAGAAACACATTGGTAATGATGCTGGTCACTGGTACGCGGCTTCAATTATTATGCCCAATTATTAGTCCCAGCTGCGTCCCAGCGCCCACCGCCTGATTAAATGACACACAAACCCGTCAGAACAGCAGCCAATTATACATTTATGGCTTATTAATTGCATTCTCATTTATGAAGAATTGACATAAATGTTTTAATAATAAAATGTATGAATATTTGGTTGAGAAATAGTAAACATAGACCAGCTTTGTTGGTTATTAGACAAGGGATAATTCAAATGAGGAAGCAGAACAAGACGATATAGAGGGAGATTTACCCCGGAGGGTGGGCGATGATGGGGCACATTAGCCAGGTACGTAGAAACATTTGTCTTCCCTGCAGCATGGATAAGGATGATAGTCCCACCAGGATAATCCCAGACCATATGCCCTACAAGAGCGGCTTTGGTGGACCTAGCATGTCCATGCATTAAAATGGTTAATTAACTAAATAGACGTATGTGTAAGTTACACTACTCCTGTGACCAGGCACCACCATATTCACCCTATACGTGGTGCTGATGATAGTGGAGAAGTCTGTGGCTGAATCTCTGAAGAGTGCAGGCTCTGCCCATCCACTAAGGTTACAATGGCTGGGACCTGCAGTATGTCACACTCTCACAGTGTGGACGTGTGTGTGTGTTGTCCAGCTGAAGTCATCAGCTCCTGGCTTCATCCTATTAGAAGTCACCACGCCCTACTTAAATTACAACCGCCATTTATTTTTATTTAATAATAATAATGCAATAATGCAGAGCAAGTGATTATAATAAAATGCCAACCAGATCAGGTCAGGTCAGTTTAGAAACCGCCTAGTGGGGACATCTTCTGGAAGGTTTTTGTAAGGTTTTCTTCCAGATTTCACTCATGAAGTATATTTGAAAGTTTATTATAATCACTTGCTCGACATTGTGGCTAAACGTTAAGCTTCCATCTTGCAGCTGCCTGGTCTGGTTAGATCTGATTGTTCTCCTGCTCTGTATTGGCGTTTTGCTATTTTACCTCACCTGTTTTTTCGACACTTCTCCTACCTGACGATTTTGTACTTTGCTGCCACCTGGTTTTCACCCACCTAGTTGACTACGCTATCAGATCCTTATGTTGTCCTTTTCCTGTCCTCATAGCTCATACCCTGCTTTGTGACTTTCCCCATCTCTGGACTTCGCCCTTCCATAGGCAGCAATCTCCTGGCCCCTACTGTAAATCCAGATTCCTGTATAGGGGTTAAGGATGCCCTGACGGAGAGAAAAAACTTGAAACGTGCGTTGGCAGAGCGGGTGGCTGTCACTCCGCAGGACAGCTGGTGTGCAGCCTACAAAAACACAGGTAAATAGGAGCAGTAGCCTAAATTGGTGTGCTGGGAGGGGGCCCTATAGAAAGACATATAGAGGGTCCATAAGTTTTGATAGACATTTTTACCAAGGCATTGTACAGTGCCGAGATATAGCTGTCAGTTAAATAATGATATAGGAGCACCCACATACTGTTGTGTTATTAAACTAATGAATTTTCATGATTTAAGCTTGTAATGTTATGGTACATGAACTGATGTATAAATTATACAATTTTATAAATAAAGGTGAATATTGCATTAATAGTGATTGAAGTTTCATGTATCACCTGTGGACCCCATTGTGAGGAAGCACGGTAGGTTTTGAGATTAATTATTATGAGGTGAAACTGAAAGCATTGGACATTTGATGTTTATAGGGGTTAAAAGGTGTCAGGGTTTCTCCGAGTTCTGTCAAGTCTGTCCCAGATACTCATGAGTCTGTGGCCTCAGACGTCTATCAGTCGTCCCACAGTCCTTGTCATATGTGCTGATTGCCAAGACTTAAATGGGTTTTCTGGTTTCAGAAAACTCATTTGGTTTACTCACCTTCCTGTCATGTCACTTGCACTGCGGCTAATTTCCGAGCTCAGTGGCTCAAGCCAGAGTTGTCAGCACAAGCCACTTCGAGCCTTTGATTGTCTGCAGTGTAGTCGACGTGATGTCAGTGCTGCAGACAATAACAGACACCAAGATCAGAAGCGCAAGACTCAGTGCCGGACCGGGAAGGTGAAGAAAAAGGATAGTATTACTTCACATATCCAAACTTTGCCACCTCCTGTGCCTCCAGCTCAAAAGTATTTCCGAAATCAGTCCTTTCCTCAGCCCTCAAACTACTAAAACTCTTGTAAATGCCCTCATCATCTCCCGCCTTGATTACTGCAACATCCTCCTCTGTGGCCTTCCTGCTAACACTTGCACCACTCCAATCTGTCCTCAACCCTGCTGCCCACTAATCCACCTCTGTCCTCGCTACTCCCCTGTTTCTCTCCTCTCCAAATCCTTCCACTGGCTCCCAATTCCCCAACGAATCAGTTCAAACTATGTACACTGACTTACAAAGCTGTCCATAACCTGTCCCTTCCTATTTTTCCGAATTAATCTCCCAATATGTTCCGATCACGTAATCTTCTATCCTTCCAAGACCTCCTCGTCTCCTCCACACTTAGGCGCCTTCACACTGCGTTCCCCCCGCAGCGTCTTCGCGAAGGAATCACCATTGTGCGCAGCGGCCGCCAGACTCCTATCTTGTTGCGTCCCTGTTGCGGCGGGACGTGTGGATTTTGGTGCACAGGCATGCGCCTGCGCACAGATCACATACGAGTGAATGGGTGCGCACGGCTTTGCGCTGTCAGCGCGCACCGTGCGCTCCATTCTAGAAGTAGAGCTGGGGCCGCTGCGCACACATGTATTCCCCTTGCAGACCGCTGCGGAGGTGAACTGCATGTGAAAGCGCCCTTAAATTGGCATATCTCCCATCTACATGACTTAACAGCTGACACACAAAGTGCCCGAACGGCCTGTGGCTTTCTGCAGGACATCAAACCTGCACCATTGCAAAGTTTTCTTGTGGATAAGACTGGGGATATATATTATATTTTTATTTAATTTAAATGTATGCATTCTTTTTTTTTTGAGGGGAGGGGGGGGGGGGAAATCTTTGCAACTTGGTTTAAACAATGTTGCAAAGTTTGGCTTTTACAGAGGAACAAGGAGATCAAAGAATGGAAATGTAGACAATTTTAATGAAGACTAATCACAATAATTATTTTTAGCCAACAATACATGAACAAATCAGTCTATAAGAGGGGGGCGGCTACCTCCATCACCCCTGTAATGGCAGCCAATGGAGTTATCCTATCATGTCATATCGCTGCAAGCAGTGTTGGTGGGCATATTGGCGAGTGTCACATGACAGGACGACTCTGGTTCATCCACACAAGTATAGGTTCTTCAGCTGAAGGAGTTAAAGGGAGAGAAATTCAGCAAGTGCTGGCTGAGGATCCAGGCGGGAGTAACCCCAGAGAGTGACCTTGTTCAACCCACATGGTAGAGAGGAGGATGCTGGAACCGGACTTCAAAGGAAAGCCAAAAAATAACCTGACAGATGCTAAAGAGATCAGGACAATGTGGACAAGTGGCCAGGACATTATCTATGAAGCCCCGGCCTGATGAATTACTTGTACAGCAAGTACACTTTCATCAGGAATGTCTCTCCTCAATTGTTTTTGCATCCACGACATGATGTATAACAGTCACATAGACATCTGCAGGGGATGAACACTACATGTATACAGTTGAAACCAGACTTTTCCATACTATATAAAGACACATCTGCAAGTTTTTTGCACTATCTGACATGAAATCAGAATAAACCTTTCTTGTTTTAGGTCAATTAGGATTATCAAAATGATTAATATTTGCCAAATGCCAGAATAATGAGAGAGAGAATGTTTTAAGGCATTTTTATTACTTTCTGTAAAGTCACAAGTTTACATACAACTATGTCTTTAAATAGTTTGGGACAGCCCATATGATGATGTCATGTGTATGGAATCTTCTGATTGGTTTATTGACAACAACTGAGTTAATTAGACACACCTATGGATGTATTTTAATACACACCTGAAACACACGGCTTTGTGTAGCGTCATGGGAAAGTCTAAAGAAATCAGCCAAGATATCAGGAAGAGATACTGTGGACTTGCACAAGTCTGGTTCATACTTGGGTGCAGTTTCCACATACCTGGAGGTGCCTCGTTCATCTGTACAAACAATTATATGGAAGTACAAACAAGATGAAACATCCAGCCATAATACCGCTCAGGAAGGAGACGGTTTCTGTGTCCAGAGATGAACGTTCTTAGGTTGATAAGCTTTTGTTGTTTGGTTAACATGTACATAAGACCTTGTGAAGAGGATGGTGGAAGCTGGTAAGATTGTGTCATTATTCACAGTGAAACGAGTACTGTATCACCATGAGCTGAAAGGCCACCCTGCCAGAAAGAGGCCATTACTCCAAAAGAAATATAAAAATCCAGATTAATGTTTGCCATTGCACACAAGAACAAATACCTACATTTTTGGAGACATGTCCTGTGGTCTGACAAAAGTAAAATTAAACAGTTTGGCCATAATGACCATCGTTACATTTGGAGGAAGAAGAGAGATGCTTGGAAGCTTAAAAACACCATCCCAACTGTGAAACACGGGGGAGGCAACATCATGTTGGGGGGTTGTTTTGCTGCAGGAGGGGCTGGTGCATTTCACAAAATAAATGGCATCATAAGGAAAGATTATGTGACAATACTGAAGCAACATCTCAAGACATCAGCCAGGAAGTTAAAGCTTGGGTGTAAATAGATCTTCCAAATGGACAATGACTGGAAGAATACTGCCAAACTGGTTACAAAGTGTATGGGTAAAACTGAAAAGGCAGGTGTGAGCAAGGCGACCTACAAACATGACTCAGTTACACCAGTTCTGTCAGGAGGAATGGGCCCAAATTCCTACCAGCTATTATGAAAAGCTTGAGAATGTTGAGATCCTCCATAGGATTCAGCTCCAACCAAGACTTCTGATAATAAGGTACAAAGAAAAATATAAACTTTGGAGAGAAAATGTTTTTTTCATTTATTCCTCTTTCTATAATTTGCACATCTGGGAGGATCGTAACTAGTTTTAGCGCTCTACAAGGCCTCTTCAGCCAAGAAAAGCCCAGTTTTTAAATACCCATTACCGTTGGAATTTCATCCAAATCCACCAATTTTGCCTTAATCCGGGTGTTTGATTGCCGCAAACAAAGATACTTAAAAGTTGTATTTAATGAAGATTTATTAAGATGCAACCCAACCTAAGAACCTCTGAGATGCTTCAGACATCTTCACTCACTGCTAGCGATAGGTAAAGACGTCCAAAACGCATATGTAGTGCTTGGGTGTTGGACTTTAATGGATCTTCAATGCTCTACAAAGGAATTTACAGGATTCACACTTATTTCTACCTGGATACCTTACAAGACTTTCCGTGGGAAAAGGGACTTCATTATTCTGGGTGATCTGATTGTCTTCATTTTTTTTTTTTATACAGTTTGATTATTTTACAACTTCTGATGTTGAGGAACAAAAGGTTCAGCATTTTGCATTGATGCAGGTTGATCCTTTGTTCCAACAGGAGATGAGTTGTTCTCAGGCAGCAGCTCATTCTCTTTTTCCCTAGTGAAATGGTCAGAATGATGGACATGCAGGCTCTAAAAATGTACTACCCTCTTCTCCTTTCTCCATCCGATACTGTCCTCCTGGTCTTTATTTCCAAAAGCCGGCACATGACCTCAGCAGTCAATCAGTGGTTTCAGCAGTCACATGGCAATCTACGGGCAGGGACGTAACTATAATGGGTGCTGAGACTGCAATTGCACTCAAAGTCTAGTGGGACGCAAAAGGAGACCAATACTATTACGCAAAAGGATGGATGCATGGTATGTGTGATCTGCAGCATAAAATTTACCCTAGAAGTTGTTAATAGTAATATTTTTATTATCTATTATATAATTGCGAATAGCTTTTTTTGCCCCGGCGTGGTCATGTGGATACGCGCGAAGCATTGGCCGCGAAGCGGCCATTGCGAGCACTTCTAAGTCGACTCGCAATGCGAGCCGGCGTGGTCATGTGGATACGCGCGAAGCATTGGCTGCGAAGCGCCCATTGCGAGCACTTCTAAGTCGACTCGCAATGCCCGCGCAACGGGCATTACGAGTCAGAGACTCGACGTACTAGAATCCCGATGCATGTGCATCGGGCTCCCAGTTAGTAATTAATAATAATCAGCCTTCAGCTCAATCTCAAGTCGTGGTGACTTGATGGATGAATGCTCTGTAGGAAAATCGATTTTGTGCAGCTTAGAGAGGTCCACCAGGGTCTTCCCCAAGCCTAAATAGCAGGGCTATGGAGTCAGAGTTGTGGAGTCCGTGTCGATGACCCTTTTTTGGGTGGAGTTGGACTCAGGAAAATTGAGGCGCTGGAGTCAGATGTGTGGCTTACTGATTTCACAGCCATGGTTGTGGAGTCGGGAGTCGGTGTCTATTTTGGTGGACTTGCATTCGGAGTCAGATTCAGGGAAATTGAAGAGTCTGAGTCAGATGTTTGGCTTACCGACTCCACAGCTCTGCTAGATAGGTCCACCAGGGTTTCTCCAAGCCTAGATGGGTCCACCGGGTCTCTCCAAGCCTAGATGGGTCCACCACGGTCTCTCCAAGCCTAGATGGGTCCACCAGGTCTCCTCCAAGCCTAGATGGGCCACCAGGTCTCGTCCAAGCCTAGATGGGCCACCACGGTCTCGTCCAAGCCTAGATGGGCCCACCACAGTCTCGTCCAAGCCTAGATGGGTCCACCATGTCTCGTCCAAGCCTAGATGGGTCCACCAGGGTCTCCTCCGCCGTTATCTTGACACTATTAGCCATCAGGTTCTGGTCTTCCTCTTCACTCATCCTTCGACATTGGTCCTCTCCAGTGATTTCAGCTCGTATGATGTGACCAAGTTAAGTACCCAGATTTTTTCTTGTAATTAGAGCCAAGTTGTTTGGCAGTGTTCTCTACCCTTTAGCTATGTTGGTCAAGAAACTCATGAGATATTCAAACTGTCCAGTGTTTGGGTGCAGGTTGTGCTCTATCCACCTAGTGATTCCCCTTGCAAAAACAAAAGTTCAGCTATTTGCACTAATGCAATATCCTTATGGTATCAATTATTTTTATTTATTTATGCAATTTGATGATGTTTTAGTTTGTTTTTTATAAAAGGAAGGTAAGATAAAGAATAGATTTTTACTTTTGGTGATAACTATTTATTTTCTTCTTTAAAGTATAAGAATGAATTGTTTATTGCGTCTTACTGAAATATTTAAGTCCTGTTAGAAGCCAAGAAGAATCCAGGGAGATCTGCCCAGTCCGAGACAAAACTGCATTTCTTTGTGCAGCGTGGACCCGTCTGCGGTGATTTGTAATACATCCGATCATATGAAAACCATTAGCTCCTGTCTGGAGAATTAGACAGGTGATAAGTGGACTGGCACACAGAGAACACAGAAGGGATTGCAGAGCCCTATAAATCAGGGGAGGACTTGGTGCCGAGCAGGTCCGTGACTCCCACACCCTACATAAATGTATCCACACATCCAGGAGAAATGCAGAGAATGAAGCCGAGATATACAAATCACACAGTATCAGGGGGGATCACAGCCGCCAAGACTCATCACGGGTCAGCCATATTGTACCTGTACTTCCTGTCCAGCCATAAATAACATGAGGATCGGGACCAAAGATATGGATATTCCAGACTTCAGGGAAAGGGATGGCAAGGTGCAAACATACGGGTGCTCGCTGTATTAACCCATTATGGGAGGCGCTTTAAAGGGAACTTGCCATGTCCTTTGTTTATAAGCTGCCCCCAATGTTATTATTCTTTATTTATATAGCACCATTAGATTCCATGGCGCTCTACATATGTAAAGGGCAGACGAAGAGAAGTACAGTATATATGGACAATCAGGTTGTACAGATACAGGAGGGGAGAGAACCCTGTCCGCGAGGGCTCACAGTCTAAGAGGGGCGGGTGGGGATACAGTAGGAGGGGGTAGTGCCGATCGTGAGATGGTGCGGTGGACCGGGACTCATTGCAGGTTGTACGCTTGATGGAAGAGGCGAGTCTTCAGGTTTCTTCTGAAGGTTCCCAGGGTAGGCGAGTGTCTGCTGTGTTGGGGCAGTGAGTTCCAGAGTATAGCAGAAGCACGGGAGAAATCTTGTATGCGGTTGTGGGAGGAGAAAATGAGAGGAGTAGAGAAGAAGCTCTTGGGAGGATCGCAGGGTGAGTGAGGGTAGGTATCGGGAGACCATGGCAGAGATGTATGGAGGGGACAGGTTGTGGATGGCTTTGTATGTCATGGTTAGGGTTTTAAACGGAGATCTCTGAGAAGTGGGAAGCCAGTGAAGGGCTTGGCAGAGGGGGTAGACAGGGGAGTAACAAGGAGACAGGTGGATTAATCAGGCAGCGAAGTTTAGGATAGATTGGAGAGGTGCATGGGAGGTAGCGGAGAGGCTGGTAAGCAGGAGGTTGCAGTAGTCAAGGCGGGAGATGATGAGAGCATGAACAAGTGTCTTAGCAGTGTTGTGGTCAAGGAAAGTGGGAATGTTTTTGAGCTGGAGTCAGCAGGGTGGTGAGGGCCTGGATGTGAGGCTGGAAGGAGAGGCAAGAGTCAGGGATTACCCCAGGCAGTTGGCGTGGGGGACAGGGGAGAGTGAGGAGTCGTTGACAAGGATTGATAGGTCGGGTAGTGTGGGGAGAGCGACTTGAGGGGAAGACGATCAACTCAGTTTTGTCCATGTTCAGTATAAGGAAGCGAGCAGAGAAGAAGGATGAGATGGAGGACAGGCATTGTGGAATTTTGGATAGTAGGAGTGATGTCGGGCCCAGACAGATGATCTGGGTGTTGTAGGTATAGATGGTACTGAAGGCCATGGGACTCAATGAGTTGTCCTAGGCCAAGAGTGTAGATGGAGAAGAGTAGTGGTCCCAGAACAGAGCTTTGTGGGGACACCAACAGATAGGGGGTAGGGGAAGAGGTGGTGTGGGAGTGGGTGACGCTGAAAGTCCGGTCCGTTAGGTATGAGGAGATCCAAGAGAGGGCTAGGTCAGTGATACCAAGTGATTACAGGATCTGAAGTAGGAGGGAATGGTCAACAGTGTCAAAAGGCGGCTGATAGGTCTTGTTCTTTAGATCATGCAATGTGCATCACTAATCTGATGTAAAAAATTCCATGTATTTATCATAAAAAAGCACTTTAGATGCTCAGCTGTTTGCATTAGGTACCTGCACAGTCCGTGGATACTTCAGCTGGAATACTTCATGTTAATGCACATTCAGTCATGGAGTTTTTTTAAATGTAGTCACGCCCCTCGCATTGTAATATATTAACATCACTTAAGGACTTTTTGAAATGCACTAATGCTGTAGAAGGACCTGTGGTGATGTCACAACCATGTGACAGTAATGGGCATAGGTACTAAGCAGGCCTGACATGAAGGAAAAGGGGATTTTTGGCACTCACCGTAAAATCCTTTTTTTGTAGCTTCAATTGGGGGACACAGGAAGACCTTGGGTGTATGCTTGCTGCCATCAGGAGGCTGACACTATGCAAAATAACAGAAAAGCAACTCCTTCCTAGCAGTATACACCCCCTACTGGCACAAGTGCAACTCAGTTAGTGAGAATAGCAATAGGAGCAACCATAAAACCATCAACTTGCTCAACTATATACACAGGGAGGGAGCTGTGTCCCCCAATTGAAGCTCCAAGAAAAGGATTTTACGGTGAGTACCAAAAATCCCCTTTTCTTAATCGCTTTATTAGGGGACACAGGAAGACCTTGGGACCTACAAAAGCAGTCCTGTTGGGTGGGTGTAATAACAGAAGTATTCCAGCGAACTCAGACCACAGCGGCCTGTAGACTCTTGCGCCCCAGAACGGCATCTGCAGATGCTTGAGTATGAACTCTGTAAAATTTAACAAATGTGTGAACTGACGACCAGGTAGCCGCTTTGCAAAGCTGAGCTGCCGAAGCCTGATGTCTGACAGCCCAGGAAGCTCCCACTGCTCTAGTGGAATATGCCCTTAGTCTGGATGGACAAGGAACCTGTTTAATGCGGTATGCCTCAGAGATAGTGGAGCGAATCCACCGGGCAATTGTAGCCTTAGAGGCTGCCAAACCCTTGCGAGGGCAATGAGGGACCACAAAGAGTCCACTCGTCGAAAGGCAGCGGTTCTTGAAAGGTAGATATGGAGAGCCCTAGGGTGATCGCCACAAGGAAGGCGACCTTCCACGTTAGGAGAGGTAGACTAATCTCTTGTAGGGGTTCGAATGGAAGATCTTGGAGTACGTCCAGTACCAAATTCAAATCCCAGGGATCAAGGGGGGAAGAAACGGAGGTGAGACGTGAGCCACTCCTTGAAGGAACATCTTGACTTGTGATGTGTTTGGAGAGAGAGTTCCAGAGTATAGCAGAAGCACGGAAGAAATCTTGTATGCGGTCGCGAGAGGAGAAAATGAGAGGGGATAGAGAAGGAGCTCTCGGGAGGATCACAGGGTGATATGAGTTTGGGGTCTTTCGGTGGCCGGGATAGAAAAAAACGGTCTTGGGGAAAAGACGAAAATTCGATTTTGTACCCCACCAAGACGACGTCTCGGATCCAGGCGTCGTCGATTACTGATAGCCAAACTGACTGGAAGGCCCTGAGGCGGCCCCCGAGGTTGGGGTTGGCGTCATAAGCGATTGGCCCGGGAACCAGAGAGGTCGAGTGTGTGTGTTACGAGGGCGCCAGAAGGTGCGGGCTTGTAGGAGGGCCTTTTTCTGTCCTGGCGGGCGGGGGAGCGGTCTCGCCGATTGGAGGATTTGGACGCTGAGGGACGAAAGGAACGAAATTGGAAATTCCTCTTCTTAGAAATTGTCCGTTTGCGCTTTGCCTGTGGAAGGGAAGTACTTTTCCCGCCGGTGGCGTCCGATATGATTTTATCTAGCTAATCACCAAATAGGCGAGAGCCCTCGAATGAGAGATTGGCAAGTGATTTTTTTAGAGGCTGAATCGGCATTCCAGGCCTTCAGCCAAAGGGCCCTGCGAATGGATATCATGTTGCCGGAGGCCAGGGGCCGCAGGATGCGGCATCGAGGCAAGTTGTGGCGATGTATTTACCCACCTGAGCGATCTGATCAGCCAGGCCCGCTAGTTCCGCGGGAGGTGCTTGGGACAGAATACCCCTACGGAGGTTCTTGGCCCAGGAGGTCAAGCCAGGGAGACCCAGGTAGCTGCGAATGAAGGGTAAAGAGAAGCGCCAGAGGCTTCTAAAGCAGATTTCGCCATGGCCTCAATGTGTCTGTCTGGTCCTTCCTTAAGGGAAGCGCCGTCTGCTAGGGGTAGGATGGTGTTGGTAGCTAGACGTGACACTGGGGGGATCCACTGTTGGTGAGGTGGTCCACTTATGGTGAACGTCCTTAGAGAAGATATAAGGAGCCTCTAGACGCTTTCTGGATTGAAAGCGCTTCTCTGGGTGTAGCCATTCCTTGGTAAAGATGTCGTCAAAGTCTTCTAGGTAAGAGAAGACCCGAGGAGATGGTTTAGTACATTTAACTGACACTTACCGTGTGGGCGGCTTGTTATCAGAGTCGACCTTAAGGGTGTCATTTACTGCTAGAATAAGGGAGTCTATTGTGTCACCGATTCCCGACAGTTGGTCAGAGTCTATATCCGGGTCCGAATCTGATACGGAATTGGAATCCGATGGTGCCGAGCGTGCTGGAGAAGAAGGCCTCGAGTAGAGGTCTCTGGGGGAGGGGTACAAGACGAGGAGGACTCGCTTCCTCTGTGAGCGGTCTGGTCCCTCTGATTCCGAATCTGGTGGCCCAGGGGCAGTGTTCCCTGGTGGGCTAGGGTCGGTCTGCTCTGATGGATTAGGTCTAATCGCGGAGGCCATCTGCGTGGGCAGGTGTTCTAGGGTCGCCATCAGGTTTTCTGAGAATTTAATCAGAGCCATGGTGGACTGAGATAAGGAAAGAACCACCTCAGGAGGGGCAGAGACCATGGACGGATCAGTGGTAGGCTCCTGAGTTGCCTGCATGGTCTGTGGGCTACAAGCGAGGCACAGTGGAGAGTTCTGAGCCGAGGGTAGCTTCTTATTGCACCCTGAGAAGGCGTAGTACACTGTGGTAGCTATGGTGGCTGTACTGGTGCTCCTTGTGTGAGGTACTAATATAGCAAGTAGTGAGAGTGCCAGCAGTGTGGGGGGCTGGGGAGGCTTTGCTTACCCATGCCCAGGCTTCCGGTGTCCCCTGTGGTGGGTCCCAGCAGTGGAGGAGCACAGCTGCAGCGTTCTGTGCCTTCCTCCTTGTGATGGCTCATGAAAAGCGGGTAGAGAGCCCGCACTTGATCCCCATTGGTGAGTGGGAGGAGCGGGGCTGCTTGGCCGAGAAGGCGCTGCTCAAGTGCAACAGGGGCGTGGCCAGCGCGGCTGAAAAGATCCAGCCTCTCTTACAATGAGGCTTGACTGTGGGTGGGGCCTAGGCGGAGCCTTTCAAAAGGAGCCCGCCCGCAGACGTCCGCGATTGGTCTGGAGGCGTTCGAACTCTGGAGGTCGTAACAGAGACCTGGGCCTAAATTTTTGGCGGCGGCCCAGATTGGGAGGCCCGGACCCAGGGACTGCTTGCTGCCATCAGGATGCAGATCCCTTCCTCGTCCTGGGGGACACAGTCTCCAGCAGAAGTGATAGTGCAGCGAAGGAGACATTAGGTGATAAGAGCCACAGCACACAGAGCCCCCCTTCCCCAGATATCCAACTGTCCGGGAGCTGCTGGGTGTCCCTGTATACAGCCTCCAACAGCTCCTCGCTACTCAGAGTCAGCAGGCACGGGCTGAGTTAGTAGTAGTGGCCGGCTGCTGTCACTCACAGTGACTTCAGCTGTGATGCTGTATACAGGGCGGGGGATAAGCTCCAGCTCTGGTGTCGGGACGTGACATCACAGAAAGCAGCAAAATCACTGCAGGAGAGGTAATGTCACCTCTCCTGTCATTACCTGGCTGAGAGAGAAGGACTTACAGTACATCAGGTAGGTAATTACCATCTACCTACTTGTATCTGTGTAGCCCAATAGTGTAAAGATACATTTAAGCCGGATAACCCCTTTAATGTCCATTTCCTTTGCCTGACGTTACACAAACATCAAGTTATCAATCAATCTAAAAATGATGGTGCTTACTGAAGGGACTCCTTGTTGAATGTTCCATTTTGAATTTTTACCTAGATGAAACTATCAAAGCACCAATGTAATAATATAGGGGGGGGGGAATGATGTTATGGCTTTATAATATGTTGATATCGGAGTATTGATCCATGTTTTGTCTTTTGATCTATGTTTTTGTAGCTGTATCTGCTTTGTACATGAATCATTTAGATTTCCTAACTTTTAAGAGGACCTGTCACCTCCCTGGTGCTTGGCAAACAGAATGCAGCGTGTCTGCTGCATTCAGGGAAGGGGTCCCCCATGCCTTTCACCCCACGTAAGCTTTAAAAAAAGACTTTAGAAACCTTACAGTTAAGAAGTTGTCTGGGTGGGATCTTATTAAGAGGTCCTGGCTGCTGGCACAGTCCTCCCTGCCTCTTCTGCTCCTGACGACACACAGACACAGAGCAGGAGCAGAAGAGGAGGGCAGACCCAGAAGAAGAGGCGACGGCAGACACATAGACACACACAAGGAGAAGGCAGGGAGGACTGTGCCAGCAGCTTAATAAGATCCCACCCAGACGACCTCTTAACTGTAAGCTTTCTAAAGTCTTTTTTTAGATTACAGGGGGGCTAGAGATATGCGGGAGCCCTTCCCTGAATGCAGCAGACATGCTGCATTCAGTACTGCATTCAGTTTGCCAAGCACCAGGGGGGGGCCACTGGTCCTCTTTAATTCAATAAAAATGAACTGGATTAAAAAAAACACGATGGTGGTGTGCCGAGAAGCAATCTGGGGAAGCAGAAACTTGGGAGGTGCTCCAGAGCACTTATTATTTCTGTTTCATATGAATTAAAATGCTCATTTTTTAAAGAATGCAGCAACAGATAGAAGATATAAAGGCGTCAATGGATTTACATTTCAAAGGCCTGGGAGCCAATATATAGACAGCACGGTGGCTCAGTTGTTAGCACTGTTGCTTTGCAGCGCTGGGGTCCTGGGCAAAAGTCCCGCCAAGGACAACATCTGCAAGACGTTTGTTAGAAAACCCAACCGGTTTGTGAAAATCTTATTTATAATGATCTGTCCTTTGTTCTAGAGATCTCAGATGCCGATAGATCCATAGAGATCTAAATACACTATCTAATGTTTATGACCTAGGTCTCAGGAAAAAAAAAATGACCATACACCGCAGCCAAGGAGCTGAACAATACAACTTAAGCATAAAGAAAAGAAAAACAAAAACAAATTAAAATGCTAATTTTGTCAAGAATGCAGCAACAGATAGAAGATATAAAAGTGTCAATGGATTTACATTTCAAAGGCCTGGGTGCCCATATATAGGCCGCACAGTGGCTCAGTAGTTAGCAATAAGAAAAAAAAAAAAAAAAAGGACAACTGTCGTGTAGTAATTCTATGTGCTAGCACTGAGAAATCAAGCTTTAAAACCATATGTAAATTAGTGTAGAAGTGCACTGGGGTGGGGCAGGTTGATTTACCCATCACTTGTCAGGTGGGGGAGGGGACACAGCTGCCATTGAGTGTTTTTATTTAATGAGGCTATTAGGAAGGGTGGGTGGGAAACGCCTAGAATACCGTATATACTCGCGTATAAGCCGAGTTTTTCAGCCCAAAAATTGGGCTGAAAAGTCCCCCCCCTCGGCTTATACGCGAGTCACTGTATACAATGTATACAGTATACAGTGCCCCCATCTATATACAGGCCCCCCGCCGCAATCCTGTAAAGGAATAGATTAGTATACTTATCCATCCGCTGCAGCTGTCCCGCCGCCATCGCGATCCAGCATCTTCCGTCTTCCAGCGTCTCCTTCCGATGGTCGCAGGCAATGACGTCATTGCCTGTGCGACCGAGGAGGAAACCGGAAGAAGACGCGAGACGCTGGAAGACGGAAGATGCTGGATCGCGACGGCGGCGGGACAGCTGCAGCGGATGGATAAGTATACTAATCTATTCCTTTACAGGATTGCGGCGGGGGGCCTGTATATAGATGGGGGGGCCTGTATATACCTCTGGGGCATATATATGTGGGGCTGCTGTATACTACCACTGGGGCTGTATTTACCTGTGGGGCTGCTGTATACTACCACTGGGGCTGTATATACCTGTGGGGCTGCTGTATACTACCAATGGGGCTGTATATACTGTGGGGCTGCTGTATACTACCACTGGGGCTGTATATACCTGTGGGGCTGCTGTATACTACCACTGGGGCTGTATATACCTGTGGGGCTGCTGTATACTACCACTGGGGCTGTATATACCTGTGGGGCTGCTGTATACTACCACTGGGGCTGTATATACCTGTGGGGCTGCTGTATACTACCACTGGGGCTGTATATACTTCTGGGGCTGCTGTATACTAC
Source organism: Allobates femoralis (assembly GCA_033576535.1). Taxonomy (NCBI): domain Eukaryota; kingdom Metazoa; phylum Chordata; class Amphibia; order Anura; family Aromobatidae; genus Allobates; species Allobates femoralis. The sequence continues at coordinate 83,343,395 of JARQOC010000009.1, forward strand.
CACTGGGGCTGCTGTATATACCTCTGGGGCTGCTGTATACCACACTGTTGAGGGCTGTATACCTGTGCTGGGGTCCACCCTCGGCTTATACACGAGTCAATAGGTTTTTCCAGATTTTTGGGGAAAAAGTAGGGGGGTCGGCTTATACACGGGTCGGCTTATACACGAGTATATACGGTACTTAAATATTTTATTTCCATTTACCCGATTCTCTTTCTTCTGGTAATGCCGCTTGTAATGTAAGTGCTCTGAGGACAGCTCGCTAAGGGGCTGCAGTTGCTTCTTCCAGACTTGCTCTGGACTTGATGTATCGAAAGGCGGCTCCAAACTGAGAAATAGAAAGAAGGAAATAAGGTCATGAAATTGTTAAAAAAAAAAAAAAAAAAAAAAAAAAAATCCAAAAATGCCAGAAAACAGAACATTACAGGAATATCAGGGAAAAAAAAAAATCTATCTAGAAATGTATGTGCTGTTGAGTTATAGGACTTTATATAGTGTGTTCGTTTACCAGAACGCAGTGCATTATGGGAGCCCAGATGAGCGACAGTGTTTACAAATAAGGCCCCTTTCACACTAGTGCTTCTGTCCGGATCTCAACAGAAAACCGCATCTCCCGCCCAATGGCTGCATCTGCGCCAAGCCCCATGCATTCTCTATGGGGCTTGCGGCAAGTGTGGTATTGTCGCGATCAGACACTTCCAGACGCGGAAAAGCAAAAAACACACTGCTTGCAGCTATTTTTTCCATGGCCACAAGTGCAGGATCCGGCGTAACCGCACTTGCACCACCGGACCACAAGACCCATAGACAATGCATGGGGCTTGCCTGGTCCGTGCCGCAACTGCGGCTGTTAGGCAGCAGATCCGGTAAATCTGCCGGATCTGCTGCACATCAGCGAAAATACCGATGTGAAAGGCCCCTAAGGCGGCAGATCCGGCAGATTTACCGGATCTGCCACACTTGCAGCAAGCCCCAAGCATTGTCTATGGGGCTTGCCGCAGGTGCGGTATAGCCATGGTTCCAGCACTTGCAGCAGTTGCGACCGCGAAAAAAAAAAACGCGCTCAGCAGCGGGGTTTTTTTGCGGCCACTACTGCCGGAACCGCGCTTATACCGCACTTGTCGCAAGTGTGGCCGTTAGGCAGGGATCCAAAAAGGAGGGCGGCAGGGATCCAAAAAGGAGGGCGGCAGGGATCCAAAAAGGAGGGCGGCAGGGATCCAAAAAGGAAGGCGGCAGGGATCCAAAAAGGAAGGCGGCAGGGATCCAAAAAGGAAGGCGGCAGGGATCCAAAAGGAAGCGGCAGGGATCCAAAAAGGAAGGCGGCAGGGATCCAAAAAGGAAGGCGGCAGGGATCCAAAAAGGAAGGCGGCAGGGATCCAAAAAGGAAGGCGGCAGGGATCCAAAAGGAGGGCGGCAGGGATCAAAAGGAAGGCGGCAGGGATCCAAAAGGAGGGCAGCAGGTAAGTAACATATTGGGAAATCCGGTGTCTGGAGATGGATGGTGGCTTTAATCCCCTCCACAGATGTTTTTAACTATTGAATAGATATATTACAATAAAAACTTAAGTATGGAGGGAAGCAGTCGCGCACCTGATAAAAATGACAGACTCTTAAAGTAAAAACATCCGGACAGATGTGCCTCAAGCACAGCTACACATCAGAAGATGGAAAGAAAAAAACAACCCAAAGTATATAAACAGAGCACACTCAGTAATCATTGCACTGTAAAATCACTATGGTTGGACTATTGAGCGTACACAGAAAAATATGGCCACTGTAAGGTGTGTGTGTAAGGGGGAGGGGGGTTTAAGGTGGGCAGTAATATGTTCATCCCCCTGTAATATTAGGTAACTTTCCAATACCGATCTCCCTACGCCACCTTGGTTATGAATGATACTTCAAAACGTCACCCTTGACCACGAGGAGGGAAATGCCATATTTCCCAGCTGGGAATCTACTTGCCATGAAATAAAGAATCTACAATGTTTTTTTTTTTTCTAAAAGAACAAAGCACATGTTCCCAGCGCCCCCTGCTCACCCGTGATTTTCATTTTATACATTTTTTCGCTTTTATTTTGTTGTTTTACTTGTTCCAGATTCGATGTTAATGGCCAGAAATAAAAGGGAGAGAACAGAACCTAAAGGAGAAATGTTTCCAAAGCCCTGCAGCTGATGCATATGTAACACATTTTCGGCTAAATAATCCCAGATCCCCCGGGTGGAACGTTCCTGTCGTTAAGAATCACAGTGGATGGGAGAGGAGCTATGAGTACAAACATGTGAGGGGCAGACAAGATAAATGAGGATGTAAGTACTGCGGACAGGAGGACACATAGGAACGGGCCGAGTGATGTATGGGACGCGTCGGATTACTGACTGCAAGTGTGAAGGCTCGGATAATATTTAGGCTGTGGCTCACAGTGATTAGGAAGGGATTCATTGCAATGGTCACCTGCAACAATTAAGATACATTGCAAACAACCCACAATCTTACAATCATTTAATTACAGGAAACCTGAAAGGATGAGACCTGTTTGCATACATCCTAGCACAACAATAAAAATGACACCTGTCTAGTAGTAATGCGATGAACGCGCTGAGAGCGCTGAGAAATTAAGCTTCGAAGCTGCATGTAAATTAGCTGGCAAGTGCACTGGGGGCGGGTCAATGCACTTAGAGTACAGTGACACGCCCCCTCCCAGTGCACTTGCAGGCTAATTTTACATGCAGCTTCAAAGCTTGATTTCTCAGCGCTGGTTCATCGGATTACTACAAGACAGGTGTCATTTTTAATGTGCTAGGATCTATACTAGTTGTAGTAGTAAAATTTTATTCTGAGCGATTCCCTTCATGACAGAGCAATTTCTACCTTTTTTGACTTTATGAAATTTCTTTCTTTTATGGAATTAATCGTATCAGTTAAATAAAATTAAATTATTGCGATCTATGAAAACCTATTTTTTTTTTTATAGAAAAATAGGGAACCATTTAAACTTGGATTTTTAGAATTCTCAAAAAAAAATCTAACTTTTAAGTTATCCTAAAGGACTTGGTAGATCACATGCTATATATACTGTATTGCAGTATAAAGAAGAAATGACTGAACATCCAAGATCAGTAGGAGGTCTCCCTCCAATCCTGAAAACAAGGTGCAACTTTAGTGACATGTACCCTTTTTCGTTTTCCCTTTTGCACCCTGACCACTTGCAGTAAAGCAGGCTTTTTCTGTTAAAAGGGTTGCTTTGATACAAAAGTCTGCAGTCCATGCATGTCTAGTGAGAATGTAGCCAGAAGTATAAATATCACATACTTCTGGTCACATGCGCCATCTCGGAGATCTGAAGCTCATGCAGTGCGTAATGTCACAAGAACCCTTTTAAAGGGAATCTGTCAGCAGGTTATTGCCATGTAATCTGAAGACAGCATGCTGTTAACATAGATTTTAGCAATGCATCTATTATCATACTGTGTGCAGTCATTTACCTGTAATACTTGTTTTAGCTTCAGGAGGTTATGATTGGTGGAGTCTGGCAAGCCCCTGCTGTGTGATTGGCAGCTCACTGTCTATAGACATTGTACATACAGATCCCGCTTTGGCTTTGAGCAGGGGCAGCTTTCTCAGCTCAGCTGCATGCTAAATCTAAAAACTGTCAACTGCTGCACCCAGTAACTAAGTAATACATTGTTGGATTCAGGCTGCTCTCTGATGAGATAGCAAAAAACTACTTACAGACTCCCTTTAAAAAAGGAGAAATCGGGGAGATAAAAAAAAAAAAAAATTGTATTGTCCCTACCCTGTTACATGATGAAGCAGAGCTGCCCACTACAGTTCTAGGATCTATAGATTACTTGTAAATCAGTAAAATCATATCTACTCCTCAGCCCTCATCCCTCCCTTAGGGGACAGAGAAATTCAGTCATGTATAGTGCTAATGATTCAGGGGACAAGAAGCTGCCAGGTTGGTATGGGGTGTGGAGACCATGGCAGTGCTGAATCAATTAATGTAATACCTTGACTCTGTTCCTAGCCTGATACATGGCAGCACACATTATGCACCATCATATCATTGTACAGCAGAGGATCACAGCGTGTATTTATATCTGCTTAGTGACATGATTGGTATTGTTCATACATTACATAGGATGGTATATCAGGTCGCAGGACTGCAGTGTGACCACACACCCCTGTTCATACAGATGTATGAGAGGGCAGGACTGTAAGATGATCCTGGAACCCCCAGGGTCCACACCCCCAACACATCTCCTGTCACTGCTGCAGCACGAGGCTGAATTTCTCAGTCCCTGAAGGGAGCGGTAAGAGCTGAGGAGCTAATATGATCTGAATACTGTAGTGTCTAGCTCTGTTTCATCATGTAGGAGGGCAGGGACAGTACAAAACTAAATTATCTCCCCTGAGTTCCCCTTTAAGACTACATGCTCATATGACATTTTTTTCTCATTTTAAAATGCGTTGGAGAAAAAAAAAAAAACTATTGTTGCCAAAGTTAACACACCATGAAAGTTTTGTTCCATTTTATTTTTTACTGCAGACATTACGTATAATATATTATAATTTGGATGTGAGTGTATGTAGTAAGGTTACCTAGGGGCTGTCCTCTGCACAGGGCTGTGGCACAGAGACGACACTTCTGTAGGGTCCTGGTTGGATTCCTTCATTTCATAGGAGCGCAGCTTGGCCTTCAGCTCAGCCACCTATTCACGGCAAAGGCGAAACATCAGCACTGTACGACATCCAATTTACCTGCACTGGGCTGGTTATCAGGTACTCCACCTCTTACCCACCTCAGCCCTCAGATCCTCGCACACGGCGGCATATTTACTGAGATGGCAGTCCAAGTTGATTACGTTGCTCTTCAGCTATAAACGAGGAACAAAAACAAGAACAAAAGTAAACAAAATGCAAAAACACGTCCAACCCACATTGGAGCTGGCTCTCCTGTCGCTAGGAGGTCTATGTTGCCGACTAGAATAGAGGCCTCGCCAGGCGTTACCTGGTGGCTGCCAGAAGACTCATACCTAGGTTCTGGAAGCAAACCGAAACCCTGGGGCGGAGGATGGAGGAATTGATTGGGCAGTAAATGTAGGTAAGTGGTGTGCACACCAAAAGGGGATGTAATCTGAGGTGGCAGTGTATAGGTTCTATGTCCCGATGCGTATAACAGTCAAATGAACACTGCACACTCACAATGTAATTCAAGTGAAGGTGGTGGTTTATTTTGTTTTTTTTGTGCAAAAAAAAAGACAGGTGCGACAGTGGAGCTGACGTTTCAACCACTATTCTGTGGTCTTTATAAAAGCGTCGCTTTACTCCTTATGGCAGCTATGGAGACCCTTCAGCTTGTCTATAGGTAAGAACTTGTCCATGTATCAATGTGTTTAGTTCTTAGGTGTAGGTCCACTTTAGGTGCTTAATGCAATAGTAGAGGGAAGAGGGTTGTCTCTATCATATAGGTGTTGTAAGGAGTATCCCCCTGTATAGGGACAGTTATGAGCACTCAGTGGTGCTGTTGCCACCGCTTCCTGCGCCTAAGCAGAAGTGATTGGGCAGGCAACAGATTCTTCTGAGAAGGTCTCCAGGGCGCAGGGCTCGCCGGATAGTGTTCAGGGAGACACAAGAACTTTCTGACTGGCTTCACCAAGATTCCCAAGCCACATGATGAGGCAAGAGAGGTGGAGAAATTACTATAGCTCTAACTAGTTGACTCCGGCGGCCCGGAGGGGAACTTTCTCCCTCTCTCTCCATCTCTCTCTCTACCTTGCTATCCTAACTACTTTATCCCCTACTCTTCTTGTTATATGTTATACACATGCATACTAGTTCGAACTGAAAAGGTGGACATTTTTTTGTACCAGACATTATGATGCAAACTTACGTTGGCACAAGAATTGTGTGCATCTCGTATAGAGAGGGCAAAGACCCTGAAGGTCCAAGCGGAATCACCTTAAAATGAGGATAGGTCTGTAATTCTCCAAACATATGCATTTATTGTGACATAGATATACACATTTCTTTGTAATTGTTGTTTTGAACTGTTTCTATGGTTTGCCAATACACTTGATTTACACAAAAATGGAAAAACAAAAAAAGTCATCTGGAATTTTATAACACTTTTACACCGAAACTGCACTATCAAAATGTAAGAACTCCCCTGCCCCCTTGTGGTGCCCCCTGCTGGAGCCCTATATAATCCGCACGGATCAGTGGTTTCAATCATCTGATCAGGAGTGTACAACACTTTCATAAAATGTTGCATTTTCCCCGACTTACTAACATCACGGGCAGAAAACTCGAAATCCCTCTCTCATAGTTAATTTTCTTTTTTTATTGAAATTTTAATGAAGCCACTTCTATACGAATACAAGAAACGCTAAACACAAATGTCAAATATTCCAGAACTTTCTCTCAAATCTTCTCCCTTTCTTTCATCCTAGTTTGTTTCATATTACAATAAAAACTGAGACATCTGTAAAGAAAATTGGTTTCCAATGCTCCTTTCTCCCCCTCATTGCATTGTTTGTGGCTCTAATATAACTAGCTGCAGCAGGAGCCTCCCCCCAGAAGTGGAATATTGCAAAGCTACATCCCTTGATGGAGATGGACATGGTTTCAGTCAGCCACCAGCTGACGAGTGAATGGATTAGCAAAAAGATTGAAAAGGATTGTCCACTGTGATGGAATATGGAAAGGCTGCAGATGATCAGTAGACAACGATTGGCTGTAGCGTTTATGGGATAATGACAAGTGACATCCAAGGGACACGGCACCAACATGAGAGCATGGGTGCCAATCTGGAAGGCAGATACGGTATATCTTTTTTTTTTGTATTTCATAATGCACCTTGAGGACTACAAGTCCTTTAATTACTAGATTCAGTGTTTCTATAAGAAGAGGACATACCACCAGGTTAAGCGCGACCAGTGTTAACTCTTGTTTTATTCCCACTGCTCCTCTGAGTATTCTGCTTTTTGATCTTTTTCAAAATCCTCCATATGGATTCAGAGCTATGGGCCTTAAAGTTGTATGAATGTAATTATGCACAACCACCTAAAGACACGCCCAAGAGGATCCTGTGAGCCACGCCCCCTAGGAGAAACTATAAAAATGAATCACTGAAAACATGCTCTTATCTGTGGAACCGTATGGCAGATTTATGCAAAACAAAAAGGAGAATACTCAGGGGAGCGGTGTGGATAAATTAAGGGGAAAAAAAAAAAAAAAAAAAGGTCTTTTAACCCCTTACACGACCAAGCCATTACTTTGAAACTCTGACCAGTGTCACTTTTTAAGGCTATAACTCTGGAACGATTCAACATCCCAGTGATTCCAAAATTGTTTTTTAGTGAGATATTGGACTTCATGTTAGTGGTAAATTTAGGATGATATTTTTTGTATTTCTTTGACCAAACAGTGCTTACACGAAGTGACAGTTCAAAGCTATGACGGGTATAGCCGTCATGGGTCATTAAGGGGTTAAACTGGTGAAAGCTTTAAAGGCGCATGTTGGGACCAAAAGAATCATAACTACTATTGAAAGGGACAGAAATGTATAATTCTATGATGATGTATCACTCTTTGGTCCAATGTTGAGAGCTCTCCATTCCCTGTAATTTGGTTTCTCCTCTTTAGATAGTTACATAGCCCGGCTGGCAGCTACATAAATGAAAAGTACTGAATAAGTATAATGTGCACTTACTGATAATTTTATTTCTTTGGCCCGATTGGCATACTTTAGCGTGTTATAGGTGTCATCATAACTTAGACACGATGGGCTGATTGCTGCAATCATGACCGTCCTACAGTTGCCTCCAATGGAGTCTTTCAGGAGACGGGTGAGTTTGCTGTCTCTGTAGGGGATGTGAGTCTTCTTAGTCTACAACACAATTCAATTAGACAATGACAAAGTCAGTAAAGATTGAGTAGAAAAAGAATGATACCGCCGGGGCGGTCTAATATTGCCCAATCAGTGCTGACCAGCCAGGAGGTGTAAGGATACGCCCCCTAGATGGCGGGAAAGATAACACACAGTTGTCAATTTATTCATCGATTTCTAACAAGAATAACAGAGGAACCGTACAACGCAAAGTTATAGGAAAAGATGCTCACAAACTGTACTGATTACGAGATTAAGAGATTTAAGAGAGACAAGTCAGGTATGGGAGCTACTTTATCCAGGTCATGACCAGGCCATTTCCACCTGTTCCGAATCCAGGCGCATTTACAGGGTTTGTTTGTTCATGCTTTTTAAGGAGCTGTAAAACTTTCTCATTTGGATATTCAAATGAATATATACTTGATAACTGGGGCCCCATTGGTATGTTATTTTCATACTCCCATTGTATTTTATTTGTCAATATCGATGGCAAAATAAAGGAAGAAAATGTTTTTCCAAATTTATGACCACACAAAAAAAAAAAATCACCAAAATACATTTTAATACAGGTTATGTTTTTTACAATTATGTTTATGTATTAGACACTGTTTATGGGGGTGAGGGCCAGTAACAAGTAATTTTAATGAATTACTTTGTGCCCCTATAACGATAAAAAATACTCTAGGGATGGAGGCATTTCATCATTTAAATGCGGTACCTCCTTTTTTTTTTTTTTAAATATGATTTCCTCTGTAACTGGGCTGATATATTAGCCCCAGTTACAGGGAGAATTCATCCTGCTTACTTTATAGCAGAACTGACCGGGTATACCAGGACTCTAGCTCTCTCCCTACACCCAATGATTATATGATTTCTCCCAGAGGAGGAAGTCTTATTAGCACTTTCTGTACAAAATACTCAACACTTCCTCAGCACTATATGATTGGAAAGGCAGCGATTGTAATATACTCCCTCTATATATTCTATGCGGAGTCTGGGAACTGTCCCCCAATCTCGTGCATTTTTAAAATGTCACTGCGGAGTATAATGTGAACCACCCAGTCATTTAGTTTTTAAATGGGGTATTGTAATCATAAAAAGCTACTACAGATCCCTAAGATAAGAGAGAGTCTGACCTCACTTGATAGAAGGAATTTTCTCCCGTATCTACATGCTGTAGAAATGCATTAATCTGTGCCTGGTGTAAACAGTGTATATGATGGCGATAACTGATGCTGTATGCATAGAGAACGACTAAGTTAGCGATCATTCTGTCCTTATAATTGTTTGTTGGCCTGTGTAAATGACTTGTATATAGTTGATTGGCACTTATTAAAGGGCCAAAATTGGCATAACTGAAGGCCTCATAAGTGATGGCGTATCCTAGCAATATGGCATTATCTACTGTGGTGGGAGAATGTCTTTAAAGGGTTTAGCCGAAGAACAACATAAGGTGCTCACCCACAGGATAAGTAATAGAGTTGGTACCAATCAATTTGCACGCCCCAGTCCACTGATGAACGACCGTAATCTGTGCCCACTGGATGGAAGCCCTGAGGCATACACAGCTCTTTTGATTAGCCAGCTTGGCATGACGTTGTGCCATGCCACCTTATCAACAGAAGAGCTACGGATACCATAAGGTAAAAGGAGGCCCTAATGGCTCCTGTTCAGTGATTACTGTTATGGTTGATGGATTCGCACCAACTCTAATGGTAAAATCTCAAGTAAGTGCACATGCCTGACCACCCATCCATTCATTTTTTATCGGTCTGTGGGAATTGTAATGCACGTGACCACCGTTCTCATAGACATTAAGGTTATGGTGGTCACTACTACTCCATTCAAGTGGGAAACACGTGACCCTCGATCTCAAGACTGGTGGGGTCCCAGTGTTAGGACTCCACCAATCATACATTTATCACCTATCCTGTGGACATATTTAATATATATTATTGGTGGCACAGCCCCTTTAATCATCTTTAATAAATAGGGTACATTGGAGGAAGAAGAAATGAGCCGCATTTATAGAATCAGTTAATATGGGAAATCTCCAGACAGTTCTTGGGAGTTCTACAGTGCTTAAGTGACAAACAAGAACCATGTGTTACAGATGTGATGTTGTCCCCTTAGTTGTGGAACATCTCAACATAAACAAAGTGAATCTATGCCAAGTGTCCGATCGTTCTACGCAAGGAACAGTTTACTCTGGCTTTGCTTTGTGCCTAGGAAATGCAGATTAAATTAATACACAGCAGACGCTGACGGCTTTTGTCATGAGGCTCTGAACACAACAAGATACTAATCAGGCATCGTGCTCATATGAAAATGATCAGCGCAAAGCACCAAAAGCATGCAAGTTCAAAGGACAGCGGTACCTTGGCATCGGCCAACGCGTTAATGACATTTATGAGCGCCAACAGTGAACGATTGATGTTGGCACCCTCTCTCTGCCGCTCGCCTTTGGCATTTGTAGTCGATGCTCGCTCAGACCCAGCTAAATCAATAAGGCTCATTTTGGCCACGCGGATGTCCTGGTTGATACTGGCTGTACGGTCTTGCTGCTTGACATAAATCTAGAAGGAAACAAACAAAATGAGGGCTCACTGCTCAGGCATTACAAAGCTTTCCTAAGAGCATGATGTCTAAAGTTACCTGTCTTATTTCTTATTCAACTGCCATGTTGGTTCTTTTTTACCCTCTGCTGTGATTCCTCTACTGCAGGCTATGCTTTCCCATGAGATCCCTGGCTTTTCAGAGTCCTATTTAATATCAGTCGGTGATCAGCGACAAGGAACTGCTGTCTCTCCACACAACAGTGTATCATTATAGACTTTTTATTGGAGATATCTATTGACCTTGTCCCCTGTCTCCTGCTTGTAAAAGGTTTCTCCCTGTCAGCTCTTACAAGCAGAAGGCAAGGGAGACAGGCTGAAGCTGTGACTAACAAGATACACTGGGGATTCTGCACATAACACTCACAAAAAGACAAAGTATAATGTACATATACTGTGCTTGCACATGGGCAGAAATTATAGCCAAACTTGTTTGCATGGAAGATGCATACTGGGTGAGAAGGGATCGGACATCTGTTTGGAGGACGTGGTAGTTTATAATCTCATCCTGTAAGTCGCAAGGAAACAAAAATGCACTACAATTACGTGTGAACATAGCCCTAATTCTTAAAATGTATCAACACCTCTGTGTTCACTTTTTCTGTGTCTAAAGGTACCGTCACATGCGGCAATATATTGCTAGCAATTTCACTGTTCCATTTGTACATGGCAACAAAATAGAATGTGTCCATGATTTCACTGCAACCAGCAAATTGCCAGTGAAATTGCTAGTAATATTGCCGCATGTGACGGTATCTTTATTGTAAACTATTTAAAGCAGTGGATCCTATGAGATGCAACTTCTGAACACCTACCCTGTCTCCTATTTGTGACAGGTTTCTTCCTGTCATCTCTTACCAGCAGAAGGCAGGGGAGACAAAATGAAGCGGTGACTCACAAGATACACTGAGGATTCTGAACATCACAAATAACAGAAAGTATAATATACAGTGCTGTGCAAGTTGGGGTTACCAGTCAGTGATTCAAACCAGTTTTAAAGGGGAACTCCAGTGAGAGAAAACTTTTAGTACAGTTCTTGCCCTCCTACATGATGAAGCAAAGCCGTACACTGCAGTTCTAGGATCTATAGATCTCTTATAAATCGATAAAATCATACCTGCTCCTTTGCTCTAGCCCCCAACTCAAGGAACCAAAATCTCTGTCTGAGAGCTTTATGTAGAAGCAAAAAGCAGGTGTGTCAGGGGCATGGCAGGAGGTGTGGCAGGGGCGTGGATGCTGTAGGCTCAGCCTATATTCATGTCTCCTCACAATTCTGTATGGGGAGAGGGCATGGCAGGGGGTGTGACCGCCAGTCCATGCTCCAAGCATACACTCCAGCCCCTGATATACCATCCTATGTGACGGGGGTCCAGGCTTCAAATAGCAATCATTGCAGCTCCAAAAAGACAAGTGATATTGTCAGCGCTAAGGTAACAGTAACCAGGACTCGGCTCATTCAGATATTACCTCTCGGCTTTAATAGTTCAGTATGAGGATCCCTTTAGCCACAACGCGTTTTAGCGCCAATTGCGCCTTTCTCAAGTGATACCAACAGGAGAAGGTGAGCAAAGGGGATCTTTGACCGACCCCACACATTTTTTTAAGCAGTTTGGCGCAAATCTATTTCTTTTCTCAAATAGCAATCATGTCACCAAGCAAATACAGATACACGTTGTGATCCTCTGCTGTATGATGATGCATAATGTGTACTGTTAATGTGAAGATAAGAGCAGAGGAAAATCATTACATTGATCAATTTAGCTCTGCATGGTCTTCTCTTCCCCATGGGAACATGGTATATTCCTGTCCTTGCAACTTTCAATGGATCATCATCACTCCTCAGTAACAGGCACAGCAAGGCATGCAAAGTCTGCAGCATTTGTTACCCACACGTTATAGTACACACCTGTATTACCACGTTAGATTGATATCATATAAGACAATCTAAATGTAGGAACACATGTACAGTATTATGGTTTATTTAGTTTATCAATCCATAAGGCACTTTCTGTTCATGTTATGGTCTTGTACTGAGGCAGTTTTAGGCTATGTGACACCTCGGGTCCATGTGTAAAGAACTGCAACATGCCCTACAAATGTGTTCACAAGCTTCAGTTTGTGGCAATTTATCAATGAAGTTATGCAGCCCAAAACATGCAAAAATACGGCACTTCACAGTACCAGGAAAGTATCTGTAAAAATTGCCTACATCTTCATATTTACTGCTATTGGGCCTCATTACATAGCATTTAATGCAGAATATCAGTGAAAGAACAGATTCTGACCATCTTCCCTGTCTGCTACTTGTAAAAGGTTTGGCAGAAATATATTTAGCTGCACTGCATGGAAGACATATTAAGTGAGAAGGAAAGGGGTGGAACAGCTATTAGGAGGATGTCACAGCTTATAATGTCATCCTATAGATAACAGGAGAAAAAAAAAAAAAAAAAACAACACACTGTGGCCACAAATGACAGTCACTTCAAGTCTTACAATGTCTCTAGACTATTGTGTTCACTACTTGTGTATCTCATTTTATACTATTTATTCCAGCATCAGTGGATCCTACGAATCGTAACCTCTAACAGTCTACTCTGTCTCCTGCTTGTGAAATGCTTCTTCCTGTTACTCTTACAAGCTGTTTGTCTAACAGATAAATAATCCAAACAAATATTTTGAGGTTTGGACCTTCTGTTTTATTCCTTTCAATTGTCCCTGACTACATAGGGTTTGTTTAGAAAGAATAGAAACAAGAATAACAGTAATGATGGGCAGGCCCCGATCAATATGCACTGCATACCTCACCCTCATCTGTAGGATTTATGTAAAATACACTCCCAACAACTCTAAATTATGCATCGCACAATGGAGTTCCCGTATTGCAAAGTTTATTATCTTAGGTAAAGAAAAAAAAAAAAAAGAAAAAAAATGGTCAATCCCACACAGGGGATCATACATGGGTGTACAAGTAAGGCCAAAGTAATTGTCTGAGGAGCTTTGTCCTTACAAGTATCCAAAACACTGCAGAGTGGCAATGTAATGCTAGGTGTATGTTCAGCTCATACAATTAACCCTCAACATTTCTGCTATTCTGAAGTGCATAATCACAGGGGGGTAAGCTGAAGGGGAAAATGAGCCTTTCACCAAAGTATAGGGGCCTAACTACAGTCCTCCCACTTGGGAGAATAAAACCGCAGCCTGTACATTAATTCCCCCAAAAAATTACCAATACTGGAACGAGAGTGGAAATCTCAAACATCCAAATAAAAGAGCTTACCCATGTGTATTGGATAGCAGGAACCACAGCTCAGACCGTGTGCCCAACGCCGTTTGGGCAATATCCTTTCTCAAGGGCCACAGTGCCTATGTCCCATTCCCGTCCCACTTATACACTGTCCATGCACAGAAAAAAAAAAAAAAACACACTGTGGCCACGAATGACAGTCGCTTTAAGTCTCACAATGTCTCTACACTATTGTGTTCACTACTTGTGTGCCTCATTTTATACTATTTATTTCAGCATTAGTGGATCCTATGAATCGTAACTTCTAACAGTCTACTCTGCCTCCTGCTTGTGAAATGCTTCTTCATGTCAGCTCTTAGGCTGGGTTCACACTTTCGTTTGGAATGCAGCGCACTGAACACAGCCAAACGCTTGCACACATGCGTTCCTATGTTTAACATGGAACGCATGTGCCTGCGTTCGGTTGCGCATAATTTGTGCACCCTCCGAGCGCACTCTGGACGCAGCATCTTGCATTTTTTGTGCGATTGCGGGCACTTGTTTTATCAGCAAGCGCACAAACCATGCATTGAAGTCAGTGGATCCGCAGTGTCCTCCGCATGACAGCGCAGGAGAACGCTGCGGATCTCATTGAAATCTCTCCCGATGGCCGCCGGTGATCAGTGGCGGCCACCGGGAGATCAGCTACAGCCGCCGCTGCTCTCCCGCTGATGTCAGCACGGGAGATTAAGATACAGCTGATCCGACAGCTGTTTAAATCTCCCGCACCGACACCGAATAGGTGATGTAGGCGCGGGAGATTTGAAGCAGCGATTAGCTGTTTCTTATCTACTGCACCAATATCACCCTATTCGGTGTCGGCGCGGGAGATTTAAACAGCTGTCAGATCAGATGTATCTTCAAATCTCCCGCACTGACACCGGCGGGAAATCTAGCACGCCGGAGGTCACAACTCAATGTAAGTCTATGAAGCCTCATTCTGCTCGTTCTCTCTCACAGACTTGCTCTGAGCACTTGTGACACAACGTCTGATTTCCAGACAGTGAGAGCTTACAGTCACAAGATGTCACCATGGGATCGGAGCAGTATTGGTAAAAAGGAGATTTGTGTGTACTCACCGTAAAATCCTTTTCTCTTAGCCTCTAATTGGGGGGACACAGGACCATGGGTGTTAGGCTGCTGTCCACTAAGAGGCGACACTAAGTAGAATCTGGAAAAAAGCAGAGTAACTCCTCCCCTGCAGTATACAGCCCCTGGCTGGCACAGGCCAAACCAGTTCAGTGACCAAAGCAGTAGGAAAGATAAAACACAGGCCTGTAAGAAGGCAACCATGAGAGAACTCCGGAATCATAAAGAATATGAAACGGCCCGAAACGGGTAACAGGGAGGGTGCCGTGTCCCCCAATTAGAGGCTAAGAGAAAAGGATTTTACGGTGAGTACACAAAGATCTCCTTGTCTCATACGCCTCATTGGGGACACAGGACCATGGGACGTCCTAAAGCAGTCCCTGGGTGGGTAGACCGAAAAGACACAAAACAAAGCTCATAGCCTTGCAAGAACTACATCTTAGAGATGAGTTGCTACCGCTTGCAACATACGCCAGACACGCGTTTGTCGATGATGACTCGCAACAATATGCGGGCTAGACCGGACGACCACTTTGTACCCCTGCCCTGTAGGTGCCTGGTGTGAAATGGCCCAGGATGCTTCTACCGCATGTGACGCGTATGCGTGTAATCTAACTGGAATGGGTATGTTCCGCAATCAGTATGCCTCCGGAATGGCTGACTTAATACATCTCGCCAGTGGCCTTGGATGCAGCCATCCCATTCTGGTGACCCTCCGAGAGAATGAAAAAAAGAGGATCACACTTCCGGGAGTGTGTCGTACCGAGACATAATACCTAAGAGCTGTAACTAGATCCAGTGTGTGCAGAGACTTCTCAACACGGTGTACCGGTGCCGGGCAAAGTGAAGGGAGAGAGATGTCCTCATTCAGGTGAAAGGAAGAAACACCTCTGCGAGGAACGACGATACCGACCGGAGCACAACCTTATCCAGATGGAAAGCTAGGAAAGGTGCCCTGCAAGAAAGGGCTGTGAACTCGGAGACGCAATGGATATCGCCACTATAAAGGCAACCTTCCAGGATAGGAAGAAGAAAAGGGGGAGGGGGTCTCTTGGAAAAGCTCGATGGAGACCTCTGAAGGACATCCGAGATCTGATTGAAACTCCATGTTTCCAGCGGCCTCTTATAGGAGGGGACCAACGGGACACCCTTTGAAAAAGGTCCTGACTTGAGACTTAATAGCACCAAGGGTACAGCAAAGTGACTCTTTAGGGAACCGGAGGAAAGGCCGGTACCTAGCTCAGACTGTGCGAGACGAGGAGGTGTCCTAGCGATGATTATTGTTTGAGTACATCTGATGAGAAACTAGCCTGTGCTAGAACCTAGGTCTCCACAGCCGTGCCGTCAACTTTAGGGCTATCGAATGTTGGTGGTATATTTCGAATCCTGAGATAACAGGTACGGTCGGCCCGGAAGGGGCCAGAGAATGCTTACGGCAAGCCGCACTGGGCCTGCGTATCAGGCACACTTGGGCCATCTGGTACCATTAGAATGACGGGTATGTCTTCTGCCTTAAGCTTGCTCACCACTCTGGGTATTAGAGGCAGAGGGGGGGGGGAAGGCGTAAGGCAGGTGAGACTGAGTCCAGGGCTGGATTAGTAAATCCGCTCCCAGAGGCCACAGATCGTGGGACCGAGCTATGAATGTGGACACCTTGGTGTGTATGTAGAGCCCATTCCCCCCATGCCATGACTTGACGGCCAACGACGAAGTCGCCGCCCAGCTGTCGATGGCGGAAATGTGCACTGTTGACAGCACTGACCGGGTCGATTCGGGCCCGCGGAGAATGGGTTTTGCCTTGCGTATCGCGTTCCGGGTGCAGGTGCCTCCCTGTTGATTGACGTATGCCACGGCTGTGGCTTTGGCCGCCTGAATCGGAATATTGCGATCTGCCAGAAAATGGTGACAATTCTGTAAAGTCAACCCAGAAGGGCGATGGGTAGGGTGAAGTCTTGGGAGGACCATCGACCCTGCACTGTATGGTGGCGGGACACCGCCCTCCCAACCAATCAGACTGGCATTGGAGGCGAGTCCTGGCCAGTGAACAGGAGGGAAGGACCTGTCCTGTGAGAGGGAAGATGGACACAGGCACCGCGAAGGGCCTGTGGAACTTGGAAGAAAGCCGAAGGGTTTAGTCAAAGGTAAACGGGTTCCTGTCCCACGCTGAAAAACAGGGCCATCTGTAGGGGTCTTGAGGCGCAGATGGGCAAAAGGAACTGCCGTGAACGCCCAACCATCCTGCCCAAGACTCCGATTCACGAGCAAAATGGAGTGAGATGAGGGGCAGAAAAGAACTTGGACCCTCTGGCGCAGAGCACAGGACGTGTCTGAGGGAGAATAACTAACCAGCGGGAGGTATCGAAAAGCGTCCCCAGGAAGGTACCTGTCCAAGCCGGGACTGGAGGGATCTGACCAGCTTGATCAGCACCACCTGTCGAGAAAGTGACTAAGGCAATATGAATGGTCTCGGTCATCCAGGTGGGGCAGGACAACTAAACCTCAAGAATTAAGAATTGTCATGGCGCCACCATGACCTGATGGAAACCCTGGAGATCATGGCGAGCCTGAAGGGCACTGTGACGAGCTGAAAAAGGTTGCCGTGAATGGGAAAGCGCAGTCATTGTTGATGCACCTGGGAGCTGGGAGTTACAGATCTGCATTCCGGCTATCTATTAAGGCTAGTAGTTTTCCGTGATATAATGCTGGAGTGGGGAGGTTCTATGCGGAAGTGACGAGACGAACAAATGTGTTCAGGTGGTTGGGACCCGAAATGGAGCGACAGGGCCGTCCTTTTTGGGAACTACGAAAAGGGTTGATAAGAGTCCTTCAAGCGTTCGCCTGCCGAACCGGTATGTTGACTTCCGCCGGTAGCAGGGAGTCGTTGATCTTTAAAAAGAAAGACACAAGCATGTGCAGTAGATCGTGGCGGTGGAGACGGAAAACAATTTTGTGAGTGGGAAACAGGTTGATGATGTAGTCGGAAATATACATGTTTCCTGACCCGCCTGTCTTCTATGGCGGTGACCCAGATGTGAAGATATAAAGAAGGTCGGCCTTCTGCTCATGAAGAGAACCCATGGGATCTATATCCATTTGGTCTGGTCCATTTCGATCGAGTCTGACAGGCCGTGTTAGCTTGTTATGGACCGGGAGCCCATGTCCCAGCGTGGGAAGTGAGTGGTATTTTGTGTCCGGCTCTGCTGACATCGCAGCGAAAAGGGCGTCTTGGTTAACGTTGGAGAAGAGAGGTAGTCCTTCGTCCCGTTGCATCTGAGATTAGTGTATTTTACCCTATTCCAAGGAGGTGATAGACAAGCTATGGAAGACTGGTCAGATATTCCTTCGGAGCGGGATCCACTCTCTAGCCTCTGAATCAGCACACTTTGCAAGTGGTGATGGCAAACGAGGTTACCACAACTGCGCTATTGGTTGTCTAAGACGCCTGAACAGGTATTCCACGGCATCAAGATCTGGGATGCGAGTTCAGCTTGGGGAGAGGCTGCTATCTTGTAACGAGGAAGGGGATGCATCCGCTCAGATCATGATTGCCTTAGCAGCCTATACTCTATCTGGCAGAGAAGTAAGGCTCTGGCTACAGGGCGGAAAACTGGGTGGGGGAGTGTTTGCCCAGTCCTGGCTTAGGGCAGGGAAAGGGTAATGGGCTTTGCCTTGCGGTTTCTAAACCTTTTATCCGGACGGTTCCTCTGTATCTTTAGGGTCTCCTGAAAGTCAGGATGGTCTGAAGAATTTTTGTGTGTGCTTAGCCTCTTGGAAGTGGTCAGGTTCCAGAGGGGGGTGGGGGGTGGGGAACGTCCTTTAAGCGCTCGGTTAACAGTCGTTAATAAATATTTGACCAGTGGTCCGCGTCCAAGTATTGGGATAAGGGTGAGACCGGTTTTAGTTGGGCGAGACCAGTTCTAGTTCCCGATAGGGGACATGTATGAGCCCTGTGAGGATACAGGAGATGCATTCCTGTGATGTTGTTTACGTGACATACTACCAGATTGTTGTGTATCACATGGCCTGCCTCTATGTGACGTATTGTCATGTACCTGGAAGTGCTCCTGTGACTATAAATGGTCAGAGGTGCCTGGTGCTGGGCGGCTCTGCTGGGCCTGGACCTGGGTAGTTTCAGCTAGAAGCACACCTGAAGGTGCGTTGCCAGTGGGGGACTCCTGAACAGTGTTGGGGCACAAGTGTGCAATGCGGGCAGTGAGCTGCATATGATAGGCAAGTATGTGGCAGAAAACACAGGTTTGGTGACACTGTATACAGCAGGGGCACCGTATACAGCAGGGGCGGGGAA
The DNA here is from genome assembly GCA_033576535.1 of Allobates femoralis. Lineage (NCBI taxonomy): Eukaryota > Metazoa > Chordata > Amphibia > Anura > Aromobatidae > Allobates > Allobates femoralis. The sequence continues at coordinate 83,362,580 of JARQOC010000009.1, forward strand.
CCATTTTTCTGCTGAGGGTCATTTGGAAATTTCGACAATCCTTCTGGGGCTGTACAAAATAATCAACTTGACAATTACCCACTATATTTGGTTAAACAGTCAACTCACCCTACTGTGGTGGCTGGAGCTGCTTCTCTTTGTCGCGGTGATATTATTCATGTTGCTTCTCAACTGTTTTTGCAGGTTTGCTAGAGCCCTAGACATCACAGGAGAGGTTGGGAGCATATAGATCACTGGGGAGGCAGAGGCTGGGGAGAGATCACTTGAGAGCTGGATTTAATGGGAGACAGTCGGCAAAATGTGTGTCAGCCTAGCACTGCTGTCCCCAGGAATCTGCCGAGGGCTGCAAAAAAAGTAATCGAGGGCCGCTTTCGGCCTGGGGCCTGAGGTTCCCCACCCCTGGTATACAGAGATAGAGAATGAGCTGCAGCAGATTAGGGTCTGCTGAGCTCCTCACCCTAGCCTGGGTCCGGACTCCGACGGAGCTGTGCTCTGATCCGGTGTCCCCCAGCGCACTCCGGTGTCTTCTGTTCACTCCAATGGAACGGTGTCCTGACTCCATGGTGTTTGCTGTGCACTGCGAAGGAGCAGTGCTGTGATCCGGTGTCCCCCTGGGCAAAGCTGTCAGCCGGTATCTCCCCATGCACTCCCAGGGAACTGTGTCCCGATCCAATGTTTCCCTGTGCACTGCAAAGGAACAGTGCTATGATCCATTGCCCCCTATGCAGAGGTATTAGCCGCGGCGACCGCTGAGAGCGGGGTCCGCTGCTCCGGAGCAGAATTGCAGGCTGCAAAGCTGGGGAGGGAAGTTGGCGGACCGCACGTGTGGGCAGGAAGCGGGCTGATCTCTGAGAAAGGCACGCAAGAGAATCTCGCGATGAGCGAGAAGCGCCAAAACCTTGCTGAACCGCCCCTTCTGGGAGGCGGCCGGGGGACGTTCCTGATGCATATGACATCACACTTAAGCGGTCGGAGAGATTTTCTTGCTTACAGTAGCGGACCCCCTGTCTGCCTTACCCACCCGCTGATCCCTGACAGCTTCTTGGATCTCTCCAGGAGCACCGACCTCTCCTCTGACTCTCCTCCCCCGGCTCCCTGGATTCCTTATTCCTCTCTCTGGTATCTCTGGTTCCCTAGGGTCGGACCTTCTGGTCTTGCTAGTTCATTGCAGCCTCCTTGGCTGTACCGGGACAATCCCTATATTGGGTTCGCTCTTAGGTGCTCCTTGGGGACCTCCGGTGCTCTGGCCAGAGGACTTACCTGGGGGCTTTATTCCTGACTACATATTCAATAAACTCTATTCTTTCATCTAACGTCCTTGTCCAGCTAGTTTCTGGTATCAGCTTCCACAGTCTCACCCATGGTCAAGTGGGTTCACTATTTAGCTCCGCCTGCGGTGGCGTGATAATTTACTGTATTCCAGAATGCTGTACATAACGGATTATTGATGGTGGCCACAGTTTATCTGCTGACAGGTTCACTTTAAAGTGAACCTGTCACCTAGTTAAATCACAACAGGATTTCACTACCTGTCCCTGCACCTTCCTATTACTAGTCTAACTATCCCTGTCTCTCCTAAATGTGTGGTGTGAATGTGTTTTAAAAGCTTTTTGTTACTTCCTGCCTCCTATGATAATGATGCGGGAGCTACCGTTACTAGCCTCCCTAGATGTCCTCTTTAGCTCCCTTTTGCTGCCTCCAAGAGTCTATCACGCCCCGATGGGCGTGATATTATAATTCAATGCGCCCCCAGCCTGCCTCGGAGCCCTCTGTGCAGTTCAGGGTGTGACGCCGAATGCGTCATTTCCGGTCCTGCGCAGTCGACACACCTAGAAGGTGTATCACCCAACATCAAGCTGTGCATTGCGCCTGCCAGTGGAGCACTTTTCGACAGCTCATTACAGATGACCTGACGTACTGTGCTCCACAGTGCAGGCGCAATGCGCAGCTTGATGTCGGGCGATACTGCATTAGGGGCTCCGAGGCAGGTTGGGGGCGTTCACTGTAATTACAATATCACACCTATCGGAGCGTGATCAAGACTCTTGGAGACGAAGAAAGGGAGCTAAAGAGGATGTCTAGGGGGGACAGCAACAGTAGCCATGGCTTCATTATCATAGGAGACAGTAAGTAAGAAAAAGCTTTTAAAACACATTCACACCACACATTTAGGAAAGAGAGGGATAGTTAGAGTAGTAATAGGAAGGTGCAGGGACAGGTAGTGATATCCTGGGGTGATTTAAAGAGGTGACAGGTTCACTTTAATTAAAGCCAAGCTGGATACACCCTCTTTCCCACTACATTTGAGTCCTTATTAGGCACATGGAGGCAAGTCAGTAGATATACCCCCCCCACCCATATACATACTAGAGTCTAGTATTAGTCTAGTCTAGTAACTAGACTAATATCAGCCAAACCCACAGATATCGACTGGTTTAGCCAATGGTCTAATGTGAATGGGGGCTCTGGTCACCTGACTGTCGCAGGAAATATCAATCGGATACATCCGATTTCAAGCTGTCAATCACTTTGTTCTCCAGGTGATTCACTGCTGCTAGGCATGTCTAACAACCGCTGTCAGAGAACACAGGAGCGTTCTCGCGAACAAGCGCTTCTGTATATGGGAGAGACAGACGAGATCACTGCATGCCAAACGATCGACTGGCAGCCATCCAGTCTGTATGGCGATCATTACGGTCCGTCCAGCGAGGTCACGTTGTTGCTGGTGGATTGGTTTATATACTTGTTGACTGAAAAATATCAAAGTATCTTGTGATTTTGTTGTCTATGTAAGTAGGAATACCGGAAGTCATGCATTCGTTAATTGGAGAGCGCTGCTGCATAGTGTGTGTACAACCCGTCCCACAATAAAAAAAAAAAAAAAAGCCTTCATACGGCTATGTCAACTACAAAAAGGAAATAAAAAAAATAATGAAGGCGCAAGAAGTGGAAATTGTCCTCTACTTGAAGAGGGTAACAAGAACAGGAAATCATTCTTTGAAATACTATGTACTGTAGAGCCCTATCAGGCTGGACTGACAACACTGAGGACAGGGAATGTCATATTATGTTATGTTCTTGGGAATGTCAAGCAAACCTTAAAGGACAAGGATAAGTGTTGGATAGATTTACATCTCCTTAATGGGAACCAAGCAGCAGGATTTAGGGCTATAAAGTGAAGCCAGTACCTTACACACTATGGGATACGGAATGCAATCATACCTTTACTGCAATGATTACAAGTATGATTGCAGAGAAGAGTAATAAACCTCCTGGAAATCAGGGCAGCAGATGATTCATGTGTGCAGCACTTCACTGCTATTTAGGGATTTATTTTTTTACTCCCCTGTGGACATGCCTTTCGGCTGCAAGCCAAACCCTCCCCTTTCCCTCTTATCTCTACTTTCAGTCTCTGGCTCCTGCGCACTGTCACTACAGTCCAGCCACAGGGCGCCTGACAAAAAGGAAAGTAGAGATGAAAGGAGTGGGGGAGGGTTTTGGCGTACAGCCAAAAGGCATGTCCACAGGGGAGTAAATATAAAAAAAATAAAAAAATAAATAAATAGCGATGCAGTGCTGCACACAATCATCTGCTGTCCTGTTTTCCAGAAGTTTTATGACACTTTTGTCTGCAATTGAACATGTAATCATTGAAGTAAAGGTATGATTGCATTTATAATATAATTTAAAAACTTACGTTTTTTCAAAAAACTCAATAATCTTATCTTTTAATCTGGAGTTCTTAGTACATACATTGGCCAATGTCTGCTTGCTCATCAACTACGACAAAGTGACTCCAGGTATGATGAGCCCTATCTGACATCCCTGCCCTCCTTGTCCACCCCCCACCTCGGGTGGGCAGGCACCATCTATACCCTCCATCACCTGTAGGTTTAATGAGGGTGCAATTACATTGCAGCAAAGGAGTCTGCAACTCCATATAATATATAATTTGGAAAAGCTGCACAGCACTCAGCAGACTAGTGTGAACTTATATATTGTGAAATTATATATTACATGGAGTTGCAGACTCCTTTGCTGCAATGTAATTGCACCCTCATTAAACCTACAGGTGATGGAGGGTATAGATGGTGCCTGCCCACCGCGAGGTGGGGGGTGGACAAGGAGGGCAGGGATGTCAGATAGGGCTCATCATACCTGGAGTCACTTTGTCGTAGTTGATGAGCAAGCAGACATTGGCCAATCTATGTACTAAGAACTCCAGATTAAAAGATAAGATTATTGAGTTTTTTGAAAAAACGTAAGTTTTTGAATTTTTTCCTCAATCACATATGGCTTGTTAGCACTGTGCATCATTGGTGATAGCTGTGTGCTGCATGGACTTTTACTTGGTTTGTTTATGATTGCATTTAGCATCCCAGAGCTTGTAAGGAACTGGATTCACTTTATAGCCTTAAATCCTGCATGTTGGTTCCCTTTAAAAGGTGTTGTCCAGTGCAAACAAGTGGTCACTGTAAAAGCCCTCTAACTGCATGCAGCACAAGACAATTAAACCTAATTTTCTTCAAAATGACACATGGAATTGGGCTACTAAGAAGTAACAATCACTGATTTGGAAGGGAAGGGGGCAAAAATAACCTAATAGGTTCACGTGAATAAAAAACAAAAAAACAGAAAATGAATTGAAGAGCAAACTTACCTGGAAAACAGCATGTGACCGGGATGACGTTGCGTTCGCGTCTGTCGGATGCTGCGTCCGCTTCAGGTTTCCGTTCGCCAACATTTGCAGGAGCTGCTCTGCAGATTTGGGCTTTGGATACAAGAGGACACAAAACTATTACAACACGTGTACATTTTTGGAAATATGTTGAGTTACATTACAGTCTACTTATTTATCAAGGAGCCATGATGTGCAAAATATCAACTCCAATATACAGAGATAGAGATATGGTGGATATGGTTCAAAATACCAAATTTGTACAGTTTTTACAATATATAATATCTGTAACACTTATTTTTCCATTGATGGAGCTATATAGCAACCTTTTGGTGTGATGAGCTGTAATTTGTATTGGTTAGTATTTTGGAGTGCATGCATGTTTTTTGATCACTGCATTTATTTTTCGGGAGGGTGCAGTAAACACAAAACACATGAACACAAAATAAAAGCAAATGTGATTATTTTTGTACAGTCTTTACCATATGGGTTAAGTGATTTTATAATTTGATAAGTAAAACTATTGTGGATGCAATAACTTTTTTTTCTCTTTTGGGGATTGGGAAAAGGCTATGTTCCTGTGCACCAAGAATCACAATCAGTTCTGGGGGTATACCTGAAATCCCTTTCTGATAGTTCCACCATCTAGCAGCATACTTTTTCTACAGATCAGATTATGTTATGCTAATGTTGCGTTAGTTCCCCGGACTAGTCTGTCCACATAAACACCTGAGAACGGAGTTCTATAGCTACATAGGTAGCTATAGAACTCCGTTCTCAGGTGTTTATCATATTTTTGAGTTGCTGACCATGTGAGTCCAAGATGTTACCCTTTATTGTTGTCTTAGTCTGTCCACATAGCATGTTATTCTGCCCCTGTGGGAGTAATAACATGCTATGTATAGCATTGCGTGGCTGTGTATTGCACTCATCATTGATCATCTCTGTCTCCAGGTGTATGCACCCCCGGCTTCAGAGAGGCTCACTGCACATGATCGGAATATGCCACGTTTGCGGTCATGCGCACTACACAGCTGAGTGTATGTATTCTCAGCTTCATATTGTTCATAACCGGAAACGCGGCACATTCCGATCATGTGCGGTGAGCCTCTCTGAAGCCGGGGGTGCATACACCTGGAGATAGAGATGATCAATGGTAATACACAGCCACGCAATGCTATACATACATAGCATGTTATTATGCCCACAAGGGCGGAATAACATGCTATGTGGACAGACTAGTCGGGGAACTAACACCACATTGAATAGCTGCTACCACATTATCACATCATAAACGATCTGTAGAAATTATTTTTCTAATGATCGGTGTCTGTTTGCTGCAAAATGCTGGGCTGGATTATGAGAAAGGGATTTCAGAATACACTCAGAACTGCTCGTGGCTCTGGGTGCACAGGGGACCTAACAGGTTTCCTGTAAACCTAGGCTTTAATTGTATCAACTACTTTTTACATATTTTGTTTAGTCTCCCTATAGGACCTGATGATTGCCTGCAATATATAACACTATACACTTGCGTCGTCTCTATACACCAATACAGATATCTACTTAGGGCCCGTTAGCTTCACTGATATGCCTGATTCACTACAGACTCTTAACCTCCCTGGCGGTATGATTAGGTCAGGAATTTTGTGCTAAAAGCGGGCTTACCCGCGGTCGCGGCAGATGCGGTTAAAAAACCGCATCTGCCGCACTTGCCGCATAGCCGCCGCACTTGCGGCGCGGTTGCGGTAATCGCCATAGTAAGTATAGGGGGACTTGCGGCAGATGCGGCAAGTGCGGTTTTGCACTTGCGGCAGGTGCGTTTTTTTTCGCGGCCGCACCTGCCGCAAGTGCAAAACCGCACTTGCCGCAAGTCCCCCTATACTTACTATGGCGATTACCGCAACCGCGCCGCAAGTGCGGCGGCTATGCGGCAAGTGCGGCAGATGCGGTTTTTTAACCGCATCTGCCGCGACCGCGGGTAAGCCCGGGCCTGACTCGGGGTTACCGCTTCTGGCAGTGATTGTTAACCCCGAGTCAGGCTCGGGAATACCGCTAGGAAGGTTAATAATAATGAATAATTCTGGAGCATCATTTCCTGTAATTGTGCTTGATTTGTGATTAAATTAAGATCTGGGTGTCACCAGGTTGGGGGGGGGGGCTGGATTGTACTTTGGAGACAGGTGCATGCTCACTTACCTGATGAAAGGAGAGGCCCTGAACCACCACCCCTTTCTGAGGGTCTTCTCTGATTGCCAAAAACCCTTTGGGTTCTAGCAGGTCCTGGATCTGTTCATTGTAGACCTGAAAAGCCAGAGAGAGAACAAATAAACTTCTGTTCTGGGCACTAAGGGTGACAAGAGGTGTATGGAATTACAGTGCGGGTTCAGTATCCTGGTGACTGACACATTTATCCAATTATCTGTATTCTTTTTTAATATTTTTTTGTTTGTTTATGAACCCGAACAATCTCTTTAGCCTCTTTACGAACATCTACAGGACACTAATTGGTGCCACTCACCACTAGCAGAGCTAATCTGGATCCATATCTGCCAGCGATCATGTGATCATCGGCAGATGTTACAGAAGTCTTATTAAGTGCTCTATAGCTGTGAAACAGAAGACAGAAGCAGTAACTAACCGCTTCTGTCTTATCATTGGGATCCATAGCTGTATCTGACAGCTGAAGAGAGGACCTGCTCCTGCTAGATTGCAGGAGCAGAAGCTTTAACACTGTGTCTTAACTCTACAATAGCACAAACCTAACAAATACAGCTCTGGTACCACTAAAGTGCATGCAGAGGTAAAGGAAAAAAACCTTAGTGTGACCAGTCACCAATCCTTACTTAACATTTCTCCACACCTCAAATAATTCAAATATCACAAAGAGGGGGGCCAGTTTGCTATATAGAGAGCAAGAAGCCCGATTGGGTGATTGCACACAGCACTGAACACAACCATAGCTGCTGTACATAAACTGCAAGAATACAAATCCTGTATCACACAAGAAATATTGTCCAATCTGCAGAGTGTGTGAGCCAGTGTTACCTAGCCCCCAGTGTGGCAAAGTGTCACAGATTGGAAATCTGCCAGGCTGTCAGCGCCATGAGTGGGGCGAGGGGGTATGTGGGAGGACCCCACGCGTATCGCCGCTGCACGTACGGCTTCCTCAGGGAATTAAGTGTCAAATGACACCCTGAGGTAGAGGGCCGACACCCTTGAAATGCATAGGTGTAAAGTGGTGGCAGCCAGCTAGTCCTCAACGTGCACTTCAAGGTTCTTATGCACTTAGATAATAAATAAAATAGAGGGAGCAGCAACCCTTTGGCCAGCTCCTCTGTACTGGCCAAAGTCCCTGACAGGCTTGCTCCAGTGTATGAATTCTAATAAGCTGTTATATTTCTGAAGATTCTCTTGACATGAATTTCTCACCAGATGTTGGTAAAAAATCATCCAATCCACACAGGCAAAGAATCAAACCATATATATCCATGGTGTCCATGTCCAATGATGTTAAATAATGAGAAATGACATAGGAAAAAGTGTTGAACACAAAGAGAGGTGCAAAAAGTCCTGGAAAGTCACAACACCTGCTGAAATCTATCAGTAATTAGAAAGCAATTCTGACACAATGAAAAATATTATCTACTGGTTCTTCTGATGGCCTATAAAAAGGCGTCTCACAAGAAACATCTCATGTCTCAAGACCTACACAACATTATTGTTGCAAAACATACTGATAGCATTGGTCGCAGAGGAACTTCTAAACTACTGAAGGTTCCAGGGAGCGCTGATGAGGCCATAATCCGTAAGTGGAAGGTACATAATTTCACCATAAACCGGCCACAATTAGGTGCTCCCCTCAAGATTTCGCACAGAGGAGTGAAAAGAAAGATCAGAAGAATTGTCCAAGGGCCAAGAACCACCTGTGGAGATCTACAGCAAGATCTGGGATCAGCAGGTACAATTGTTTCTAACAACACTATAAGTAAAGCACTCTCTCTACATGGCCTGTATGCACGCTCCTGTATGCACGCTCACTACACAAGACTTCATTGCTGAACAAAAAAGAGAATTTTGTTTACGTACCGTAAATTCTTTTTTCTTTAATCATCAATGGGAGACCCAGACAATGGGGTTTAGGGCACTGCCCTCCGGAGGTCACACTAGGTACTACAAGTTTGTAGACACCGCCTCCTCCGCTTATAAACCCCTACCGCAGGGAACATCCTCAGTTTGGTCCATAAGCTGCGAGGAGAAAATAAACCACACCCGAAACATCGGGAAGAATGCCGTGCACAGACGGTCAACAACCCGGCAAACACTGTCTCAACAGAGAGCAGAACAAATGCAAAACATGCAAAGGAACAACTGGGTGGGTGCTGGGTCTCCCATTGATGATTAAAGAAAAAAGAATTTACGGTACGTAAACAAAATTCTCTTTTTTCTGGTCATCATAATGGGAGACCCAGACAATGGGGATGTCCTAAAGCAATACCCCAGGGCGGGAAGAGTTCCTCAACAAGACGGATAACACATGGTTCCCTTCAAAGGTGGGCAACCGCCGCCTGGAGAACCCGCCTGCCCAGACTTGCATCCGCAGAGGCATGGGCATGCACCATATAGTGCTTAGAGAAAGTGTGCAGGCTGGACCAAGTGGCCGCCTGACACACCTGTAGAGCAGACGCTCGATGTCGCAAGGCCCAAGAGGCACCTACAGCTCTGGTAGAGTGAGCCTTCAATCCCACCGGGAGAGGCAAACCAGAGGACCGGTAAGCCTCTTGAATGGAAGCCTTAATCCATCTGGCCAAGGTTGACTTCGAAGCCGCGGACCCCTTACAGCGACCTGTCGTAAGAACAAATAAGGAATCCGAACTCCTGAAGGAGGCGGTCCTGGACACATAAATGCGTACAGCTCTCACGAGATCCAGAGTATGGAGATCGCGCTCCACCTGATGAACGGGAGCGGGGCAAAATGATGGGAGAACAATCTCCTGGTTCAGGTGAAAAGTTGAAACCACCTTCGGCAAGAATTCTGGCCGTGGGCGCAACACCACCTTGTCTTGGTGAACCACCAGAAAGGGTGACTTGCACGATAGTGCAGCCAATTCTGAGACCCTCCTTAGAGACGTAATCGCCACCAGAAAGGCCACTTTCTGGGACAGACGAGATAGAGAAACATCTCTCAGTGGTTCAAACGGCGGTTTCTGTAAAGCCGCCAGAACCATGTTAAGGTCCCAAGGGTCCAGAGGCCTCTTGTAGGGCGGAACCATCCGCGACACCCCCTGCAGAAATTGACGCACCTGCGGGAGGAGCGCCAATCGCCTGTCAAACAGCACCGAAAGTGCTGATACTTGACATTTCAAAGAGCCAAGGGATAATCCCAACTCCAACCCCGACTGTAAGAAAGCCAACAACGTCGGGATGGACAAGGGCCAAGGAGACCGTCCACCAGAGGCACACCAGGTAAAAAAGATCTTCCACGTACGGTGGTACATCTTCCTGGAAACGGGCTTCCTAGCCCGATTCATAGTGGCCACCACTGTAGGGGAGAAACCCCTAGATGTCAGTAGCCAGGCCTCAAGAGCCATGCAGTCAACCTGAGGGCCCTGGAATTGAGGTGGAAGAATGGGCCTTGTGCGAGTAAATCTGCGCGGTCTGGAAGAGCCCACCTGTGTCCGCCTGACAGTTGGCACAGGTCTGGGTACCAGGACCTCCTGGGCCAATCTGGAGCCACTAGAATGGCTATCCTGCACTCCGACCTGACCTTCCACAGAACCCTGGGAATCAGAGCCAGAGGAGGGAACACATACGGCAGTTGGAAGCCGGACCAACTCAGTATCAGAGCATCCGCCCCCAGGGACTGAGGATCCCAAGATCTCGCCAAGTACTGGGGCACCTGATGATTCAGCCTTGAGGCCATCAGATCCACGTCCGGAGTGCCCCATCTGCTGCAGATGTCCCGGAAGACGTCTGGATGCAGGGACCACTCTCCGGCGTCCATCCCCTGCCGGCTCAGGTAGTCGGCCTCCCAGTTCTCGACCCCTGGGATGTGAACTGCGGAGATCAAGCAGTCGTTTTCCTCCACCCACGATAGGATGCGGTGGACTTCGGCGAGGGCCTGAGCGCTTCTGGTCCCTCCCTGATGATTTATGTAGGCGACGGCCGTCGCATTGTCGGACTGTACCCGAATGGGTCGTCCTGCCAGGAATTTCTGAAACGCCAGGAGCGCCAGATAGACCGCCTTGATCTCCAGGACGTTGATCTGCAACGTCGACTCCGCCTGAGTCCAGAGGCCTTGAGCCCTGTGGTGTAAGAACACCGCGCCCCAGCCCTTCAGACTGGCGTCGGTGGTCACCACTAACCAAGAAGGTTTGAGGAAGGATCTTCCCCGTGACAAGTGACGTGGCTGGAGCCACCACTGCAGGGAGTCCCTGGTCGGTTGTGACAGTGCCACCAACCGATTCAGAGAGATCGCTCTCTTGTCCCACCGGCGAAGAATCTCCAGCTGGAGAGGACGGAGACGAAACTGTGCAAATGGCACCGCCTCTATTGCCGCTACCATGCGTCCCACGTCTCATCAATTCCCGAAGGGATGAGTGAGGTGACAGGAGAACGTGCTGTACTCCTGAGTGGATCGCCAGCTGCTTGGCCTGAGGAAGAGACACCAGGGCTGAGTCCGTGTGGAAATCCATGCCCAGATATGTCAATGACTGGGTCGGAACCAGGGTCGACTTCTGAGTATTGAGAAGCCACCCGAACTGTTCCAGAGACCTCATGGTCGCTTCCAGGCTCACCCGACAAAGGTCTTCCGATGGCGCCCTGACCAATAGGTCGTCCAGATAGGGTATGACGGCGTGACCCTGCACATGCAGGAGAGCCATCATAGATGCCATCACCTTCGTGAACACCCTTGGCGCAGAGGCCAACCCGAAGGGTAGGGCCACAAATTGGAGATGTTCGTCCCCCACTGCGAATCGTAACCAGCGTTGATGAGCCGGTGCAATGGGCACGTGAAGGTAAGCGTCCCTGATATCGATGGACGCTAGGAAGTCCCCCTGCGACAGAGCCGCGATAACGGAACGTAGGGATTCCATGCGGAACTTCCGCACCAACACGTGACGGTTGAACAATTTTAGGTCCAGGACCGGTCGAAAGGAGCCGTCCTTCTTTGGGACAATAAAGAGGTTGGAGTAAAAACCCCTGAACCTCTCTGCCGTGGGTACTGGGACCACTACTCCGTCTCTGCGGAGTCCCTCCAACACCCGGAGAAAAGCCTTAGTCTTTTCTGGGGATGGAACAGACCGATGGAATCGGGATAATGGTTTTGACGTCAGCTCTATCCTGTAACCTCGCGAGACTACGTCTCGAACCCACTGATCTTGAACGTGAAGTAGCCACCTGTCCTTGAATTGAGACAGGCGGCCCCCCACCTGTGGGGAGGCAGGATGAGAGAGCGAGTCATGTCGAGGCGGGCTTGGGGGTGGCAGCAGCTGCCCCCGCCGGCTTCTTCTGACGACTCTTTGAGCGCCACTGAGAAGCGGGCTTGCCCCCTCGGTCCGTGCGAGCGGACGGTGCTGATGACTGTGAGCTGGACCGAAAGGACCACTGCTTTGGGTTCCTCTTAACGGTATACCGTGGCTTAGGCTTATTCTGCGGTATCTTAGACTCAGCAGAATCCTTGATCAGCTTGTCCAGCTCTGTGCCAAAGAGTCTGTCACCAGAGAATGGAAGATTCTGCAGAATCTTCTTAGATGTGGCATCTGAGTCCCAAAGACGCAGCCACAACAACCTGCGGATCGCTATCGCATTGGCCGAAGCCACAGCTGAGCGAGTGGCAGTTTCCAGAGACGCCGTCCTGGCGTAGTCCGCATAGGCCCTTGCTCTCTCAGTGAGTGCCAGGACCTCCGGACTGGACCTTGCCAGGTCAGTGATACCATCCAAGCAGGTAGTAATCGCTTGTAAGGTCCAGACCGTGGCAAAATTAGGGGCAAATGAAGACCCCACAGCCTCATAGGAAGACTTGGCGAGTTGCTCGACCTGTCTATCAGTAGCATCCTTCAGCGAGGAGCTATCAGAGGCAGAGAAAAGGGAGCGTGCAGCAATTCTAGTCATGGAAGCGTCCACCTTTGGAGACTGCGACCATTCCTGAAGCACCTCCTGGGGGAAGGGGAAGCGATTGTCCTTCGGTTTGCGGACATAACGCCGCCCAGGATGTAACCTGGGTGCTCTAATCACCCTTCCAAAATTAGTGTGGTCCATGAAGGATCCACTTGGTCTAGCCTCTGGCCGCAGCCATTGATAGACCTCCTTCGGGTGCACGACAACCTCTTCAGGGGGAGTCACGAGACGCAAGGTCTCATTGATGGAGGACACCAGATCCTCCACCCCGTCTGGAGGTTCAGACACAGACACAGACCCGAAGTTTGAACCCCCATCATCTTCCTCACCATCAGAGGAACGCTCCTCCTCAGAGAGAGCCTGGAGCTCGGGTGAATCCTCACGACGAGCCCGCTTAGGGGGTCTCACAGCAGAAGAGGGAGACACCCGGGGGTAACTGGAAGGAGTAGCTGGGCTTTCCAGTCTCCTATGCAGTGCCTCCAGTGACTGCGACATGGAGGACATCTGGGACAGCAAGGATTCATTGATCCTGTTCTGCGTTTCCCATGGCCCTTGGATTACCTGAATCTCAGGGTACAGCACCGGAGCTGCTGCTGCCTCAGCTGAGCCAGTCCGGGCTTCTGGGCGTCCGCAGTTATTGCAGGACCCCTCCACCAAAGTTCCCTTGCAAGTAGCACAGGTAATGGTGTTATCCGCCGCCTTAGCAGCATGCTTCCTTACTGAGGACATAGCCACAGTAGGGGTTGTTGAGGCCAAGGCCAATAGACAAACAAACCGGGAATCCCGGTGGCTTACCGACCGCAGTAACGCGGTGGGAGGAAGCGGTGTGCGTGTGTGACCTCCGCGAGTTCCGGTCTCCCTCTGAAGTGCAGACACGTGCTGCCGTAGAACCCAGCCGGGAAGTGAGGGAGAAGATGGCCGCCGCCAGCACAGATGTGGGCGGCGCCGGGAACACGCGGGAAGCACACGCACACGCCCCCCGGTGACGTCATCGTAAGGGCTGCTTCTCCTCCTCCAAGCAGCCTCTGTAATGGAGGTGCTGGAGCCCGCAGCGCGGGAAAACAGTGCGGAATCATCACACACACATACACAGACTGTCAGCACATACAAACATGCACAGTCTACGGCCTCAGCCCCTGTGACACACAGGGCGGTCAGCCAGGGTGACCCCAGCACAGGGTACACCGCCAGATCCGCGGACCCGAGGGTAACGCGCGGTCTGAGTGTCAGGACACAAAGTGACAGACACTACCCCCAGGCACACAGGAGACACAGAGTGCCTCAGTGCCGGTCCGGTCTGTAAGCACCATTTAGGGAGGCCTCGGACGGGGGTTCAGCCCAGTCCGGAGTGTAAGCACCATTTAGGGAGGCCTCGGACTGGGCTGGCTCCAGTCCGGTCTGTAAGCACCATTTAGGGAGGCCTCGGACGGAGCGGAGCTGTGCAAGGCTCCCATCTCCCACTCTCCAGAGCCCCCCAGAGAGGGATGGAAAGGAGCGCAACAGCGTACCGGGAGAACCCAGAGTGTCCAGGCTCTAGGCCCTCCGGTACCTCCACCAGCGTGTGCCACAAAGGGTGAGCGGGGAGGCTGTCGCAGGTCCCGACTAGGACCATATTACCTTGTCTTCAGACGCCATCACGTAAGTAGTGAGAGTGCAGTGAAGTGCAAGCAAAGCGTGATCCTCCGAGCACACTAAGTTTAAAACTGAGGATGTTCCCTGCGGTAGGGGTTTATAAGCGGAGGAGGCGGTGTCTACAAACTTGTAGTACCTAGTGTGACCTCCGGAGGGCAGTGCCCTAAACCCCATTGTCTGGGTCTCCCATTATGATGACCAGAAAAAGTATGTTCAAGTGCATTTATATTTTGCTCAATAAAATTTAGACAAGTCTGTGAAATACTAGGAGAATATAGCGTGATCAGATGAGACCAAGATTGAACTCTTTGGATGGATATCTGTGGTTTGATTTATTTGCCTGTGTGGATTGTTACTGACATTGGTGAGAAATTCATCTCAATAGCACCTTTACAAATATATCATCTTAAAATAATCGGTGATATGTTCAATACTTATTTCACCTGCTGTATATGTATATCTAGTTTCTAAAGTACATTATATTGTAATATCATGTCAAACAAAACTACTTGTCCCAGAAATAAAAAAAAAAAAAAAAAAAGTTTCCTTTCATCCTCCCCTTCTCCCAAAAATGGTATGTGAAGAAACACAAATTGGCCATGGCGGGAAGGAGATGAGCTCTTACTTAATACAGTTTCCCAGATCCTTTACTTGCACCCCGCAGGGCCCTTACCTCCAGGTAGGAGATAAGCACCTCACATGACTTCTCCTCCTTGATGGCTTCTATCCGCCGGTACAGCTCAATCATGGTGAGATACATGACCCCGGGGTCGGCTTCACTTCCCAGCATTGTATGGGTCTTCCCTGCTCCTGTAGCTCCATAAGCAAAAACTAGAACAAGAAAAAAAAGAAGATGAAATAAATTGACCATCTGCATATAGGCAAGGGGACATTTTTTGTGATTTTGATGAATACCCCATTATGGACTGCAAGAAAATTTAAAAAAAAAAGCAGCAAAGTATTTTTTCAGCTAGTGCCTGTAGTGTGCTACAAGGTGTGGACCCACTGCGCCATGGACCAGGCTTACTCTGAAAGGGCGTAACTTTCTACCGGGTTTTCACCAGAGCCTCTGTTTACGAGGATGGGCAGTCACCGGTACTGCAGCAGCTGACCCAAAAGGTCAGTGACGCCGGCACGGGCGCAGGCGGATCAGGTCCAGGTTCGCCGACAACGGGCAGTTTACAGACTGGTCTAGTGACAGGATCAGACTAACCAGAGGAGGGTGCATTAACTATCTAGTGATTCTCAGCAATAGTATGTATTCAGAAGCTCCCTGGACCAAGTAGCGCCCCTCACCTTCTGAACCCCCAAACACAGAGTAAAACAGCCTTGGCTCACACCGCAAACTCGACTCCTCCAGTGATGCTCTAGGAGTGATGGACACCTATGGAGGAAAACCAGCACTCCAGAAAACATCATTCACTATAAATTTATGCTGAGAACTTATGACTCTGCCCTGATCTCCTCACTATCCAACAACCCAAAACACTCTGACACCTTTCACTCTCTCCTCAGTCCTAATGTGCAGGCCCATCACCAACCTCTGTGCTTAAGATCTGGCTTCTTACTTCACAGAGAAAATACAAAACATCCGTCAGGTAATGAATTCCCAACCTCAAATCGCCGTTACCCCTACCTCTCCTCACATTTCCTCAGGCTCACTGTCCACTTTTGACCCAGTCACAGAAGTAGTCTCCAGGCTCCTCTCTTCCTCTCACCACATGCACCGCTGACCCCATCCCCTCACACCTACTCCAGTCTCTCTCTCCGGTGGTCACCACTCACCTAACCAAAATCTTTAATCTCTTCCTCTCTTCTGGCATCTTCCCCTCCTCCTACAAACACTCTATCATTACTCCATTATTAAAAAAAAATGTCTCTCGACCCATCCTGCACAAACAACTACAGACCAGTGTCCAACTTCCCCTTCATCTCTAAGCTCCTGGAGCGCCTGGTCTACTCCCGCCTCACCCGTTATCTCTCCACTCACTCTCTTCTAGACACTTTACTGTCTGGTTTCCGCCCCTTACGTTCTACAGAAACTGCTCTCACCAAAGTGAACAACCACCTTCTGACAGCAAAACGTAATGGTGACCACTCTCTGCTTATCCTCCTTGATCTCTCTGCAGCCTTTGACACTGTTGACCACCATCTCCTACCCACCATGCTGCACTCCATCGGCATCAAGGACACTGCTCTCTCCTGGCTCTCTTCCTATCTTTCTGACTGCTCTTTCAGTGTATCATTTGCTGGCTCCACTTCCTCCCCTCTTCCTCTCACTATTGGGGTCCTCCAGGGTTCAGTCCTTGGACCTCTACTCTTCTCTCTCTGCTCTTATCTGTTCCCTGTCTCCTCAAGTTGACTATACCATCATTGTAAATAAGCACCTGTACTTTGTGTCACCCCCACCTCATTGCTTGATTGTAAGCTCTTATGAACAGGGCGGTCATTATTTTGCTCTAATTATTGTATTGTATTGTATTATGCTTTGTATTGTATAGTTTTTTGTATAGTATTGTACTGTATTTTCTGATGTTTCTTATGATTGTTTAAATATGAACCTCTGTATTGTGAAGTGCTGCGGAATATGTTGGCGCTATATAAATAAAGATTATTATTATCAAACGCGTGTCCTGAGGATGCTGCCGAAAGACCTGTGCTATGTGCACAGGCCCTGTTGCATGAGGATCTGCTCCCCAGACAAAACAGGAGAGAGGACCAAGAAGGACACAGCATTCGGAGGCAGGACAAGTGTGGCCCTGTAATGAAGCTGACAATCAAAGTGTCAACATCCTGCCTCCGGATGCTGACACTGTGATTGCAAGTAGTCAGTGTCAATCAATGCGTCAGTATCCGAAGGCGGGATGCTGATACTGATCGTCAGCTTCATTGCGGGGGTCGAACTTGTCCTGCCTCCGGATGCTGACATTGTGATTGGAAGCAGTCGGTGTCAATCAAAGCATCCAGAGGCGGGACAAATGCGACCCTGAAATGAAGGCCGGAGACACACTTATTGCCATCAGTGGTGGGTGAAACTGTGTCATGACATGTGTGTCAGCAAAAAACGTCTCAGCGTGTCACTGCTGACACATGTGTCATAGGTTAACCATCACTGTCCTACACCCATCCAGGGTTTATACACTAGACAGCAGTAGTGGTCGGTTTCCTGGGCACCAAAATGCAAACAAAAAAATTAAAACAGTAAATTGCAAAAGTGCTACCAATCCTTCTATGAAGATAGGAATTACCCTTTAAAAGGCAGAAATTTGTGACACCTTTGTGGACACTTTCTGCCTGAATTAACCCATTTTCCGGAGATTATTTTCCCGCAATCACTTACACATCGCCACCGTCATATCAATACTGGTGGCTGCACTTGTGAACACAATGGTGGGATCCGATAACCCGACACTGAGGACCGTGACTCTGTAAACACCTCTCCTGACAGGTGACAAACAGTCGGGTCCTCTCCTGTCTCCGGCCACTTTGTCTACATGCGGTGACAAAGCATCTCGTGCGTTGCAGACGTCGCCACGGACAAACAGACGCAATGAATAACAGACGGCTGGGATTACCGACTCTGGCGTTAATGAAGCGTAGCTGAGAACAAGCAGACGATCGTTACACAGCCGCCGGCTCAAAATAAATCCATTGTTGTGGATTATTGCTCACATAAATTCAATACCGGCTCCTGCACGCCGAGCCGCAGTAATAGCTCTAATAAGAGGGACGAGGCGGCTCCAGTGATCTACACAAGATCAGCAAACACGAGGTAGGAGAGTGATGGAGATTCATTACTTACAGAGCGTCTTCCTCTGTGTTTTCTTACCTGAGCAGTTGTAGCCATTCAGGACCCCGTCCAGGATCTGCTTGGTCGTGTGCTCAAACACATCCCGCTGGTGGCTTTGTTCATCAAACACCCGGTCGAATATGAATTTCAGGTCCTTCCCTTTGCGCCTTGTTCCTTCGTGACCTCTGAGGTTGGAGAAGACGCCTGACGTGTCCGGCTCGTCAGGGTCAAATATCAGGATGTTGTGATCCACGACCTGTACCACGGAAGTCTGGTTTCCTTCTTGTTCCCTTGAGTTTGGGGGGCGGACACGGACAACCACGGAGACATTCCCTTCTTCAGAGGCCACGGGAGCGGCCATAGTGATGTGACGAATAAAGTCAGACGGTCCTGGGTGGGATGATAGAAAGTGTAGCTGGTTATTGTTACACTAGATGGAGGCCTGATCAGTGGCGTAACTTCAGGCCCAGGGGCCCCAATGTGAAAGCTCCAACGGGGCCCCCAATTATTGCAAATCTTTAACAGTATTAGTCTTTTTCTATAGGTCAAAGGGACTTCTGGGGCTCCCCTAGGCTGCAGGGCCCGGGTGTGAATGCAACCCCTGCACCTATTGTAGTTATGCCCTTGGGCCTGATGCTATTACATCAGGAGGGTGGTAAAGTGATGATGGCCGCATTGTATCAAATATAAAAGCATCAAAAACAGATTGGAGTTCACACAGTCAGTTCTTGATGCTTTTTTTTGTGCGTTTTCCCTATGTGCGCTCTGCCCCAACATTCTACCCACCACTGTGCGCTCTCTACTCCACCACCCCTGTGCTGCTGTGAGCTCTCTGGTCCCCCCACCCCAGTGTTGCTGTGAGCTCTCTGGTCCCCCCACCCCAGTGCTGCTGTGAGCTCTCTGGCCCCGCACCCCAGTGCTGCTGTGAGCTCTCTGGCCCCCGCACCCCTGTGCTGATGTGAGCTCTCTGGCCCCCGCACCCCTGTGCTGATGTGAGCTCTCTGGCCCCCGCACCCCTGTGCTGATGTGAGCTCTCTGGCCCCCGCACCCCTGTGCTGATGTGAGCTCTCTGGCCCCCGCACCCCTGTGCTGATGTGAGCTCTCTGGCCCCCGTACCCCTGTGCTGATGTGAGCTCTCTGGCCCCCGCACCCCTGTGCTGATGTAAGCTCTCTGGCCCCCGCACCCCTGTACTGATGTGAGCTCTCTGGCCCCCGCATCCCTGTGCTGATGTGAGCTCTCTGGCCCCCGCACCCCTGTGCTGATGTGAGCTCTCTGGCCCCCGCACCCTTGTGCTGATGTGAGCTCTCTGGCCCCGCACCCCTGTGCTGATGTGAGCTCTCTGGCCCCCGCACCCCTGTGCTGATGTGAGCTCTCTGGCCCCCGCACCCCTGTGCTGATGTGAGCTCTCTGGCCCCCGCACCCCTGTGCTGATGTGAGCTCTCTGGCCCCCGCACCCCTGTGCTGCTGTGAGCTCTCTGGCCCCCCACACCCCTGCTGTGGGCTCTCTGACCCCCCCACACCCCTGCTGTGGGCTCTCTGACCCCCCCACACCCCTGCTGTGGGCTCTCTGGCCCCCCCCTCCTCCCCCATGCTGCTGTGAGCTCTCTGGCCCCCCACACCCTGTGAGCCTTCTGCCCCTTCGACGTCTGAGTTATTGTGTGCTGGGTAAACCGTTGCAGGACGTGGGATTATTTGCATGTTCATGACATAATCCGTGTTGGTACGAGCGGCAGGTTGTGTCGAGTTCCATGCATCGGTTATGGGTTAGCGTCTGGTCCGGTTGACAGCAGCACCACTACTGCTAGCGGGCGCCATGTTAGCTCACCCATCTCCTAGGTGTGCTAATATGGTGCGTCAGAAGTGACATGTGGACAACGCGACGGAGGAGAGGAGCCACTTTGCAATTACCAATTACGTAAATAGATTACACGGCCCCTGGGTGACGCCATCACACTGATGCTGTGCGCACATGGCGGCTTTTTCTGGCTGGGTTCTGACAGGTTCCTATTACTAGGGTTGTCTGAAGTTCACCAATGGGGGATGTACCCCCCTATACTTTGGACCTAACCAGTGTTGGTCCCACCCTTCTGCAGAAACAAAGCCAAATCCCCCAGTAGCCCAATAATGGCGCAGCGCTGGCCCTCTACTGTGCCGCCATGAAGAGGACACGTCCCCTGTAACTTTTATTGGTATTCTTACATTGATTTTGTACTAATAATGCACAATATTCATTTGCTTGGAGGATGCTTATGTCTCCCAAGCACAGGGGACCCCTATGGGAGGTTTTCAGACAGACAGACACCCTCCTACATAGAGAGCAATGGTCACATCCCAATACTGAGCCCCACAGAGGTGACCACTGCCTCATACAGGAGAAGAGCTGAGGCACCGCCGCCATAGTACTGGAGTTACTGCAGAGGGCCACACACCGCAGTCATGTGACCACCTGCCCATGTGACCGCTCACCTCCTATATATACGGCTGATAGCGGCTCCGCTCTCCATCAATCCTCCCGCACGGACATCAGCGCAGGCCACACCCCCTCCGCAACACTTCCGGCACACTACAGTTCAAATCAAGCGGGCTCTCGCTTCCGCGGACTCCCATTGGACGATCAGGATAAGGATATGACGTCGTGAAGACGCGCGGTGCGTACTGGGAGTTGTAGTCTTGTGTCGTGTATTAGCGGTGTGCCGCTCATGGGGCTGCAAGATTTTTTATAAAAAATGAGTGCAGATGTCATTAGAATGGTATGAAAGGCTAATGAGGCTCGGTTTCAATATACTTTTAAGAACTTTTGAAACGAAAAAAAGTTTAGCCCCTTGTGTACGGCCCTCCCCCGCCCTCCTATATAAGTCACTGATGGCCATGAAAAGCTGCAGTGAATGCATGACGGAGAATACTGGGCCAAAATAAGGGTTTACCGCTTCCACCTGTGTTTTTCATGTGAGTTACAGGACCCCGTTATCGTCTATGGTTTTCCTAATATTCTTTATATCTTGGTTTATCCTCAAAAAGAACAAAACAAAGAGAAAGAAGAAAAGTAACACAAGTGTTTTAATTTGTTTATGCATGGACTGCCTTCTATCATTTTGGAAGAGCCTCTCCCTATCAAAGGCCCATAAACCCCTATACAGGTGTGTAGGGCACTTGGCCCCTACGTGTACAGGCCCTGTAGGGCACTTGGCCCTACATGTGCAGGCGTGTAGGGCACTTGGCCCCCTGTGCAGGCGTGTATATGGGCACTTGGCCCCATGGTTGCAGCCCCTTACAGGTGTGTAGGGCACTTGGCCCCCTATACAGGTGTGTAGGGCACTTGGCCCCCTATACAGGTGTGTAGGGCACTTGGCCCCACTGTGAGCAGGCAGTGTGTAGGGCACTTGGCCCCCTGTGGCAGGCCGTGTAGGGCACTTGGCCCCCTGTGCAGGTCGTGTAGGGCACTTGGCCCCTGTGCAGGCGTTGTAGGGCACTTGGCCCCCTGTGCAGGGTGTAGGGGACGTAGCCTCTGTAGAAATCATTCCTGCTACCTGCAGTATAGATTTTAGTGGTTTTAGTTGGCATAAAATTGTTAAATGAGGGGGCTTTTTTTTTCACCCTCGGTGAGGCCAAATGCTCAGTGACCATTATGACCCCATTGGTTACATCATACAGTCAGATCTTAATGCCTGCTTGGTGCTAATTAAATACCTGATCTGAAATGTAAATTTTCAGGCTGCTGTCACATCAGCAATTTTGCCCATTTGCAGCAGATCAGACAGCTTTGCCTCATCCGCTGCGTAATGGCTCACTCACAGCAAGCCCCATTAATTTCCTATGGAGTTTGTGGTCAGATGCAGCAGTTGCGGTTTTGCCAGACATGGCACTTGTGGCAAGTCAAAAAACTGCTGCTACCCAGTGAGGTTGTTTTTTTTTTTGTTCTTTGCCGCAAGTGCTGGATTTGCCGGATCCAGGAAAACCGCACGCCGACTGACCCCACACATTTGCTAAGTAGCCTTTGTGCCTTATTATGAGGCACCTTTCACATCAACGTTTCTTCTATAGGCCCCATTATAAGCACCTTAAAAAAAAAAAAAGCACATAAAAAGATGCGACAAATATGCAGCGTGTGAATGCAGCCCAACAGGCCCCCTGCTGTGATTGACGTCTCATTGTCAATGCACAGTCTCTATAGAGAGCCTGGTGTGGGGGGAGGGGGGTGCAGCTCTCACCGCTCTGCTGGTCTTTAATCTAAATTTCTTTGATTGTGTGAGAACTGCTGCAGTCTGTAATCTATGTGATACATCATTGGATTCAGGATCTCTTTGCCTAAATTATGTTGCTTTCAGATGAG
Organism: Allobates femoralis; assembly: GCA_033576535.1. Taxonomy (NCBI): domain Eukaryota; kingdom Metazoa; phylum Chordata; class Amphibia; order Anura; family Aromobatidae; genus Allobates; species Allobates femoralis. The sequence goes on from JARQOC010000009.1 coordinate 83,385,132, forward strand.
ATGGCAATAACCTGCTGACAAATTAGTTTAAGTAATCCACGCTCCATGGGACAGGGCGTCTTTTACTGATCACTGGATTTACCATGATCGGGGCTCTGGATCCCGGGAACTTGAATCTGCGATCCCCTATGGAAAGGATTAGGGGTGCGCATGCTTCACCTCCATTCCTTTCATTTTCTATGGGAGTAACGGAACTAGTGAGGCGCTGTATGCTTGCAGTGGATTGTAGGTTTTAAGGTACCGTCCCACGCCGCAATCTCGGCTGGCATGTGGCGATTTGACGTGCGCACTCACGTTATTCGTGGTCGCCTCTGATCACCAATGGCGCCATTACACGCCGCAATGTCGCCCTGAAGCTAAGGCGATATGTCGCTCCGGAAATCGCCTCACCTACAGCGGGACCAATCTTCCTAATTCCATCACTGCCACACACACAATCTCAAAGGCAATGTGGGCGTACATGGTCAGCGCAGCGAGGAGATAGGCGTGCCACAGTGGTTTACACTGCACCCCATACACGCTCATTGGACAGCCAATGGGAACACAGTAGCCCACACCAATCATCTCAGACGGGGCAGGACTCAGCACGCTGAGGCACGCTTACGGGAAGTCATAGACAACGCTCTTTCCATCACTATCGCCCTATCACACGCCACAACACGAAAATATCCCCTTAACGATTGCGGCTGATTACTGAGCATTGTTCAGGAATCAGGCGACGGCCGAGGGGCGATTTATCGCTGCGAAATCGCCCAATCACGCCGTCACCGTGAGGCAATTTCACAGCGATTGCACCGGGGCGACACATCACCTTTCAGATTGCGAGGTGACATTGCAGTGTGTGTGTGACGGTACCTTTGGTGTCATTAAGAGGAGGTGACACTCCGTTGCGTACAGCTATTTGCCTGCTCTGGGCAGGTGCATCAAAACAAATGTACGGAGCAATAAAAATTTCTTAATTGCATCCCCCAAAACTTTTTTGCATGTGGACTCCAAAAGTTTAATATTGGCAAAGTCAAATTGACTGACTGCATCCACCTCCAACTTTTCAGAATCTAAGGCCATGTGCACAGTTCAGTATTTGAGTTTTTTACCTCAGGATTTGTAGCCAAAACCAGGAGTGGAGCAATCAGAGGAAAAGACTAATAGAAACACGCACACTTCATATTTAATCACCCAATCTAGGTAAAAAACTCACCAATATCAGCGGTGCACGTGGCCTTACAATACTGAGGCAAATGACCAAATACCACGTGTGCATGAGGCCTTACAGATATGAGGTAAAATCTCACCAAATACTCAGCGTGTGCACGTGGCCTTATTTATTGCATCGGTGAAGTGTCCCAGTGCGGCCAAACACACGGACTCATGGCCCAGATGGGAATTTTTAGGATTTGTTATGTATTCAATTATCCTGATTTTACTAAGTCTTATTATCACTGTGACCTATTACATGATGGCGGAGTTCACCAAGCCACGTGCTTTCTATCACCTGGAAGGCTGTGCTTGTACTAGAACAATTAGGACAACCGGAGTCATGTTCTGCCAGCGGCACCCAGATGATTGCCAGATTCATAGGTGGAGCTCAGCTTTGATGTGCGTCTGCTGTCAGAGATGGAGGAAAATATTGGCATGTCCAGATCTGTGGATTTATAATGCTGGATCAAGAGGATAATGAGAACCGTGCACATCTGATCTCTATTAATTTTGTAATATATTTATATTATTATTACTGTATTATTTATTATAATATATTGTATATCTCTATAAATGTGTACATATATACAGGTGCATCTGAGAGATAAAATATGACCTAAATGGTATCAGAGGCTTCACCTTGTGTGGTTGTGAGAGTCACAACCACTATAAAAGCAGATCACGCTGCTGCAGTCCCCAGCGTGGGGCATATAGAGTAGGAGGATGAAGGATTAAACACCGCGCTGCTGTATTCCACCAGACATCAAAGGGTGAATATAATATTGATTTATTATCCAACGGGTTTCAGGGATCCCTGGCCCTTCCTCAGGACAAATCAATTTCATATTGACATATTTCAGGGTGCTTCTGGGAGCCCTGAAACACGTTGACTAATAAATCTAATTTAATTCTCTGAAATAATGACTTTTGGGTTTTCATTGGCTGTAATACATAATCATCAACATTAACAGAAATAAACAATTGGAATAGATCACTCTGTGTGTAATGATTCTATATATAATATGCCCTCACGGGAAGGGTCCTCTCTCACCTACTGTATCCTCACCTATCCCTTCTTATAGACTGTGAGTCCTCGCAGGCAGGGTCCTCTCTCCTCACCTACTGTATCCTTACCCATCCCTTGTAGACTGTGAGCCCTCGTGGGCAGGGTCCTCTCTCCTCACCTACTGTATCCTTACCCATCTCTTGTAGACTGTGAGCCCTCGTGGGCAGGGTCCTTCTCCTCACCCACTGTATCCTCACCTATCCCTTGTAGACTGTGAACCCTCATGGGCAGGGTCCTTCTCCCACCTACTGTATCCTCCCCATCCCTTGAAGACTGTGAGCCCTTGTGGGCAGGGTTCTCTCACTACTGTATCCTCATGACTGTGGAGGTCCTCTCTCACATTGTATCCTCACCCATCCCTTGTAGACTGAACCATTCATGGGCAGGGTCCTCTTCCTACCTACTGTATCCTCACCCATCCCTTGTAGACTGTGGCTCCTCAAGGCAGGTCTTCTCTCCTCCTGTACCTGTGTGTGCCTTGTATTTCTCATGATTATTGTACTTGACTATGCATGCCCCTTTTCACATGTAAAGCACCATGGAATAAATGGCGCTGTAATAATAAATAATATGTATTTCACTTTATGTATTGAATTACTGCAAAACAATTAACATTTTGATGATTTCTAATTCATTGAGATGCACCTGTATGATATACATTGCATCTTATAAAATGGATACTATAATGCTTCGGCTGTATTAAAAGGTCCCATATTCAAAGTATGCCAATTCTTTTGGGTGAACATTCGTCCAGCTCTCAGCTATTCCTCACACTTAGTTTGGCTGAGCATCCATGTGTTCTTCATAGGGGTAATGTGATGCTGGCTATCGTCACTTTTCATGGACAAGCCGTGAGGCATGGGAGTCAAGAAGTCAGTGGTCAAATACCAGGAGTGGATGTCAAAGGCAGAGGAGCAAAAGATATAGGAGGTCAAAGTCCGAGGTCAGAAGTCGAAAATGGTTAAGATCAAGGCAAAAGGGCATAGGCAAATGAACAGTCAAAGGCAAGGTCTGTGAGGTCAGGCAGGAAAAAAATCGAACACAAGGCATGCACACCACCAAGCAAAGCTACAACTGGCAATGATCTGACCATTGTCAACCAGCTAAATGGCCAGATGATCACTTTGTAAGGATGAGGCTTGGAGGAAGGCCTACATGCCCAGCCTGATTGGCTTCTGGGCAACCCTGAATAGCCTGAGGATAGCCGGAACACCCCAATCCCTGATTGAGCAGCTGGGTTATCTATTAACAATACTGACAACTCTACACACGTCTGCCAGCTATTGGCTGGCTGAGTTGTCAGTCAGTGAGCTGTAGATTTGTGACGGTAAGCTGCTGTCACACCTCTGATGGCCGGATTATTTCCCCTGAGAACATCATTTTTGGGCATGTGAAACACAACGTTCCTGATCCTTCTTGCCTACAACATCTACAAAACATTGATTGGATTAGAGGGATATGTCCATTCTCCAGATCAGGTTCCACTTCCAGTGGATACGGAAAGTATTCAGACCCCTTTACATTTTTTACTCTTTGTTTCATTGCAGCCATTTGTTAAATTTAAAAAAGTTCATTTTTGTTCTCATTAATTTGCTCTGCTCCCCATCTTTTACTAAAAAAAAAACAGAAATGTAGATATTTGTGAAGTTTATTAAAAAAGAAAAACTGATTCATCCCATGGTGATAAGTATTCAGCCCCTTTGCTCAGTATTGAGTATTTGCACCTTTTGAGCTAGTACAGCCATGAGTCTTCATGGGAATGATGCAAAAGTTTCTTACTCCTGGATTTGGGGATCCCCTGCCATTCTTCCCTGCAGATCCTCTCCAGTTCCATCAAGTTGGACGGTGAACGTTGGTGGACAGCAATTTTCAGGTCTCTCCAGAGATGCTCAGTTGGGTTTAGGTCAGGGCTCTGGTTGGGCCGGTCAAGTATGGTTACAGAGTTGTTGTGAAGCCGCTCCTTTGTTATTTTAGCTTTGTGCTTAGTCATTGTCTTGTTGGATGGTGAACCTTCGGCCAAGTCTGAGGTCCAGAGCACTCTGCAAGAGGTTTTCATCTAGGATATCTCTGTACTTGGCCGCATTCATGTTTCCTTCAATTGCAACTGTGGCACCCCTGCGAGGGATTGCCACTGGATCCACCGGTGCAAGGAGGGAATTACACCTTGGTTTGCACAGCACACCACACCTTCCACCCCAGACCTGAAGGGGGAGCTCTACTGGCTGCCTTAAGTCAGTTCCCCTTTAAAACATCCAGGCCTGAGGGGAGGAGTCAGTCAGTCCCAAGAGTCAGTTCCAGTTAGAGTTGGAGAGAGCTGGAGTGAGGAGCTGGTCGCTGGGAAAGATTCAGGCCCAGGACCAGGGACCACTGACCGCTGTGCTGCACCCTAGGGAAAGGGTCGGATGCGAGTGGAAGAAACAGGGAATCAAGAAAAAGGAACCAGTTGCTATAGCCCTTTAGTACACCCGGACACCGGAGTCCGATGCTGATACCATTTACTGTTACAGCAAAAGCCCGGAAGACTCAGGAGAAGTTCACCCCTGAAGAGAACAAGTAAGAGACGCTAAAACTGACCAAGTATAGGACCAGGGGCCATAGGAGGAACAGGGACCTCGCAGAAGGACCACATTGTCAGTTTAGAGCAAAGCCCAGAGAGGGAGAAGAAGCGGTGGGTTCAGGCACAGGCAGGACTCACCAGAGCGCAGACACAGAGGAGGCCTCATAACTTTCTAAGGTGGAAGTCCCAAGTTGCATCGGGAACCTGGTTATTACTCTGGACTGTACCTGTTACCCTGTCACTAGAAAAAAGGTACCGAAACAACCATCACTGTGTATCTGTGTGCCTGCTTAACTGCTGCAATTCACCGCCTTGTCTGCAGAGAGGCGACTACAACTCCCCTCATCCAGCCCCACTGCCCTGAGGTAAAGCTCCACCTGTGGGAAGTTGTACCACACTCTGCTGCACCCACCATCACCTCAGCGGCCAGCTGCAACACTGGTATACCCGTTACCAGGTACCATAGGTGGAGTCACGTTACCAATCCCCTTATCACCCATCATTTCCCTGCCATTGAGGGTCCAGGGCACAGGACCGGGGATCGACCAGCCGTGATTCCCCCATCCATACCGCCATCAGCCCCGATACCTGAGTACCCCATACCCTGTCGACTGCCTTGTGGCGCCCCGCAACGAGTGCGTCACAAGAGGGTATTGCAGCCATAAATGCAGCCGCAATATTCTCTGATACAGCAGTGATCTGGTTAACTTTGAGATCCAACCCTGCATGCATCACCTAGAACAGAGGGCCAATCCAGGGTCCTGGTGGGCGGAGTGCAAGGGTAGTGTAGAAGACGAGTTAACACAATTAGTGTAGAGGAGGAGGAGTAGAGAAGAGACGTAGGAGCGGGGGCCCTGCACCTCGTGCAGCCCCCGGGCCGTCACCGGTCGGGTGTCAGCACCTGAGGCCTCAACAACCGGGATCGGGCATCACTAACCACGGGTTCCAAAAGACTCCCGTGCCCAAAACCTTACAGCCGGTTCACTGGTACCGAAGCTGGCAGCAGTTCACCTCTGCTACGCGAACCAGAAGCGTGGAGGAGCAGCTTTACAGGAGCACCCCACCACCAGCCAACTTCCAGTCGTCTAACCAGCGGTGTACCCACCGAGGGATCCAAGGCTCCCCAAAACATCCATAACGTACATCTTGGATAGGGCATTGAAGCAGCCTCCCCGTACCCGATCTGGTATTACTGGGCGACAATGGCAAACCACTTAGCTAGAATGGAGGAACACTATGGATCTCTAAGGGACACCATCACTGCTGAGTCCACCCGGTCCACTACCCGTTTACTGTAACCAGCAGGCAGTACATGGCATACAGTTAAGACCGTTACAGAGACTTTCAGTGTCCGTGCTTCCTTATGAACTGTCCGTCCGCACTACAAGGTAACCGCAGCTGCCGCCCAACATCTTGAGCAGCTCCAGCCTCCGGGGATCACTGCTCAGCCTGTGGGGAGCGTTCCATCTCGCTGCTATCCATCCCCCGGAGGTCCTGCAGCGTCGGTAACGATTACCGAAACTACTCATAGGTGGCGTCACGAATAAATTAACCCCTTAATCTGTTCCGACAAGACGTCTACAAATTTTGATCTGCACTCAACCGGGCCCGGCTACTGGCAGGCGCGGCCCACCCGTGACAAGGAGGAAGGAGCTACAGCCTGTCTAAACCGGAGTCCGCGGGCTGATGGTGAGTCAGCCTCACAACCAGTCGTCCTGACCCTGCAGCTGAAAAACACCGCCATAGCATGATACTGCCACCACCATGTTTCGCTGTTGGGATTGTATTGGGCGGGTCATGAGCAGTGCCTTGTTTTTTTGACACATACCGCTTAGAATTATCACTAAAAAGTCCTATCTTCATCTCATCAGACCAGAGAATCTTATTTCTCATAGTCTGGGAGTCCTTCATGTGTGTTTTTTTTTTTTTTTTTTTTTTTTGCAAACTCTATGCGGGCTATCATATGTCTTGTACTAAGGAGCGGCTTCTGTCAGGCCACTCTGCCATAAAGGCCCGACTGGTGGAGGCTGCAGTGATGGTTGACTTTGTGGAACTTTCTCCCGTCTCCCTACTGCATCTCTGGAGCTCAGCCACAGTGATCTTGGGGTGTTTCTTTACCTCTCTCACCAAGGCGCTTCCCCCATGATTGCTCACTTTGACTGGACGGCCAGGTCTAGGAAGACTTCTTCTGGTCCCAAACGTCTGCCATTTAAGGATTATGGAGGCCACTGTACTCTTAGGAACCTTGAGTACTACAGAAATTATTTTGTAACCTTGGCCAGATCTGTGCCTTGCTAAAATTCTGTCTCTGAGATCCTTGGGCAGTTCCTTTGACCTCATGATTCTCATTTGGGTCTGACATACACTGTGAGCTGTGAGGTCTTATATAGACAGGTGTGTGCCTTTCCAAACCAAGTCCTATCAGTTTAATTAAACACAGCTGGCCTCCAGTGAAGGAGTAGAACCATCTCAAGAAGGATCACAAGGAAATGGACAGCATGTGACTTAAATATGAGTGTCTTATCAAACGGTCTGAATACTTATGACCATGTGATATTTCAGTTTTTTTTTGTAATAAATTTGGAAAAATTTCTACATTTGTTTTTTTTATCTCAGACAAGATGGGGAGCAGAGTGTACATTAATGAGGAAAAAAATGAACTTTTTTGAATTTACCAAATGGCTGCAATGAAGCAAAGAGTGAAAAATGGTAAGGGGTTGGACTACTTTCCGTACCCATTGTATATGGCATATAACATTGATACACTGTAATACCCCTTTAAAGGATTATTCCCATCTTCATAAATGAATATATTCACATAGTTCTTGTAAATCTAAGCAATTTACTGTTTTTAAAATTTCCAACTTTTCTTGAGATATATAACACTTTTGTTTACAGCTCATTGCCTTGGAGACTGACCAGACCATGCACAGTGCTGCCAATATCTTTTCTATTGAGCTTGTAAATGCAGATTATAAAATGGCCAGGACCTATGGTTTCCATTGTTATCTCCTTATCCGGGCCAGCTTAGCCACAGCGCTAATAAGCTAAACAGCAGAGGGGTCGGTCTCCTCGGCAAAGAGCTGTAAATAACAGAAAAGTGCTAATATCTCAAGTAGGGTGATGCTGAATAACCCAATGAGGTGTTTGTTTTATATCTTATGTGTTGCATATGACCGATAAGATGCTTATGTTCTGTAACTTATCTCATTACCACGCCCAAAGACAAACTGTATAAAAAGTATCTACCCCCACCAATAAATGGGTTATGTTGTTTTTTTTCATACTTAGAATGCTGGTGGTGTGTGTTGCCCCTGCGGTCTGGCTGCCACAGATGATATTGCCCTACATTGTTTACAATGTGATGTCTGGGGAGAATTAAGGCACCCTCTGCTGGAATCCCAAAGCATTCAACGCTTTCCAAACTCCAACCAGAGAGTGGAGGGCGGAAGAGACTCACCCCAGGCAGACCCTAACGTCTGGTTGGAAGGAGTAATAAAGATATGGAGGGTAGAGGTAGGCAAAAGAAGAGTTCAGTCTGTGTCGGGCCAGGAGGCTGACAGGATGGCAAGCTGCAGGCAGGGCACCAGGCCCTAGGTCGCCAGGTTTTCTGGACCTGGCAGCAGAATCTGTAGGTTACTGGACTTTATGCCACCTTAGTAGCACAATGGTAAAGAGGGACAGAGAGCTGTTGGGCAAAGAAGCTGCTCGCATGATCCACATCACCTGCCTGCCTAGAGGTTATGCACTGGACTTAGTGGAGTTCAGGAGAGCTTCAAGTGACCTAGAAACTTTAACACCAGAGACAGCAGGAAGACCATTACACTTCACTCCAGCAGAGCAGACTTCAATCCTTCCCATACTGTCTGGACCACAATCCTGGTGGTGCTTGTACCCTAGATCTGTGCAACAGCTACAGTAAAAGATAAAGAATGAAGAGACAGTCTCCTGTGCCTCCTTTCTCCTGCACACTCTCTCACTGCTACCACCACCATCCATCATCTATCCTCTACACCAGTGCTTCTCAACTCCAGTCCTCAGGACCCACCATGTCATGTTTTCAGGATTTCCTTAGTATTGCAAAGGTGATAGTTTAATCACCTGCACTGGGGATAATTCCAACCCCTGTGCAATACTAAGGAAATCCTGAAAACACGACGTGTTGGTGGGTCCTGAGGACTGGAGTTGAGAAACACTGCTCTACACCTTTAAGGAGCCTGCCCGGTTGAAGGTGGTGTTAACCATCTCACTTCCACAACACCTATCTTCTGCAGAAAAACCTGCAGTGTTGGCCACCTACTGGCTGGAAGCTCCAACTGGCGTCATAAACTTTACATTTTTCTTTTATACTGTTGTTTCCCTTTTTTCATTCCCCTTTCCAATGTGAGCCAGGGCCACAGTATTGGGCGCAGGCACCGTGATCTTGACTACTGGCCCAGCTGCTGTGTAAACCAGCACTTTGTGCTCAACATGTGTATGACCTTATTTTACTCCCATCGACGGGCATTCATCTGTGACACGAGTCCAATCCCAGTAGGCTGTGATATTATCCAAAAATATCCATCTATGGGGATGCGAATAATGCTTTCAATTTTTTTTACGCACTTGGAAATGGTTCAGTATTTCAAATTAGACCTCCGTCAACAAAATGTTGATGTGTTTGGCCATCTGTAGAGCAGATTACCTTTTTAGGAAGCAATTTTAGTGGTAAAAAGAAGAGTAGAATGTATTTTTCTGAATCGGTTCCTTCCTCAGGTTTTGAAGCAATAGATCAACTGGGACAAATCAAAAATAGGGAGTGTCCCACCAAAGTAGAGACACTCGGGAGGTCTTGTGATGTGGACGTTGCTAAGAAGTGAACCATGAAGGTAATCCTTTTGATGAACCGTTAATTTTGCCAATTCCTTATTTTTAACGAAGAATCTCATGGAAGACTCCCAAGTAGACAAGTAGGAGATGGTGTCCTCATGTTAGTTTTTGGCTTGTAAGTATTAACATCAGAGTTTCACAGATTGGATCCTGCTTAATCTATTCCTCATCTGCTCCAGAACACGTTTTAGACGCATTTAGATTCATCTTCAAATTACGATAACATGTTAAAGCTGCCGGTATCATCACAGTACGGCACAGCTCCATAAAGTCCAGGACTCTCGAAGTAAAATGTTCATCACAATCTTTGAATCATTCTCACTCATATTAGGAGAAGTGAAGATGTTTTGGTTTCGGACCCCCTACGTGAAGATTTCATATATTCCAGCTTTAAAGCCAAATTTTAATAAGGGATTCTTCTCAAGTTTGAAAGTTATTCCTATCCTTGTGGCCCCCCACTGTTCCCGAGCAAGCACAGCTCTGAAAGAGTCAGAGAGCTAAGAGTTGCTTTCGTCCATTGGTCTACCTTCCATCCTATAATAATGAATGGAGTGGCAGAGCCCATGATCATCTGCCACTCTTGAGAACGGTAGTGGTCTGAGTCATGTCTAGGGGATAACTTGAGAATACCCTTTTAATCACTTGCTTATCCTTGATGTGTATTGCATCACTGATCCATTCATATAAAGGTTGAGGTTAGAACAGGATATATTGTCCAGATATGTTTTGTAGATATAGTAATTTGTGCTGCCTATAAACTCACAAATGAGGCTGTCATGCCCGAGGAGACGGTAACCTGGATAGTGGACCCACTAGACCACAGAGACTTCTGTGGAAGCTGGACCAGAGGAACCAGCCGGACTGGGAAGTCGGAGAAATACAAGATTTTATTGAAGACAATTGGAGAACCCACAAGAGAGGACCCCCGGGGCCGAGGCATCGAATTCTCCCGAGGGAGCACCGGTGAGCCACCCTGGACTGGTATTGAGCCGGCACAACCACGGAGGCTCCGAGTACAACAACTCCGGGACCAGAGGGGCAATTCAAGAGGAACAAAGGCTATAAATGGGAGCGAGGGGTCCAGGGAAACCAGATGGGCCAAACTAGCGAGAGACCGGGAGGCATAAGGCTGTGTCACTGATGGAAGGTCCAGAGGGGTCCGAAGGGTACTGACTGAGTCCACAGGGAAGAAGGCTAGAATGGCGAGACTTCAGGCAGCCTTAAGACCAGGATAGGGACATCAGCACTAAAAAGGAAACTAGGCACTAATGGCAAGCAGAGGTAATCAATAGCATGCAAGCCCTGATCCAAAGACCTGAGCACGGCAACATTTGACCACAGTACAAAGTTGTTCAGGCACCTACATAAGGAAGTGAGGGCCTTAAGTACACAAACCCCTCTCCGTTATTGGCTGAGAGAAGTCAGCAGTAAAAAGGGTACACTGGCCCTTTAAATAGAAAGAAGCTGTGGTGTATGCTGCCTATGCGTGATCCCCCCCCCCACAACCCGGAAGTATGAGGAGGCAGGGGAGAAGTCAGGACCGAGCTGCAGCAGGGATGGCACGGGCAGGCATTGCAGGACGGGTGAGTATGATAAACTGGGACCTGGTGGGTGTCTGGAGGATGATGGGACCCAGTCTCTCTGTCTCCTGGAGACAGGTCCCGCAGTGAGGAAACTTACACAGGCTAAAGTTGTTAAAGCGGTTGTGCAGGTGTAAGAGGGTGTGGGAGTTTTGTCTCCCCCTTACCATAAAGATAAATTTGTACCCATGGGAGTTGTAGTAGATGCATAATTATGTATAGTAAATGAATGTAACTGTGGTGCTCCAAGGGTCCGGGTGCCACATTGACGTTGACTCCTTCACCCCAGGGTAATGCCATGCCTGGGAGCAGAAGGAGACCCCACATGAGGTATCCCAAGCATTCACACACCTGCCCTGACTCCGGCAAGAAGGGGGAGCTCTGAACCCCCTGTTTGAGGGGAGCTCCTCTCTCTAGTAGGAGGAGGGGATTAGGAGTAGGAAAGGCTGAGAGGGAGGAACAAGTAGTCAATCTAAACGGGGAGTCTAAAGGAGTTAGTCGCGTCTAGATGAGGTGTCTAGGAAGGAGGGCGAGGAGGAATGTCCTTGAGAGTGGAGCCTCTAAGAGGCTCACTCCAGGCTGCAATAAGAAAGGATGTCCGAGTCCTGGGTCAGTCGGGACCTGCAAGACACGCTGACGGGACACTGCATGTTTCCCGGCCGCATTTCAGACCTAGCGGCACAGCAGCGGATAGGGCCCAGAGCTGCAAACGATCCAGAAGTTTCCATGAGGGGCTCAGACTGCTTGCCATACAGGTTCACAGCAAAGCCAGGAAGAGAGACAGACAGAGAGGGCTGCAGAGTAGCACCAAATCACTGGGACCCTAAACTGGGAAAGCGCAGCAGGCAGACCTCAAATACACCTGGCGAGGTGAAATCCAACTGCTCCATGGCTGCTCGGATCCTCCTGGACCTGGTCATCAGTGTCCCGGACTGCATCATGTGGTTACAAGTAAAGGTAAAGAACTACAACTATGGTCTCCTCCAGTTATTCCCCGCACACTCCTGCACTGCTACACGGACACCACCACCATCTCCATAGACTTTTTACGACCAACTCTGGGGCACGCGCTACCTGTGGGAGAGTGATACCATCCAGGCTGCCATTCAACTGGCCCCAGAGTTCCCATAGCACGCTGGTCACCCTGACCCAGAATAACCACAGGTGGCGTCACAAAGTTATCCCCTGTAAATAATCCCCCCTTTTCTGCACAACCAGGGCCACGGAGCCGGGTCACTGCCACTGTGACCTCCTAAGCAACCACCGGCCCGTTCAGAGTACCCCATGGCTCTGGTGAGGCGTCGCATAAGCGTGTGTTGACAGCCCTCTAGTGGCCAGGGTGAAGACTGCTCCTCGGTGTCCGTGGGTTATTAATAGTAATGAGCGAGTACTAAAATGCTCGGGTGCTCGAAGCTCAGGCCGAGCATCCCGAGATACTCGTGTACTCGGCCCGAGTACCGAGCTCAATGTTATTCTATGGGAGACCCGAGTATTTTTATGAAATGACTGCCGGCAGCATGTAGAAACCCTACAAATGTCACAAAAGTCTCAGAAGAGTGCTCAAATGACATGGCAACACCATGGGGAAGACCCCTGGAAGCATTTCTCACTCATTGTTCACAGCTGTGAACAATCTTGTCCGAGTTTCACGCCAGTTTTACGGAGTCACCAGAAAACCTTCCAAAATGATACCAAAATGAATATTTAGGGTGGAAATGTTAAGGGCACATACACCAGCTGTATCTCACTATTGGGTATGTTACTTTTTGTGGTTACATGAAAGATTTTACGTGAAAACATTGTGCGGCACTCCGATGTCCCTGAGAAGAGACGTACATGAAGGCCTCTTGACATAATGTGCCCATTTTGAGGAACTGGGTCTATTGTAGTATTTTCCTTTGCCAGGGCAGTCCAAAATTTGGATGTTCACCAATGCCCCTGGATAGAGATGTGCATGAGGGCCTGTAAACCTGAAGTGCCCATTGTAAGGAAGTGGGTGTATTGTAGTATAGCCCTTTGACCAGGGCAGCCAAAAATTGGGAGGTTCAACAATGACCCATGCATACAGACATGCAGGAGGGCCTGTAAACCTCAAGTGGGTGTATTGTAGTATAGCCCTTTGGCAGGGCAGCCAAAAATTGGGAGGCTCCACATTGTCCCTGGATAGAGACGTGCATGAGGGCCACAAAACATTTTTCCCATTGAAAAGGAGCGGGTATCCTGTCGTTGTAATGCCCATTCAAAAAGAATGGGTGTAAAAATTTACCACTGGGGGTATACCTGAAACAGCCTAACTATTGTAACGGTCATCATGGTGGCACATGAGGAGAAGGAGGAGCAGTCCAGCGATTAGCCAAGGAAGAGGAAGACGACGTGGTGGATGATCCAGTAGCTGACCCAACCAGGCAGGAGGATATGCAGAGCGAGGACAGCAGTGCACAGGGGGAGGGAGGCGTAGCATCCCAACAGGCAGTACGAAGCAGGGTCGCGTCCGCAGGCAGAAGGCAGGCAACCGTTCCCCGGAACAACAACACGACACAAGGTGCCTGTGCAAATGTTAGGTCTTCCCGAGTCTGGCAGTTTTTTAAGTTGGCTCCAGATGACTCTAAAAAGGCCATTTGCAACACCTGCCATGCCAGCAGCAGCAGGGGTATGAAAACTAGCAGCCTGACCACCACCAGCATGATCAGGCACATGTCAGCCAAGCACCCGACTTTGTAGGAAGTACAACAGAGTCGAGGAGCGGTGCTTGCTGATGTCACTGCTACGTCTTTGCGTGTAGTGCATGCGAGCCAATCCCTATACATGCTGGCCGCGAACAAGCCTCCGGCCCTGCACCTGAAGTTGCCCACGCACAAATAACCCCACCATCAAGCACGTCCTTTTCCCAGCGCAGCGTTCAATTATCCATTCAGCAAACCTTTGAACGCAGGCGCAAATACGCTGCCAACGCCCCACATGCCACAGTCCTGAATTATCACATTTCGCAACTCATAGCGCTAGAAATGTTGCCTTTCCGGCTGGTGGAGACGGAAGCATTCTGCGACCTGATGGCGGCTGCTGTCCCACGTTACTCGGTCCCCAGCCGCCACTATTTCTCCAGATGTGCCGTCCCCGCATTGCATAACCACGTGTCCAACAGCATCACACGTGCCCTGAACAACGCTGTTTCAGCCAAAGTCCACCTAACCACAGACACGTGGACAAGTGCTTGTGGGCAAGGCTGCTACATCTCCTTGACAAAACACTGGGTTAATATTGTGGAGGCTGTGACAGTCTGAGCGAGGGACGGAACACTTCCTTCCCACAGCAAGGATAGCAGGCCCTACCTCTGTCAGGGGTTCACCGACACTCTACAGCTCCGGAATGTCATGCTCTTCAGCCTCCTCCTCATCCTCATCCACTGTACTCTCCACACCAGTCCCAAGCTGGAAGCACTGCAGCACTGCCTCTGCGAAGCTGCAACAGGCTGTGCTGAAGCTAGTCTGCATAGGTGACAAACCCCACAATGCAGAAGAGGTGTGGACAGCTCTGAAACAGCAGGCAGATCACTGGCTCACACCTCTGAACCTAAAGCCAGGAAAGGTCGTGTGTGACAATGTCCGGAACCTGGTGGCAGCTTTGAGGTGAGGTCAGCTGACGCATGTTCCATGCGTGGGCCATGTGCTCAACCTGGTGGTTGAGGTTTCTAAAGTCATACCCAGAGCTGTCTGAACAGCTGGTAAAAGTTCGCCGTCTGTCTGCACATTTTCGCAAGTCACCTGCTGCTTCAGCCGGCCTTGCCGGCTTTCAGCGCCGTTTGCGTCTTCCGGCCCACAGACTGGTGTGTGATGTCCCCACGCGTTGGAATTCAACTCTGCACATGTTGGTCAGGATATGTGAGCAGAAGAGGGCAGTTGTGGACTACCTGCATCACCTAAGCCGTCGGGAAATGGGTCAAACTCCACACATAACACCTGAGAAATGGAGATGGATGTCCGACCTATGTACCGTCCTCCAAAACTTTGAGGATTCCACCAAGATGGTGAGCGGCAATGACGCCATTATTAGCGTCACCATACCACTACTCTGCCTTCTAAAACGGTCTCTGCTGAAAAACAAAGAGGATGCATTGCAGGCCGAGCGCGATGACTTGGAGCAAGAAATAGTAGTGGGTCTGGGTGAAAACACACAGCCCAGCCTCATATCACAACGTGCAGTGGAGGACTATGACGAGGAGGAGGAGGATGAAGACATGGAGCAACTCTCTGGCCAAATTGAGGATATGACATGCACACCAGTCATACCCTCGATTCTGCGTGGCTGGCCAGAGGACAGTGGAGATGAGGAGGAGGACAGCATGTTCAGTCATAGTGTTGGTCTGGATACTGAAGTGATGGCTGTTAAGAGTCTGGCGCACATGGCTGACTTTATGGTAAGCTGCCTGGCTCGTGACCCTCGCGTTCACAACATCTTGGCCGACAATCAGTACTGGTTGGCAACACTGTTAGACCCACGCTACAAGGAGAACTTTATGTCTCTCATTCCTGAGTCGGAGAGGTCAGCCAAAATGCAGCATTTCCAGAAGGCCATAGTCACGGAAGTAGGCAAATCATTCCCCTCACAAAACGCTAGCGGCATAGGTCAGGAATCGGTGGACAACCAAGGCGTACGGCCGAGAGGGGCACAAGTCCAATCCGCCAGAGGTAGGGGAACAGTCTTTACGATGTGGGACAGTTTTCTCAGCCCCTCACGTACCACAGCACCTGAGGTGCGGGGTAGTGCCACAAGAAATGCTAAGTTTGGCCAGATGCTGAAGGAGTACCTTGCAGATCAAACAACTGTACTGCTAGATTCCTCTGTGCCTTACAATTGTGTCTCCAAGCTGGACACGTGGCATGAATTGGCTCTCTACGCCTTGGAAGTCCTGGCCTGCCCTGCCGCTAGCGTTTTATCAGAGCGTGTTTTCAGAGCCGCAGGTGGAATCATTACTGATAAACGCACCCGCCTGTCAACTGAAAATGCTGACAGGCTGACTGTGATCAAGATGAACAAGGGTTGGATTGGGCCAGACTTCACCACACCACCAACAAATGACAACTGAATTTAAATTTTGTTATGGGAATTTGCCATGTACCTCCACTCACCCATGGGTACACACTTCTGGACTTCTGAGTGTCCAAGTGTGGGATCAGTAATGTCCGTGGACGTGTACTCGGCCTGGTGGTAGGATGGAGGATCAGGTTGGGAAATGTGCGGTGCAGTATCACGGCTACTGACACTTGACCGTGTGGAAGACAGGGTGTTTGTGGAGGTGCCCATCTGACTTGAAGCATTATCCGCTATCCAAGTAACAACCTGTTGACACTGGTGTTGGTTCAAGAGCGGTGTACTTTAGCGGGCCCCAAGAATTTGGGACAGGACGTGTGAGAGAGTAGATGTGCCCCTTTCTTGTTACGAAATTAGTGCTTGCACACGACCTCGGCCTCTGCCTGCACCACCATCACGTTCACTTCCTTCTTCCTTGCCAACGCCATTGCGCATTTTGCTTGTATACAGCGACACCAGTCTGGTGACTGTAATGGTCACAGAAGAGTAGGATTTTAGTCCCTAACCTGTATTAAGGTAGTAAGTACACCAGTTTGGTGACTGTAATGGTCACAGGAGAGTAGGATTTTTGTCCCTAACCTGTATTAAGGTAGTAAGTACACCAGTCTGGTGACTGTAATGGTCACAGAAAAGCTTGGATTCCGTTCTGGATCACCCTGCCTATATCCTCCTAGATTAGTCCTGAGAAGGACTGTTGTGGTCAGCAGCAGCAGTTTGCAGCCCTGCTCCGGATCTACCTATGAGGGCCGCAAATCTGTCCCTAAGCAGCAGCAGACACTCTCCCTACACTCACTGTCTGTATGCCTGTGTGCAGAGCACAGCGCGGCCGGGTCTTATAAAGGCTCGGTCACGCTGTGCAGGCCGGCCAATCACTGCAATGCCACAACTAACAGGGCTGTGGCATTGCAGTGGTCTGCCAGCCAATCCCTGCACGTGGGCTGGCTCTCAAAAGAGCGCCAACATGCAGGGATGAGGACCACGAGCACAGCACGAGTATCGTGAGATTACTCGGTGCTCGCCGAGTAGCCCGAGTACAGTGATACTCGTGCGAGTACCGAGCAGCGCAGAGCATACTCGCTCATCACTAGTTATTAATATTTATGGATGCTCTTGGTGGGTAGAGCCTACTCTATAAAAAAGGACTACACGAGAGTTGAGCAGGAGTGTCCGCAGAAGGAGAAAAAGGAATTGCAGGAATGCTAGCCAGTGTATAGATTCAGCTTTGCCACTGATTCTCTGGACCAGAAGGAGCAGTCTGCACCAAAAATAAGAATTATGAATACCCCTTAAATTAATGTTTAAAGATTGTGCCCATGTTTCACAAGAGTGTTTCAGTAAAGGATTACTGTTGGACGTGATTGACTCATTGTATGTTTTGACCCTGTAACAGTAAATCAGTATGTACTGCTGCTGACCTGGGGCTCCTCCACGGCCTAGGCCTGGACTTGAGCCTTACTACCCGTCCCCCGTGCCGCCGGCACCTCAACAAATGCTTTGGGTTAAAGTCACTATGACTGTAGATTTGTAAATCCTTACAGCGTGCACAATATCAAGATCCTCTGGCGCTGAATACGCCCACCCGCTCTCAGCGACGGCACTGCAGAATCCTCACAGTGGCACACTGAGCACTGGGATGGTTCACAAGTCTGGAGTCACATAGAATGACTGCAGACTTGTACCCCAAGGCTGGACAACTGCTTCAAAGGTGCCTGAAGAATAACTAAACTTTTTTTTTTATATGTTCTTATAGTAAATCGGTGGGGATCCAGGTTCTGAGATCTGAACCAATCAAAGAAATGAACCCCAAGACATGCGCAGCTCGGATACATGAATCCACATTGACTGCCTGAGTGCACACATTTCTGTAATGACCAACAGGGATGACACATTATGTGACAGAATTACAAAAGATGGTCCAGAATAGGGACTCATGTACAACAAACATGAATTTTCTCATTGGAGAGGAATCTAGCGCATGCGCAGTACATATTCTGCAGCATCGGTAGAGGATTTAAAGGTGTTTTCCTAACAACATTGAGTTGGGAATAGTTCATAGAGATCAAAACTTGCAAACGGTTCTCTTTAAGACCACACACCTGTAACAAAGAGGTTGTAGATTTACTTACAGACTATAGTGGCCCCATCTAATTAGTAATAAGGTCAATGTTCAAAGATCCAAACCACATGAGTGTTACTGTCTCCATTCAGATCCAGGGATGGTGTATAGACAGTCCGCGCTGCTTTAAATAATCAGTCACAAGTCTTTAGGTAAAGGACCCCCTTCTTTATTTCCACCTATGCGTTTCAGTGCCACTCCGGGCACCGTCATCAGGGTATCCATTGTAATTTACAGAGACCTGAAATGATCATCACTATGAAGCTGCTGATTGGGGCAGAAGGGGATGTCCACCCTCATGATACACATTCCACTTCCAGGACGGTACCTATCAGATATTCATAACTTATACCCCCTTTTTAAAGGGTTAATCCCATTTCATAAAAGGGTATTGTCGGATAGTGCTATTAAAAAAAGCTATTTATTCCTCATTAAAATGTCAAGCCTTTCTTAAATTATTAATACTTTTCTCTGGTGTACAGCTTGTTGCCTAGGAGACCGACCACTGCTTGTAAACACTGTGTATACGATTTGGTGATCGGTTTCCAAGGCAACCAACCGTAAAACAAAAGAAAAGTGATATCTCACGAACGGTTGAAAGTTTTAAAAGGGAGTAAATTGCAAAACTGCCTGTCTTTACAAACACTATCTGACAATACGCATTTGTAGAGATGGAAAAATCCCCTTTAAGTCCATGTTTTTCCTTTTATCAAAATTTATACTCTACACTCAAAGCAAAGTTTTACTTTTCCCAAAGCTGCTAGCCAAAAGATCTAACATCAAATTGTCTGCTAGTGATATCAGTGAGCGCTGAATGATGTCTGATCGCATTCTTGGCTACGATATTTGATTTCAATCTTGGTCTGGAGGTTTGTAGAGAGCAACAGATTAGATGCCGTCTCTGTTACCTGGGAGTTTGCTCATTAATGTTAATGGCCGCTCCGCTGATGACAATTTGTATCTCCAGCGCCAGGATTTGGTTTACCCTTAAGTAGCTGTGATGAGAGCTATGATGATCTCGATAAGAAGTCTCCTCTCATAGACAGTAACACAGAAAAAGGACAGGAATAAAAAGAGATGAATACGACTAAAAGGGCAGCTCTCCAAGCCAGAGGACACCGAAAGGAGTTTATTAGTCTACCTGTGAAAACCTGGGGCATCAGATTCATCAAGGTTATACTCGGTTAAATCCCGGCCACGTTAACCTTTTCATCCTTAATCAGTTTGTTTTATAAATATTGTTTTTCAACTTTTTTCACTTTTTTTGCATTGATCAAAATTTACTATATGTCAACATCCAACTTCATTATTAAAAATAATTTAAATTATGATGAATAAAAATATGAACTATTTCATGGTATGTGCAGGAAATATATCACAAATGGTATGGAACAATTTATGACAATCGGCTTACATATGCCACATACAAAGGAACAAGTTAGGCTGGCTTCACACCACGGCAGAGTCCGGTCCGGGCTGTCAGGGATGACCCTGACAGCCTCGGACCGGATTGGCACACAGAACTGGAGGGCAAATATGCCCTCCGGTACGGTGTGCTGCCGGACGCAGCTGTCACCGCTGATTAATCAGGACTGCGGGGAGCTAGCCGCGGTCCTGAAACAACAGCGGCGTGCAGCCGCAGGTGTCCGGTTCCTGGATCCTCCCGGACCGGTGCAATCCGGCCCCATAGGCTCCATCTTAGGGAGCGCTGGATGCCAAGGATCCGGGAGACGGCAATTTGGGAGATTTTCTCCCGGACCAAACGTTGCAAGCAACGTTTTTGTGTACAGTGCAAAAATCCGATTCTGCGGAGAGATGGAAACCGAATGGCAGATAGCTGCCATCCGGCTCCCTCCGGCCCATAGGATACTATGGGGCCAAAATCCGGTCCGGGGCTGTCTGGTTACACCGGACAGCCCCGGACTGGACTCTGCCGTGATGTGAAGCCAGCCTTACAATGGTTATAGCCCATTCCGATTAATGGGATTGTCCACTGGTTTTATTTTGATCACCTGTCCTATTTAACCCCTTTCTGTCACAATCACATTTCATTTTTACATGTTCCTCCACTTCTAAGGCTGGTTTCACACTGGCCTTTTTTGCCATCCGTGTGAATCCAGCTGAAACTGGATGCACCTGCATCCATTTTCGGCCCCATTGGCATTCATGGGTCTGCGGGCTCTTGTGGCTGCATACAGTTTTGCACTTTTTTCCCTGATCCGGGTGGTCAGGGTTTTGTCTCTGAGACTAAAAATGCAACTTGGTGAATTTTTGGTCTCTACATCAAAAACCGTGACCACCCATATCCAGAACAATACAGGATGAATTAAAATCAGGCTCTATGTAACCTGGATCCAGGAATTCTGGATCCTTTTGGAACTTCACATGCCCAGAACACAAATGTGTGGCACCCCAGGGTTTGGTCGACACAAACACCTGGGACAGAGAAGGATCTTCACATCAGGTAAGCCCGCACACAACACCTTCCACTCGAGACCTGAAGCAGGAGCTCTACAAACAGAGTTCAGAAGAGGTCCCTATGAATGCAGGCCTAGAGGCGTAGCCAGGCAGTGCAGTTCTAGGGAGGACTGTAAAGACTTCCTGGTGACGGAGCTGTGCTAAGCCCGTACCAGTGAGATGAGGTAGCCTGTTGAGGGACCCTAGAGCAAGGGTTGGAGGCAAGGAGTAGCGACAGGGGGAGTGGACAGCGCCCAGAACCGGACACCAACGTCCGTGACTGCAAGGGATTTGTCAGCCCAGCAGAAAAGACTGGAGTCAGGGAGACTTCAGATCTCCAGGCCACAGGAGCACTTGAGGTACAGCCACTTATCAGAGCCATAGACCGCAGAGGATACAGTGATGCTCAGCAACAGGGCTCTCACCGCCTGCCATACAAGTGAGGACCGCAACTACAGAGATACTAGATATGTTTTCAAAGTGTAATAGCTCCCTCTGGCGCTTAGCCATAGGGGCACCACACCTTCCTTTCACTGCGCCGGAGATTGGGTCTCGGGTTATAAAGACCCCGAACCACGCCGGGGTTTATGGTTGGAGTATGTAGCGTCCTTGCCACTTCAGCAGAGCCAGCACTCTGGTTGCAGCCCAGTCCCTCAGTGTCCCGCTGACTTGAGCACACCTTGGACTCCCTCTGCCTTTTACCACGGTTTAGCCTTGGACCCGGGCTAGCCTCATAGTGGCACAGGCCGCCGGATCCGTGTCCTCACTCCTCGACTTTCTGGCTGACCAGTCCTGGCCAAACTGACTCCTCTCACTCTCCTCAACTCACTTCACTCTACTCACTTCCCTCTCAATTCACTCCCTTGGTGTTGTGTGTGTCGTTTTTGTTGTGTTGGCACCTCCC
Source organism: Allobates femoralis (assembly GCA_033576535.1). Classification (NCBI taxonomy): domain Eukaryota; kingdom Metazoa; phylum Chordata; class Amphibia; order Anura; family Aromobatidae; genus Allobates; species Allobates femoralis. Next base: position 83,406,966 of record JARQOC010000009.1, read on the forward strand.
CTTACCGGGTCCTTCTCCAACTTTCCACCCACCACCTGGCTCCTCCCGCTATTCTGTTGCTGGACATAGAGTACCTAGACTTGGGATCGGGAGTGTGTTGGGTGTGTGTGTGGGGTGACCGACTTACCAATCCAGGCTGCTGCGCCATCTAGTGGCGACCGGTCCGCAGGGCGCCACACATATTCACTACATTGACCGGCAACGGCCAATTACCGACACTTACTCTCTGTGAGAGTGCCTGTGATTGGCTGTTGCAATTAGACTGCGGTCCCACAATCTGTACCGGTGTCTGTGCTTGGTTGCCATATACATTAGAGTATGGCAAACAACCTGCCATCATAGTGTGTAAGGCCCCTTTCACATCAGCGGTTTTTTGAAATCGCGGTGAAAAACGCATCTGCCGTGATTACGCATAACCGCGACACTGCGGCACAGTTGCGGCAAGCCCCATGCAATGCTATGGGGCTTGCGGCAAGTGCGGTATCGGCACTTGCGGCAGGTGCGGCCGCAAAAAACCCGCGGCTGACCGCGGTTTTTTTTTTCGGCTGCACTTGCCGCAAGTGCCGAAACCGCACTTCCGGCACCTGCCGCACACTTACCGCAAGTCCCATAGACATTGCATGGGGCTTGCCGCAAGTGCCGAAACCGCACTTCCGGCACCTGCCGCACACTTACCGCAAGTCCCATAGACATTGCATGGGGCTTGCCGCAACTGTGCCGCAAGTGTCGCGGTTATGCGTAATTCGGCAGATGCGGTTTTTTCACCGCATCTGCTGCGATTTAAAAAAACCCCTGATGTGAAAGGGGCCTAAAATAAATAAATAATGAAAAAACATGTGTAGGGCTTCGCTGTATTTTTCATTCTCAGCACAGATAAAGCGGACAGCTGTGAGCTGCCCCCTCAGCTGCCACGTTTTACCATGACGCAATAAAAAAAATGCTTGGGTTTCGCCCTATTTTAAATTGTCAGCCAAGGTAAAACTAGGCAGCTGCGTGCTGGTATTCTTAGCATGGTGTGGGGCCATAGTTATTGAGCACCCCCCATGCTACCACAACCCCTTTAAGTGCTTTTCAGTTGTTTTTTGGAACAGACCACCTGAAAAAGACCTGTGCACATATCCATACCCTATAAGTTCCAAGAATGGTGAAATTGTAAAATAAATTAGAAAATTTGATTTTAACCTGTCGATTTGATTCTTAAAGTCAGTACAATAACAAACTTCTATGTTTATTGCAGTATGTTTGGGGAAACCCAGGGGCAATGTAGGCGTGTTTTTGTGGTGTTACAGTACAGGCTAAAAAATGTAACATTTTGATAGACAGGACTTTTGCACCCAATTGAAGCTCCATAGATCTACATTGTAAAAGATTTCTGGTTCACACATAAACCCCTGTGTGATCCGTTGAGTCATAAGAGGACTGGAGAGGTACTGGAAACTGGGGAAGACTGATCGGTAAGGCTACGTTCACACATTGCGCTTTTCAAAAAGTGCAAGTGCGTGTGTGTCTGCCGGCAAAGTGAATGTGAAATTCACTTTGCCGTGCAGACACTGCGTAAATATACGCAGCGCTTTTATGGGAGAACGCGCAGGCGTAAAAAGAATGACCATGTCAATTCTTTACGCACCTGCGCCCGCGTTTTCTCCATAGGAGCCCATTGTCCCCGCTGGAGTTATGCATCGCCATTCAGACAATGCACAATTCCAGCGGAAATATGCCGGCGCTGCAGGATATGATGTCACACAGGGGAAGAACAATCCTCCCCTGCGTGACAGACCCTTTTGGGTTTCATAGTATATTAATATACACTGCGAAACCCAAAATAAACTAATCCCAATGTGTAAAAAATATAAAAATGGAATACTTACCTCTCCGCTGGGTGTTCCGGGAGCCGGGCGGCACCACAACCACAGGTGCCGACCTTCGTGCCACAGCATATCACATATCACATGACTGCGAGGGCCAATCGGCGATCTTGATAGGACCTGGAAGGTCGATACCTCCGGTTGTGTTGGCTCCTAGAACACCCGGCAGAGAGGTAAGTATTCCCATTTTTATTATTTTTTTACACAATTGGATTAGTTTATTTTGGGTTTCGTTGTGTATACACTACGAAACCCAAAAGGGGCTGTCACACATGTCACACAGGGGAGGATTGTGAATGACCTCACAGTAAGATCATTCTTGGTATCTATAGCCTCTCTCTAGAAGGTAACTGAGGCCTCATTTATGAGAAATTGCCTCACAGTAAGATAAATTTTGGTTGCCTATAGCACCCCAAAGTGCATCTAAAGCATTGAAGCTGCTGAGGTAAAGTGAAAGCTGAGCTTGATTGGTTGCCATGTACAACTAGACCCTAGCAATTTAGCATATAATTTTCCACAAGCAGAGCGGAGGGTATTTTGCTAGTTATTAATAAAGGGAAACATGTTAGTGATTAGTTTTCGTCTCCAGGGTCTCGATATGTTTTCTGTGCAGCATTACAGGGCTTTCCCCCTAAATCATTTCCTCCGATATCTCATTCATCCTCCATTGTAAGTTTAATTGTCCATTCGGCCAACTTCATCTAAATGCCCCTAAAGGAGAAATTGTAACGGTAAATTGTTTCCAGGAAACTCAAACGGCTTAACCTTCGTGTGAATATTTTTCCATGAGAACATGTAATGCCTTGAGAATGGACTCCTGCCCCATGTATTACCCGAAGATAAAATCCGCATACATTACGGCGTCCTGAGTAGGTCATTATTATTGTATCGTTGCATTAGAGAACTACAACTTCAATACAGTTACTACAAAAAGTAGATAAGATCTCGATAATATCTTGTTTTTGGGGAAATGGCAACTTCTTGTCAGGGTTCTACTGGGGAAATTTGGTATGACATGTCAAGTCGTCCGTGTAACACAAGCAGGGTTGTGGAGTTGGAGTTGGTGCCCATTTTGGGTGGAGTCAGTCGGATTCAGGGAAATTAAAGAGTTGTAGTCTAGTCTGTTTGGCTGACTGACTTCACAGCCATGGTTGTGTCGGACGTCCATTTTGGTGGACTCTGATTCAAGGAAATTGAATAGTCGGAGTTGGATGTTCTTGATTACCAACTCTACAGCTCTGAATACAAAACACTTTAAGAAGCAGTGGTGTTGTGTATTTCCAATATGCAGGCCGATGCACATGCAGACTTCTTCAAGGAAACCCACTACTGTTCTGACGTCAATTTCCTAAGCTTCACATTCCAACAATGAGCAGTTTTCCATGGTTTGGTGCCGTGGTGGATGATGCAAAAAATAAACCGACAACCAAATGTTTGGATACTAATAGCTTTTGGAGACATCCAGGAGAAGAGTTGCGAAATCTTTGGAAATTGGTGTGAAAAACTAACCAATTGGAAATTCTACATGGTGACCATGTACTCCAAATTATTTCACCTGGAGCCGCCAATTGTCAGTGGTGTAATTATAGGAGAATAAACAAACTGCGTGACTTATTGCAATAGTCTACTGCAGGGGTGGGGAACCTTTTTTCTGCCCAGGGCCATTTTGAAATTTCTACCATCCTTCGTCATCCGCACAAAATAATTAACTTGAAAACTCCCCCACTATATTTGGTTAAACAATTAACTTACCCTACATTGGTGGCTGGGGCTGCTTCTCTTTGGTGGCTGTGATGTTAGGAGATATTGATCATGTTAATTCTCTGCTTTCCCAGGTTTGCTAGAGCCCTAGACATCACAGGAGAGGCTAGGGGCATACATGTCACTGGGGAGGCTGAGGCTGGGACATACAGATCACTGGAAAGATGGATTTAAAAAGCAGGCAGTTGGCAAAATATGTCTGCTAGCGTGAGCACTGCGGTCCCCAGGAATCTACCCGAGGGCCACAGAAAAGGTCATCGAGGGCTGCATGCGGCCCTGGGGCCTGAGGTTCCCCACCCGTGGTCTACTGGATAAGATCATAAACCATTTTGTTGCATCTTGGCTAATGAAGTGTGGTTCCAATATTTGTTGCTTGGCTAATGGTGCAGTGATTGTGGGTCCAATATTCGTTGGGGAATAGATGAAAGCTGCCGGGTACTTGAAGATAATCCAACAATTCTCTACACATTATCTATGAATGTAAGGCTGTATTCAGGCCAGATTGAGCATGTATGTGTCGCACACTAGGGACCGTGGTACTCAAGACCAGGGTGTACGGTCTCTGGGGAATGTCAAGGTGCTGGGCCCGGTCCCGTTGTCCCAGATGCGGCAAGTAAAGGGAGTATTTACAGGGGATTTTGCCATGACGGGTGTTCTTCTGTTCGAACTATGTGTTCTCAGGTATTTCTATTGTTGGTCTCTCCACCCACTTGTTCAGTGCTACTCTACGCTCCACCCACACTAGTCTTAACCCCTGCTACCCCTTGCCTAACCTAGAGTCCTAGGTGTAGGGTCGGTGTGTGTGCCTGTGTGAGTGTTCCTAAGTCAACTGTCTCTACCTCACCTGGCGGCAGTTCACCCTCTGGCCGCCCTGGTCGCAAGGGCGCCACATTACCCCAGAGCTAAATCCAGCGGGTCCTCATGCTGGCAACACCACAGTAAGCTCAATTTGTTTTTATATAACAACAATAACATTAACACAAGTATTCTTGGGTCTTCCCGTTTGGGAGGTGCATCACTTGAACGTTGCTAAACAAAAACCACATCTATAAAAGTTCAAAAATTCTCATAAGTCCAGTTCAATGCTCAAAGTTCACTGATAAGACCTTATAAGTATGCAGCCCGGTCAGCCAATCAGCTGTCTTTGTGGCGGCTGGGAGGTGGAGATCAAGGGCGGAGATCTCCTCCTCCCGGCCGCTGCTGATCTCCTGACGGTGTAGGTGGGGAGAAACCGCTGATCTGACAGCTGTTTAAATCTCCCACACCGACACTGAAGAGGCGATGTTGGTGCGGGAGATTTAAACAGCTGTCAGATCAGCTGTTTCTCCCCACCGACACCGTCAGGAGATCAGCGGCGGCCAGGAGAGGAGATCAGCGGCTGCTCCAGCTGATCTCCCAGTGGCCGCCACTGATGTGCCGGGAGATCAGCGGCGGCCACCGGGAGAGCATTCTCCTGCGCTGTCATGCGGAGGACACTAAGGATCCATTGACTCCTATGCATTTTTGTGCCCTTGCGGGAGCTTGCAACATGTTGGGTTCAGAGGGCGCATAAATTATGCGCATCTGAACGCAGTCAAACATAGGTACTATGTGTTCCCATGTTAAACATAGGAACGCAGTGCGCATGCGTTTGGCTGCGTCTGGTACGCTACGGTTTCATACGCAAGTGCAAAACCACCCTTAGAAAACCAACAGGGGGGAATCCTTCTTGCCAGATCTCCATACACATTAGTCTGTCGAATGATCCTGCCAATATCGGCCAAGTGTAGTCTAGCCTGTATGGGGACCTTAATTTTTAGATATGCAAATAGAGACTAAACAGACTAAATATGCATCAAAGTCTAAGTTTATATCTTGTTGGATTTCTCTGTTCCTATAAGTTATGCTGAATTTTTGCACAATATTGGCACATGACATTGCAATTTAGGAACTTCCCTGTTACCCATCAAACCACTCTCCCAAAATAAAAAAAAAATATTACACAAATAAGATGGGATAGAATCAAGTAAAGTTCCTAAATGGATTGTAAAAATCTAACATATGTCAGGTCCCCACCATCTATCTCGACATCAAAGCCCTATAGCTTCATCTCCAGAGCTTTATGGGAGCTCCAAACATTTCAGAACAAGTCTGCTAGTCAGTTATTTGCAACTTTGATATAAGTGTGACAACAGCTTACAAAAGGGGACCTACTCTAAACATGGATGCAAGTCCCACTGGTGGGATGCCATAAATAATCAAGATAGGGAAACATTCTTTAAAAGGCTATTCTTTATTCCTGATAGCTAGGGGTACGAATATTGGTGCAGCACAAAAGGAGTGGTAAACCAGGGATGATCTAAAGCAAGGCCCTTACGATAGAGAGAGGGGAGCGGGGTCAACACCTGAACTCAGCTGTGTCTCATCCCTGGGGTCCCTAGTGTCCCTGGGTGGGTACCCCTTTCCCTCCCTTCCCTCCCCCCGTGAGCGACAACGTGCCTAGGCCTTGTCTTGTTCACGGGCCAGCAAGACAACTAGTCTTACTAAAATAAAGAGGACACGAGAAAGTAGGGTAAACATGGAAACAGATTCAACATAGACTCCAATTCTTCTCCAGTGAGAGAGTCCATTGTATCAGCTGGAAAGATAACCACAGTTTTCTCTAAAGACAGCTCCTTCACAAATCAGTATTGATTGAAATATAGCCGGGATAGAGCAGAGCAAGGAGTAGGTATATGTAGCAGAAGGGAGTGGCTGTAGCTGGAATTGCAGCTAAGGCTGGCTTCACACCACAGCAAGGTCCGGTCCGGGGCTGTCCGGTGTAAACCAGACAGCCCCGGACCGGATCAGCACACAGAACCAGAGGGCCAAATGTGCCCTCCGGTCTTGTGTGCAGCCGGATGGCTGTAATTGCAGCCGCTGTCCTGAAACAGCGGCGTGTAGCTGCCGGTATCCGGTTCCCGGATTCACCCGGACCGGGGCAATCCGGCCCCACAGGCTCCCTTGTTAGGGAGAACCGGATTGCCCCGGATCCGGGAGTATCCGGGCAAATCCGGGATCCGGCTTTTTGGGGTGATTTTTTTTTTTTCTCCCCGGACACAAACGTTACAAGCAACATTTTTGTGTCCGGTGAGAATAATCCAAATTCTCCCGGATTCCACCGCAGAGATGGAAACCGGATGGCAGAGAGCTGCCATCCGGCCCCATAGAATACTATGGGGCCAAAAACCAGTCCGGGGCTGTCTGGTTTACACCGGACAGCCCCGGACCAGACTGCGCCGTGGTGTGAAGTCAGCCTAGCTGTTTAATACCAGCCGGAGGCAAAGGAAACTTAACCACTTCAGAACTGGATGGAATGAAATGAGCTCCTACTGAGCGGGCTCTAAAGAGGTTCTGTGATCAGCTAAATGCTGTGACCATCTGAACCCAGATCCACCTTAGAAAACATCAGGTCACATCACACGTGTGACAGCTGGAGTTCACGTTGATCCCAAGAACTGCGTTTGAATGGAGTGATGGATAATGCACTCTGTTGCTCCAAGGAGTTAGCGCGTTGCCGGTCTTCAGCACTTCCATTGAAATGAATACAGCAGTAGTGCGCATTATCTACCACTTCTTGGGATCACGAGGGCAATAGGAGAACGTTCAAACTTGCGAGTACCACTTTAATCTTGCATAACTAGTATGTGAAAGGTATTGGAATATTAAACATTTTGGATATCGGGCAGATATAATATAATAGATAAAAATCCAAAACTTGGGACAGCACTGCAAAATTAAGAGAACGGCAGCCCAAGCGGCAACGTTTCAACTCAAACTAGTAGAGGCTTTCCCAAGCAAAATGGCTATACCGGTTGGAGCTGAGCTTTTTGGTGACAACCTTCGAGGCAATGCTTATGCCTATACACAAGAATCGGGGCTCAGGTGTGGGAAAGAGAGGAACTTAATTTTTCCATCTTCTCCTTGTCTGTCTCAGCATATGCGGGTGCAGTCCGATGTTTCACACTCGTCAATAGACTTGTATGGTGTGCGTGATCTGTATCGGCATGAGAAAAAAAGGCAGATCTGCTCTGAAAATCCAACTGACCCCAGGAAGACAAAATCCCGATGGAAATTTGGTTCCTTTTTTCTATGTGTCCTACTATATTATTGTAGGTAAATCCTATTTCTAACACTTTTAACATTCTTGTAGGATCATATTTGCTTCCACATGCCGCTACGTGTTCACTTTGGTTTTACAGTGTATGAAATGATCAGTACTTTGACGAATCAATTAGCACAGTGATTGCACAAATAACCAGGAAACGACTAGTAAATCCCTTTAAATAAAGCAAGAAGATCAGAAGTGAAATCAGAGGAGCCATGGAAGATTATAACCGTGTAAATGACAAATGTTCGTGGAGAAATCCCGGTGAGAAGATGCACAAGGCTAGGGCTTGGGTTTTGTGGAGATCTGCTCACTTACGATGGACTGGACGTGGAGAAAAGACAAGAACATGACTCACCGTTGCCAGGTTATCAGGTCTCAGGCGATGATTCCCTCGTCACGGTTCCGCGCTTGAGGCTGTGGGGCCCGGTGGTCAAATGAAGAGGGATTAAAGGATGGGGATGTTTCTTGATTGTCGTGACGCCACCTGTAGGTATCCGGTGATGGCACCGGCGCTGCGTGGGCCTCCGGGGGATGTGCGGCAGCTAGATGGGATGCTCCCCACAGGATGAGCAGGAGTCCCCGGGGCCAGGAGCTGCTCCGGACGGAATACGGCAGCTCGGTTGTTTAAGTGTGCAAAGAAAGTAACAGTTCTGGAAGAAATGCACTGACACCAGATTCCTCTGTAACGGGTCTTTACTGTACGATTGGTGTGGTACACGGCATACAGTCTGTAGGTAACGGACCGGGTGGCCCCAACGATGAATGGTCTTAGTCCAGAGCTCCACGGTGTCCCTCCTTTATCTAACTGTTCTATTCTGGTTGGGTACCTCGCCGGTAAGACTGCTGATTTAGGGTTGTAGTGAGGCGCTCCTAAAAAGCCACTCCGTCACTCCAGTTTGCAGAACAGCGATGGATGTCTGTTTGCCTCGGAACCGGTGTCCGGTGAGATTGGGCATGGGTGTCTTCTACCCGTTGCTTGTTTGCTTTTTTGCATGTGTTCCGGTCTAAGTCACCGCTTGATGGTGCTCTGCCGGTAAAGTTACTGTGCCAGGGCTGAACGGCACTGCGCAGGTCCCTGCTCTTCTTTCTCCTTCTCCAACCACTACTCCTACGTTTCTAACTTCCCCCACACACTACACCTTACACTTCTCCCTCCAGGACCTGATTGGCCCTCTAACTCTGATGTGTTGTGTGGTGTATGGAGCTCTGGGTTTAACCATTTCATCACTGAGATGCAAGATATTACATCTTCAGTCAGGGATGCAATACCTTCCTGTGAGCACTCGTTGCGGGGCGCCACAAACAGCTGAAGTGGTGGAAGGTGACAGAGGTCACTAACCACCCAAACAGTAATGATACCTTAATACATATTTATTATACTAAGTATAAGAAAAAAAAATTAAAGTATACAAAAATAAACTTCAGGAACATAGCGGTAGACGCTATAAGACTTTAGTATGTTGGCAATATAACCAAAATTGCAATGGCCGTATAAAATTGCCTTTAAATGTATATAAAAAAAAAAGAAATATTCCAATATAATGCTTCTAAAATCATATATTCGCAACTGAGTTTAACCCCTTCATGACCTGAACTGAATTCCTGCCTGTGCGTGTGCGCAATAACACTGCTGAAGCCAAGTGAGCACGTGAACACAGTGTCAGTGCAGGTGCCCTCCCATCTCTCACACCTGTCTGAAGCAGGTGCCCGATACTATGTCATCTTGTGTGCAGTGAGCAAGAACTTAAGGGTGCACAGTCACAATTAGGAAAATCAGTGTTTTGGATGCTGCGTCCTGTTGTTGCGTCCAAAATGCTGCGTTGTACAGTACAAGCACAGTGGATGGGATTTGTAGAAATCGCATCCTCGCTGTGCTTCTCCCCACCGCAGCGTGGCAATTGGAAGCGACCGCCATTGGGGGCATGCAGAGAGAAGCCGCCCTGCACCTACCGCAGATGGAGAGTACAGTCTCAGGCGGCTACAGGCGGCTGCAGTCCTCCTTCACTCGCTCACAAGTTCCCTTAGGTCCAGAGGCACTATGTCCAACCCGCAGCACTGCCAGATCAAGAGCACATGCCCTAAGACAGAAAAGGATGAGAATTTTGTGAACACACTCTGAAGAAGTTAATGGTTATCCATATGTCCCGTCTTTGCTCTCGTCTCCAGCGCCGCTCTCTGCTCTCATCTCCTGTGCCGCTTTCTGCTCTTGTCTCCAGCGCCACTCTCTGCTCTAGCGCCAGTCTCTGCCCTAGTCTCCATTGCCAGTCTCTATCATCTCCATCGCCACTCTCTGCCATGTCTCCAGCGCTACTCTCTGCTTTTGTCATATATGATACAGTCTATATAGAGTCTAATGCATGGGTATAATGAGACACATGAGACATACGCTTCTTAAGCAGCTCTTGTATTGCTTCATACAAGTTAGTGCATCAACAGGATAACATAAATGTAGTTGCAGAGTGCAAGGCAAACAACCAAGGACATCAGAGCATTAAAGCATAGCACAAGTCATTCAGAGTCCATTACTTTCCTGTCAGATGTTGCTGGCAAACAGGATGATTCCAGGCAGAGTGAATCCAGGCTTCAGAGAGCAAGACACAAACTGGTTGCAGACCTGATTCTGGAGCACAGGTTAACCAGCTGAAGTAGTTTAAAAGGGCAATTGGCAAGAAACAGGGCAGGGACATCAAAGCTGAGGACTCCATATTGTTTGAGGGCAAGAGTCAATGCACAGGACAGGAAACAAGATGGCCGACGACAAGCTGAGAACTCCATATTGGTTGAGGGCAAAAGTCATTACACATGACAGGAAACAAGATGGCCGACAAAATACACTAAATGCAAACATAACAACAGATATAGCAAAAAAGACTGAAAACCTTACATTACTCCCCCCTTAGGGACAGCCTCTGGATGGCCCCAGTCCAGGCTTTCCCGGGTACCTCCGATGGAACTGGCGGAGTAACCGAGGAGCATGGAGATTGGAGGCCGGCTCCCACGAGTTGTCCTCAGAAGAATAGCCCTGCCACTTTACCAGGTATTGCACCCCGTTTCTACGCAACCTGGAGTCCAGGATCCTTTCCACGACAAACTCCTCCTGGCCATCGATGAGTACCGGAGCAGGAGGGGAAGAAGAACGACCAGGGAATGAATTGGGAGTCACAGCCTTTAGTAGAGAAACGTGGAACACGGGGTGAATCCTCATAGATCTTGGAAGTTGAAGGCGACAGGCAACGTTGCTGACGAGCTTATTAATCTTATAGGGCCCAACGTACTTATGACCCAATTTGGATGATGGTACTCTCAATTTAAGGTTCTTAGTTGACAGCCAGACCAAATCTCCTACCTTGAAGGTTGGTGCAGGTTTACGAAACCTATCTGCCGCTTTTTTATACCTGTCCTGAGCTGATTCCAGATTCTCTTTAAGCAGATCGAGGTTCCTTTGTAGAGAGGTGATTCTGTCGGCTACAGCTGGAAGAGGTGAATCTATGGGAAGTCGAGGAAGGATGTTAGGATGATAACCCAAATTGGCATAAAAGGGTGACTGCTTGGTGGAAGCGCTCTGTGAGTTGTTATAAGAGAATTCAGCCAGTGGAAGCAAATCCACCCAGTCATCTTGTAGGTGGCAGATAAAACAGCGGAGATACTGTTCTAGGGTCTGATTAGTCCGCTCGGTTTGTCCATTTGTCTGCGGATGAAAGGCAGAAGACAGGTTAACTTTGATGTCCAACGCAGCACAGAAGTGCTGCCAAAACTTTGAAGTGAATTGCACCCCTCGATCAGATACAACCTCATCCGGTACGCCATGCAGGCGAAACACATTTTGAATGATTAAGTCCGATGTGTGTTTCGCAGTGGGTAGACCAACACACGGAATGAAATGGGCTGCCTTTGTTAACCGATCCACCACCACCAGAACTGTGTTCTTTCCTTGAGAGGTTGGCAACTCCACAATGAAGTCCATAGATATGGATCCCCATGGACGGGATGGAACGGGTAGGGGTTGTAATAGACCCGTAGGCGAAGATCGTGGAGTCTTGCATTTGGCACAGACTTCGCAAGAAGTGACGTAACCTAGAACATCTCTTCTGTATGTGGGCCACCAAAAGAAGCGAGACAGGAATTCTTGAGTCTTCAGAACTCCTCTATGCCCCGCTATCTTAGAATCGTGGACGAGTTGCAGTACTCTCACCCTGACTGCTTCAGGAATATACAGGCGTTGCCCCTGAATCCACACACCGTTCTTATATACAAGACTTACTTCACAAGACGGTTGTGCCAGCCAGGGATCCGTATGGTATGCTTCCTTGATGTCGTTAAGCAAGTCTTGATTATGAAGCACTCCAGGAACCTGGAATCAGAGATAACAGTCTTACGAGACGTGAGTGGAATTGTCTCAGTTGAGTAGAGTCTAGACAACGCATCGGCCTTTCCATTACGCGATCCTGGCCTATAGGAGATAACAAAACTGAATTGGTTTAAGAAAAGACTCCAACGAGCCTGGCGAGGAGTCAAGCACTTAGCCGATCTGATAAACTCAAGATTGCGGTGGTCAGTCAACACGATTATCTGCTGCGCAGCTCCCTGAAGGTGGTGTCTCCATTCCTTGAAGGCTGCGATGATGGCCAACAATTCTCTATTACCCACATCATAGTTCCGTTCTGCAGGAGACAACCGCCGGGAAAAGAAAGCACAGGGATGTAAGACTTCTTTCTCACCTGTCCTCTGGGAGAGGATAGCTCCGATGGCACTGTCTGAGGCATCCACCTCTATTATGAAGGCCAGTTCAGGGTTAGGATGCACCAGAATAGGTGCCGTGGTGAATTTCTCTTTCAAACGGGAAAATGCTTCTTGAGCCTGGGGGGTCCAGGTAAAAGCAGAGTTCTTGCGGGTAAGCCGTGTAATGGGAGACACAACCTCAGAAAAGTTCTTGATAAAACGCCTGTAGAAATTAGCAAACCCTATAAAGCGCTGGACCTCCTTCACATTCTTGGGGACCGGCCAGGCTTTAATGGCTTGGATCTTACCCTCATCCATACTAATTCCTCGTGATGACATTACATACCCCAGAAATTGGATCTCCGTTCGATGGAATTCGCACTTCTCCAGTTTGATATACAGATGGTGTTGTCGAAGGCGTTCTAAGACCATCTTCACATGTCTGTGATGCTCCTCTGTGGAATTAGAAAAAATCAAAATATCATCCAAATAAATGACAATGAATGTATCCAGGAGGTCCCTAAAAACGTCATTCACCAAATGTTGGAAAGTTGCTGGAGCATTACATAAACCGAACGGCATTACTAGATATTCAAAGTGTCCGTAGCGTGACCTGAAAGCTGTCTTCCATTCATCCCCAGGTCTAATGCGGACCAAGTTATAGGCCCCACGGAGATCCAACTTTGTAAAGAGTTTTGCATGCCGTACTCTCTCCAATAATTCAGGGATCAACGGTAGTGGGTAACGGTTTCTGATCGTGATTTTATTGAGCTCCCGATAGTCTATACAGGGCCTAAGAGATCCATCTTTCTTCTTCACAAAGAAGATTGGTGCACCAGCAGGAGATGAAGAGGGGCGTATGAAGCCCTTGGCTAGATGTTCGTCTATATAGTCTTTGAGAGCCTTTAGCTCAGGCCCTGCCAAAGAGTAAATCTTGCCAAAAGGTATTCCCGCACCTGGTAACAGGTCTATTGGACAGTCATATGGACGGTGAGGGGGTAGCAGGTCTGCGTTTCTTTTGTCACACACGTCAGCATACTCACGGTATATGGCTGGTAGCTCAGAGACTGATGTTGGTCCTTTAGGAATGGAGCAGACTGAAGCTTCTGGACTTATCTGTTTCTCTGGAAAGTGCAGTTCTTTAGTTTCCCAGTTAATCGTAGGATTCTGAGCCTGCAGCCACGGCAGTCCTAGAATAATAGGGAAATGAGGAGAAGAGATGAGCATAAATGACAGACTCTCTTGATGGTCATTACCCATGAGGACCTTTAAGGGCTCCGTCTCCTGATCCACTGGTCCAGAGTTTAACAGTGAGCCATCTACGGTCTCCATCTGTACAGGAGTAGCCTTCTTTACTGAACGTACTCCAAGTTTCTCAGCGAAGGAGATGTCCATAAAATTGCCGCTTGCCCCTGAATCAATCATAGCGGAGGTAGATACCCAGACAGAGTGAACCCTGAGCTTGAGGGGAATAAAGCAATGAGAATTGTTGTTCTTACAACTCAGCTGGGAAACCGCTGAAAAAACCTGAAAAACTGCTGCAGTAACACGTGCATCCGGCTCAGAGATAACAGAGTTCAAGTCTGAGTAATCAATGTCTGTATCCTCTACTCTCTCTGGGATCTGTGGTTCGGACCTGACAGAACCCCTCTCACAGCACTCGCAGTGTATGATGGCTGCAGTTGTCTTACGAGAACGACTGGGGCAGTTTATAATGAAATGTCCTGACTTACCGCAATAGAAACACAGATTTTCCTTTACTCGATGTTCCTTACGTGCATCACTGACCCGTCTCTGTAAAGAGTCCACCTGCATAGGCTCAGGTTCGGGTTCTCGTATAATCCTGCTCAAGGACTCCTTAGCTGGAGAGGGAGGAAATAAATGATTAGTGCGCTTTATCTCCGACCATCTCTCCTGTCTGCGTTCAGTAAGCCGAGCATCGATCCGAATACAGTAGTTGATAAAATCTCCTAATGCTGTAGGTGGGTCGGCACGAGCGAGTTCGTCCTTAATCACAGAGGATAATCCTTTCCGGAAAACCGACTTCTTAGCAGAGCTATCCCAAGTGGTGTCGAGAGCCCATCTCCGGAAATCCAAAGCATACTCCGCTACCGAGCGCTTACCTTGGCTTAAAGTTAACATGGCTGATTCCGCTGTAGCACCGCGGTTTGGATCATCGAATACCTGCCCCATAGCTGAAATGAAAGCATCAAGATTATTTAGACAGTCATCATCAGTCTCAATTAGGGGGTTTGCCCATGTGAGAGCTTTGTTGGAGAGTAGCATAATTATTGTCAATACTTTAGATCGCTCAGTAAGGAACTGTGGCGCATGAGCCGCAAAAAACAGTTTGCATTGATTAATGAATCCCCTGAATTTTTCCCGTTCACCGCCAAAACGGAATGGTGGTAGCTTGGGGATTCCAATAACCGGGGTTGAAGTTGGGATGTGGACGCGTCCCTCCAGAACCTCAATCCGGGTTCGTAAGTCCTGCGTGGTTTGTCCGAACACCTGCAGATTATGATCACCGCGATCCCGCAGGCTTGCAAAGCTGGTCTTCAATGCCTGTAGGTCAGCAAGGATTGAATCCGTCACGTCGCACAGATGTTTAACGGGGTCCTCCATATTCCCAGAAGCTGCACGGCAGTGAGGCTGGAAAGGAAGAAAAGGAGCACAATAGTGTTTACCTGTGGTAACACTCCTGACTTAAAAGAAGGGAATGTGCTCACCTGGAAAGGTTGTGAGAAGCCACAACCACTATCATCACATATATCGATATCTCAGATCCACGGTCTGCAGCAGCTCTCCAATGGCAAAAGATCCAGAAATCTCTATACAGGTGGCAGCAGATGCAGCACTGTCCTAGACCCAGCAGACTCTATTATGGCTCCAGAATCTGTCATATATGATACAGTCTATATAGAGTCTAATGCATGGGTATAATGAGACACATGAGACATACGCTTCTTAAGCAGCTCTTGTATTGCTTCATACAAGTTAGTGCATCAACAGGATAACATAAATGTAGTTGCAGAGTGCAAGGCAAACAACCCAGGACATCAGAGCATTAAAGCATAGCACAAGTCATTCAGAGTCCATTACTTTCCTGTCAGATGTTGCTGGCAAACAGGATGATTCCAGGCAGAGTGAATCCAGGCTTCAGAGAGCAAGACACAAACTGGTTGCAGACCTGATTCTGGAGCACAGGTTAACCAGCTGAAGTAGTTTAAAAGGGCAATTGGCAAGAAACAGGGCAGGGACATCAAAGCTGAGGACTCCATATTGTTTGAGGGCAAGAGTCAATGCACAGGACAGGAAACAAGATGGCCGACGACAAGCTGAGAACTCCATATTGGTTGAGGGCAAAAGTCATTACACATGACAGGAAACAAGATGGCCGACAAAATACACTAAATGCAAACATAACAACAGATATAGCAAAAAAGACTGAAAACCTTACAGCTTTCGTCTCTAGTGCCAGTCTGCCCTCGTCTCTATCACCTGTCTCTGCTCCACTCTCAGCTCGTCTCCAGCACTGGTCTCTGCTCCCAGCTCCAGTGACGGTCTTTGCTCCCAACTCCAGCGCCGTTCCCTGTTCTCGTCCCCAGTACCGCTGTCTGTACTTAGTTCCAGTTTCGGTGTCTGCTCTCAGCTCCAGTGCCGGTCTCTATTCCTGTTTTCTAATGAAGAGCTATTTATATTTTTAAAAGAATTTTTGGATAAAATGAAGTTGAAATATCTAGTAATTTTAATT
Organism: Allobates femoralis; assembly: GCA_033576535.1. Lineage (NCBI taxonomy): Eukaryota > Metazoa > Chordata > Amphibia > Anura > Aromobatidae > Allobates > Allobates femoralis. The sequence goes on from JARQOC010000009.1 coordinate 83,423,194, forward strand.
GGCTCACGCTGAGACACTATTGCTGGTCTTTGGTCCTGGCTCCAGCACCGATCTCTGCTCCTAGTTCCAGTGTCAGTCCCTGCTCCAGGGCCTGTCTTTGCTCTCATCTTCCATGGCCGCCCCTCTTTGGTGTAGATGCTCAAGTAGCCCAGTGAGCTCATTTGACATCATCAGACAAGACATTTTAAAATAAAATAAAATAAAATAAGTGCTGTCTGACTATTCAGTGGCTTTGCATTCAGTTCATGGGCGAACCCAGGATCAAAACTAGGGGGGAACAAGCCATGGTCATTCAGAATATCATATCCGGCCTGGTGCATTATGGGGGCTGATCACGTGTTCGGCCGGGCTCCAGCACATGCGCAGTGCAAATATTGAAGCCAGGACGAACACATGATCAACCCCCAGAGTAACACAGGAGGCGGGAATTTCAAAAAGAGATGACAGGTTCCCTTTAAAGGGAATCTGTCACTCTCTTTGGCTGTTCTAACCCCTACCCACCACTTTATGCATGATGTATTTGGGATTCTTGTGACCACTCTATATGCTCAGTGTTTCCCCTCTGTACCTCAAAAATGAACTTTTAATATCTCATGAGTGGTATGGAAATTAGCTGAAAATGGTCCGGGAGGATCTGCTCAATCTGGTCCTTGTCGCCCCACTGTTTGAAATGCCTGCCTCACTCACACCGCTCTTGTGTATGTCACATTGCTCTCATGCCTGCGCAGTGGCGCAGGTCTGCGTGCTCAATGCAAGCGCACCTGTGACCGAGTCTCGCGAGCACAAAACTACAGCACAAACACCACAAAACTACATCACCAGACCCACCAGAATTACAGAAATACATCCATATAACCTCCATTAGTGCAGGAACACTATGTCAAAACTCGCAGTACAGAAATACATCACCAGAACCCTCCTCAGTACAGAAATACATCCATAGAACCCCTATCAATACAGAAGTGTGGCGCCCCACTATGTAGGTGCCACAGAGGGGAACTGTACCCGTAAAATAGGTGTAGTCACCCCAGCTGCAAGTGGATTTCGGGATGATAGGCGGAACCCTAAACCCACACCTCACACAGTGGGAGGTAACCGGGAGGGAGTATAAAACCACCTCTAGGGGGAGTTAGAGTAGTTGAACAGTTGGAGTTGGAGAGGTCAGGCAGATGGCCTGAGGGAGCAAGGAGGGTCTTTCTGCTGAGGGACTCTGGAACGACAAGGACAGATTCCAGATACAGAGAGCGAGTGGGGGATAGAGGAACCTGAGAGAGTTCACCCCAGGAGAGAAACCGGGTACTGGAGCCCGCACCTGTGGGAACCTTTAAGGCCCGCAGAAAATCCGATGTACGGGGGTATATCCATATACTGCCGCGACTCTCAAGCGACCAATAGAGGTGACCAGACATAGCCAGGCAAAGCTGCAGTGTTCAGCAGAAGGTTACCCGATGGGAGCAAGAGAAAGAAAGAGTGAGAGACAGCAGGAGGTCAGATCTACTTTATGGGGTCAAACTTCACACTGACTACTGGGAAACAGGAAGAATTGGAACAGGAAAGGCACACGCTGGGGGTTCCGTCCAGCTACCAGTGATCCGCTTGCAGCCACCCGTAGCCACTTGTCATTTAACATCTAACTGCACTGAGGACTGTAATAACGCTGCCAAAGTTCCAGTAAAGTACCCGGGTGAAGTGACTTTGACTCTACTGCATCTTCTTTCCATGAACTCATCCCTTCCACAGGATTGCTGCCCCGGAGGTCCCAGTCCTGCCTGCAGAGGGCTACACCATCTCGGCCGCAATACCACCGACCTCCGGAGGACTGTGGCGGTGCTGGTGACGTCTCACCAGGTACTACAGGTGGTGTCACAACAAACTATAGACTTGTAAATAATCCCCTGTAAATAAATCCCCCTTTTGAAGTGTCACACAGGACACGGGATCAGGCGCGGCCGCCATTTCCCGTGATAAAGTTAACCCTCTGCCGTCTGATACCCGAGTACCCCATGCCCTGGAGCTCGACAGAAGCACTGTCAAAACCCACATCGATCCATCACCAGACCCACCAGAGGTACAGGAATACATAAATAGAACCCTCATCATTAACACAATCATCACAACCACCATCAGTACTTGGTAAAACAATTGTAATGTCAGGTCACACATTTGTACTGCATAACCTACAACTCCTACTACATCCTTAACAATGGTAAGGGTACTGGGAGTTGTTGTGTGGCTCACTGGGACGGGGTACTCGGTACTGGACGGGGGGTAGCACTGGGGAATGATCACGGCGGTCTTGGTCCGGACCGTGTCCCGAGTCCCACAAGTAAAAGGGGGTATTTACAGGAATTGTTTGTCATGACACCACCCACGGGTTGTGGTCAATGAGTGGACCACCACTGCAGTGTACTTCTGTCAGGAGGATGGATGGGGCTGCAGCCAGATGGATGAGCCTGCTGCGTGTCGGGGCTGCTCCTGACAGGGTGTAAAGGTGGAATAAAAGTTCTGTCTGCAGGGAATCACACACGGGAGACTGAAGCAGGGTTCACCAGGTTTTACTGACAAGTTCTTTACGGTACATTCACTCAGTCACTTTACACAGGCAAGTCCGGACACTCTGAACCCTCTGCAGCCAGACTTTCTCTCTGAGACTCTTCCCTCTCTCTGTAACCTTTCCGGCTTTCCTTTCCTCTGCTCTTCCCTGTGGGCTGTATGGCGGCAGCTCGGTCCCTTATCTGACTTCTCCCTATGCGTGTGGGCGGCAAGCCGGGTCCTATACGCTGCTGTGCCTCCAACCCATGTAGTAGGAACCCTGACTTGGAATCAGCGTTCCCCATTGGTTCGTCTAGGATCGGTGTAAAGCTGCAGACCCCCTCAGAGCAGACACTCTGGCCCCAGCCTAGCCTTCGGTGACCCTGTCTTGCAAGGAATCGCCGGGATCTTTCCACACATGTGACAACCTGGTACGCTCAGGGGAACCTATCCCGCCTGTAGTCGTTCAACGCTGCCGTACTCCTCGGACCCGGTGGCACCGGTCCGGTCTCTGTCCTTCCTTTCCCTTGGGTGAGTATGAAGCAGGCTTTCTCTCCATGGAACGGTGTCACTGTGGATTCTGCGCCTCCATGGAGCCCTATCCCTCCGGAAAGTGTCTTTCTGTCTGCTTGGTTTGGCTTCTCGGCACCCACTGGCTTACTAACTCACTCCACCTTCTGTTCCTCCTTTTGTGTCGCTCTGTCACCTGACCTACATTCCACCCACTTTCCTCTAAACCCTACCACCACTTGCCGCCTAGAGTTCCGGGCTCGGGTTGGGTGTTGTACTTTGGTGTGTGTGTGCTGAAGGTGTTTGGTGGACAAACTGTCTCCTATCTGCCTTGCTGCAGTTCCTACCTGTGGCCACCCTGGTTGCAGGGGCGCCACATTGTGACCAGCCATCAATAGAACATACAGGAATAACAGTACTCATGAGAATTAGTGTGGCACCCCTCTGGCTAGGCGCCACAGAGAGGTATTGCAATATGACAACCAATGTGATGTCTCTGTAAGTTGTCAGTTCAGGGTTCAACTTATGGAGTCTGTTCTTACACACACATAGGACAAGGGCCCACTTAGAATAGGGGGGACTGGTAATTTAGTAGGTCTCAAAAGGGGGTGAAGCCTAGGGTAGAGTAGTGGGAGTGAGTGACAGTTTACCTCAGACAGTGCTGGGAAGGCATCCGGAAGGACAGGCCTGACAGTGCCACTGACAGGAGGATCCCTATCTTTAAGTGGGGGCCCAGACAGAGGGCAACGGACCAGGACTGGTTGGAGCCGGCTGGTCACGTTGGGGAAAACATCGGCAGTGCGGGTACCGAAGCGATCAGAAGTTCACCTCTGGTTGCGGACCGAATTCCCGTGGCGGGAGAAATTGTGCCCTCCTGCTGCTCCCGTCCGTACCGGTAAGGGACCAACCTGATCAGCTAGTGTCGACCATAGGACTGGCAGGAGAGCTCTGCGAGGGTGGTGGAGACTAGAGAGAGGAAAGTGATCCCGAAAGACAAAGAAGGAAAAACATCTAGAGACTCCATAACGGGGAACCTTGAACTGGTGACAGATCCCCGGTAAACAAAATGTACCGTGTTTCATCATCATCTGCCAGTACCCAGTAAAGTGGAGTTAAGTTGAACTGGTCTCTGTTATCCTGCTCGCCGGTGCCCGGAGGGCTTCACCGCCCTCACCAGCAGCTCACCAGAGGGGTAAGAACTGCAACAACTACTCCCCTCATCCTCCTCCATCACCGCTGCCCTGAGGTAATAGCTCCACCTGTGGGGAGCTGTACCACACTCTGCTGCACCTACCATCACCTCAGCGGCCGGCTTGAAGCGCCGGTACCATATTACCGGGAACTACAGGTGGCATCACATTTCCTTGTAAATATATTCCCCTCTCCACCATCTAACAAATGATAACCAGGGCACGGAACCGGGAACCCGACCACCCGTGATTCCCATCCCATCACGAACCCATCAGTCCCGGTGTCCGAGTACCCCCAGCCCTGGCCACATCAATTAGTCATTATCACAAATAATTATTTACATCCAGGTATCTTATAGATGACATTGTCTCCGATCGGGTCTTCTATTTCTTTCCTTCATCTTGTCCAGGCACCTTGATGACTTTTCACATCCGCAGTTCATCTCTGGAGACGTCCATCTTCTCCGTCTTCTGCAGACATCCCGGCATGATACCCTTTAAAAAAGGACAATTGTCAAAATTCTCCTAAGTAAAAACATCTGCCCTACACTGTGCCCCAGAATAAATAATTGCTCCTCCTCACTGTTCCCTGCACATAATATGATTTACACACTGTCCCTCTCATGGCACATGCCCTCCTCACTGCCCTCTCCCTCCATACTGGGCGCCCTGGTCACACTGTCCTCTAACACTATTTCCCCCTATACTGCCCACTATTTATACTGTTCTATCTCTCAAACTCCCCATCCTCAACATACTGTCCCACATTGCCCCCTCTCCATACAACCCCACACTACTCACACTCTATTCTGTGCAGCAGCCATCCCCCTCACTCCCATACTGTGTCTACACCGATCCCCCCCTCACTCCATATACTGTGTCGCAGCCATACCCCTCACACCTCATACTGTGTCCACATTGATCCCCCTCATTCAACATGCTGGGCCACAGCCACCCCCCTCACTCCTTCTACTGTATCCACACCCATATAACCCCCCCAACTCCTTATACTGTGTTCACATCTATCCCTCCTCACTCCACATACTGTGTCACAACCATGCCCCTCACTCTACATACTGTGTCCACACCCATATAATCCTCCCTCACTCCACATACTGTGCCGCAGCCATCTTTCCCTTACTCCTTATACTGGATCCTCAAATTTACCCTCTTGCTTCCCATACTGTCCTCCACATACTGTGTCTATACCCATCTCCCCTTGCTCCGTATTGTGTCCTCAAATCCCCCATTTTCTCTTCATGCTGTCTCCACATACAACACTCCCCCCCCCTACCCCTCATTTGCTCCTTTTATATTCCTCCCCATCCTCTCCCCCAGTTTGCTCCTCATACACCCCCCATCCACTCCCCCCACCCTGCACCCTGTTTGCTCCTCATACTCCCACCATCCACTCCCCATCCCCCCCCCCCCACCCTGTCCTCTGTTTGCTCTTCATACTCTCCCCAGCTTGTGCCTCATACTCTCTCCCCACCTTGTCCCCCTAGTTTGCTCCTCTTACATCCCCCCCCCCCCCAACCCTGTCCCCCTTCCCCTAATTATACTAATGCCCCCTGTCTTCCTCAGCTCCAATGTGGAATGCTGCGCTCCATCCTTCTGCCGCCTCTGCCGGGTGACGTCATCAGTGTAATCAGGTGACCTGATGACGTGGCCCTGACCCGGAAATGCCGGGAATCAGGGCTTCCATTGTACATACAGAGCGTCTAATAGATGCTTTGTGTAAAATGGACTGCAGGAGTCGGCGGCTTCATATTCTATGCCCCCGCTGTCAGCTGATAGCAGGAGCAGAGAAAAGCTGGCTCACACTGCGGGTGGTGGGGGGGGGGACGGAAGATGTGGGAAGAGGCCTCGGGCGCTGCAGCAGGAGGCCAGGTGGTGCCTTCCCTGCTGTGCCTGGGGAAAATGCACCGCCAGGTTTCCCGTAGATATTCCACTGGCCAAAGTGGGTGACAGGTTCCCTTCTAGGGGGGGCAGCTGCTCCCCCTGCCCCACGCTGGGTACGCCCATGTAATGTTTCCCATCAGACCCAAATAAATTAATCTTCCTTTCATCACTAAAATGAACTATGGACCACTTCTCCTCTGTCCACACAACATGCTCCTCACCAAAGTTGAGTCTAGCCTTTTTCTTTTTGCTAATGGAGGTTTGGTCACTACAGAGTGGGCTTTTAGTCCAAATGCTCTTAAACGTTGTGACACTGTATGAGTCAGATCCTTACCCAGCTCAGTGCTGAACTGGCATCTATTCCAGCTGCAGTGTTAAAACAATTAACCATGGAGATTCTCCGCACTATTCTGTCCTCTCTTGCATTTGTCTTTCGAGGACGAGCAGCCTTCTTGGGCACTTGAAAGAGTTTGTGATGTTGTAAAGATGCAATATTCTAGAGATCACAGACTCGGAATGACCAACTTTTGTTGCTATGGTTGATAGGGTGAACCCTTTGGCATTCATCTAGACAACCTTCTGCCGGAGAGATTCAGTCACCATTTTTGCATAGTGAGTGCAAACTAGAAAGTTAGGCTGCCAGTGAAATAGGGTTTGTCACATAATTAATGAAATTAGCATCGGATTAACACCAATAACTTGCAGATATCTGAGTGTTCTCTAATTTTGATCAGTGTTCTTTTTTATTTATCATTTACATTTTTATTCTGTGCTTTAGAATATATTCAGTTTATGAAATAAACTTACCGTATATACTCGTGTATAAGCCGAGTTTTTCAGCTGGGTACCCCCTGGGGGCTGCTGGGTACCCCCTGGGGACCTGCTGTATATACCCCCTGGGGACCTGCTGTATATACCCCCGGGGGCCTGCTGTATATACCCCCGGGGGCCTGCTGTATATACCCCCGGGGGCCTGCTGTATATACCCCCGGGGGCCTGCTGTATATACCCCCGGGGGCCTGCTGTATATACCCCCGGGGGCCTGCTGTATATACCCCCGGGGGCCTGCTGTATATACCCCCGGGGGCCTGCTGTATACTACCACTGGGGAGGCCTGTATACCTGTGCTGGGGTCCACCCTCGGCTTATACACGAGTCAATAGGTTTTTCCAGATTTTTGGGGCAAAAGTAGGGGGTCGGCTTATACACGGGTCGGCTTATACACGAGTATATACGGTAACATACTTCTGTTTTACTCATGTTAGGATATTTTCACATAGGACAACACAATGACCATAACATTAAGGCAATTGTGTGTTATTCTTTAATTTTGATCGCCAGTGTATGCCTGATTGCAGACAGGTATTATTGAAACTACTAGAATTGGTGCAAATCAATTCACAGGCTATGTAAGTAATCTATGGCCGCTGGATGGGAGCCTTGAGAACCACCTCTGTGGCATTTCTTTTGATTAGCCAGCATAGTACAATGTTATTTGTGCATCACACTGCAACGATGACATTGCACCAGCCTGGCTAATTAAAAGAAGAGCTGGGATGTCAGACGGTTAGAGGCGGCTCTTTGTTTTCAACCATAAATTAGACCTGGTCTGATAGACTGGGTCCGGCAAACTAAAAGGAATTATTCAACAGGATCTCGCACTACTATTTTTATATGTGCATGTAGCTGTTTAAAATACAAGTCCAGCAATACCTTTACATGGCACGTCTGTTCCTCTGTTACTGGGAAATCAACGTTTTAAATTGTATACAAACGAGATTGAAGAGCTATAATAGATCTGAAGCCTGTCACTCCAGCTCTATTCTCCACCCAGCGCCACCTCCTCCTGCTTGACTGACAGGCTCTATGCTGTGTGACTTCAGGCAAAGGAGCTGTCAGTCAAGCAGGAGGGGGTGGCGCTGGGTGGAGAATAGAGCTGGAGTGACAGAGGCTTCAGATCTATTATAGCTCTTTAGCCTCATTTGCATATCAATTAAAACACTGATTTCTCAGTAACAGAAGAACGGACTGGCCATTTAAAGGTGTTGCTGGATTTGTCTTTGAAAGAGCTACATGCACATAAAAATAGTTTTGGGGGTAAAATCCTGCTGACAGATTCCCTTTAATTTGCACCAACTTTAAAAACTACCAATACTGCTAAATCTCATTATACCTGTCACCTTTGTAAGATTCTAGCAGCTGCAATAGCCATGAGTCATGCAGGCTGTGCATATTGGCTGTGATCATGGTTGTGATGTATCAGTGATTCATCTAGTATGCACTCATGCAATAAGGGTTCAAGATATGGTAACTATAGACTTCAATGGATCAATACTCTTTGCCTTCAAGTCAGACAAAAGTTATGTCAGATCTTATGTCAAGGTTTTCTTCCTTAGTCCTTCATAGTGGAATAATATGTGACATCACACAGAGCACCTATGCATTCTTTGTTATACACATAGACCTTGATGTAATGCTCCCAGGGTGAGGGTACCCGACTGGACCCACTGGGTCGTTGCTCTGATCACCACCTGGAGGAGCAAACCTGGATGATCACAAAACCTTCTGCTAAAGCCACAGGACGTGGAGATAGACTAAGCTGGTAGGTAGCAACCAGGTGCAGCCCCAAGGGGGCTCGGTACCGGCAGAGCTGACAGGGGTCGGATCTTAGAAGACAGCTAGAGTCTCTGGATAAGTGTGGCCATAGTGGCTGATGCAGGCAGGAGGTGAGGCTCAGGGGGTACTGGCAGATGTGGTGGGTGTGAGGCAGCACAGCAGATCTTGGATAGGTGCAGTTTTGTATAAGGCAGGTGCAGGGTGGTAAATGCTGCATGGCAGGTGCAAACAAGTACAGGCCAGCATATGCAGCATGGACAGGGGCAGACAGGTACAGGCTGGTACTAAGATGAGACACATGTTAAAGGATCGGGAAACACAGGCACAGGTAAAGGGACATAATACTATACTATAATATGGGGATATGACAACTAGCAATAAGTCTCTAGAAATAGACCACCGTTGCCCAGGCACCTCCCAATAGGGGGAAGGTACCTTACATACACAGTGCTTCTCAGCCATAGACTGAGTAGCATTTTCAGATTAGGGCGCACTGGCCCTTTGAGAAGACTGTGGCACATGCCAAATAAGTGCGCTTATAGGATACCTGTGTAGTGTACGCATGCCCTGGGAGCAGGAAGAGACAGACAGAGACCTAGCAGAGGCCATGGCCCTGCCAGTGGGTGGGTATGTCGCGGACACCGATATCCCTCTTGTGGGGAGGCTGGTGCTGCAGCGATAGGCACTACACTTGACTGTTGTTCTCGGGATGGTAAATGTTTGTACCGTGTTAACCAGTAGAGAGAAAAATATATTACAATCTGAGGACTCTCAGATGCTAATATATTGATCTCGGGATAATAATTGAGATTTTGATGACATTTTACTCCAGTTATATTCCTTGTATCGGCAGCCAGACCTGTGTTATCAGGTGATTGCATTGTTTATATCACCATAACAATCATTGTTGTCAGCAGCACGTTTCTCGGGGTGTACAGTATGGCGGTGGTTTAATCATTCGCTTCTTGTGTAAGATCGTCTCATCTCAGAAGACAGCAATCCCCCAATGTCCTAACCATCCATTCTTACTAAACAACTGGATTTTTCCATTGAGGAAACTTGGGATCCGACCAGAATTTTCTCATCTGTTTTAATAATTTTTATTATAGCAAGTTTACAGTAAATTGAACTCAGTAACTTCAGAGGAAACAACCGTAATGAAGAACAAACCGGACAGAGTGTGCAATGTGGAGACATTTATCACTACAGATGTAGAATAATGTTTCTGTAACATTCCCTCTTCTCATGTCTTAATATTCCCCACTTAGTACTAAAGTATGAGTATATCATTATACTGCTTGCATGCACCCTAAGGGTGCAGTCACACCATCCGACACCGCCGGAGATGTCGGCGGCAATGGGAGGGAGCGCGCACGCTTTTGGCGCACCGCCAGCGTTGCCTCCCCCTGTTTACACAGAGACACCTCCGGCGATTCCGCGGCGAGCTGACAGGCGGCATTGCCGCTGGGGTGTCTCAAAACCCCAGCGGCGAGGCAGCACAATGGGAGCCTATGGCTCCCCTTGCCTGTCAGCTCGCCAGCGGCCGGTTACATGGGGCGATGTGTGCACATCGCTCCAGATCAGCCGCCTGATTTCACATCACTGATGTGAAACCAGGCGAGCTGTCACAGCCGCCGACATCGCCCCTTTACATTAGGCGACGTAGGGGCGATGTCGCCGCTGATAGGTGACGTAGGGAGCGTGGCCTATGTAATCGGCGGCGATGTGGACTGGTGTGACGGGGCCTTTATTTAACCCTGACTATCCAGGATGCCAGTGGTGCAACTTGACGCTCATTGGCCCCGATGCGAAAGCTCCCAATCTTTAATAGCAATAGTCTTTTTCTATAGGCCAAAGGGACTTTTGGTACCCTCTAATCTCCAGGGCCCGGGTCCGATTGCAACCCTTGCACCTGTTGTAGTTGCACCCCTGCGGGGTGCTCAAAAGTAATAAAGCAAAGTACAGAGTCCTAACAGTTACATATCACATAGCCAGCAGATGCTCCAACTGGCCCCCACTAAATCAATGCAAAGGGACATACTATGGAGTATAGGTCCATAGACATCCATGGGCCCCATATTATGGCCATATAGTGGTCATTTGCATCAGACCTAACTTTTTCACTCCAGGGTATCTAATCATGACTATTCGTTGGGTTAAGGCCTAGGTCTCACATAACAATATTGGTAACGATATCGTCCTATTTGTGACGTAGGAACGATATCCTTACCGATATCGTTGCGTGTGACTGATAGCAGCGATCAGGCCCCTGCTGTGAGGTCGCTGATCGTTGCACAGGGCTCCTGACCATATTTTGGTCGTTGGCTCCCCCGCTGGTCACCACACATCGGTGTGTGTGACCGGCGGGGCAGCGATCAGCGACCTGTCAGGATCCCCCGCCATGTCACAGCGCCGCACAGCAGCGCTGTAACATGACATCCAGGGTGACAAGCGGGCTTAGAGACCCGCTTGTTTACCATGGTTACCGGCACCCGCCCGCTTCCGAGTTGCGGGGAGCGAGCGGGTGCATCCTCTCCTATCCTGTCCCTCACTATTCTCATCTCTCCCTGCTATTTCCCTGTTCCCTACTCTATCCCCTATCCTAAACCCTAATCCTATCCCTCTCCTTGTTCTAAATAAAGAAACCCCCCCCCCCGAGGCTCACCGGCATCAGAGGCTCCCATACCGGCATCTCTGTAATGGAGATCTCAGGGGTAAAGGACCTGTAATGAGGTCACAGTCATGTGACCGGCCTATACTGTACAGTATAGGCCGGTCACATGATACTGACCTCATCATAGGTCCTTTACCCCTGAGATCTCCATTACAGAGATGCCGGTATGGGAGCCTCTGATGCCGGTGAGCCTCGGGGGGGGATTTCTTTATTTAGAACAAGGAGAGGGATAGGATTAGGGTTAGGATAGGGGATAGAGTAGGGAACAGGGAAATAGCAGGGAGAGATGAGAATAGTGAGGGACAGGATAGGAGAGTATGCACCCGCTCGCTCCCCGCAACCCGGAAGCGGGCGGGTGCCGGTAACCATGGTAAACAAGCGGGTCTCTAAGCCCGCTTGTCACCCTGGATGTCATGTTACAGCGCTGCTGTGCGGCGCTGTGACATGGCGGGGGATCCTGACAGGTCGCTGATCGCTGCCCCCGCCGGTCACACACACCGATGTGTGGTGACCAGCGGGGGAGCCAACGACCAAAAAATGGTCAGGAGCCCTGTGCAACGATCAGCGACCTCACAGCAGGGGCCTGATCGCTGCTATCAGTCACACGCAACGATATCGGTAAGGATATCGTTCCTACGTCACAAATAGGACGATATCGTTACCAATATCGTTATGTGAGACCTAGGCCTTACTCAGTCCCTTGGCTCCTGCCAATCATTGTATTTGATGAAAATAGCCTTCTACTGCAATCTTCTACTATCACTTTTTCATTTTCTGTTAATTTAATTAATTAACATGCAACAATTAGGAAACAATGGCAATATGAAGACATTCCTACAAGGGGTTCAGGTTCCTTAATGGTCACAATTTCGGTCACGTTGACTTTCTATGATTTGATTACTGTTCACAGTTAGTCACACTAAAGTAAATGATCCCCTAAATAATGGATGATTATAAAAGAGGCGGAAGATGAGACAGTGTGAAAAATAAATCCTAAATTAATAAGTATTATTAAGGGAAAAAATAATGTACAGTATGTTAAGGGAATATTACGGTATATAACTCAACTGGTAGAGGGAGACGCCTAGGTGCAATACTGACCCCTGGTGGTGGAGAGTGGGTATAATAAACCTGATTAAAGTGAACGGTCTCTGTGTAAATGCAGCCAATCGGTGGACAGCACAGTATAGAGGAGGAGAAGCCGACCAATATGATATATACAGGGGCATCTCAATGAATTAAAATATCATCAAAAAGTTAATATATTTCAGTAATTCAATACATGAAGTGAAACACATATATTTTATATAGAGTCATTACACACAGAGGGATGTATTTCATGTGTTTATTTCTGTTAATGTTGATGATTATGGATTACAGCCAATGAAAACCCAAAGGTTTATCTCAGAAAATTAAAGTTGTTAGCCATGGTTTGTGAAAATAGCAAATATTAATTTGCAGCACTCAATTGTGTCAGTGTAGGTGACTGCTTAAACACACATTACAATTAAAAAGAGACAAGCGGCACTCTGCAGTGACATAGATATATTGGAATTTAGAAAAAATTGAGATACTTAGCATTATGGAAATGGCCATATTAATAATCCACCCAGTTGCCACGTTGAGGCGTATCCCGTAAGTAAGTCCTAACCTGCTGTCTTCTGCCTATATCTTATTAAAATCTTCCTTTGTAGGCAATTTGTGTTGACTGGTTTCACACTGCAGTTTTTTCCCTGATCAGGTTCCATCCCTTTTGTGTGCCAAAACCAGGAGAGGAATTACAGAGAAAAACTATAATTGAAAGCTTGACACCTGTTCTAAGTTTTGGAGTCACTCCTGGTTTTCATATGGCCATTTCCACAATGCGAAGGACGGTTTCACCAGGGGCGTAACTACAATAGGTGCAGGGGTTGGGATCGCACCCGGGCCCTGCAGCCTAAAGGGCCCCAGAAGTCCCTTTGGCCTATAGAAAAAGACTAATACTATTAAAGATTTGCAATAATTGGGGGCCCCGTTGGAGCTTTCGCATTGGGGCCCCTGGATCTGAAGTTACACCACTGGGTTTCACACCACGGTTGAATCCGATCCAGGGCTGTCCGTTGTGAACCAGACAGCCCCGGATCACATTTCGGCCCCATAGTATGCTATGGAGCCGTATGACAGGTATATCTGCCATCCGGTTTCCATCTGTCGGGGAGGATCCGGGTGCATTTGGATTCTTCTCACGGACACAAAAATGCTGCTTGCAGGGAGTGGCTATATTGGGCCACCGCTCTGGGGTGATGGACAGGAAGCTGGGATGCAGTGGCTCTCCAATGGCAGAGCAGTTCCCCGGGGTAGTGAAAGTAGTTTACGTTTAGGGTGCAGGACGATGGGCACTAAGCAGACTCACTGTTTGTTGGTCACTCAGTAGCTGACATCAGGCAGTTTTCCACAGAGTCATTGCTGAGAGCAACTTGGGGTTCCTTCTCACCCTGCTGGGTCTTTGGCTCCCTTATTGCGCTCTGTGTATTGGCTCCTACTGCTGCCGGCCCTGTCTCATCCTGAGAGGTGCCAGTATCACAGGCAACTTGAGTCCTTTCTAACCCTCGTCTCGTGTGTCAGTTCCTGAACTCTCATCGTTGCTGTGTCTCTGGGCACAGTGTGGCTGAGGAATCTGGAATTGACTGCTGGGACATTAGACCCTACACAGTCTCGGACCCAGTGTCCATTCGCTACGCTGGGGTGAGCACGGTGTTGCTCAGCTCCCCAGGTGTTCCTGTGACTCTCTCCTCAGACCCTAGCCTTAGGCCTGGCACCGAGTCAGCGATCCTAGGACGAGCACTACAGCCTCAGTCCACCAGGATGTCTTCCTCAGTCCTCCTAGGAACTGAACTGCTGTACCCAGGATGAGCGTAGCACAGCTCGATCCTCCAGGTACTCTTCACAGCCCTCTCAGGAACTGAACTAACTGGCTCCGTCCCAGACCAGAATTTATAGGGAAGCTCACCCTGAACCCAGGCTTGGTCTGCTCCTTCTGGCCTGGAGGCAGAAGGTGTTGTGTGTGGGTTTCCTGCCTGATGTGAAGACCCTTTTGTTGCTGTCAGCGTGACACCACCACCTGAGGGTAGTGATGACACAGTGGCACGAAGACCCTGGGGTGCCACATTTCCATTGATGAAGAATGGCCCCACTATCTTTGTACCCCATATACCACACCATACCATCAGTGTTTGTGTTCCAGCAGTCTTGGAGGGATCTATCCACTGTGGGTTAGTGTCAGAGCAATAGCGGAGGTTTTGTTTGTTAACTTCACCATTCACAAAAAAGTTCCCTCATCTGAAGGCAATTGTCTATGCTGTGAAGATACGAGATGTGCAGCATCTGAAACACCGGATCCTGGAGGCCTGTGCTGCATTTCTTCTGTGGTGTTGCTATCAGTGTGTCAAGAATGGGAGAAGAGGGATTATTGATATGGCCATTTCCATAATGCTAAGTATCTCAATGTTAACTAAATTCCAACATAAGTTATTGCAGAGTGCCGCTTACTTCTTTTTAATTGTGAAAACAGCCAATCAATGATCTTTTATAGGTTAGAATGGTATCTTACCTGCCGCTGATCTCCCCTCCTGATTGTCTCGGGATGATTGCGACACCCCCCCCCCCCCAATACAGACTTTTTCCAGACATCAGGGATCTATCTCTCGCCTCACTGATATTCACCCATCCACAACACGACTCTCATCATTCCAGCATGAGACCCCCGAGTCATTACTTGTACAAAAGAATAAACTGCAACATCTGGTACATGTACATTTAGACAAGGTTTCTGCGCTTGAGGAATGTAATTAGCATTAAATTCTGGTTTACAATGCAGCGCTGGTATTTGGAAAGATTCCCTATAATGGTTGTCTATTGTAAATACGTATTATACTGTGGTCCATCAGGGATGAGGATAGAGTTCTGGATCACACAATGGGACTTATGGCGGAAAATAAGGTCTAAATATTTCCATTCTGTCAGTGTTCCGGTGCTGCCATCATGTGGTGAATTCTGGAACTATTTTCTCATCTTGCTTTGAAAAGACTCAAACTTGTTCAATGGGAAAAATAATAATTCTATAAGATTTTGGCAGTTTCTGTGGGAATTTTGCCCATTCATCCAGAGAGCATTGGTGAGGTAATGTTGGGGAGAGGCTGGGGTCACAATCTCTGTTCCAGTTTATCACAAAGGTCATGTTCTTCCACCAAACTCTTCCTCCATGTCTGTATGGCCATTGTGGGGGAACAGACAACGGTCTTCCCCCCCCCCAAACTGTTCTCATAAATCTGGAAGCCACAATTGTCCAAAATGTCTTGTGCTGAAGAATTAAGGCTGCCTTCACATTTGCGTTTGAAACGTAGCGCATCGAACACAGCCAAACGCATGCGCACTGCGTTCCTATGTTTAACATGGAACACATGGTACCTGCATTTGGCTGCGTTCGGCTGCGGTTGCACATCATTTGTACACCCTCCGCACGCACCATGTTGCATTTTTTTGTGCGTTCACTGGCGCTTGTTTTATCAGCAAGCAACCGCAAGCGTACACCAAATGAATGGAAGTCAATGGATCCGCAGAGTCCTCTACATGACAGCGCAGGAGTACGCTGCGGATCACATTGAAATCTCTCCCGATGACCGCCGCTGATCTCCTGGGAGATCAGTGGCGGCCCCCAGGAGATCAGCTGGAGCAGCTACTGATCTCCCGGGGACGGGTGCCGCTAATCTCACGCGGTGTTGGCGCGGAAGCTTTAAATAAACAGCTGATCTGAAAGCTGTTTAAATTTCCTGCGCCAACATCACCTATTCGGTGTCGGTGCGGGAAATTTAAACAGCTGTCAGATCAGGTGTTTCTTTAAATCTCCAGCGCCGACATCGTCGGGAGATCAGCAGCGGCAACCGGGAGGAGGAGATCTCCGCCGCTGATCTCCCGGCCGCCACCAAGACCGCTGATTGGCTGGCCGGGCACCATACTATGTGAACGCATGCGGACAATCTCCGCTGCGTTCACATCAGTGTGGCAGTGTTTGCGTCTGCATGCCATTCTGATATTCACTTAACCCAGACTTCTCCATCAGACACAGATACAGAAGTGTTATCCGTCACTGCAGAGAACACGTCTCCTCCAGAGTACAGTGGTGGCAGCTTTATTCCGCTGTATCCGATGCTCGGCATTGTGCTTAGTGATTCATGGCTGCAGCTGCTCTTCATTGTGCTTAGTGATGTAAGGCTGCAGCTGCTCGTATTGTGCTTGGTGATGTACTGCTTTGTACCACTCCATCCGATGCGCGGCATTGTGCTTGGTGATGTATGGCTACAGCTGCTTGGCCATGAAGCTCCCGGTGGGAGGGCACAGTGTTTGTGCTGATGTTACCAGAAGAGGTCTGGACTCTGCAGTTATGGGGTCAGCAGAGCAGTGGTGACTTTACAGTCCTCTGCTCCTCAGCACTTGGTCCCCCCGCACTGTAATATTACAAGGTCTCCACTTCATGGCTGAGTTGCTGCGGTTCCTTCCACTTCTCTATAATATCACTAACAGGTGACGGGAGAAAATACAGTGCCTTGTGAAAGTATTCGGCCCCCTATATACAGTGCCTTGTGAAAGTATTCGGTTCCTTGAACTTTTCAAACTTTTGCCACATTTCAGGCTTCAAACATTAAGATATAAATTCTAATTTTTTTGTGAAGAATCAACAATAAGTGGGACACAATCGTGAAGTGGAACAAATTTTTTTTTTTGATATTTTAAACTTTCTTAAATTAAAAACTGAAAAGTGGGGCGTGCGATATTATTCGGCCCCTTTACTTTCAGTGCAGCAAACTCACTCCAGAAGTTCAGTGAGGATCTCTGAATGATCTAATGTTGTCCTAAATGACTGGTAATGATAAATAGAATCCACCTGTGTGTAATCAAGTCTCCGTATAAATGCACCTGCTCTGTGATAATCTCAGGGTTCTGTTTCAAGTGCAGAAAGCATCATGAAGACCAAGGAACACACCAGGCAGGTCCGAGATACTGTTGTGCAAAGTTTAAAGTCGGATATGGATACAAAAAGATTTCCCAAGTGTTTAAACCTCTCAAGGAGCACTGTGCAAGCGATCATATTGAAATGGAAGGAGTATCAGACCACTGCAAATCTACCAAGACCCAGCCGTCCCTCTAAACTTTCATCTCGAACAAGGAGAAGACTGATCAGAGATGGAGCCAAAAGGCCCATGATCACTCTGGATGAACTGCAGAGATCTACAGCTGAGGTGGGGGAGTCTGTCCATAGGACAACAATCAGTCGTACACTGCACAAATCTGGCCTTTATGGAAGAGTGGCGAGAAGAAGCCATTTCTCAAAGATATCCTTAAAAAGTTTCATTTGAAGTTGGCCACAAGCCACCTGGGAGACACCAAACATGTGGAATAAGGTGCTCTGCTCAGATGAAACCAAAATCAAACTTTTTGGCCACAATGCAAAATGATATGTTTGGTGTAAAAGCAACACAGCTCGTTCCCCCCCCCCCCCCCCCCAAACACCATCCCCACTGTCAAACATGGTGGAGGCAGCATCATGGTCTGGGCCTGCTTTTCTTCAGCAGGGACAGGGAAGATGGTTAAAATTGATGGGAAGATGGACGGAGCCAAATACAGGACCATTCTGGAAGAAAACCTGTTGGATTCTGCAAAAGACCTGAGACTGGGACGGAGATTTATCTTCCAACAAGACAATGATCCCAAACATAAAGCAAAATCTACAATGGAATGGTTCAAAAATAAACGTCTCCAGGTGTTAGAATGGCGAAGTCACATCCAGACCTGAATCCAATTGAGAATCTGTGGAAAGAGCTGAAAACTGCTGATCACAAACGCCTCCATCCAACCTCACTGAGCTCCAGCTGTTCTGCAAGGAAGAATGGGCAAGAATCTCAGTCTCTCCATGTGCAAAACTGATAGACACAAACCCCAAGAGACTGCAGCTGTAATCGCAGCAAAAGGGGGCGCTACAAAGTATTAACTCAAGGGGCTGAATAATATTGCACGCCCCACTTTTCAGCTTTTTATTTTTTAGAAAAGTTAAAAATATCCAATAAATTTGGTTCCACTTCACGATTGTGTCCCACTTGTTGATTCTTCACAAAAATATTAGAATTTATATTTTTATGTTTGAAGCCTGAAATGTGGCAAAAGGTTGAAAAGTTCAAGGAGGTCAAATACTTTCACAAGGCACTGTATATAGGGGGCCAAATACTTTCACAAGGCATTGTATAGGACGGAAGAAATGTCCTGAATGGACTTGTTATGGTGGTGTTACACGCAAGGATATCCTGAACAATATCCTTGAAACATCACAGATTCGTGATCGTTGAAAAGATATCGTTCAGGCGTCGTTGCGTGTAAACAAACGATATAGGATGAAAAGATTGTTGGATCGTTCATCCTAGATTTGAGATCCTGACCTCAAATCTATCATTCGTCGCCCAATTAACGCTGCTTCAGGACGCAGCATCGTTCAGTGTGACAGCTTTATGAACGATATCGTTCAAAAGACTTGTATGCCTGTATTTTTCTTAAAAATCTGTAAAAAGAACAGTTAAAGTGTACTGATTTAACTTGTAAAAGCCGCTCCTGCAGCTGTGTGCTACATGTCGGCACACAGCAGCAGGAGCGGCTATGAAGCCGGTGTTGTAGGGGTTAATAATATTGTGCCACATGGCCCCAGGGAGTGCCCACACTCCCCTGGAGCCATGTAGCACATCACATTTGCACCACAGGGGTTAAAGCAGTGAGTTAACAGAAGCCGCACATTGTCGGCTCTGCTACTTCCATTCATAAAAAGCCGGCGTGTACTGTAAATGTACAGTGCGCCGTGAACAATTGCTAAAATGCTTCCAGAATAGGGAGGTCTCCGAGGTACTTAGGCAAAATGTGTACAGTACCTGTCCCTGTCCAGTGTGCTGATCTCCTCAGCATTAATAACTATGGGCTGCGCACATTGAAACTACGGTGCACGGCCAATAGTTATTAATGCTGATGCGATCCCAGCACTCCCCGGGGCCATGTGGCACAATATTATTAACCCCTACAACACCGGCTTCATAGCTGCTCCTGCTGCTGTGTGTCGACATGTAGCACACAGCTGCAGGACCGGCTTTTACCTGTAAAATCACACACAGAAATAATAAGTTGAAGTTTATAAAACTAATTTGACATTCAATATTGTGCCAGTGCTGCTATGACAGCGCTGGGACATTATTTTAACGGCATTGCTCATCATTGGATGGAAAAATCTCCCTCCGATACTGACGCAATGCCAAAATGGATATCATTCTCGATATCCTTGTGTGTGACAACGCATGAACGATATATACTTATCATTCATACGATGTCTGTCACGTGACTTTTGTAAAGATATAGTTAATGATATCCTAGCATGTAAACCCACCATTACTCTTGTGTTCCTTTTACAGGACCAGGCTGGTATCAGTGAGCGCTTTACCTCCAGCTCTTCTAGTAAAAGCAGACAGCATGTCTGGGGACTAGATGTTATACACTGGGCAGGGGCGGACCCAGACTGTAGTGGGCCCTGGTGCAAGAAATTTTTCGGGGCCTCCCCCCACACACGCACACACTCAGCCAGGCGCGCACACACATGCACACTCTGCCAGGCGCGCACACACATGCACACTCTGCCAGGCGCGCACACACATGCACACTCTGCCAGGCGCGCACACACATGCACACTCTGCCAGGCGCGCACACACATGCACACTCTGCCAGGCGCGCACACACATGCACACTCTGCCAGGCACGCACACACATGCACACTCTGCCAGGCACGCACACACATGCACACTCTGCCAGGCACGCACACACATGCACACTCTGCCAGGCACGCACACACATGCACACTCTGCCAGGCACGCACACACATGCACACTCTGCCAGGCGCGCGCCACACATGCACACTCTGCCAGGCGCGCGCACACATGCACACTCTGCCAGGCGCGCGCACACATGCACACTCTGCCAGGCGCGCGCACACATGCACACTCTGCCAGGCGCGCACACACATGCACACTCTGCCAGGCGCGCACACACATGCACACTCTGCCAGGCGCGCACACACATGCACACTCTGCCAGGCGCGCACACACATGCACACTCTGCCAGGCGCGCACACACATGCACACTCTGCCAGGCGCGCACACACATGCACACTCTGCCAGGCGCGCACACACATGCACACTCTGCCAGGCGCGCACACACATGCACACTCTGCCAGGCGCGCACACACATGCACACTCTGCCAGGCGCGCACACACATGCACACTCTGCCAGGCGCGCACACACATGCACACTCTGCCAGGCACGCACACACATGCACACTCTGCCAGGCGCGCGCACACATGCACACTCTGCCAGGCGCGCGCACACATGCACACTCTGCCAGGCGCGCGCACACATGCACACTCTGCCAGGCGCGCTCACACATGCACACTCTGCCAGGCGCGCACACACATGCACACTCTGCCAGGCGCGCACACACATGCACACTCTGCCAGGCGCGCACACACATGCACACTCTGCCAGGCGCGCGCACACATGCACACTCTGCCAGGCGCGCGCACACATGCACACTCTGCCAGGCGCGCGCACACATGCACACTCTGCCAGGCGCGCGCACACATGCACACTCTGCCAGGCGCGCGCACACATGCACACTCTGCCAGGCACGCACACACATGCACACTCTGCCAGGCACGCACACACATGCACACTCTGCCAGGCACGCACACACATGCACACTCAGCCAGGGACATACAGTCTAGATATGCATGCAGGACTTACAGGAAGGGACTCAGACTTGTGCCCCCCCCCATTTACCCTGCTTCTCCCCTCTTGTGCCTCCCATTCTCCCTGTTTCTCCTCTCTTGTGGCCCCCCCCATTCACTCTGCTTCTCCCCTCTTGTGACCCCCTATACTGCCTGCTTCTCCCCTCTTGTGCCCCCATCCACCCTGCTTCATCCCCCTTGTGCCCCACATTCACCCTGCTTCATCCCTCTTGTGCCCCCCCCATTCACCCTGCTTCTCCCCTTGTGCCCCCATTCACCCTGCTTCATCCCTCTTGTGCCCCCCCATTCACCCTGCTTCATCCCTCTTGTGCCCCCCATTCACCCTGCTTCATCCCTCTTGTGCCCCCCCATTCACCCTGCTTCATCCCTCTTGTGCCCCCCATTCACCCTGCTTCTTCCCTCTTTTGGCCCCTGTCTCCCACCCCTGCTGTCTTCGGCTCATTGGCGCTTACCTTGTCCTGCTCCCAGAGTGTCCTCAGGCAGCCGGCACCTCTGCAGCATCAGCGCTTCCGGGTCAGGAGGAGCTCAGCTGCTCTATCCAAGCTGAGCTCACACACTGATCCCGGAAGTGCCAGCACGCAGGGGAATCCGTGCAGGCGCAGTGTCCCAGCAGTATTCAATAAATCCTGGGCTGGGACACTGCCTGCTGCTCCGACACCCCCCTGCATCTCAGGAGAGAGCTCAGGGGGCGGGGACCGGCGGCGGGGCGGCGGTGATTCCTCACAGGAGAGGGGGGGCCCCTCTGGACCCCTCCGGACCCCCCCCCCCAGGGCTCACTCATATTGAATCCTCCTCCGCCTCCATTGCTTCTCCTTTTGCGGCCACTACCACCGACCTGTCAGGGAGCGGAACGGACCCGCCGCTGGAGCCTTCAGGGGCCCCTAGCTGGCCGGGGCCCTGGTGCAGCTGCACCAGCTGCACCACGGTAGTTCCGCCCCTGACACTGGGGGTGAGGGGTCGGATGTTATACACTAGGGGGCGATGGACTGGATGTTATGTACTGGGGGATGAGGGGTCACATGCTATACACTGTGGGAGGCAAGGAGCTGGATGCTTTACAAATAAGCTGGAAATGGGCAAGGAGCCAGAGGTTCTATATATTTTATGCGGTAGATATAATTCAGCCCCATTGCCCACTGACATACACTGTGTGCAGAATAATTAGGAAAGTTGTATTGTAGAGGATTATTTTTATTATTGATCAACAATTATGTTCTCAATCACCCAAAAGACTCAAATATCAAAGCTTAATATTTTTGGAAGTTGGAGTGTTTTTGCAGGTAACTATTACTGTGCAGAATTATTAGGCAACTTAATAAAAACCAAATATATTCCCATCTCACTTGTTTATTTTCACCAGGTGAACCAATATAACTGCACACAATTTAGAAAAAAACATTTCTGACATGCAAAAACAAAACCCCCAAAACATTAGTGCCCAATATAGCCCCCTTTCTTTATGATGACCCTCAGCAGCCTCCATCCATAGATTCTGTCAGTTGCTTGATCTGTCTACGATCAACATTGTGTGCAGCAGCCACCACAGCCTCCAGACACTGTTCCCAGAGGTGTACTGTTTTCCCTCCCTGTAGATCTCACATTTTAGGAGGGACCACAGGTTCTCTATGGGGTTCAGAACAGGTGAACAAGGGGGCCATGTCATTGTCCTGCATGAAAATCATGTTTTTCTTGAACGATGCAAACTTCTTCCTGTACCACTGCTTGAAGAAGTTGTCTTTCAGAAACTGGCAGTAGGTCCGGGAGTTGAGCTTCACTCCATCCTCAACCCCAAAAAGGTCCCACAAGTTCATCTTTGATGATACCAGCCCATACCAGTACCCACCTCCACCTTGCTGGCGTCTGAGTCGGAGTGGAGCTCTCTGCCCTTTACTGATCCAGCCTCTGGCCCATCCATCTGGCCATCAAGAGTCACTCTCATTTCATCAGTCCATAAAACCTTTGAAAAATCAGTCTTAAGATATTTCTTGGCCCAGTCTTGACGTTTTATCTTATGTTACTTGGTCAGAGGTGGTGGTTTTTCAGCCTCCCTTACCTTGGCCATGTCCCTGAGTATGGCACACCTTGTGCTTTTTGATACTCCATTAATGTTGCAGCTCTGAAATATGGCAAATCTGGTGGCAAATGGCATCTTGGCAGCTTCACGCTTGATTTTCCTCAATTCATGGGCAGTTATTTTGCGTCTTTTTTGCTCGATACGCTTCTTGTGACCCTGTTGGCTATTTGCCATGAAACGCTTGATTGTTCGGTGATCACACTTCAAAGGTTTTGCAGAGGGATGCAGCAGTCTTGAAATTGCCAGACATCTCACAATTTTGGACTTTTCAGAGCCCGTCAAATCTCTCTTCTGACCCATTTTGCCTAAGGAAAGGCACTTGCCTAATAATTAAGCACACCTAATATAGGGTGTTGATGTCATTACACCACACCCCTCCTCATTACAGAGATGCACATCACCTGATTTACTTCATTGGTAGTTGGCTCTCAAGCCTATACAGCTTGGAGTAGGACAACATGTATAAAAAGTATCATGTGATCAAAATACTCATTTGCCTAATAATTCTGCACACAGTGTATGTGTGTGTGTATATGTATGTATGAGTGTGTATACAGTGCTTTTTTTGTAAAAAAATATTTCCTGGTACGCCTCTCGGAGCCGGGGGGGGCGGGGCCTGGACGCGGGGCCTTGGGGGCGGGCTGCCGTCAGGGGTCGGGCGAGATTAATATATTTAATATATTAATATATTTTCTCCGAACGTTGCACCCAGTCTTATTTTCAGGGGGGAGGCATACACTCACAGGGGCATACACTCACAATGGTGGCTCAGTGGTTAGTACTATATATGGTGGCTCAGTGGTTAGTACTGTACACAGTGGCTCAGTGGTTAGTACTGTACACAGTGGCTCAGTGGTTAGCACTGTATACAGTGGCTCAGTGATTAGCACTGTATATGGTGGCTCAGTGGTTAGCACTGCGTGATGGCTCAGTGGTTAGCAGCATAGTATATGGTGGGCAGGCGGTTAGACCAGGATGAAGGCTGGGGGGGTGAGCGCAGGAGGACAGAGGCTGGGGGGGTGAGCGCAGGAGGACAGAGGCTGGAGGGGTGAGCGCAGGATGACGGAGGCTGGAGGGGTGAGCGCAGGAGGACGGAGGCTGGAGGGGTGAGCGCAGGAGGACGGAGGCTGGAGGGGTGAGGGCAGGAGGACAGAGGCTGGAGGGGTGAGGACAGAGGCTGGAGGGGTGAGGGCAGGAGGCTGGAGGGGTGAGGGCAGGAGGCTGGAGGGGTGAGGGCAGGAGGCTGGAGGGGTGAGGGCAGGAGGACGGAGGCTGGAGGGGTGAGGGCAGGAGGACGGAGGCTGGAGGGGTGAGGGCAGGAGGACAGAGGCTGGAGGCCCCCATCACAAGCACAGTGCAGCCAACTTTATCTTTATTTACATTACATTTATTTTACACTCACTGTGATCCTCCCGGCTGCTCTGTCTCTGCGCGCACACAGCCACACACATTGCACACACACTGCACACAAAGCCACACACATTGCACACACACACACACACACAAAGCCACACACACTGCACACAAAGCCACACACACTGCACACGCAACCTGGCTGCACATCACACTGCACCTTCTGCTGTCCTCTCTTCATCTCCTCTGCCATCTCCGGAGTCCGCTCTCTGACTCCTCACTCGGCCGGCAGACAGTGCTGGTCCTGGCCCTGGCCGGAAGAAACCGCACTGCTGCCACGCCCACGGTGGAGACACACAGCAGCCAGGTCCTGCTGCTGCTTTCTCCACGGTGCGGCGCATTTCTCCCACAGAGGAGAGGCCGAGATTACAAGGCTGCACAGATGGGGGGGGGGCGGCGGCGGCAGGCAGCAGATATTCCGGTACGCCGTACCGGATCGCACCAGGTTTTCCCGGATTTTCCGGTACGGCGTACCGGTACATAAAAAGCCGTGTGTGTGTGTATATGTATATGTGTGTATGTATGTGTGTGTATATATATATATATATATATATATATATATATATATATATATATATATATATATATATATATATATTATAATGTGTGTATATATTGTGAGGTAGCAAGGGGAATGGTGGTAGAGGGACGCTATGTTTCCCCAAGGATGGTGAGCTACTGCATGTACGGGACAGGAGATGCTTACATGAGCATAGGTGAGGTAGGTGTGGCCACAGTTACTTAGAGCTGTGGCTGTTGGTAAAGCCTGTTATGGGACCTCATCTATGAGGAATGGGGGAAGGGTTTTGGGCGGGCCTCCATTCCTCATCTCCCGCCCCAGGCTTTTGAAGTAGCTGGGAGGGAAAGACAGGTGAGAAAGGTTAGGCCGGAAGAGACGGCTGTCAAAGTGTTGTGAGATGAGATCAGACTTGAGAGGAGTTCGGTCGGTGAAAAAGGAGCCTGTGAGCACACAGGGAGCGTGTACCGGACCCCAAGGTGGGGAAGGACCCCTAGGCGAGCTCCAGGAGGAGCAGGTTTAGGACCGACGCTATTATCCTGATGTAAGGACTGTTTTTGTTTGTTTTTGCCATTGTGTGAAATAAACACACACTTGTTTTTGGACTGAGCCTGAGTGTCACTGCCTTACTTGCTGCAGCTATAGAGACTGATCCCTACAATATATATATATATATATATATATATATATATATATATATATATATATATATATATATATATATATATATAATCTCATATAAACAGCTATGAGAGTATATAGTACAGAAGGATCATACAATAAGATGGAGGCATAGGCGCACCCAAGGGGGGGGACCTACGTGTCTGGACCCCCCCCTTTGGACGGCCCTGAGAAGTGGTGCAGTACACAAGGAGCTGGGCCCCTATGTCAGGAGACAGGAACAATTACACAGCACCCAAGGGCCCACAAAAGAGGCTGCTTTTAGGGGGGCTTGGCTCCCCCAAACCCCCCCACCAGGGGCTTTGCCCCTCGGAACCCCGCTGGGGGGTGACACCCCCCTTTCAGGGCCGGTGTGTGTTTCTTGGACCCCTACCTTGGGAAATTTCTGGGTGCGCCACTGGATGGAGGGTTACATATAACACAATAACACACATTCCTAACAGACATAATACCTTGGTGCATAACCGATTGCCATATAGCCGAGCAACAAACCTTTTCATAGTATACATAACACAGACAGGAGTAAAGCTCTCAGCAGATATACTTTTGCAAGAATGATGGGTTTTCAAGAGCACACAGGAGCAAGATGACCATGTGCACCCTGCATGAGATCCTGTCTTATTCTGTCTTAAAGTGTAAATGTCATTTCACCGAAAAAAAAACAGATGCCGCGGTCCTGACCTGTCAGCGGCTGTGTGCTGCCTGTGTGCTGATCCAGTCCACGGCTGTCAGGGGCATCCCGGACAGCCCCGGACTGGATCACGCTGCAGTGTGAAGCCGGCCTAACCCAAGTTTTGCCTCAGTCTCATGAAATCCTATGTTATTAGGTTCCAGGGTATCTTTATAATTGTTACAGCCAGAGCTCAATACTGTGCTGTAGACTGGAGCCAGAAATAAAGGCTGGCAGTGTGTAACTCCCCCAATTGGCCCTGATCCACGGTTTCTGGAGCCATTGTAATTTTTCTTTTATCCCCTTTCATTAAAGTTATGCCTCCAGTGATGATGATGATGATGCAAATGTTCCCTTAAAAAACTGGGTGTGTACCATAGAACCTCTCAGAGGGTGTGGCCATGTGTTGATTGGCCAGCGTCAGAGGGAAAAAAGCCAAAGCCGGCAGAGACGTTCACTGGTTCACGGCAAGTTACTTGAAGGGAAAATTTACACAATTATTACAGTGTGCATAGCTTTGGAACGGAGGGACGTAGAAGAAAAAGAAAAACTTTTCCAGAATCAGTGGAACAGCCCCAATAGAGGCAGCTGCTTGATTAAAAAAAAAAATTCTGTGAAAGGTCCCCTTTAAAGTTATTGAAGGATTTAATTTGTTGGCATGGAATTATTTAGGTCTTGCATAAACATTTTTCCTTCCCATTAAAGAAAAAAGAATTCTGGTAATACGTTTGGGAGATGTATCTATAACACAAAGCAGAGTGACTTAGTATATACACTTAATGCTATTAATACTGACTATATGCATTACATCACAATGTCATCTGTACAGGTCAGCAGTAGTAAAGGCTGAGATGTGCAGACGTGTCAGACTTCAGAATTGGATACTCTGTATCTCTCTTTTTGACACTACCATGCTTTGGGGGGAGGAAATAATTGTCTCTTCACTACTAGACAACCCTTTTCAATGCTCCTATTATTATATATAAAATATATCTACCGTAATATTATAGCTCACAGTATATCAATCTCATTGTCATGTATAATTCTAACCAGATGGTAGAGAAACTTTGTCACCCTTGGCGTTTGGCCATGTTTCTCCTATAGATCTACACTGTGTTCCAAATTATTATGCAAATGTTATTTTTGTCTGATTTTCCTAAATGGTCGGTGCAAATGACAATCAGTGTAATAAAAGTCATCACCCGTTAGAGTATACACCGAATTTTATTGAAGAAACCTCCCAATGATAACCGTATAATCTTCAAAATTAAAAAAAACTCTAAATGCCCTGTTCCAAATTATTAGGCACAGTAGAGTTTGTAAACATTTGATATGTTTGAAAGAACTGAAAATGCTCATTTGTTGAGTTTGCAGCATTTACAGGTCACAGTCACTGAAATAAAAAGATATTTAACTCCAAAACATCCTCACAGGCCAAGTTATATGTTAACATAGGAACCCATACTTTGATATCACCTTCCCAATTCTTGCATCCATTGAACTTGTGAGTTTCTGGAGAGTTTCTGCTTGTATTTCTTTGCATGATGTCAGAATAGCCTCCCAGAGCTGCTGTTTTGATGTGAACTGCCTCCCACCCTCATAGATCTTTTGCTTGATTATACTCCTAATGTTCTCTATAGGGTTGAGGTCAGGGAAAGATGGTGGCCACACCATGAGTTTATCTCCTTTTATGCCCATAGCAGCCAATGGCACAGAGGTATTCTTTGTAGCATGAGATGGTGCATTGACATGCATGAGGATGATTTTGCTCCTCAAGGCACGTTTTTGCTTTTTGTACCATGGTAGAAACTTCTCAGTTGGAAACTCTATATACTTTGCAGAGGTCATTTTCACACCTTCAGGAACCTTAAAGGGGCCTACCAGCTGTTTCCCAATGATTCCAGCCCAAAACATGACTCCTCCACCTCCTTGCTGATGTCGCAGCCTTGTTGGCATCCACCAACCATTCACTACTCTATTCATCTGGACCATCCAGGGTTGCTCGGCACTCATCAGTAAACAAGACTGTTTGAAAATTAGTCGTCATGTATGTCAGGGCCCACTGCAACCGTTTCTGCTTGTGAGCACTGTTTAGGGGTGGCCGAATAGTATGTTTATGCACCACAGCAAGCCTTTGAAGGATCCTACACCTTGAGGTTCGAGGGACTCCAGAGGCACCAGCAGCTTCAAATATGTTTGCTGGTTTGTAAGGCCTTTTTAGCAGCTGCTCTCTTAATCTGATGAACTTGCCTGGCAGAAACCTTCCTCATTTTGCCTTTATCTGCACAAACACATCTGTGCTCAGAATCGGCCACAAATCTCTTTACAGTACGATCATCATGCTTAAGTTTTCATGCAATGTCAAATGTTTTCATCCCTTGTCCAAGGCATTGCACTATTTGTTGCTTTTCGCCAGCAGAGACATCCTTTTTCTTTCCCATGTTACTTGAAAACTGTGGCCTGCGTAATATTGTGGAACACGCAGTTTTCCTTTTTATTGGGTTCACCTGCCAAACTAATTATCATAGATATCTGAGATTGATTTCAATGATCCAAAGAACCCTGAGACACAATACCATCAATGGGTTTCGTTGAAAAAATAAATAAATAAAACCCTATGACTAGTGGCGGACCTTCAGCCTGCCGGGCCCTGGTGCAGCTTTAGGTGAGGACCAAGAGGGGGTTTTGCTGGCAGCGTCGGGTGAGGAGCCGGGGGGGATATGGGGATTGTGCTGACAGCGTCAGGTGAGGAGCGGGGGGGTGGGGTGATAGCAAGGGGGAATGGCATGCAGATCTTACCTGTGCCGAACCGCGCATTGTGGATCTGGGAGCCGGGGTTGGAGAGGAGAGGAGGGGCGGGAACATCCAAGGGAAGCAGGAAGCTTCCCTCGGTTAACCTCCTCTCCTCTGACATAGGGTCACGGGGGGCCCCCAACGGGTGCTTGAGGGGCCCCCTACCCGGTCGGGGCCCTGGTGCAGCTGATGCAGCTGCACCACGGTAGGTCCGCCCTTGCCTATGACACTTAAAACCACTTTGCATAATAATTTGGAACACCGTGTAGATCAGGGGTCAGGAACCTTTTGGCTGAGAGAACCATAATCGTGACATATTTTAAAATTTAATTCTGTGAGAGCCGTACAATATCTTTAAAACTAAATACAAGTAAATGTGTGTATTTTATGTAAGACCAACATTTTTAAAGTACAATAAGCCTCTGAATTATTTTTAATAACGTTATGCTGTTGCTACCAATAATAAATCCCCTTGCAGCCCTTTGCAGCCCCCATGATTCCCTTGCAGCCCCCAATATGATCTCCCCATCATCCCCTTGCAGCTCCCAATATGGTACCCCCATCATCCACTTGCAGTCCTTTGCAGCCCCTATATGGTTTCTCCATGATTCCCTTGCAGCCCCAATATGATCTCCCCATCATCCCCTTTCAGCCCCCATTATGGTAACCCTATTGTCCCCTTGCAGTATCCCCATCATCCCCTTGCAGTATCCCGATCATCCCCTTGCAGTATCCCGATCATCCCCTTGCAGTATCCCGATCATCCCCTTGCAGTATCCCGATCATCCCCTTGCAGTATCCCGATCATCCCCTTGCAGTATCCTGATCATCCCCTTGCAAAATCCCCATCATCCCCATGCAGTGCCCCCATCATCCCCATGCAGTGCCCCCATCATCTCCATGCAGTGCCCCCATCATCTCCATGCAGTGCCCCCATCATCTCCATGCAGTGCCCCCATCATCTTCATGCAGCTTCCCCAACATCCCATGCAGCTTCCCCCATCATCCCCATGCAGCTTCCCCCATCATCCCCATGCAGCTTCCCCCATCATCCCCATGCAGCTTCCCCCATCATCCCCATGCAGTATCCCCATCAACCCCTTGCAGTATCCTGATCATCCCCTTGCAGTACCCCCATCATCCCCTTTGTAGCCCTTTACAGCCCCCACCATTGTGCCGGTACCAGTAAACACACACTGACACACACACACTGACACACACACACTGACACACACACACTGACACACACACAGACATACTCACCGATCCTCCGCAGTCCGCAGCTGTGTGGTGTACTGGGTGCCGCTCTCCCTGCTGCCGTAACCATATGGGTTAATCCAATCAGAGGCCAGCAGCTGCGGCCCAATCAGTGGCACATGATGTCACATGCTGGAATCTGATTGGGCTGCACCAGCTGGCCTCTGATTAGCTTAACCTGTGTGGGTACGGCAGCAGGGAGAGCGGCACCCGGAAGACCGCACAGCAGCATCGGGCACAGCGGCACCCGGAACATGGCGGCGGGCAACCAATTTGGCTGCGAGTCAGATGCGGCCATCAAAAGAGCCACACCTGGCTAGTGAGCCATAGGTTCTCGACCCCCTGATCTAGATGGTGAGATCTGGAGGGGCTGACATTTTCGAAACACTGGAGGTGTTGATTAGGAAAAGCCTCATTATCTCATGTCTTCATTAAAGGGAACCAACCACCTCGGATGACCCTCATACACTGGTAGATATGTGCCCCTGCAGCCTAGTAAACCATTTGCAGCACTGTTTTTGTGTGAAAAGTGGCTGCAGTAGAAGTGAGATAATGATTTTATACACTTACATGCCTGCGTACTTGAGGGCGTCTCCCTGTGTGTGCTGGCACTTGTGAGCTGTGCTCATCATGTCTGCGCATCCCGGTAGCCCCGCCCCTTTATGACGCAATCAGCCTCACATCACTATAGCAGGCTGAGAGGGGGCGTGCATAAGGGAGGGGGAGAGCAGACATGATGAGCACAGCCACAAGTGCCAGCACACACAGGGAGACGCCCTCAAGTACGCAGGCATGAAGTTTATAAAATCATTATCTCACTTCTACTGCAGCCACTTTTCACACAAAAACAGTGCTGCAAATGGTTTACTAGGCTGCAGGGGCACATATTAACAGTGTATGAGGGTCATCCGAGGTGGTTGGTTCCCTTTAACATACATTAAAGTTCTACAGAAAAATGTTTAATTCTGAGTTTCCAAAAACCTGCAAAATCCAAGTGATTTATCGACATCTGCTTCTGTCACCAGGCACCGCCATATTCACCCTATAGGTGGTACTGGAGATAGAGAAATCAGAACCAGAATCACTGGATAGCGCAGGCTCCGCACATCCACTAAGGTTAGATTGGCTGGGACCTGCAGTACTTCACAGTCTGATAAAGTGTGTGTGTGTGTGTGTGTGTGTGTGTGTGTGCTGTCCAGCTGAAGTCATTAACTACAAAGCTTCAGCGTATAGGAAAGCGCCACACCCTACTAATACCTTCAGCCTCCTGCTGGAAGCTTCCAGAGATAGTTTTTTTTTTTTTTTTTAATTCACCTGGATAGTCTCCTATCTTGTGTTAGTGGTTTTACCTTGGCTTGTTGTTTGGACACTTCTCCTGCCTCACAATTTTGTACCTTGCTGCCATCTTGGCTTTCACCCAACTCCCTGACTGCGCTACCGGATCCTGATTGTGCCCCTTTCCTGATCTCCCAGCTTTGACCCTGCTTGGCGACTTTCCTGTCTCTGGACTGCAGCCCATTCATAGGCAGCAATCTCCTCAACCCATTGTAAATCCAGATCCCTGTATAGTGGTTTAAGGTTGTCAGGGTTTCTCAGGGTTCTGCCTAATGGAGTTGTTTGTTCCAAGACTGTCAGAGAGAGCCTTCTTGTGCTGGTAGTATTTTGGACTCCTCAGGACTCCTGGACCAATTGGATAAAGTTCATAGAGACATCAGGTGAGCTCCTTGGGGGCAGGACAGGAGCAGAGTTTGGTGGCAGGACTTAAATGATCCTTGTAATGTTGGCAACTATAGTTTCCTCCGGTCTCGGAAGTGTATTCGATAGACTAAGTACCGTATATACTCGCGTATAAGCCGAGTTTTTCAGCCCAAAAATCGGGCTGAAAAGTCACCCCCTCGGCTTATACGCGAGTCACTGTATTAGGGACCTCGGATACCTGCTGTCAGTATCGAGTCTGAGCTATTCCGAGCGGGTCTTAGCGATTCCGAGCGAGTCTGAGCTATTCCGAGAGGGTCTTAGCGATTCTGAGCAATTCCGAGCGATTCTGAGTGAGTCCGAGCGATTCTGAGTGAGTCCTAGCGATTCTGAGAGCGAGTCTTAGCGATTCTGAGCATTTCTGAGCGATTCTGAGCGATTCTAAGCGAGTTTACAATCCGAGTCCTGTATTCTGTACTCGGGACTCGGCTTATACACGAGTCAATAGGTTTTTCAAGGTTTTGAGGACAAAAGTAGGGGGTCGGCTTATACACGGGTCGGCTTATACGCGAGTATATACGGTACTGTACGTATCTCATGTAAAAAAAATATTTTTGTTCCAGAATGTATTGCTGCTAAGAGCATTGTATTATAGTGGCTCCGTCAGAGGACTCCGATGCGAAAGCTGTAACAGGGACCCCAATTATTGCAATTCTTTAATAGCATTAGTCTTTTTATTTAAGCTAAATGGACTTTTGGGGCCCCCCTAGGCTCCAGGACTCCGATGCGATTACTACCCCTGCACCTATTGTAGGTGCTACCTTGCTGCAGCCAGTTTAACCAGTTTAACATTGGGGGTGTTGACAACCACCAGGAGTCGGATAATCACCCATACGATATTAGGATAAGTTAGATTTAGAGAAACAGCCTGCAAAGGGGAAACCTGATGAAGAATGCAGGAAACCATTGCCAGAATAGTGTCTTTCCTCATGTCGACACACAAGACAGGCCGTTCTAAAAAACAAAACAAAAATCACCAGAAATAGGTGCTGTTTAAATTACCGCTCTCAACTTGTTTTTAGGTATCCTGCAGACCTATTTACAGATTCACTGACCATTATATAATCTGATGTCAAGTATTGTCATTGGTATTCTTATGTACACATTCCTGCATGCTGGGAGGATCCAAGCACTAACATATTACAAATCACACAGTATAGCAAAGACAGGAATAGACGTGTGAATCACGTGGCGACAATGTAGACTATTACCGTACATCACTCAGTTATGAGGGTGTAACTGAAGCCATTGCAGTGTTGGCCATCAGTCACAGTGTATGCTATCGGAGAACGTTCCTGCCAAATTAATCTAAAGATGTGACACACGGTCCCAGGTCAGGATGGTCTCTGCATAATGGAAGCGGGTTTTCAATGAACAAGAATACCATACAATCAAAAGTGACAAATATTAACCCCTTTCTGTACACTTACGGCACTGAGGGGTGATAGAAACCAGCCAGCACATTAGGAGAACGTTGTGGCCCCCGGCTACAACATCCAAGATCAAGGGTATCAACTATGGCACTTAAAGGGGACCGTTCACTGGATCTATCAAAATTTAAACTGACCGTCTCCTCCAATTGCCATTGCTTCAACGACTCTGTAACAGTTTTTCTTTTTCTTCTGTGTTCTTCCATTCCAAAATTATCCCCACTGGAAATAACAATAAAGATGCAAATATTTCCTTAAATCAACTGGGCGTGTTCCACTGAACTTCCTTGTGGGTGTGACAGTGTTTTGATTGGCCAATGTCAGTGGAGAAAAAGCAAACGCCCACAGAGCAGTTCTGGGGTACACGCCCACTTCTCTGAAAGGACAATCTGCCTTATTATTTCTAGGGGATAACTTTGGAATGGAGGGGCACAGAAGAAAAAGAAAAACTGTTGCAGAATCAGAGGAGTAGCGCCAATTTTTAGGAGCTCATTAAAAAGTCAGCAAAAAATCCTCTTTAGGGTATGTGCACACTGGTGGGCGGGTTTGTGTCGGCGGCGGCTGGGCGGACCCGCCAGGAAGCTCTGGAGCCGTCCACCGGCATCCTGGCGGGTATGTGCCGCGGGTGTGCGGCGGGCTACGGGCGGGTGCACAGCGGGTTAGCGCCGGCGGTGTTGCAGTGGCTGGAAGCAGCACATGATTCTGCTTGCAGCCGCTGCATAACCGGCCGGTTTATAGAACATGCTCATTCGTTGCTAACCCGCTGGAACCCAGCGGTTTAGCAACAGATGATCATGTGGAAACCGCCGGTGTGTGCACAGCGGCTGTCGGTTTCCATAGGTTTTAATGTTAACCCAAAAGCCGCTTTTGGATTAACATAAATTTACATAAAACTCATGGAAACCGACCGGCGGTTTCCGCTGCTAAACCTGCAGTAAAACTACCAGAGTGCACATACCCTTAAGTGGTTTTACCATACTTGCCAGTTTTTGAAATAAAAAAATGTGAGACAAAATGCGCAATAGGGTCTTATCTCCTAGGTATGGAGAAATAAATGTTTAGTGGCGGAATCTGCTCACCTGATCTGGTTGTGTAAACCCACAACCAGTTAAGTCGCTTAGTAGGCAGCTGCTGCTGGATCCACACATCCACTGGTCACCGTGGTCTAAAACAAGCATACAAGGGACAAAGAGTCGTACGATCCACGCTGCTACCAAAGAAGACCAGAAGACTGGAGCGTCTGGTTGAAGTTATCTGTTTAATGGCTCTGCTTTAGTGGTGAGCTGCGTCTCCCTGATTCTATCACTCATTTTTAAACTAAAAAATAAAAATCACTCTTTTATTGCAATATACTCCATGTTTTCTCTTGTATACTATTGATGTTGTGGAGATTGTGCACAAAACACTAAGGGGTGGTCTATACCACCAGGGCTATATTACTTGGAATGCCGTACAAGGATTTTGTATTAACAATTCTAAATATACCCTAAAATATTACCACCGATATGGCAAAAGACAAGGTCTTATACAGTTTGACCTATGGAAATATTAACATTTTATTGCTCTTAGATGGCAGTGATGTAAAAATGAAAAGCAACCAACCTGCCTTCATAGTGTGTAAAAAAAAAATAAAATAAAATAAAATAAAAATTAAAAAAAAAAAAAAAAAATAATGGGAAAAAAATGCATAGGGCTTCACCGTATTTTTCAGTATCAGCACAGATAAGCTGCCACCCTCAGATGGCGAGTTAAACCTTGGCTGGCAAAAAAAAAAAAAAAAAAAAAAAAAAATATATATATATATATATATATATTTTATATATAAAATATATATATATATATACCATATATATATATATATATATATATACCATATATATATATATATATATATATATATATATATATATATATATATATATACCATATATATATATATATATATATATATACCATATATATATACCATATATATATATATCATATATATATATACCATATATATATATAATATATATATATATATCATAATATATATTATATCATATATATATATATATATATATATATATATATATATCATATATATATATATATATATATATATATATATATCATATATATATATATATCATATATATATATATCATATATATATATATCATATATAATATATCATATATATATATCATATATATATCATATATATATATCATATATATATATATTATAATATAATTATATGCACAATGCTGCAAATTTCTCCTCAGCCCATTTCTCGATGAGGAAAAACTTGCAGAAGAGCTTTTCACTCTAGGTTAGCATCGGTGCGAGTGCAATCCAATGTTTATCAGATTACACTCAACGAGTTTTTCTGCAGATGTGAGCACACTCTAAAGCGGCCGTCACACGCTACGATATCTTGAAAGATATCGCTTGAACGCGCCAGATTTAACATCGCTTGAACGATGTCTGTGCGTGTGACGGCAAGATACGATGAGCGAGAATTGATGAAATCGCAAAATCGAGATCTGAGCTCCGAAGCTCAGATCTAGCGATGATCGATTTCACGATTTGTCTCATCGTGGTGTATGACACCACGATGAACGATCTCCCAGCGGCAGAGCCTATGCTGGGAGATGGTAACTATGGTACACGTCGGGTTACTAAGCGACGCGCGGCGCCTAGTAACCCGAAGTGTACCATAGTAACCAGCAATCTCGCTGGTCCACATCGCTGGTGAGTCTGTCTGTGTAACATCTCACCAGCGATGTGAGCGATATTGTAAGCGATCGCGCGTGCACATGATCGCTTACAATATCGTTAGCGATATGGAAGCATGTGACGGCCGCTTAAGGCTGGCTTCAGACTTGCAGATGCATCTGCAGCGTTTTGCAGATGCATCTGCAAGCATCTGCATGCAGACCGCGGCCCCTATGTTTATAATGGAGCGCACGGCGGTCTGCAGATGCTTGCAGACCGCCGTGCGCTCTCATTGCCCGCCATTAGTGATCTGTGCGGATGCCTGCGTACAGATCACACTCTTGTCCGCACCAGGGACGCGAGATGTTGTGATCTGCAAGTCTGAAGGCAGCCTAAGTGTTGTAATACAAGTGACTCTTTATAGTGGAGGGGGTGGTCACCAAAAGCTACACCTGAGATTAAGATTTACAAAGAACAACCAGATAGTAAAGCGTCCTTAATCCCTGCAGCACCAAAGGAAAGTATACACGGTACATTTAAATACAAATTATAGACCTGACGTTGTAACCTTCAGGTCCAAGACTCGTCAACAGTCTCCCTAGGGCGGGAAACATTCTTGAGAGTTGGATTTAAAGAAAAAAAAACCTGCCATACTCGGAGAATAAAATCAGGGCA
This sequence comes from Allobates femoralis, assembly GCA_033576535.1. Taxonomy (NCBI): domain Eukaryota; kingdom Metazoa; phylum Chordata; class Amphibia; order Anura; family Aromobatidae; genus Allobates; species Allobates femoralis. Next base: position 83,460,449 of record JARQOC010000009.1, read on the forward strand.
AAAACTGGACATGTAGGAGAAGAATTATAGGCCATGGCAGCTGACAACTTGCAGGACTTTTTTAAAGAACATCTTTAAGAACTTTTTTGAAGACTTTGTTGAAGCTTGGAGATATGTGAAATTCTGATCACTAATTGTCCATTGATACCTGGTGCCCAAGGGGGCCCAATAGGTTCCTCTGCCTCATAAAAGGGAACCAGTAAAAAACAATTATCTACAGTAGCTCGGGGGGAGCCCTGTTATAGAAACTGCATGAGAACCAAGGAGCGGTATGGAAAGGGTGACGTGAAAATTAATTCCCTGCTAAAATACCTGGTACCCAGTAATGTGCCAAAACTTTTTAAATGAGAAAAGATAGGTAACAGGCCTCCAAAGGGTGATCATATTGGATCACATTGAGTTTTTTTAGGGGACTGGATCTTTACGCACCTCCAATGTACATGATAAATGTCTCCTTTTAGCGTCTTGCATTGTCTAAGGGACGTAGCCCTTCTCGATGCCTTTCTCCACTTTCAGGCTCACTTTCCCTGCCTCTTTTGGGTCTGTACCAAGGGTGAGACTTTACCATGCTGTTATATTTAGAAGGGGCTGAGCCTAGAGACGCGACTTGTTTACAATGGGAATGGTAACCTGGCCCGTAGTTACAAACCAAACACCTGTCACTCCTACTGGGGCCATGGGAGGGAGGCGGGGGGCACCGGGCGGCTCACTATTTCCTTAAACTTGAGCATAAGTATTCTGTCACTTCTCACTCAACGTAACATTGCATTTATTGACTACAGGATTTAAATGTTTTGAGGTTTTATCAGTTTTCATTCAGTAAAAGCCATAAAAGTGCAAATCAATAAGAAGCGGCTACATGGTGACATTGCATGAAACCCACCCCTGATCAGTATTCATCACAGCATTGACTTGTAAAGCAGCAACAGCAATAGAACAGCCCTTTTGTACAGGCTGGCCAAGTTTATTGGTTAGTTACCCATTGGGTATAACATAGTACTATGCCATATGTTGGGACTTGTTCTTTGGCGCAGGCTGAGGAGCTGAGTCTGCATCTTTCCCGTGATGCTTTCTGAGCTTCTACTGCTGCTGTTAGCCCTGTAAATGCCGCTGTCAATCTCCGATAGTGGTATTGACTCACCCGGGCCAGGGTACTCAGATCTCCGGCGCAGTCAGGAGGTCACGGGTGGCTGCCTGTGGCTGTAGCCCTGGTGGTCAATGAATAAGGGAAAAATATAATAGTTTGTTTGACGCCACCTGCAGTACCTGGTGAGATGTCACCAGCGCAGCTACAGTCCTCCGGAGGTCGGTGGTAGTGCGGCAGTGATGGTATAGTCCTCCGCAGGCAGGACTAGGGACCTCCGGAGCAGCGAAGTGAGAGTGAGCAGGGTGTAGTGGAGCTGAGATTGTACAGGGGAAGTTGGAGCAGTCTAAAGAGGGATGCGGTGAGTTGAGGAGAAGGATACACGCACACATAAGCAGTCTTTTACCTTTTATGGTACCTTTACACGCCACTACAGAATGGTGGAAACAACCGGGTGCTTCACGTGCACGAGCACGCACAAACGGTTGAAAACGGTACCCGCACCACCTTTACACGCCGCAACAAGGTGCGCTACAATAGGTTACATCTATCTCTGGATACACTGCCGGGTGCCACAAGTTACCTTCTGTAGCTCACCTTAGCTCATTTACACGCCGCTATGACAAGGTAATATGGGCGGAACAAAGGCAGCAGGGAAAACACATAGGCGTGCCACAATTGTGGATTACGAGAATTCCGTACGCTGATAGGACAAAGCAATAACATCATGATTGGGCATTCAGCGGAGGAGGCTGACTAATTCATGACGCTTGAGCAATTGTGTAGTGTGACTGGTCAGCTCCTTAAATATGCCGCCCTATGCAGCGTCTACCAATCATAACGCAGGAGCTTCCTCCAATGATCGCTGATGGGGGCGCGGTATCCTGGAGCCTGGTGTCACGCCCCAGGTAGATAGCATGGTGTCGAAACAATCCTCCTGTTCCTTATTTACACGCCGATACAGGCCGTAACCATCGCCTTGAAATCAACCTGTTTTTGAGCACTGCTCTGAAACAGGTGCCTCAAGTGACGGGTGGCAACAACCGTCTTTACACGCCGCGACGGCGGGTTGATTTGGCGGTGCAAGATACATTTGTCTCATCTACCCGGTTGTTTCCACCATCCTGTAGCGGCGTGTAAAGGTACCATTACTGATGTTTTTCAGGTAAATACATCCAGGGCACCGACGGGTGACAGGGTTGGACAGTGGGTTCCCACAGCAAGTGGGTATAAGGCCTCCTCTGCTTGTGTAGTTGCTGAAGCACAGCCTGCCACAGCCTGACTTGCCTCCACTCTCTCTCTCTTGCCTGTCTCTCTCTCCTCCTGTGCGGTCTCCGGGATGACCCTCTTTGGACATTGCAGCGGGCCTGCAGTTCCTGGCTCCCTCTCTTGACCTTCTCTGGGAGACCAGGTAGCTGAAGCTTCCACAGTGTGACAGGGTTTTCTGTGGGCCAATATCCGGCTTTCTCTTGGAACTCCCTCCCTCCGAGCTACTTGTTCCCTTCTCTGCTCTGGGCTCCCTGCCTTCCGTCCCACTTAGGCTTGTGGACGCTGAAGGGCCACTCTGGGTCACTGGCTCGGGCCTGAACGCAGCACCGAACACCAGGACTTCCTTGCAGCTCTTCTAGCGTCTGCACACACTCTGCTAACTCCTCCCCAGCAGCAGTATATATAGGGGATCTTGCCTAAAGTCAGCAAGTGGAGCTCCCCCTACTGTGCCAGGGTGAAAGGTGTTGTTCGTAGTAGGTACCTGCTGTGGAAACCCAGCTGTGCATTACAGAGATCTGTGGTTACCTGCGTGAGCAGGGCGCCACAGTATTTATTGGGCATAGTTAGGGGTTTACTATTTCCCATGCCCATCTTTCAGCAATTCTTAAGTGGAGGATGAAAGGTTGAAACTGCGCTGCTGTTGGAAACAAAAACTTGAAATGGATCATGGATAGTGATTTTTATTCTATACATTTCAAACACAAAACTCCTTCCTCTGGAATAATCATTTGTCTATAGGCGGCCGTCACACGGTTCAATTTTGCGAACGATATCATTTAAGCGATCTGCTTTTTGATCACTTAAGCGGTATCGTTTGTGCATCGCTGCGTGCAATCAAGCGATTTTACAATGTAAAATTGCTTGATCGTGACATCGCAGATTTGTGAGCCGGAGCTCATATCAAGCGATAAACGCTTGATCAATCTGCCTCATCGTGGTGTGTGACACCACGATGAACGATCTCCCAGCGGCAGAGCCTATGCTGGGAGATGGTATCTATGCTAAACGTCGGGTTACTAAGCGCCGCACGGCGCCTAGTAACCCGATGTGTACCATAGTTACCAGCGATCTCGCTGCTCCACATCGCTGGTGAGTCTGTGTGACATCTCACCAGCGATGTGAGCCATATCGTTAGCGATCGTGCGTGCACGTGATCGCTAACAATATCGCTCACGATATTGTAGCGTGTGACGGCCGCCTATGAGATATGTAGATTAAAAATCATGATCTAGGATCAATTTGAAAGTTTCTTTCCAATGGCAGCGTGGTTTCAACCCTTCATCCTTCACTGAAACATCGTTTTATTGCTGCCGCTGCTAAAATAATGGTTGTGTCTTACACAACCCATCCAGGTGAGCAAGTCATTGCTCATTGCTTTCCATTTAGCTCTCCAATATAGATAGCCCTATTGCACTTTTAGTGTCTCCTATATTTCTAATGTGTTGTCATGGCAGGCAGGGATTACGGTGCTTTTAAGAAGGGCAGTTTGTAGCTGGTGTTCATAAGTGACGGTGATTTTCACTATATACAGCAATACTGCTCTATATTGCACTATATGGTAGAAGTGATCAGCTGATCTCAGGCTCAAATACCCTAGAGGCTCTAAAAAGTAAAGTTAAAAAAGTTTTTAAAAAATTGTATCACCAACCCTCTTCTCCCTGTTAAAGGGCAGGTGGTCCCTCCTGGAGAGCTTCCGCTCCCTCCAGACAGGACCTTCTCCTTAGAGTAAAGCAATCTTACTACCCTAACACCTCCCTCCAACCAGAAGCTAAGATCTGCCCAAATAGGGTCTTTTCAGTTCTCAGCTTCCTTTTTTTTAAATCAAGTATTTTTTTTTAATTTGCAAATATCCAAACATACATAGCAGTATACAATACCGGAGATTTACAATTTTCAAAAAAAAAACTAAAAAAAAGATAGCGCAAACCAGGCCCCCCAAGCGCCCTCCACCAACGCAACGCGTCAACACTAAGGTATAAGGGTCCAGGTTAATCAAATCATTTCCGATTCCGTACATAAAAATGTATAAGTACATTCCTCCCCTTACTCCTATTGGATTACAGTCCCAATACTCTGTCCCTTAATAAATCAAAGGACTCCAGCCCTGGGTAATCTAACCCCCCCCCCCCCCAAACATTTTCATACTGACTCAGCTTGCCCCGTTTAGTGTAGATGTTACGTTCCATTAGAATAATAAAGTTAACTTTATGTACAAATTCTTTCCTAGTCAGTGGATTCTCATCAAGCCAATTTAGGGTGATTATCTTACGTGCAATATATACTGTAGCATTCTCACAACTGCCAGCTTTCCCCATTCATCCATCATCCTACATGCCCCGAAATGCACTTAAGTGGGTCTCGGGTCACATTCACACCCATCACACCTTGTATGAGATTTAAAACAACTATCCAGAAGGCTTGCAGTCAAGGGCAGGACCAGAGCATATGGACAACATCCGCTTCCTCCATCCCACACTGAGGATAATTTAAATCCTCCTTCAATCCCGCTCTACACATCCATACAGGGGTCCTGTACACTCTGTGTACGGTGAACAGTTGTGGCATTCGTCCAGATTCACTCATGGAGATCTTAGTGATATATTGCAGAATGTCTTCCCATTTTGTGTCTGATATAGGCCCCAGGTCTTTGGACCATTTTAATGTAGCCATCAGTGGATGTCTTTTTAGGAAAGTCTCCAGCAGGCCCCAGTACAACAAGGAGATAAGCCCCTTAGTGCCTCTCTGTGACCTGATAACAAGTAGTATACTATCTGCCTGGAAGTTCTCAGCTTCCTGATTGAAGTTTGGGTTGTGTTGGATGCTTCAGACTTCCAGCAGAGGGAGCTCCAATTCTCTCCAGACATGGCATCACAAATGATGTACATAAAATACCATCTGTGGCAGCCAGACTGCAGGGGCACCCTATTCCTTCCTAGTAAAGCGCAGTATGTCCTCGGACTACACTAATAAAAGACAGGTTATTGGTAAAAACAGTATTTTTGTATTAAATAACAGTGTTAATCATATAAAAAAAAAAACTTTGAATAAGTCACATTGTTGTGGATCACAGGCCACAACCAACGACTCCTGAGTGTTTGGATCGTCCCGAGTGCAACTGCATCGGTCGCTAGGGCTGGGGTACTTGGACAATCGGGGGCATCAGTCTCTAGTTTACGGTGGCAACCCCAGATACCATGGCCTTGACCGAGAATGTTAAGGGGATATTTAAAAGGCAAAAAGTTTGTCATGATGCCATTTGAGGTTTCTGGTCGATAATGACCAGCGCTGCATATTGTAGTCCATAGGGGATCGATGGTCTAGCAGATAGATGGAATTCTTCCCTCAGATGGAGCAGGCCCCTGGGATATAGAGAAGGGGGTGTGATAATGATGGTAGTGTAGTAAAAGGTGGGTGAAGGAGTAGATAGACTTGGAAGAACTACATAAACGATGTCCCTTTTACTTGTAGTCCATTGCAAACACAACCCAGCCAGAGTACCATGTTCACCAAGATTGCAGCCTGGCCAGTTCACAAGTAGTCTGGGTCCATTTTGCTGAGACACAGGGAATATGGCCTTCCCTGCTGCCTTTTCCTCTGCGACACTCTGCTACTCCTTGTCCTCCTAGTGTCCTGTGGTTACAAGTCCCAAAGTAAGGTGACTATGGGCCCTAGCGACTGCCTAGCAAGTCCTCTTGACCCTATACAGTTACTTCATCTTGGGAGAGTCCACGATGGTAGGCACTGTGCAAGTAGTCCAGTGACTTCCAGTTTCTCGGTTGGTCCTGAAGATGTTCAGGCCAAACTGGGGCTGGTCCCCTGTGCAGCTTGTGACTCACCCAGGCTGGGGTACTCAGATCTCGGACGTGGATTCAGGGTGCTGTCACTGGTGGTCGATGCCCAAGTCTGTGGCCCAGGTGGTCACTGAATAGTGTTGAAATAAAATGGATTGAATTGTTTGTGACGCCACCTGCAGTTTCTGATGATAACACCAGCCCCACCGTCAGACCTCCGGAGATGATGTTATTGCAGCCAGTTGGTCTTGCTCCCTGCAGGTGGAGCAGGATCCCCGGAGCAGAGTTGCTGCTGTGCTGGTTGTCGTGGTAGCAGCTATGTAATTTAACTGTATAAAGACAAGAGAGACTTTCTTTGCTCTGCACGGGTATTTACTAGTCACTTGGTAAACACAGTTCAACAACAGGTTAACGGTCACACAGTCACGGGTAGCTGGCCTGAGTAGTTACCAATGAATAGGGTGTCTTTATGTGGCTTTTGAGCATGTTCCTCTAGCTTCTCCTTCTCTGTCCTTTACGTATTTGAAGCACTGGCTGGCTTGAAACCTGGCCTGGCCTCTGTGTTCCTGTCCTGCTTTGTTTAACGAGGGTAAGAACCCTCTCTGCATTGCCGCTACCTCTGTGGCTTTTTTTTGCGGGTCCTGGCTCTTAGTGTTATTGTTTTTGCAGGTGGCCCAGGGCTAGACTCTCCTGAGTCCGACCAGTGTTGGCGGCTCAGAGTTGAACTTGCCCGCATCGCTCCCGGAGCCCGTTCTTTGCTTTTATGACTGGGATCGTCCCAGACCGGTATGTGTACGGTCTGACGCCGGGTGTGTTCCTACACCCTCAGGCTCCCCTTTTTTCCTTGGACACCACTCCTTTGGATGCCCTTCCTGTGCAGTCCCCCTGAAGGGTCCTTCCTCGACTGCTCTCTCTACTTCTTCTACTCCTTCTCCCCTTTCCCGCCTTCCACTACCACTCTTATAACCTCCCCCTGGGACCGGTTATCTAGGTAACAGATTGAACCAATTAGTCCCCTGAAGCTAAGTGTGTGTGGATGCAGGGTAAAAGTCACATATCAACCTCTTCTTTCACTGGCCACAGGGATACCATACATGCTGATCTGGGTGCAGTACCCTTTAGTGGCGCACCAACCAGTGGGGCGCCACATTCCCCCTTGGTGAAATACACTTGTCCGCAAGTATCTCTACCCTTTCCTGGTACAGAGGCAATTTTTAAATTTTCATATAACATAACATTTTTATTTACAGGTATGCAGTACTATTCTTCCCTTTATGGGAGGCTCTTTTATCTTAGAATGTGGCAAAACATTTAAACTGGTCATCGGCCCAACAGGACCAGTACTCATTTGCAGACCCATCGGTAATTGTCCTTGCACTTTACACAGCATCCTTTATCACTGCTGGACTGCTTCAAGGCACACACAGTCTCAAACAAACGTTCACACAAGTTCTCATTATTGTTCATGACTTCTTAGGGCATAATCAACTATATACAGGACTGGTGTAATGTCAATGTGTATACTTTATGCACCCGCAGGGCGTACCACCCGTGGGGTCCTGCATGTCTTTCATACCTAACCAGTTCATTTCTGCACAAGTCATGGTCCGGGTGGCCCCTAGGGAGGTGAGGCTCCACATCTGTGCGCCCCACGAAAACTTTTTCATAGCGCTCCTCTTCCCAGACAAACCCCCACCCACTCTCCAGGTTGAAAGTAGTTACAATGCCTTCTCTCCTTTCACTGGAAGGTACTGGTGGCTGGTGGCGGGCCTGGACTCGAACCTGTCTGTTTTCCAGCTCTCTGGCCCACCATTCCTCCCGACAACGCTGCTGCAGCGCTTGGTCGGCCTGGAACTGTTCGTTGGTGTACTCCGACTGAGTACGGACAGGACCGGGGATCTGCATCTGACCTCCGCTGTTGTCGGCTTGGTTGGCCACAAGTCCCGGTTGGTATATATTGCTGCTCCACTATGCTACGCGGGGTCTGTGCGCACCGGCTTCCTCCTCGCTGTCGTCAGGTTCATCCTCCTCTCCGGAGCTTGGCTGGCTTGCGGAGTTATTTCTGCACGGTCTCAGTGTCCTCTCTGGGCTCTCGGTCTGGCTCCTCAGGGACTTCTGGCTCAGCAAACTCTTCCTCCAGGCTCTCGGGTTCCGCAGCAGCTGTCTCCTCCTCGTCAATGGACCTCGGGATCATCTGGGTTTTTGCGAGGCCTGGATGTCCTGACTTCAGGGCAGGTGACTGGGGATGGTTCGACAGGCGGGTCGTCACTGGTCACCAGGTTCTCAACCATGGCCTGGTCTCTCGTTCCTGGCTCCAGTTCTCGGTCCCTGGTTCCTCGCTGCTCAGCCCTACGGAACAGCTGTAGGCCAGTATCTGCGCTCCAACGCCTAACAGTCCACTCCCCAGTCTCAAGGATCTGGGCTCTCAAGTCCTGGTCTGTGGTTTCCCAGAAATCCGCATCTCCCTCATTAGTGAGAAGTATGACTGCAGTATAGTCCAACTCTCTCCTCAGCTCCCGACTTCTCCTAGAACTCACTCCTCCATTTTTCCTCCTATGTTGTTTCTTCTCCAACTCTCACTAACTCCTCCCACCCCTAACCTAACTACTCCCTCCAGCCAGCAGATGGGGACTGCTCTATCAATGAGCCTCTTCCATCCAATAATCTCTCTGGCCTGGAATTTGGATGGTGTTGGGTGCCTGTTGATGGTTTCAGCAGAGCTTCCCCTTCTTACCTGTGAGCATGATACTACACCTATGGGATAGGTGCAGTACCACTGTGGTGACCAAACCACAGGGGTGCCACACAACTACGGGCCTACAGACCATAATACTAATCTTCACTGCACTGGCTGTTTTGTATTCACTTTGGTAACTGTTGTGGCTCCTGCCACGGCACATTGGAACCATTTATATAAAAGTGCAAAAGTCTTATAACGCAGTGCATATAAAACGTTAAGTCCATAAAACATTGAAGTAGCACAACAGGGGACTCTGGTCCTTCTTGGTAAGGATCTCAGAACAGTGCAAGGAGCAGTCCATAATAAAGGGGCAAAGTCATTTAAGGTATCACAGTTTGGTTATTATTAAAGTGTCAAAGTTTGCATACTAGCACCCTGTTGCCCATTTATAAAAACAGCAGAAAAGGGCACAACAGGTGCAAAGTAAAAGAAAATTAAAATCAAATGGTTTCACTGTCCAGTGGGACTTAAGGCCGCTTTACACGTCGCAATATCGTTCCGATATTGCATACAACTTCACGGGAGCGCGCACGTTTTTGGCACTTGTCCAAGATCGCATGGGAGATGTTACACATATCAACCACACCTCAGATCAACGACGATCCGGTGTCCCGGAAATCGGAGGCCAAGTTGGACAGCCGACTTTTCAGATCATAGTTACGCCGTCACACAGCACAACCACATAAGCAATGTGGGCATATTTTTCCCACAGCTCAGGACATAGGCGTACCTTATTTAGTTTTTTACCGCTCCCAGAACACTCCCATTGGATGCTGAAAGAGCGTCATGATTGGTCAGCCATCTCAGACAACATGTGGCGACGAGGATGCAATTGACCATTCTATCATCTGAAAAATGATGGAATATGTGATGCGTGTCAGCTGCAGCAACACACTGCGGCGTCGCCAAACTGTCACACCGGCACGCTACTGTTATGCAGTGTTGTTAAGGGTAAATTTAGGGCAATTTGCTCCGTCTACTGTACAAGTTGTTCACCTACACACAGGAAATGTGGACATGTGTATGTACCTCACATACATTAGCCACACACAGATGGGATAATGCTATGTATATGTTTACACATATGTGCATATGTCTGAATCAGACACGAAAACATTGACCATGTGTGTTGACACATAGCCATGTCTACATACAGCAATCTGGACAGGAAAACACACAAAAAAACATAGTGTGTTAAACCCAACTCATGTGTAGTGTTCCTGTGCACACAATGGCGCAGGGACACTAAAATAACATTGTTGTTGAACACCTCAGAGCACACCATAAATTGCTATATGTCACATATGCTGGTCAGCTAAGAATAAAATAATCACACACGTTTGTCTGATCAGAACCAAATTTATTAGTAGTGCGGCCACACATATTTTTGAAAAACAAAAAACACAATACACATATGACATAAATGAAAGAGGGCATAATTCTGACATACCTTACAAAATAATGTATGACACAAAAACAGTTACAAATAATAACGCATGGGACAGTGTGGACCCACCACACCCCCCTTAGATCTGGTGGTCCTGCCAGGCCACCGCCCCACGGCCATTGAAATATGAGCAGTAGCTGTCTCTGCTGCTCCTGGCATCCTGCTGATGTCGGCCCTGGCCCAACGGCTGGAGTGGCGCTAGGCCAGGGTCGTTAGCACTCCACTCACCTGGAATGAGTTCCCCAGTTGTGGGGTCCACACTATCCACATAACTTGCTGGTGTGTATGTGTGGCGCCCCGCAACGAGTGCGTCACAAGGGAGTATTGCAGCCGCAATATTCTCTGACAAAGCAGTGAAATAGTTAACTCTGAGATCCAACCCAACATGCAACACCTAGAACAGGGGACCAATCCTAGGTCCTGGTGGGTGGAGTGTTAGGGTAGTGGAGTACAACACACAATAATCTAAAGGGAGAACGGTTAGAACACCGTCAGAGAAGGAATCTAGAACCTAGAACACAGAGCTTGGAGAGGAGCGGGGGCTCCGCACTCCGTGCGGGCCCCTGGGCTGTCACCGGTCGGGTGTCAGCACCTGAGGCCTTAACTACCGGGATTGGGCATATCTACACGGGTTCCCAAAAGACTCCCGTGCCCACAACTCACAGCCGGTTCACTGGTACCGAAGCTGGCAGCAGTTCACCTCTGCCACGCGAACCAGAAGAGTGGAGGATCAGCTTTATAGGAGCACCCCACCACCAGCCAGTTTCCAGTCGTCTAACCAGCGGTGTACCCACTGAGGGATCCAAGGCTCCCCAAAGCATCCAGAACGTACATCATGGATAGGGCATTGAAGCAGCCTCCCCGTACCCGACCTGGTATTCCTGGGCGACGCTGGCAAGAAGGAACTAAGTAGGTAGAATGGAGGAACACTGCGGATCTCTGAGGAACACTATCACTGCTGAGTCCACCAGGTCTACTACTCAACCACTGTAAGCCATGTACTGCCTGCTGGTTACAGTAAAGACCCGTTGCAGAGACTATCTGTGTCCGTGCTTCCTTATGAACTATCCGTCCGCACACTAAGGTAACCGCAGCTGCCGCACAACATCTTGAGCAGCTCCAGCCTCCGGGGATCACCGCTCAGCCTGTGGGGAGCGTAACATCTTGCTGCTGTCCATCCCCCGGGGGTTCCGCAGCGTCGGTAGCCCTTACCGAATCTACTCATAGGTGGCGTCAGGAAGGAGAAGAATCGCCTGTATCAACCGGAGTCAGCCGGCCACGGTGAGTCATATGATTGAGTATCCCTACGACGCAGAAAGTTATGCAGCACACAACATGCCATTAGTACCATTTGGATAGATTCCTGTTTCAAATTCAAAGCACTATGAAACACGCGGAATATATTGGCCATGATCCCGAACGCATTTTCAACCACATGACATGCCCGGGATAGCCGGTAATTGAAAAGACGTTGCTCAGGGGTCAGAGTCCTGTGGGGATATGGCCGTAGTAGGTTTGCGTGAAGTGCTAATGCCTCATCCCCCATAAATGCAAAGTTGAGATGTTCCATGTCATCATTTGTGGGTAAGTTCAGACGACCGCTCACAAGGTCTCGACCAAATGAGGTCTGGCCCAAAACACCACCATCGGACACACGCCTTGTTCATCCCCACATCCACAAGGAGGAACTCATAGTTGGCATTGACCAGGGCCATGAGGACCACACTAAAATAACCTTTGTAGTTAAAATAGTTAAAATCGTACAACCCGCTGTTGTGGGGTTGTGTGATCCTCGCATGCTTGCCATTCAACGCCCCCCCGCAGTTTGGGAATTGCCACCTCTCCTGGAAGCCAGTGGCAACTGCCAACCATTCCGCGGTGGTTGTTGGAAAACGCATATAGGTTGGCAAGAGACACCTCACAATGGCCTCACAAGTCTCAGGGATTAGGCAGATCAGCAGTGAGTGCGAGACTGCAGTAACATACTGCAGGTCAGTCAGCGTGCGCCCTGTAGCCAAGAAATGCAGAGTTACAGCCAACCGCTCCTCTGCTGGACGCATCACAGTGTCCTCACGGAAAATATGTGGTGTAACCAAATCCAATAGGAATTTGTAAAAGTCCTCGGCCATCCTGAGATAGTTTTTGAAGTCCTGCGGATTCGTGTCCTCCAGCTGATGCACGCACAAGGCGCATGTGAGTCAGGTGTGGCCTTTGCAAGAGCCAGTCCCGAGACCACAAACGCCGTTGTCTACGCCTCCGCAGTCTCTCATTCCTCTCATCTGTTAACAAGGCATCCTCAACCATGGCCACAGCCACTACTGCCATTGCGGAATGATGCATGTTGTCCTGACTCACCGCGGCCTGGACTCCGGTTTAGACAGGCAGTAGCTCCTTCCTCCTTGTCACGGGTGGACCGCGCCTGCCGGTAGTGGGGCCCGGTTGAGTGCAGATAAAAAAAGATGAAGACGTCTTGTGGGAACAGATTAAGGGGTTAATTTGTCGTGACACCACCTATGAGTGATTTCGGTAAGTCTTACCGACGCTGCGGGGACTCCGGGGGATGGAATGCAGCAAGATGGAATGCTCCCCACAGGCTAAGCGATGATCCCCGGAGCCGTGAGCTGCTGAAGATGTTGTGCGGCAGCTGCGGTTACCTTGAAGTGCGGACAGACAGTTCATAAGAAAGCACGGGCACTGTAAGTCTCTAACGGGTGCTTTACTGTAACCAGCAGACAATACATGGTATACAGTTGTAGGTAGCAGACCGGGTGGACTCAGCAGTGATAGGTGTCCCTCAGAGATCCGCGGTGTTCCTCCATTCTAACGAAGTAAGTTGCCGTTGTCGCCCAGGAATACCAGGTCGGGTACAGGGAGGCTGCTTGAATGCCCTATCCGGGGTATACGTTCCGGATGCTTTGGGGAGCCTTGGGTCCCTTGGTGGGTACACCGCTGGTTAGACGACTGGATTTGGCGATGGTGGGGTGCTCCTGTAAAGTGATTCCTCCACTTTTCTGGTTCGCATAGCAGAGCTGAACTGCTGCTAGCTTCGGTACCAGCAAACCGGCTGTAGATGGGCACGGGATGATTTTGAGCCCGCATTTTGACGCCCGTAGATCGGTTGGTAATGCACCGGGAGTAATGGTGCTCAACCGTGGTGACGGTAAGGAGATGGCCGGTAGAAGATGGCCAGGGGGCCGCACGGGACTGTGCGAGCCCCCTCTCCTAGGTTGCAGAGCTGGGATTCTGCAGAGGGTCTTCTAGGTTGCTGTTACACCTTCAGCCCTCGAACTCCAACTGTTCTAGACTTTCCACTACACACTACCCTTGCACTCCGCCCACCAGGACCTTGATTGGCCCTCTATGCTAAGTGATGCATGCAGGGTATGGATCTCTGAGTTTACCACATGACTGCTGGGTCAGAGAATATTGCTGCTGTATTTGTGGCTGCAATACCCTCCTGTGACGCACTCGATGCGGGGCGCCACACTCCCTCCTGGTGAAACACGCTTGTCCCCAAGTGTCATACTACTCAACATCACAGAGATTTTATATTTTATTAACAGGTAAACATTTGCTCAAGATATTGCAAGCAAAAACGAACTGGTTAACACATGTGCAGACCCGGCGGGCGGTCGGCTGTCCTTACTTAAAAGTTCAGGCTATAGCTGCCAAGATGCGGTGTTATTTGCAAAACAGAAAGAAGTCTCTTGCAAAGTTCAAACAACAGAGTCACTTATGGAGGGCAGTGTTCCGGACCCGTATAGCGAACCACCCATCACAGCATACATATCGCTCGTAGGTTACAATGTCCCCTCTATACAAGTCTCGGTTTGGATGCCCTCGCGGTAGGTACGATTCCACATCACGACGCCCCACAAACACTTCCGTACATACACCCTCCTCCCTTATGAAACCCCACCCGGTCGATAGGTTGAATGTGCTCACCCGTCAGGTCTTACGGAGTTCATCAGGCAACGGAGATTGGCGGCAGGCTTCAGCGCGAGCCTGCATGTTGGCGTGTAGACGAGCCTGCCACTCCTCCCTTCAGATGCGACGTACATCTTCGTCGGAGCGGTGCGGAGTGTGGATAAAGTCACTACGACGTGCTGGTTGTTGAACGGCTTGAGTCTGGTGGGCAGTCTGAATTGGCACCCGGTTGAACGGCACCGGGGATGGCACTGCAACGGCACCCGACCAGCGTACCCGAGCAGATCGCTCGGCAAAAGAATCCACGGTATCTCCCCAGGCGAACCCGGTGTAGAGGTCCTCAGCCTCAGCGGTGCTGTGGGTCTCGTCGTCATCATCCTCCTCTCCCTCAGCGATCACATCGGGCTGCTCGGCACACGGAGATGTTGGAATGAGGTCCTCTGGGTCGATGGGCGGCTGTGCTGCATAATTCTCCTCGAGGTCGTCTTGCAGGGCTTCCAGGCTGCCTGCCTCTTCTTCTGTAGCAGCTGGTAGTGGTGTCTCAATCCCGGCTACCAGGTAGGCCTCGGTAATAGCAGAGGAGACCTCCGGTTTAGGGAAGAAACAGGCGACAGTCTTGGTAGTGGTGAAACTAGTCGCGGGTTCCGCAATGGGAACCGGGTAAGTGTCCATCTCTTCTTTGGAGCGGGTTACAAGCTCCGGCTCAAACACAGTTTCAGTTCCAGGCTCTGGAGCGGGATGAGCTGTGGTCTCCACCGGGATGATGCAGTCTATTGGCTCCGGAGACGAGGCGGGACAATTGGTCGGCGTGGGTGAGGCGGTGCTGAAACTGGAGATGTCATCCGGCCCTGGAGTGGTTGCACCCGAGCGGCTCTGCTGCATCGCACGATGTAGTCTGCTGCCCAAGCTCGCGCTCCAACTGCGGATTGTCCATTCAACGGTTTCAAGGAGCCGCACCCGAAGGTCTTGTAGAGCTTCTTGCCAGAAGTCGGGGCTGCCGTCTATGTTGAGGACAGGACCCCGACCCGGATGGCCTATTGTTGCTCTGGCCTCGGCTTCCACTTCTCGCATCAGGTCATGGAGTCTGGTACTGGTCATTTTCTTGGAGGAGCCACACCCGTCTCTTACCCGGTAACTGTTCTGGTGAAGAGCTGGTGAAGACTGGTCTGTCACACTCCCACTTCCTTGGGGGCTTTTGTAGTCCAATTGTGGGAAAAAGTCTTTGGTCCGCCCCCATGGTTGATTCGAGCAATCAGGGCGGACAATGATTTTGGCGCCTTTGCCTTTAGCCCTCCCACGAAGAGGGGGGGTGGCTCACCCCTGGGCTTGCACGTGGCGGATCCTCATGGCGGGCATCGCCATCTTGGGCGCCATCTTGGCCCAACGGTGAAAAGGCGGGAAAAGTTTTCGTCCCTAAAAGAAAAGTCCAAATTGTTGAAATAAAGTCTTTTTAAGCACATAATACCCATTGGGTAACGGGCCTGCTCGTATCCTGTTCGTGATGCCAAGTTCTGACTCACCGCGGCCGGGACTCTGGTTTAGACAGGCAGTAGCTCCTTCCTCCTTGTCACGGGTGGACCGCGCCTGCCGGTAGTGGGGCCCGGTTGAGTGCAGATAAAAAAAGATGAAGACGTCTTGTGGGAACAGATTAAGGGGTTAATTTGTCGTGACGCCACCTATGAGTGATTTCGGTAAGTCTTACCTACGCTGCGGGGCCTCCGGGGAATGGAATGCAGCAAGATGGAACGCTCCCCACAGGCTAAGCAATGATCCCCGGAGCCGTGAGCTGCTGAAGATGTTGTGCGGCAGCTGCGGTTACCTTGAAGTGCGGACAGACAGTTCATAAGAAGGCACGGACACTGGAAGTCTCTAACGGGTGCTTTACTGTAACCAGCAGGCAATACATGGTATACAGTTGTAGGTAGCAGACCGGGTGGACTCAGCAGTGATAGGTGTCCCTCAGAGATCCGCGGTGTTCCTCCATTCTAACTAAGTAAGTTGCCGTTGTCGCCCAGGAATACCAGGTCGGGTACAGGGAGGCTGCTTGAATGCCCTATCCGGGGTATACGTTCCGGACGCTTTGGGGAGCCTTGGGTCCCTTGGTGGGTACACCGCTGGTTAGACGACTGGATTTGGCAATGGTGGGGTGCTCCTGTAAAGCGATTCCTACACTCTTCTGGTTCGCATAGCAGAGCTGAACTGCTACTAGCTTTGGTACCAGCAAACCGGCTGTACATGGGCACGGGATGATTTTGAGCCCGCATTTTGATGCCCGTAGATCGGTTGGTAATGCACCGGGAGTAATGGTGCTCAACCGTGGTGACGGTAAGGAGATGGCCGGTAGAAGATGGCCAGGGGGCCGCACGGGACTGTGCGAGCCCCCTCTCCTAGGTTGCAGAGCTGGGATTCTGCAGAGGGTCTTCTAGGTTGCTGTCACACCTTCAGCCCTCGAACTCCAACTGTTCTAGACTTTCCACTACACACTACCCTTGCACTCCGCCCACCCGGACCTTGATTGGTCCTCTATGCTAAGTGATGCATGCAGGGTATGGATCTCTGAGTTAACCACATGACTGCTGGGTCAGAGAATATTGCTGCTGCATTTGTGGCTGCAATACCTTCCTGTGACGCACTCGATGCGGGGCGCCACAGTCCAATCGGTGGTAGGCTGGCTTCAGCCTTGTGGACCCTCTGCAGCGTCCTGCGGAGGGGATCCGCAAGCTGACCGCAGCCCCTATGTTTATAATGAGAACGCACGGTCATGCGCAGGTCTGCTCATGACCGTGCGCTCCCATTCACTGCAATATGTGATTTGTACGCAGGCGGATACCCGTGCACAAATTACACACAATCACACACTCTGGTCCGCAACAGGAATGCGACCATGTCGCGTTCCTGGTGCGGACGAGAGTGTGTGATTTGTGCGTGGGCATCCGCCTGCGTACAACTCACATATTGCAATGAATGGGAGCGCACGGTCATGGGCAGACCTGCGCATGACCGTGCGTTCTCATTATAAACATAGGGGCTGCGGTCAGCTTGCGGATCCCCTCCGCAGGATGCTGCGGAGGGTCCGCAAGTCTGAAGCCAGCCTTAGCAAGGATCTGCAAATCAGACAGGAAAATGTTACAAATATAACCACATACAGTGCTTACATGACTACGAAAAAAACAACTTGGACATCTACATAATCCTGTAACACGCCTACACTGCACACTTACATGGTTGGCGTGAAATGTCACACACCATATAATGATTTGCAAACTTGTTTAGTGTCTACACAACAGTATGACATTTGACCTAACACCTTCAACACATATGTGAACCCATCAGGGGAGGAGTGGCCCAGGTGGCAGGGGGCCAAGTGGCCCCCGCCTGTTTGAAGTGTGATAATTTTGGCCCTCACACATTAATGATATTGACCATTTTGAGGCAAATTGTGGCCGCAGCTACTGCAAAGACAGCGTTACCTAGGGAGGTGCCGCCCAAACACTGCGGACAGCATGGGGATAATCAGGACAACACCCCCCAACCACACACCTCCCCTCGCTAGATCTGATAACAAACACCCCCTGCGCCACAAAAACCTTGCTAGGTCTCAAAGCAAATAACCCAACCCCCCCCTCTACTTGATCACTGGGAGGGCCGGAACAATCACACTGACGCATGGGCCAACGTCCACCAGGCATCCCCTGTCACCCATACTAATCCTCATGTCCAGCTGTCGCATCATGGCCATGCTCAAACACATTAAAGCCCCAAAGTGTTGCCCATGGCTGCTGTGTTAAAATATGTATGTAAAAAAAATCGATACCACACACCAAACCAAATTAAAAAACAGCTACATTACACATCACAAGAGGCTACAGTTGCCAGATACATTATTGTGTCATCATCTTACATTGACAGATGTTTAAAATACAGTGATGCATGGACTGGAATATGTTTGCATGCAATGTGTGTGGGCAAACGCAGTTGGGACATTTTTGCACATTTGCCTATAGCCTATAATTGTTTTTTTTTTAAAAAAAATGTATTTCACAACACTGGTGTAGCCCACACAACATGGAAAGCAGTGACTAAACCAAAAAAACCTCTTGCACACTTCTACACACAGTCACAATTATGTGGCCTATAAACGAAAAGGAAGTTGGAACATTTCACAAATGGTCAAGATGCTCCTACTGGACCCTAATGCCAATTAGACATGCATGAAGATTTACAAAACGCAGTTAAGATGGAAGAACATCTCCATACAATTGTGTGCAGCAGTGCTTACTCAATGGCTCTGGGCAGCAAACTTCAGCTGTGGCCCATTTTTATCTGAGAATGCACCAATGACATGACCCATTTGCATCATCCAATGGTATTTCGCGGTAAAAAAAAACACCCTACGTCGCAGATTGGACAACTCTTCTGCAATGTCATTGGCTGAGTGTTCTTTAAAGGAGAATCATGGAACATCCGGCCACAAACACATGCCAACAGAACGTGGTAGTGTCTCCTCTTCTGGCACTGCAGGACTGACGGTATGTATTGCTGACTCAGCTCCGTCATCATCTCTTTTTGTGTATGGGGTGCACTTAGCATTCACTCCTATAATATGTAGGAATGTTCATGCACTGGGCTTACGCCACATATGTGTCCTAATGGGCCATGTGCCCTTCATAACTGGTTTGCTAAATCACACATTAAGGTGACATTCCTATCAATGTACCTTACACCATTTTCAAACATGTATGTAGCTGTCAATAATATGGATGCATCTCGTTATAAAGGCCATTTTTTCCAAAATTCATCAAAATCAGACATGTTTCTGTGGATAGTGAGATATACATCAGACATAACAGAATGTGCATTGGGTAACTGGGAGGCTTGCACAAAGTTACCCTACATGTACATTAGCAACGTCCTTTGTCATACAGCCATATGGACATACTGTTGGGGCATGTAGCTTAATGTGATTTCCCTGCCATGGTTAAGGTTTTAAAAGGTAATTGTGGGACATATTTCTTGGCCACAATTGATGTGTGCACAGGGCCACATGTATTCATGTTTACACGCATGAAAGCACATGATACATTCTTGCGTCTGCTTACACCAATCCTTTCATGTTGCAGATGGCAGAGAATCAGGATTTTGTCCGAGCCTTCATAACCAAGTACCAGGATCTAGAGTGCTTGTGGCGGACCACATCACCAGACGTGGTACTTTTAACCTCCTCCATTTCCTCCAGCATCTCCCTCCGACTACACTGCAGCAGGGACCTTGCACAAGCCTCCTCTGCCACTCTCCAAGCCCCGTCTCCACCACAAGAGATACATCCTAAATTATTTTGGTCATCGCACTCTGCAATGGTGGTTGGATACACTTGTGTTGTGTCACTTGACAAACATATGAGCGTGTGTTGTTTCCCACAGTGCATAGTTGCTTTGGGTGTTTGTGTGGCACCCCAGGGGTTAATGTGCCACAGTAACATCACATGGGTTCCCTCCTCACAACACACTGACAAACACTAGCACCTCTGGGCCAGGAGGGGGAGCACAACCTGCTCTCTTAAATACTCCAGCTCATGAGGAAGTAGCTCAGAAGTGCAGCACGGAGCAATGCAGTGAAGAGCAGAGTTAGTTTCAGTTTCTGGAAGAACTGAGAGAGGCTATAGTGTAAAAGGAACTGTGCCAGGCTCCTCTGCAGTCTGCTCACGATTCCAGGCCTAGTGAGGGTCTGAGGAAAGGAGAACTACAAGCAGAGAGACACTCCTGGGAGCTTGAGTGCAACCACTACTCGCCCCAGAGAAGCGCACAGAATGGACACCAGATCCGGTACTGTAACTGACACTCAGCACTGTGAATCCAGGAGCAGTGGGGTTTCTAGACGCCCACAGTACCAGAGCAAAGCAACACGGCGGGGTCACCACAGCACAGAGGACTCAGGTTGCCTAGCCAAGTGGTACCAGCAGGACAGACAGAGAGTGAGAGAGTCCCAGCAGCTCAGCTAGAAGCAGCAGCCAGGACACACACAGCGCAGCACGAGGAAGCTGATGAGCTGAACAGGGTGGGAGGAAAGCCTATCCCCAGTACAGACTCCGTGGACTATAATCTGCATCAACATCTGCAGTAAAGCTTTGGAAAACAGCAAAACTGTGAGTCTGTGTGTTGATTGCAACCTTTGCCCTACATCCAACAGCAGAAAGGTCCCACCTGGAGAGCTACAAGTCAGTTCTGCACACAGGCTGGAAGAAAGCTGCAGCATCAGGAGAGAAGGAGAACTGCACCTTTTACTACAAAACGTGAGTGTGTGTTCTTTAACCCCGTCTCCACTATCCACATCCATTATAGACTTTACCATCACTGCCACGGGGAATACAGTTCTACCCACTGGAACTATTCCATCTGCGCTGCCATTACACCATCCCCGGAGGTTCTGCAGCAGCGGCGGCCCCCATCACTGGCCGCACATAGTGTGTGGCGTCACGATAGACTATTCTCCCCTGTAAATACTCCCTTTTATTTGCCAGGACCCGGGACACGGTCTGGACCAGGACCACCCCGTGACTTCCCCAATAGCAGACACGGTCCGGTACCGAGTACCCTCGTCCCAGTGGGCTCGACATTTGACCTTCATTTTTTTTCTGTATTTAAACTTGTGTGCTTGTGTCAATGTGTATGCATGACCATGGTGGTTACTTATGTGAGTAGAGTAATCACTGTGTCATGTTACACAGCCATATCTCAAGGCCACTGTAATAGCCTAGGCTTGTCAAGTTAACATTTCACACTCAAACAGGACAAATGCATGCTTGCTCTTAATGCATTGATGATATCGTATTGTGTAAATCTAGCTTATTTGGTTTTATTTCAACAGGACCCTCAAGGCGTCGGGCCCAGCCTGGGGGGGGGGGCACCAGTTGGGGGAAGATCCCCCAACAACATCTGGGGGGGGGGTGTGGAGCCTGATCCCAGTGCCGCCATGCAGCACCCTCGGCCCAGTGAGGGGGTGAGGAGGAGAAGACCAGTGACACCCCCTACCCAGCTGGGTGACTGGGCTAAGAGGGTGCTGCTGAACATGGAGCGGATCCCTTGGACTGGGATCGGGCTGCTAGTGAGCAAACGGGTGTCCCGGCTAGGGCATCAACAACAGACGGACATTGAGAGGATAATATACCTAGCCCTGGAGGCGTCGGAGAATGGGACACTGAACTCCCAGACCATCTTGGCTCAGCCCCCCCAGCAGCCGTCAGTGTCCCATCAGCTGCTGCCGCTGGTTATGTTTGGCCCTGGACTAAATCCTGAGGTGCAGAGGGATCCATTAAGACCTTTCCTTCGGCACCGACCACACCCACTTCCTGCAAGGGATGTGGGTGAGGCTGCCATCTCAGATCCTACAGCTGAATATGCTCATTATTGGGGACGCTACCAACAATAGTGTAGTGGCTCTTTGTGGTGTTTTTTTTTGGCAGTATAATATTGCCCATTTTATTGTCTAATTTTTGTTTCCTTTTGTGGTCAATACATTTTTTGTGTTAAATAAACCTTTGTGTTCTCTGCAACATACTAATGGTTACTGCAATGTTAAATATGTAAATTGTTTGACAGGGCACACACAGCTGTGTTAGACGGTTTCAACACACACGACCATCACCACAAGGTCAGGTATATTGATGATGTCACATTGCTAAGGAATGTGCTTCATGAACTGGTTAATGGAGATGTGACATCACAAAAAAGTTTAAACACAATGTACCAATCAACCATGGCCCAAAATGCCTAATTTTGACCTTGCACATAGGTACACAGTGGTGTACACACATGTTTGGTCCTTAGGCTGGACCAAGCCAACTATAGTATTGTGTATGTGTGACTGTAGGGCGCCACTGTAATTTGTTTGGATTTTTGTGGGATGCACAAGACATATGTTGATTTTGAGGCCACAATACAGATAGGTCCCTTGTTCTTGCTTGGTACATGGTGTTCACATTTTGTTTGGTATCTTAAGTATTGTTACTAGGTTAAATTTCACACACCTTGTTGGAATTTTTATTTCCAAACGACTTTTTTTTTTTTTTTTTTTTAAACCAAACTTTTTTGGATTTGGTCATTGATAAAACATGTTTTTTTTTTTTTAAAAGGCAAAACTTTTTCCAAATTACAACAATAAGGCCAGAGGCTAACAGAGCCTCTGTCAGGCCAACAATAATAACACATTGTGTTACAACAATAAAACAAGGCATACACAAACTTGTCAACATGACAACAGCACGTAGTGTTGGACGCCAACACAAAAAAACATTACTATGGCAATGTCAATTAGGTGGGCCCCACCAGGGCCATGGCTTTGCTGGTGCAGCATAAACTGGTGCATCATGGCACCCATCAACTCCAGCTGTGATGTTGCCTCTCGAAGCTGCCGTTGGGCCTCTTGGTGGGCCTGCATGAGGTCCATAAAAGATGGGACACGTACAGTATTTAAGGAGAGCCATCAGATTTTCAAATTACACACGTGTGTTCATTATCTTTTATGGTGTGACCAAACAGAACTTACCCACTACAGCAGAGGCACCATTTTCGGAGGAGGGTGATTTCCTGAAGGCCCAACCCAGAGCTCGAGCTGTTGGCCCTACACCGAGAGAAAAAAACAACGTAGATGTGATGTATGTGTTCTATGACACATTTTATAGCATAGTGAAAACCTCACAAGCACTGTTTGTAGGGCTTGCACACTTACCAGACTGAGTCAAGCCAGCAGGGTCAATGGGGGTGTCAGGGGGTGATGTGGAGTAGGCCACCATGAGAGCCTGTAAGGCAGATTGTCCTGTTGATGGGGGTTGTCCTGGAGATGGTGAGGCTGGTGAAGATGCACATGTGATGTCCGTTCAGCTGGTGCAGGGGAGGCGGGTGTCGATGGTCCCGGTGAGGCACCTTCATCTGGGGCTGGGGAGCCCGGGGTGGATGGTCCCCGTGAGGCACCCTAGCGGGGGCTGGGGAGGCCGGTGGCGATGTTCCCGGTGAGCGACTTCAGCTCGGGCTGGGGATAGGGGTTTGGGATAGCTGAGGTGAGGTGGGTTACCCTGGTGTCGGTGAGAGGCCGGTGGAAAGGCCTCATCTTGCTCATCAGCATCTGTTGGTTAACAAGGGAACATTTGTAGCACATTTATGAAGTGATATGCACCGAGTGTGATGTGTGGCTAATGGCCTTTGTGTCAATATAACATTATGTAGCATACATTTGTACATGGCCTACAAGAGGACTGCAACTTCATGTGCCCAATGATGGCAGCTTCAGATACTTGTTTACAGAAGGGAGTTTGTGTTTGCACAAACCAAACACATGTTGGCTATGTATCCTGACTAATTTGTGTGGCCACACTATAGGGTCAGGAATGATTGTCGCAAGCACTTTAGGACATTCCCTTAAACCGACACATGTTAGGACTAGCAGAGGCCAATAATGACAGGGTGCACTTACATGTTGGCTAAATCAGGTATATTGTGGCCTGACTGAACATGTGTGTATGTGTTATGACTTCTCATGAACACAGGTTTTCTCATGAACAAAGTATATTTTAAAGTTGATTTTTATCAATAGATCTTGGAATAATAACACAGGCCTGCAATAAAAAAATACAAGAGAAGTTTTCACTGATTTTTATGTAATTTGGTGGCTGATTACGAAAATGACCTCCATTTTTTTTCCATCACGTAAGGATTTTTTGTAAAAAGAGATCGATATACAGAGCCCCCCCTGCTGGCACACGGCCCCCCCATTGGTTTACAGAGGACCCCCTGCTGGCACACGACCCCCCCATTGGTTTACAGAGGACCCCCTGCTGGCACACTGCCCCCCCCTTCGGTATACAGAGGCCCCTGCCTCCGCATTGATCTCACCCTCCGATGTTCGCAGGCACCCGGGTTCCTCCGTCCACTCTCCTCGCTGTATGCCGGTGGGTTCTACATGTGACCACCGGGCGCAGTGATGACGTCATCCCTGCTGCGCCGCTCTCAGCAAACCCGGCATACAGCGAAGAGAGTGGACGGAGGACCCCAGGTGCCTGCGGACATCGGAGGGTGAGATCAATGCGGAGGCAGGGGGCCTCTGTATACTGAAGGGGGGCCGTGTGCCAGCAGGGGGGCCTCTGTATACCGAAGAGGGGGCTGTGTGCCAGCAGGGTGCCTCTGTATACCGATGGGGAGGCCGTGTGCCAGCAGGGTGCCTCTGTATACCGATGGGGAGGCCGTGTGCCAGCAGGGGGCCTCTGTATACCGATGGGGGGCCGTGTTCCAGCAGGGGGGCCTCTGTATACCGATGGGGGGGCCGTGTGCCAGTAGGGGGGGCCTCTGTATATTTATACATAAATTTAAATGGATAAAAACCACTGTTGCCAGTTATTACATGTACAATTGTTTGATAGAATTCCTTTTTAAATAGGATTTTAGCAAAAATATCAATCTTGGTTTTACAAAAAATCCTTAAGTGATGGAAAAAAATGGAGGTCATTTTCGTAATCAGCCACCAAATTACATAAAAATCAGTGAAAACTTCTCTTGTATTTTTCAAAAAATTCAATTTTGCAGGGTTGTGTAATTATTTCCACAATTGGATTTGTAAAAAACTACACTCCCTGACAGAAGTTATGTCACTTATCCATGTTATGTAAATAAAAGCTTATAACCTGACGTTAAATTCATCCATTGGTTGTATAAGTTACTCTTTTGAAAGCTGAAACCCCCCAAATGTGGTTTAGGTTAAGAAAATAAATTGGGTTCAATGCTGAAATATTGATCATTTAATGAACACAGAATGGTCAGATTTTGGCAAGACAATAGTTTTGTCGCCTGGTCATATAATGCACCCAATCCCTACTTTACATCCACACCTGTGCTCAGTAAATGATCGTTTAATTAGTGGGTGCGTATAAAAAGAAAACCAGCATCCTAGACCTTCACTTGAACTGCAACTTGAGCTCTGACAACATGCCAAAAATCCACCCTGCCACAAAGCCTTGATTATCAAGAGGCTGAAGACCAGATGCACTGCAGAGGTGGACTGGCACCTTTAATGTGTCTCAGCGTCAAGTACAAAGAATTAAAAAAAGATTTGAAGAGACTGGAGATGTGTTTGACAAGCCCAGGTCCGGAAGACCCCGCAAGACAACTGCTCAGGAGGAACGTTTGTTAGTTAGAAAATCAAAGCAAGCCCCTCTTCCACTGCAGCAGAGCTCCAACAGGCCTGGTCACCTCAAGTCCCAGTGTCAACTAGAACAGTTTGTAGGATTCTGTCTCAAATGGCCTCCATGTCGAATCAGTGCCCAGAAGCCAGCACTAAATAAAAGACAAAAAAAACGTGTGGCATTTGCAAAGTCCCACAGCCTACTGAATAGATGGACGCTGGAAAAGTGGCAGAAGGTGGATTTCTCTGATGAATCTTCAGTAGACAACCGTCACAAATACTGCAGGAGAACTACTGGAGCCGTATGGATCCAAAATACACCCAGAAAACAGGTACATTTGGTGGTGGAAAGATCATGGTCTGGGGTTACATTCATTATGAGGGTGTGCGAAACATTTGCAAGGTGGAAGGCAATATCAATAGCCTAAAATATCAAGAAGTATTAGCTACCTCTTATATTCGAAATCATATAAGGGGTCAAATTCTGCAGCAGGATGGTGCTCCATCTCATACATCCATCTCTACAACAAAGTTCCTCCAGGCAAAAAAGATCAAGATGCTCAAGGACTGGCCAGCCCAGTCACCAGACATGATCATCATTGAGCATGTTTGGGGTAGGATAAAAGAGGAAGCTTAGAAGACAAAACCAAAGCATCTAGATGAACTCTGGGAGGCATGTACGACTGCATTCTTTGCTATTCCTGATGACTAATTAATAAATTGTATGAATTTTATTAAACCCATGGCTGCAGTCCTTCAAGCTCATGGAAGTCACACAAAATATTAAATATGAGTCTAATAGCACCACAACTTCATTCACCAATGTTATGCAACATATATTTGTATTTTAAGTTAATTTTTTTGTCTTGGCCAAAATTTGACCGTTCTGTGTTCATTAAATGATCAATATTTCATCATTGAGGCCAATTTATTTTCTTAACCTAAAACACATTTTGGAGGGTTTCAGCTTTCAACAGAGTAATTTATACAACCAATGGATGAATTTAATGTCGGTTATAAGCTTTTATTTATATAAAATGGATAAGCGACATAACGTCTGTCAGGGAGTGTATTTGTTCATGTGCTGAGATAATCTCATATATGTGTCCCTTTTATATGCTGTGTAATGGATGTGTCTGATCATACAGGGACATGGTCTGATCATACCACATCTCCTTTTCTAAGATAATCTTATATATGTGTCCCTGACATGTACTGTGTAATGGATGTGTCTGATCATACAGGGACATGGTCCGATCATACCACATCTCCTGGGCAGGGGTGGAAGGAAATGAGTATACAGACATTACAGAATGGGATAGCAAAATATTCTTTTTTCTTTAGGTAAAATATGTTTCGAAAAAACAGGCAGGGAAATGTTTTACCTCAAAGAAAGAATAATTTGCAATCCCATCTGTATACTTTTTTGCATCCTCCCCAACCCAGGAGATGTGGTATGATCAGACCATGTTCCTGTACTGTCAGACACATCCATTACACAGTACATAGCAGGAACACATGTAAAGATTATCTCAGCACAGGAACATTTTTTTTTAACACATCCAATTGTGGAAATTATTATTATTCCAAGATCTTTTGATTAAAATCAATTTTATTAGTGGGAAAAAAACCCTTTAATCAAAGAAGGACCATGGATTTTGTGGCAGATTTGGCATTCGGGTTCCTGACAAAGTTGGGTTATTTCAGTGGATGAAGCATGACATAAACTTCACGATTGTGATCGGTTGAGCCATAATGTGGTCATTATTACTTCTTTATTACGTATTGTGTAGAGTCCAAATCTGTCTCTTCACCTGGACTTCAGGGATTCCCTCAATTAATTTACCTCTTCTGCTTCCAATGTGAAGTTCGGCAGCTATGAAATGAAAACTCTAGAGTGGAGTTCAGTAAATCCTCCTAGAGGCAGCTGTTCTCCTTCGTCTTCTGGACAAGACATGATGCATAGTGAATATTACTGAAGTAAGCAGGTGTGCAGTAAGATGAAGTACTGTGTATGTAACTGAAGAGCCAGAGTCGTGTGTGCCATCATATGCCGAGTGTCAAGTGATCGCACTCACTGTCATGTCACTGCCATCAAGCCCCGAACCCCTCTGTAAGGTAAGAGAGGGATTCATCTTCTGTCATTTGTCATTTAATACAGGGATTCCCTTGCACAGTTCTCAAAAAAACATTTGTGCTACAGAAGAAAACACCCCTTCTGGGAAAACATTTGCTTGTGTTCTCTCAGTACTCAACTTGTGCAACTAAAGGAAATACCAAGAATTACTACAGAAATTATTAAACGTTTATTAGAACACAAAGGAGTTGGACAGGATTATAGGGAAAACATGCTTTCTTACAGAAACTGCACCACCCTCTCTATGGCCTTACTTCTTGATAACGTCAGGACATTAATAGTAGAGCCAGCTATGCAATGGCGTAACTTGAAGATCATGGACCCTGATGAAAAAGCTTCAACGGGGCCCCCAATCAGGGCCACCATCAGGGCATGACTGCTTTGACTCCTGTGAGGGGCCCGGAGGAGATTGGGGCCCAAGGCGCTCCACTCCCCACCCCTCACTTCTTCTATGGGCGCCCTCTCCTGTCAATCTTTTCCTGGCCCCACCCCTTTACCTCTACTGCGGGCCCCCTCTCCTGTCCATCACTGCCGTTGCTCATCAATCGCTGAAGCAGAGGGGGCCCACCTGGCCAAGACTGACATCGTCAGTGGAATCAGGCTCGGCCAGGTTTGTACTGTGCATGCACTTAATAGGCAGACTTGTTCAGTACAAACCAGATGTCACCGCAGAGCACTTGCTGTACTTGAAGGATGGAGATACTGCTGGTGGAGAGTATGATGTGTGTCTGTCTGTATCTACACAGCACTATACCGTACATATGCGTTCACATTATAACCTGTATTACAGTGTGTCTGTATATACTCTTATGTATGTAGTGTGGACCTGTGTGTACAATAGAGTGCTGTGTATACAAAAACAAGATATAAAGCCAGCAGTTTCTAATGTGTATACGGCCATCAGTCTTTAATGTGCATACAGCCATCAGTCTCTAATGTGCATACGGCCGGCAGTCTCTAATGTGTATACGCCAGCAGTCTCTAATGTACATATGGCCGGTAGTCTCTAATTGTGCATATGGCCAGCAGCCATCTATTATGTTTATAGCCTACAGCCGTCTCTATTGTGTATACGGCCCGCAGCAGTCTCCATTGTGCCTACAGCCTCTATTGTGTATGTAACCTGCAGCAGTCTCTATTGTGTATTCTATATAGTGTATACAGCCAGCAGCAGTCTCTATTGTGTATTCTCTATTGTGTATACAGCCAGCAGCAGTCTTATTGTGTATTCTTATTGTGTTACAGCCGTAGCAGTCCTTCTATTGTGTATACAGCCAGCAGCAGTCTATATTGTGTATTCTATATTGTGTACACAGCGGCAGCAGTCTCTATTGTGTGTCAAGCCAGTAGCAGTCTTATAATGTCTACAGCTAGCAGCAGTCTCTATTGGGTACTCTATATTGTGCATACAGCCAGCAGCAGTCTCTATTGTGTATTCTCTATTGTGTATACAGCCAGCAGCAGTCTATATTGTGTATTCTATATTGTGTACACAGCCGGCAGCAGTCTCTATTGTGTGTAAAGCAAGTAGCAGTCTTTATTGTGTCTACAGCCAGCATCAGTCTCTGTTGTGTATTCTGTATTGTGTATACAGCTATTGTGTATCAGCCCAAAGCAGTGTTTAATTGAGTGTGTTTATATTATATATAAATATATGTGTATGTACGTATGTTGGGGTGGAGGTGGAGCTGGGGTGGAGGCTGGGCGGAATCTCAGGCAGGGCCCCAAAATGTTGACAGGAGGGGCCCTAAAATTCCTTGTGGCAGCCCTGTCCCAAATACTGCAAGTCTTTTAATAGTATTATTCTTTTTCTACAGGGCAAAGGGACATTTGGGGACCCCAACATTCCAGGGCTTGGTACGCACCTGCACCTGTACCCATTGCAGTTACGCCTCTGCAGCTATGTGAATCTGGCTAAGGTCAGAAGTATATTTTCTTAATATGTATATTTATTACAAATTTGATGAAAAGAATTTAAAAATTTTAGATTTGAGGCCTTTATTTTTTCTACATACATGTATTTATGCTCAAAAGCATTTTTGCAATTGAGTTTACTTTAAAAATTTAGCTTTAATACGCGCTTTTTTTTTAATCTATGATGAGGTCTTTGGTCATAAATCAGCTGAGGGGAGCTCAGGAAAAAACAGATAAAAAAATTATAAACTCTTCTGGCTAGACGTCTGAAAGAACTCACTGACATATTCTCAGTTAACTCATTCCGCAACCAGCAATACAAAGTGTAACACAGAGGACTGGTATATTGATGACCTAAGCAAAGGATAGGTCTGCATTCTGCAATATCAGATTGATGAGGCTCTATTTTCCAGCACTCTATAATCATGGTCCCAAGGTCCCCCATCTAGTGGACGTACACAGTGTACAAAGCTGGAAAATCCCAGTAAATGGCCACTACACATCATACAAACTCTATACACTGTGTGCCTTCCAACGGGACTTAGTAACATGATCGAGGTGGAGGGGGGGTGCTGGGTGTTATACTCACACCCATTTGATATTTATGACCTAGCCTAAAAATAGGTCATCAACATCTTAGTCCAAGACAACCCTTGTAAAGAGTAATTTAAAGGCTCTTGTGTAAGCTTTGCTTGTAACTGTTTTAGTTACTGGGTAATTTCTGGGTTGTTTTCCATATTCCTTTTATCCTAATAATATAGTTCAACTGACTGTATTTCTTATGAAGCACTTTTTGTGCTTTAAGTCATACTATTGGGCAGCAGAGATAGATCAGTGACCTAAGAACTCCTTTCTAAGACAAAAACTGCAGAGTCTGAGTATACCCTATGTACTGCAACTTTAGCTTGTCTTCTCTGCCTCCTGCTTGTAATAGGTTTCTCCTTTTCAGATTACAAACAGGGAAGAGAGAAGACAAACTGAAGTTGCATCTTTTAAAGTGTTGTTGTTGACATTTAGTTTCAGGAATGTACTGCACCCCTGCCTCTTGGCGGTCTGCTTGCTGGGGGGCGTTGCGCTCCTGACTAACAGTTCAGACCGTATTTGTTCCATTAGCCTGAACTGTACACTCGCCAATTCTGCAACCATTGGAGCACTGGGCCAATGGCGCAATCCACTATTTGGAAGGCTCCTAGGTAAAGAGCACTACACAATAGAAATAAAAATCCTTCCGTTCTTGAAAAATAAAGAGAATTTTTAACAAGTTAATTTCAAAGTTGCTTGTGTTTGCAATCTGTTTCTTGGCAATTTCACTCATTAAAGAACTTAAAAATAACCCTTTAAAGGAATCTCTTAAGGGGATTTAGCATCATAATATATTATACAGTAAGTGTTTTTTCAGGTTCCTAATAGCTTTTTTTAATTGTGCCATTATTTAAATTATCTGTTACTTGCAGTCTTTATTAAAATAATGTTTAATCCCTGTAACTTGTATCCGTAAAGAAAAAAGAGAGACGGGTGCTCCAAGGGTGTTACCATAAAATGAAAAAAAGTGAGGTGGCAGAGGGATTCCCTCGCCTGCTTGATTTGTGATGGCACTCCATCATTCGTATATTGGTGATCAGGCTGCTGCTCCGGCTGCTGACCCACACCCCGGTGGGAAAAGAAGTGGAACTTGGGAGATGAACAGGAACAATGATTCCCAGGCTCTGCCAGTGAGTGGTAGGTATGGATATGGGTAGCTTAGGAGTGGAGAGACATATTGAAAACCAATACACTACAATCCAGATGGTGTTGCAACCCTCATAGAGTAGTCCATGATGACGTCCATAGCAATATATTAACAGTGAGTGGAAGGAACCGGCAGAGGCTGGAGAAGGCTTGTCTATGGAAGACTTACTGTATTTCTGGTGCACTGTGAACAGTTGTTTATAAAGTCCCGAACATCCTTGACCAGCGAAGGCCATCAGAAATAATGAGCAATAAGCTCAGTGGAGTCAGGTATGACCAGTCAAATTGGATTTGTGTCCCCAATGAAGTATCCATGCTCTTCTTAAGACATAACTGAGATACGCAGCAGAAGAAGTGAAGCCTGGAACTTCGAATACTGCTCAGGACATCTCCAGGGAACCTCCCAACATCATGGGTCTCTGGACATCCATACTGTTAAATGGGGTTTCTCCAGGTCAGGGTTTATCCAGACAGCAGAGAGACCATAAATGCTGGTCTGATCCTATGGAAATAGGTGGATATAGAGTTAGAATAGATCTCACACTGATCAATGAGGCTGTGGCTCTTCTTGGGGTCTCCATCCATAGTGGGATAGAAGTGGAAGTTGAAGCCTAGTAGTTCCATTGTCACCGAGATTGATTAACTGAGTTCCAAAATTATATACATAAACTAAAGGATTACTAATAAAATTTATAATTTATTAGTCTTACTCATAAAACGTATAATTTATTAATCTTATCATAAAACTTTTTTTTTTACCAAATCCTTTTTATTAAAGTTTTGCACATATAACAGAAAAACATAGCAAATCTGCGAACAGTGCTGATTAGCAAAAAATTCAGAATAATATTATCACAGGTCAGCAAATAACAAATGGGGGGTAAACGATAAGGTGTGGGAAGAAGGGGAAGGAAAAGGGTAAAAAAAAAAAAAAAAAAAAAAAAAAGGGGGGGGGGATAGGTACACCTAGATGCACAATCATTAAGTGAATAGCTCTGAAGTTGTAAGATCAACTAGCCCATTGTAACAAAGCCAATTTATAAACAAGAGGAGGTTTATGTCTTAAGTAACTGTTAAACACTAACATCTATTATGATGGGATAGAGGATAGCTGACTACTAAGCCATGGTTCCCAGATCTGGATTTTTTTCTTTTTGGCCGATACTGATAACACCAGAGCCAGTTCGTATTGGCAGTGAAGGTTAATCCTTTCTATCACTTGTTGTATGGTCGGAACACTAGCAAGTCTCCATCTGGATGCCACTGCCAGTCTGGCTGCTATAAAGAGGTGCGAAAAAACTCCTCTCACTACATGTGGAAACTCATCTAGTCCAATATGTAGTAGAACCATACTAGATTGCAGTGTCATTCGGATCCCAGTGACTTCATATATCACTGTCTCTAGGCCTGTCCAGAGCGTCTTTAATTTCGGGCATGACCACCACATGTGACCGAGTGTTCACAACATACCGCAGCCCCTCCAGCATAGAGGAGAGCCGTCAGCGCTAAATTGTGCTACCTTAACTGGATAATAATACCAACGTAAATGTACCTTTTTTAGTTGTTCCAGATGATTTAAACAAGATGATACTCTACGTACTTCCACCACCTTTCAGGCTCTATTGTTACCTGCATATCATCTTCACATTGTCTCATAAACTGTTGTTTCTCTTCCAAATTGGGGTCATTCAATGCTTTATACAATATAGATATATTACCTGAACTGGACCCAGGCGTCAGAAAGAGGCCATTTACTTTACGGTCTAGTTGAGCAGTAAAAAAGGGTGAAGGTTGGGTATTGCAGATAAGGTGTCTTAATTGTAAGTACTGATAGAATCTGTGTCAGATGTCAGGAAATTTAGCAATTAGATGGTCAAACGACTTAATTCCTATACCATCACACAACTGATGTAGCGTTTTAACTCCAGCGAGTACCCAAGGTTGTAAATTTATGTACGGGATATGTAATTCTAGAGCTTTCAATGGCACATCTGTTAGTGGGAATTTAATCAAAGTAGGTACAGTTCGTCTCCATAAATGCAATGCAGTGGACATAGTTGGGAGCAAGAAATTACAAGGGAGCGGGCCAAAGGCTCTAGTCGCATAAGTTTTCAATTTGTAACCATTTATGGTCCCTGTCCTGTTGCCACCAATCCTGCAACCCCGCCACCACTGAAGCTTTATAATACGTCATCAAGTTTGGAAGTCCCATTCCTCCCAGGTCGTAAGGGAAATATATTAAAGACTTGGCCACTCGAGGTTTTTTATGAGCCCATATTTATCTATTTGTCAGGCGCTGGAGGTTCCCTAAAATTCTGTGTGGCACCTTTACTGGAAGGCATCTAAAATAATATAGTATCTTGGGTAGGACTTTCATCTTGAACAAATTGATTCTAGCCACCCAGGATGCCAAGGATAAGTGTAAATTATCTAGCTCGAACTTAACTTGTCTTAATAGCTCCGCATAATTTACTTCTACAATATCTTGAGAATGTGTGAGTTTTATGCCAAGGTAAGGGATACCTCGATCAGCCCAGCGGAAGGGGAATTTAGTTTCCAATTCAGTTCTGGTAACCAATGGGACGGCTACAGGGAATACCAGAGATTTGGATGCATTTAGTTTATAATAAGAAAGTGACGCAAATTCCTCTAGCTCAGCCATGACGGTCGAGAACGACCGCCCGAAATCCACACAGGCTATGATGACATCATCCGCATAAAGGCCTATCTTGTGAACGGTCGATCCCACTGCCAAGCCCGAAATACCAGAGTTACTACGTATTCTCTCCATACAAAGAGCAAATATGATGGGGGAGAGAGGGCATCCCTGACGCGTCTCATTGGTGATCAAAAAGGGCTCTGATACAAATCCAGATGCCAAAACTCTAGCAGTTGGGGTGTAATATATGGCTAAAATCGCTGAAAGGATGGGGCCCTCCAGACCAAATTTCATCATAAAACTTTTGATTTATTAGTCTTATCATAAAACCTATAATTTATTAGTCTTATTATAAAATGTATAATGTATTAGTCTTACATATAAGACTAGTACATTATAAGTTTTATGATAAGCTAATAATTTATACATTTTATTATAAGACTAATAAATTATAAATTTTAATACTTGACAATAATCCGCACCCCCTTAACACTTGACAATAAATCTCATTTGTCAAGTGTTAGCACCTTCACTTTGTTCGGGTGTTTGTTTTGTTGGTTTAAAGACTAATAAATTATAAGCTTAGTAGTATCACCATAAACTGGGGTATTAGCTTGTTCCCTGCAGAGAGGCTGACTGTCCAGAGGATGGTTGGCCAGACATAGTAGAAACGGAAGGCAGGATGGACATTGTGGCGGACCGCCCCTGCAGCTTTGTTGACACCACATTTATGGCCTGCATCAGTTGGTCTTGACTCTCTAGCTGAGAGAAGCCTTCATACAGTACTTGTATGCTTGAGTTGGGATCCCTGGGTCCTGATTTGTCCGCTGGGAGCATCACCCAAATGTAATGTAAAATTAGTGGGTGTAGACCCACTGCATCACGGGCCAGGTTTACCCTGGAGTGGGGTGACTAAGTGTGGGCCGGGTCTTTACTAGAGGAAAGCAAATCTCTGCAGGACAGCGTGGCTACAAATTCCTGCAGAGCCTGGCTGTGCCTCCCACAACCAGCACAAGGCAACTCACAGCAATGGTCAGGTACTGGGTGGAGCAGAGCAAAACACATTGTGAGTAGGGTGGCGCTTAGAAGCTGTGTGAGTGGCTGGCATAACACAGTAATTCGGGATAGTCGTTCCCAAATTCATCAAGGTTTGGACCAGGGACATACGGTAAGTATAATAGGTGCAAGAGTTCCAATCGCACTTGGGCCTTTGAACCTAGGGAGGGCCAAAATGTCCTTGACCGTTATTAAAATACTATTA
Source organism: Allobates femoralis (assembly GCA_033576535.1). Lineage (NCBI taxonomy): Eukaryota > Metazoa > Chordata > Amphibia > Anura > Aromobatidae > Allobates > Allobates femoralis. The sequence goes on from JARQOC010000009.1 coordinate 83,495,572, forward strand.
ATATTAAAGATCTGTGATAGTTGGGGGCCCTGTTAGCAGTTTTCAATTAGGTCCCACAAGCTTCAAGTTATGACATTGGATTGGATACAAACTTTCAGAGACCTCTAAACTACAAGTTGTAGTCTCTGAGAACAGTAGTAATAAGACTCTGTAACAAGTGTGTCCAGAGTTACATCTTCACTTCCATATACCAATTTCCTACATGTTATCTCTGGAATGGTGTGACTTGAAACTCCGGAAGAATTAATATTGTCTCCTTAAGATATACCACCAAAGGGAAACCTTAGAAAACAAATTATGGAAATCCCTTCAGAGACTCCTCCAAAAGATAACTTCTAAATCTGGACCAGATGGTATCAAATTGCCCGGAGTGTAACTATGAGATGAGAGGCGTTCAGATGGCACCATCTATTTGGCAGCCTCATACATTTGACGGAGAAAGTATCTGGCAGCACAAGTACGATCAAGGAGAGATTAACTTTCCCAAAATACAATCATAAGTCTCACTTGAAATGTTTTTTTCTTCTCATACACCGATGAGCAAAGGGCAATAATGTTGTGAACTTTTGACTTTCAGGCTCCATATCTCACCATCCACTACAGCTTTGAGCGTGAGACTACCTTCATTTTATAGACACTCATCTTGGCTATCTCATACGTAAATTTGACTTGCAGCTATTTAACATATGATTAGTTATTCAGATTCTTGTCACATCACTACATTGTTACTGTACTATGACCGCAAGGGCCGGGGGGGTACTAGGGAGCCAGGCTTGCTGGTTCTTTGGGAGGTCATGGTGGCTGTAACCCAGCTCCATAGTCCTGGCCTTGCAGTGAAGGGGGTATTTACAGGGGATTTAGAAGTCTTTTCATTACGCCACCTGTGGTACTCGGCCAGGGATGGCCGACGCTGCTGGTTGGGGTCTCTGGAGCAGATGGTGCGGCATCTGGGATGGCATCACTCACCACAGGTGGAGCAGGGCACCAGGGAAGGTGTGGTAGTCTATGTTGTTGATGGTAATGGTCGTTGGGGTGCAGGACGGAGGGCACGGGAAATAATCGGAGGACACAGAAGGGTGCAGTTTCCTTAACCTTTACTTGGCAGATGGTGGTGCAGTCTGGGGCACTGGTTACCAGGTTTTGGAAGGTTCCGGTCAGCCTGGAAGCATTCGGGGATCCACCTCGCCAGGTAGGTTTGGAGGCCTTCCTGCTGCGCTTTCTATTTTGGGTCCCTACTGCTTGTAGCTATGCTGCGGCCTTCCTGTGATGTTGGTTACTATCTCATATGGCGGACAGCACGACGTACAGTGCCTGCACCATCAAGGACTATGGCATCCTCTATAGCTCCTCTCTGGGGTGAGCTCACTCGCAGCTGCACTCCCCAGAGCGCTCTCCTACGTGTCCTCTCCTCTCCCTTTCCTCAGGCGTTCTCCTCTAACTCCTCCTCCATGCCAGAAACAGGGCAGCTCCCCTGAACCTGGGTGCAGAGCTTCCCCTTTCTTGCCTTTGTATCCATTATCACCACATTCCCTCCTTTGTTGAGGACTTGATGGTGATAGAATGGTCCTTCTCAAGGCTGATTAAGATGTCTATCTTACAAAGGCTTATAAGGAGATGTGTCTCATGATTCTGGAGGATGCTACGGGCTATGGTAAACTTTCTTGGAGCCCGACAAAAATCTTCCTTAAAGTAGCTAAAAGTCTTTTTAGATAAAGGTGTCAGTGAGAGCCTCATAATCAAGAACAAGTACGAGTTCTTATTGCCGTCCATCCTAGTGATGGCAACTTTTTATTGTCTGCCGAAAATACACAAAGGGGTAACGTCATTAAAAGGCAGACTGATTGTCTCGGGTATAAACAGTATTACCCAAAATTTGGGGATCTATGTAGACAAAATCCTGAGACCCTTTGTGATCTCACTAAACTCGTATCTGCGTAATACTACAGACGTACTGAAGAGGATAGAGGGTGTTGTCCTTGAAGATGATATGCTGCTTTGCAGTATCAATGTTGAGGCCCTCTATTCCTCAATTCCACATGACAAAGGTTTGGAAACAGTACGATATTTTCTAAAAGAACGGGGTGACAACTTTGACAAACATTGAATTCGTCCTTAGGACTTTGAAGTTTTATCTGAGCAAGAACGTTTTTACCTTTGAGGGTAAGTACTTCCACCAGCCCAGGGGCACAGCGATGGGGAGTTAGAAGGCCCCATCGTATGCTAATCTGTTCCTGGGCTGGTGGGAGGAAACCCTGGTTTTTGGTGAGAACCCCAAGATTGATCTGGCCAGGATCATCTTATGGGTAAGATTTATTGATGACATCCTCATCATATGGAGAGGTAGTGAGAGACAATTTGGTAATTTGGACGTTCTGAACGACAATCAGATAGGCCTCAGGTTCACGTTTGAAAACCAAACTTCCCTTTTTGGATGTGTTGATTAAAAATGGTTGTGATGGTGTGTTACAAACAAGCACTTCCAGAAGGCCACAGCAACTAACTCACTCTTGAGATGGGAGAGTGGTCACCCTGTAGGCAATAAGAAGGGGATCCCAAAGAGTCAATTCATCCGCATGAGACGAAACTGCTTGGACGAGGCTCGTTTTTGGGCTCAGTCGGATGATATGAAACTTAGACTCAGTGAGAGAGGGTACCCAGCGAAAATGGTTGACAGGGCACGGAGAGAGGTAAAAGAGCTTGAGCATCCTAAACTGCTGAACCCGGCTAGTAAGGAGGGGAAAAGTGGTGATGAGATCCGCATGATAGCCACCTACATGAGTGGGGCGGACCATGTATGACGAGTACTGGCCAAGTTTTGGACTGTTCTAAAAATGGACAGCGACCTTAGTCTGTTTTTACCTGATAACCCTAAAACTACCTATGGGAGAGCAAGTACACAGTCACTTCACTACAACAAATGACACGTGGCAAAAGAGTAATGTGAAGGGATGCTACTAATGTGGCAAATGTGCCTCGTGTGAATCCGTAATAACATCTAAGATATTCACAAGTAATGTGACCAACAAAACATTTACTATCCCATCTTTCAATAATTGTAAAACAAAGGGGGTGGTCTATAGGGCAGTTTGCCCTTGTGGCCTTGAATATATAGGTAAGAAAAGGAGAGAATTCAGAAAGAGAATGGGGGAACATAGAGGGGACATTTGGAATAAAAACGATACTCCCCTAGCTAAACATGAGAACCAACTCCATGGTGGTGATGAGTCCTTTGTGGGAATAGATCACATAGCCCCTCCTGTCCAGGGAGTTGATTGTGACAGGAGGATTCTCTAGAAACAAACATTTTGCATCTTTACCCTAGATACAGTATCACCCAAAGGGCTCAATGAAGCACTTTCTTTTTCAGGCTTCTTAGGTGCATGCTATCCCAGGGAGAGATAGAAGGGTGAGCCGATGAGGAGCGGGGGCACTGTTTGCGCAGGATTTTAGGGTGCCGACCACCTGTTAGGCAGGGTAATATCTAGCATAGGGTGACTTGGGGTTTAGTGTTCACTTTAGCTCTGTCCGTTCTCCCATTGCTTTTCCTCCCCCTGTTTGTGTCTCTATCATCTTCCCCCATTTTAGGCTCAGATACCGCCATAGGATATAATATCCTTACTCCATTCAATGTTGCTCGTTTCTTCAGTGGTCCGCTCCATGTAAGCGTAGGGTTGGCCTTATGTTGGGTCTGATCTACACTACTATCTGTCCAGTTCTTGTCAGTAAAAATGTGCTGGCCACGAGGGTACATGTACATGGCTCATATTAACAAAGATGTCTAATAACAGGTGTTGGTACCAGTATATACCCCTTTGTTTTGGTTAAGTGAGTGGGATACGCAGCAGTGAGTTTTCCACTCCTGAACAGTGTACAGGGTTCTATTTATAAAAATCCTGTGCCTGTATAGGATACCTTCCTTGACCAGTCATGTGACCTCTTGTTTATGCCCATTGAGAGCTGGGAATCCAGGAAGTGCTCCGTGGAACGCATGTTTGCGTTCCAAACACACCCGGGGGGCCGCATGTGACGTAAACTGCAAGTGCAGTGACGTGAGCGATGGACGCGTCACTTCCAGTCCCGCCAGCATCACATGTGACACCTTCATGCCTGACATATGTTTACATCTATGGGTCTCCTTGTTGCTTTTGGGAACACCCAGTGATGATGATTACTTTGGTTTTAATTACTCAGAAACCATCCACCATATGCCATTAACAATGGGGAGAACAGATGACTAGTTATCCCCTAAAGGCCATGACTCCCCTGATAATGGGGCACTGAAACGCTTTGGGTGCAGAATGTGATGAAGATGGCAGATGACATGTACGTGGCGGTACATAAGATGAATGTGTCATGATCTGAAGGACACTGAGCTTGATGAGGCTGCCAGGAAGTGTAAATTCTGAAGTATAAACCGGTGAGAAGGTTCCATTTATTGGGATGGGATTTCTTTCTCCTTCACACGTTTTTCCCTTATGTTTTCTGAATGCATGGACAAACTCTGCAATTGTTAATTTAGGGGTATACAAGATATATAGAGTTGGATCGAGTTTAAATTTAAGAATGGTACCTTGTACTCCATACACTTAAATGTCCAAGTGAACACAGAAAATAAAGTGTCACACACTTGTAGCTGGGGATCTGTGGTGTTACCCTTAATCCCCTACCCACAAACTAGGTGTTTTATGTTTGTCTTGTGTGTTGGTTTTTATCCTTCAATGGGGATAGCACTGATCAGGTACAACCCTTTTTAAAGCAACTTGAGTAAAGGTTAAGTTTTAATTGCACTAACCACATTTTGCTACTAATACTGTCTGTGTAGCTGTCTGCCTCTACACAGCCTATACTGCATATATACAGGTCCACACTACATGCTGTGTTAGTGTGTCTAGATACTGTATGTATATAGTGTGGACCTGAATATACATTATAGTGCCGTGCATACAAGATATACAGCCGGCGGTCTCTGTGCATACGTCCCACAACGGTCTGCATTGTGCATACATCCTGCAGCGATCTTTGTTGTGCATATATCCCGCATCGGTCTGCATTGTGCATACTTCTCACAGTGGTCTGCATTGTGCATACAACCTGCAGCCATCTGCATTGTGCATACGGCACACAGCAGTCTGTATTGTGCATATGGCCCACAGCCGTCTGCATTGTACATATGGCCCACTGCCGTCTGCATTGTCTATACGGCCTGCAGCTGCCTCTGTTGTCTATACGGCCTGCAGCCATCTCCATTGTCTGTATGGTCCGCAGCCATCTCCATTGTCTATACACCCACAGACGTCTGTATTGTGTATTCTAATTGCGTACACCCAGCAGCAATCTCTATTGTGTATTCTCTATTGTGTTTATAGCCAAAGCAGAATCTAATGTGTATTCTCTATTGCGTGTATAGCCAGCAGCAGTCTCTATGGTGTATATGTCCTGCAGCTGTCTCCATTGTTTATATGGCCCACAGCTGTCTCCATTGTGAATGCGGCCAGCAGCAGTCTCTATTGTGTATACAGCCCGCAGCAGTCTCTATTGAGTATTTTAATTGTGTACAGCCTGCAACAGTCTCTATTGTGTATTCTCTATTGTGTGTATAGCCAGCTGCAGTCTTTGTGTATACGTCCCACAGCCATCTCCATTGTCTATACAACCGGCAGCCTTCTCTACTGTGTATACAGCCAGCAGCAGTCTCTATTGTGTATACAGCTGTTGTGTATTCATTCCAAAGCAGTCTTGGGGTGCTCGCACACGTTGCGTATTTGCTGCGTATTTTTACGCGAGTGCTCATCAGTTTTGTAGCCAAAACCACAAGTGAAACAATCAGAGGAAAAGTATAATAGAAACAAGTGCTCCACTACTGTATTTAATCACCCACTTCTGGTTTTAATCAGGCACTCCTGGTTATGGCTACAAAAACTGATGAGCACTCGTGTAAAAGTATGCAACAAATATGCAGCATGTGAACGCACCCTTAAATATATATATATATATTATGTGTATACATGTATGTTTGGGTGGAGGTGGAGTCCAGGTAGAGGCTGGGCGGAGTCTCAGAGGGGGCCAAAATTTTGCCAGTGAGGGGCCCAAAAAATTCCTAGTGACAGCCCTGTGTATACAGCTTTTTTTTCAACTCTATCCACAAGTGTGTTGAGTTGAGGTCTGTGTCCAGCCCCTCTACTTTATTGTTATTGAAGCATTTCTTCAACAATCTCAATGTATGTCTCGGGGGTCATTCTCCCGCTGGATGACTAGGTTGTCCCTTTCAAACCCATAGTACTAGAGTGTACAAAGTAACTCGTCTTGTAGGATACCCACATATAGTTCTGCATTGAGTCCAACATCAATCCTTGTCAAGTATCTAACGTCTTTGGCAGTGAAACAACCCCATATCTTCAAGCTTCCTCCACAGACCTTGATAGTTCCTTCAATTTCTTGATCTAATCACCATTTTCCCCATATTTTTTCCAGTCTCATTTGCTCCTATCAGAGCTCTCTATTGACTTTCATCTCATCACGCCAAATCACCCATTTTTTAGGCCACTATACCATGTGTCACTCGGTGCTTGCATGGCCATCTGTGATCTCACTGTTATGAAGTAGACGAGCTGCCTCCATTGCCATGTCTGTCACCAGAACTGATAGACCTTGTGATGAGCCGACTTGTTGATGAAGATATTTTGCCTGGACGTCCACCTTTTGGCTATTCAATAGATGGATGGACTTCATTTCATATTCTTACAACTATCACGGCCTCACATGATGTAGTGTGGCAATTTTCTTTGCCGAAAGAGACTGCTATCGATGAGCTGGATGATGCTTCTCATCGCTGCTTCTCGATTTGAACTAGTGACCTTTTGTTTGGGAATCAGCCTAATAACACACTGAGTTATTAGGTAATGTGTGAACAGGTTGTAATTTGCAGAATACAGGAAGAAAAAGATTTTTCCACCACAAGGAGCAAAAAAGTAACAATGCAGTGATATGACAAAATCAGCATAACTAATCGTATGCTAAGTAGTTTCAAGTCAAATTAATGTGTCAGATAGCCAAGATGATTGTTTATAAAATGAAGGTAGTCTCACTTTCAAAGCTGTAGTGGATGCTGAGATATGGACCCTGAAAGTCAAATGTTAAAACATTGTTGCCCTTTTGCTCATCTGTGTATATTACATGCTATGATTGACATATGATAAATAAACTAGCAATGCGCAGGCATCCACTAATGACATATATTTGCTTGTCTGCTCTGTCCGTTTTAAGGGAATGACTGCATTGAAATAAAATTCACCGAAGCATTTCAGAAGCTGGATCTTTTCTTCATTTACTGTTATTCCTGGGCATTGTCAGGACGCTATCTGTACACTGAATTTTCCGGGTGAGCTGCTCTACCTTTCCTATTGTTACAGGTGCCATAATCCAGAACTGGACATCTCTCAAAAACTGATGAAAAGAGAAGAAGAAACTTGTTTCGGGAGGCTGACAAGATGCCTACAGCAACCTTAGCGGAGTTGCAAGAATTTCTGGCTGGTTGTATACTGCAAGTGACAACAATATCGTGTATTATTCATATGTATGGCCTGTGAAGTAGGGTAACAAGATGGGTGTTTTTTTTAAATAAGAATAGACATCCAAGTATGGGGGGAAACATGTTGAAATCTAATGAGACCAAGGTTGAACATTTTGGCCATAATTCCAAAAGGTATGATTGGCGCAAAGCCGACACTGCACATTACCAAAAGGACATCATATCCACAGTGAGGCATGGTGGAGGCAATATAGTGCTTTGGGTGTTTTTTTTTTAATAGAAAAGATGTGAACAAAAGAAGTGCAATAGGGTTTTACCCAAAAAAATAGAGGGTGAAAGACAAAGCTAGTTGCTCACCTTGTAAGGTTGTGTCCCACAACCAATATAAAAACATATGAGCTGCTACAGGAACAATCTGTCCGAGCTAGGAATGTAGGAATCCGATAAAGTAGTGAATAAAATCTGCGATGTCATCAATTGAAGATGTCCAGAGCGATTGAAATAAAGAAATAGTGGTTTATTCTATATATTTCGAAGTAACAATTGGTAGGCTTCCTGAGGAAGAAGCGGGGACATGCTTCGATGTGCGTAGAATAAATCACTATTACTTTATTTAAATATTTGTGGACCTCTTGAATTGCCAGCAGTTTTATCCTCTTACTTATCTGATTCCTACATTCTTGGGTGTTTTTTTGCCAGCCGGAGCTGGGGCTTTATTCAAGGTAGAGGGAAATGTAGACAGTTGCAAATATGGTATCAATCAATGTTACATCAAAACCTTCAAACCTCTGCTAAAAAGATGAAATTGGAACAAAATCTCCCCATCATCATGACAATGACCACAAGTGACCTCCTCCAAATCAACAACAAAATGGCTTCCCGGACTGTTTTTAGCTGTTGGAAGACAATGTTCCCTTTATCTTTCACATAGTTTGATCTTCTCTCTTCGTAACAAGTCCCTGTCTCTCGTATCCTTGATCCAATGCAACCTCGAGAACAAACAAGCCTAGAGTCTGTTTAATTTGATTTTTCTTAATGTAACAGAAATATTAGAGAGCGGAACTGCTCACATAGATATCTACGAGAGGTGACGGAAACTTTATAGCACAGTCACTTTGAATTAAATCAGGTTATTAAAGAAGAACCACTTAAAACCCGCATAGTGTGAAGAAACCTTCCTGATCAGTGACCCTTCTGAAATGTCTTGTGTGGATCATAGCCGGCCTTCAGGATCATATTATGATGAGATATCCAAACTCTTTAGATTTGAAAGGATTGAACTGACAAGTTTAAGAGGCTCCGAAAGTCAAGTGATACATAGGGCAGATCAAGTATGATGAGCAAAACAGTGAAGGCTCAATTCAACCTACAGTAATGACCTTGGACAAGCGTTAGGTCATGGAAACCTCCAACAAAATGAGGTTATGATCAACCCTTGTGTGAAGGGGATTGTATCATCATTGTCCCTTTCTGGCCCAATAGCGAATCATGGATATTATCTATTTCAATATTTCTTTCAAATATACATTACTAAATATTCTATCATTTATTTGTCTTTTTAATTCAACAGCTCTCTTCTACTTGTTATTACATTAAAATTAATAAAATCTTTGAGAGATACAGACAGCAAGCTGCGATTTAGGCCACCATATATATGAACAAAAGTATTGAGACCCCCCAGACATTACTCCTATGACTATTGAATAATTAGTCCTACAAAATTATGGAGGAGTCGGCGGGAATGTTTGCCCCATCATCCAGAAGAACAATTGTGAGGTCAGACATTGATGCTCGAGGCCAGGCTCACAAACTCCCTTTTAGGTCAACCCATAAGTGCAGTGGCGTAACTTAAGGCCCAGGGGCCCCGATGCGAAAGCTCCAACGGGGCCCCCAATTATTGCAAATCTTTAATAATATTAGTATTTTTCTATGGGTCAAAGGGACTTTTGGGGCCCCCTTAGGCTGCAGGGCCCGGATGCGATCGCAACCCCTGCATAAGTGTTTGATGGACTTGAGGTCAGGGCTGGTGCATGCTCGGCCTCTGCTTCATTCATTGTTAATAGGACTACCAGAATTAGCCAAGTACATCACTCTGATTTCTCTGCCAGTCTCCTAGAAAATGATTGGAGGTCGCACATGAGCACCTCTGCTCCAATCAATACAGACCTGCAGACTCTTATTCTTAGGATCACTTGGAGTCAAACTGTTAGGATCAGTGGCGTAAATAGAGTCCGATAAGCCTCAGAGCAAAATTTGGGCTTCGGCCCCCACCTGCATATTTGTCAGATGTATGAGCCCTTGGTGCGTTCCAAATCCTTGAAGACATTCATGTTTGCCCTTTCATATAACAATGTCCCCCATCCTGTAATAATGTACTCAATCCTGACTTCTTCCTATTATAATGTCCCCATCCTGCGCCCCCTTCCAGGTATACTGTCTTCCATCCTGGGGCATTTCCTGGCATAAAACCCTTCATCCTGGCCCCTTTCAGTAATAATGTCACCCATCTTGGTATAATGTCTCCATACTGGGCCCCTTCCTGGTATAATGCCCAAAACCAGAGCCCCTTCCAGTAATATACAGTTGTGCTCAAAAGTTTACATACCCTGGCAGATTTTTTTGCTTTCTTGGTCTTTTTTTCAGAGAATATGAATGATAAAACAAACACCTTTTTCCCCTCATAGTTAGTGGTTGGGTGAAGCCATTTATTGTCAAACTACTATGTTTTCTCTTTTTAAATAATAATGACATAATAATATGTCAAAAATAAAATAATAATGAAACTAAGGGTCTTACGCCAGCCCATAAAATACAACCTAGTAGCATTATCAATCCTCCATCAAGCGCTACATTGAGCACAATGAAGTAACAATAGGTACAATGCAAAGCCAGACTCATCCAACACACACTTGATAGAGAAAAATGATTCAACACTGAGAAGAACATGCTTCCTCTTCTCTACAGTACTGTGGAACCGTGTTTTACATTACTCTATCAAATACATGGCATTGTGCTTGCTTTTGAGCTGATGGAGAAGGAAGTTTGGACTTTACAGCCAATAACTCAGCAGAGCAAAGCTGTAACCTCCCATGGTCTCCACTTTGTTGGTCTTGTGCACCCGTCTTAGCTCCAGGGCTGGGTTCTGCTCCCTGTCCCTCTGGTCACTCCATCTCAGGTTTCTCAAGTTGCCTGGATTCTCAAGCAAAATTACCATATCTATCACTTCTGCATATCTGAGTATAGACCAGAGGTTCCCAACTCCAGTCCTCAAGGCACACCAACAGTGCAGGTTTTCAGGATTTCCTTAGAAATTGGAATCATCCCCAGTGCAGGTGATTCAACTATCACCTGTGCAATACTAAGGAAACCCTGAAAACCTGCACTGTTGGTGTGCCTTGAGGACTGGAGTTGGGAAGCTCTGGACTAGACTAGACTAGACTAGACTACGAGTTCATCTACTGAGTGCTTTGGAGTTTTGTCAGCTGCAATCTTCTCTGCAAACTCCTGTGATTTGTATACATCTACTTCCTGGCTCGGACCTGCTTAGTCCTTCGCTTGCTCTAAAGGTGGTGTCTCACGTGGCGATTCTGGCCTGCGATGTCGGAAGCGATGTGCAGGTGCACGCTCGCTTCCGACATCGCAGGCCAGCTGTCACACGACACGACGTTGCCGGTGACGCGGCGGCGATGCGGGCGGAGCCGTCGCTCGCTGGGCTGGGCTCAGCCCAGCGAGCGATCCTCAGCAACGCTGCGATATAGGCTGGATCGCGCCGCCAACAGTGTCAGATGGCGCGATCCAGCCTAATCGCTGGTCACAGGTTGACAGGTTTATGAACATGTTCATAAATCTGTCAATCTGCGACCAGCGATAATTTGCAGTTGCATCGCGCTGTCACACAGCGCGACGCACTTGTGATATTGCCCGCGACATCGCTGTTACGTCACTTTTCGGCGATGTCGCGGGCGACATCGCCACGTGTGACAGTACCTTAAGACTAACAAACTGTTATCCTGACTTGTTCATACTATTGACGCTCATGCGTTTTCTTCAGGAGTGCACTACTTCTCTGTTTCCCATTTTCTTGCTTGTAAGGAGAACAGTGTGCTCCTGAAGACTGACATTTTGTATTAGTGACATGGCTGCACCATTAGTCTGAACTTTGCACTCTCAGGCGACTAGCAGAAGCACCTTTGAGTTTGTAGCATGGAAGAAGCACCAGGGCATGATGCTAGTCAGATCCAGTGATTGTGACAGCTTCATAGTAGCACTTGAAGGTTCTAAATCATAGAGAATGCAAGTGGTGCGCACTCCTTGCCTAGGAAGACTGCAGAGGTGGCTGGTAACCTAGACAATGAGCGGTACTTGATAGAATAAAAAATTTGTACAGTCTTAAAAATCCAAGAATAATTTTTATAAGAAGTTATCTCAATTTTAACTGTGTATAAATGTGACACAACCAATTTAAGGCACAGGAGATCCAAGGAGTGACTGGAAACCGTTCAAGGATGGACAATAGTGCATCCTAACAAATACAATTATTCCCACTCCCCAGAAGACACCATCTGTGTATATAGATATGTAGATCATAAAGCAAGCTTAGCTGACACACCCTATATTTTCTAATAATGCATTGTGTCATAAAGGGAAAGTCCAAAAAACCTAAATGAGAGGAACACCAATGGAAGCCATTGACCCCTACACATAAAGCAAGAGCTGCTGTCACATTACATTCATCATGCTGCGTGGTCCAGTTACAACTTCTTCAGAACTGGAATCTAGACTATCCTGGCAGTCAAATTTATTAACCTCGCTGTCTCAGCATACAGAATAGACACCTCATGTAGACAAACATGCTCACAAGATTAGATGCAATTAAGAAGAGTGACCCTTTAGCACTGGGCCATGAGCTCTGTCCATGAACATTACATATGTTGTTATTTTTTAATTACTATCTGCTAAATTATCAAGAGTACAAACTTAGTCGTGTAAAAATAGAAAAGGTCAGGCACTACCTTATAGCACACTCTTAATCCTTGGGATCAATGGGATCAACAGACACCACCAGGTTCAGCCTCCAGAAGTCGCTCTTATGTCTCCAGGTGCACATTCCGGTGTAGTCTTAGGTCAAATCCATCCTACTTCAGGAACAGACAGCCCGGACCGGATCAGCAGCAGAACTGCTTTTACCTGTTAACCTGTTAAGCGCGATGTATTGCTGCGAAAGGTGAGCTGTTATCGCCCTCCTGTACCTGTGCAGCGGCTGCGTGCGGCTGCAAACAGGATCGGAGGGCATAATAGCCCCCCCAGTCCTGTGTGCTGATCCGGTCCGCGGCTGTCTGCTTCAAGCGGACAGGTACGGATCGGATCTAAAACGCAGTCTGAAACCATTAGTCAAATCCAGCCACTTAAGGAAGCGGACAGCACTCAGCGAATGACAGGCAGAACTTCTTTTACCTGTTGAACCCATTGAAGTGCGATGTAGTGTGCAACAACAGTTGTTCATTTTGCTGTTATCCTCCCTCCTGTTCCTGTGTCCATGTGATTTTAGCCGTGTCTAAATAATGAAGTTCTGCCTGTCATCCAGTGAGTACTGTCCATTGCTTAAGTGTCTGGAAGAGTACAAACTTACGCTAAAAGAATGTACATAAACATGACATTAAACGAAGCATTCATATTTTTGTTTTTTATAAGGAACCTGTTGGTCGATTTATCTGTGGTGGACCTCATGAATCAGGGCCTGAATGCACCAATGCAGCCAGGTATACTTTTCTCTGAAATGCTCCAGCATTTCATAGTTAACAGTTTAAAGATCTGGTCATGGACCATACAGATGAGACTTGTCTGGCGCTGCCATCACCCTCAGTTGGCTTCTCCCGAAACCACTTTAGATCAACTAACCGGGGCGGCACTAGACTAGTCTCTTCCTGTATTTCTTAGCCGGATCTTCAAATTATATTTTCTCCGAAGTTCTCAGTGATCGATTGCAACTAGTGATGAGTCGCGTGCGCGATACTGCTTGATACTTGATCAGTATTGGGGTGCTTGGGCATGCTCATTACTCAGCCAAATATTTGCAGGTGTTCAAGTTCCGAGAAATAGAGAGAAATGCTTTGAGTTCCCATTGAACTTTCAATAAACTCGATACTCAAGTCTCACCTATCTAAGCATCTGACATGTTAATTTCGAGTACTGAGCACTCGAGCATGGTAGTGCTCACTTATCGCTAAGTGCAACCACTGAGAGAACAAGACGGCAATTCTTCAATTCTCAAGTGGTGCCACCGTAGAGACTGTCTCCACCTATGGCCTAAATAATCATTTCTAGAGGCACAGAGAGGACAATATTCTTCATTTCAAAGGGCATAGTGGCCATGACCATTCTGAGGAAACGGTGACCTAAATGATTCATTTCAGGGCCACAGTGGCCAAAATTATTTGTAGGGAGCACAGTGAACATTATTTTTTTGGGGTATATGGCCATTGTTATGAATTATTGGTGATAGAGCAGCCAAATGTTTTCATTTCTGGTGGCACATGTGTCATGTTTATTCATTTCAGAGGCCAAGGTAGAAATATCATTATTTTCTGGGGCACAAAATTCAATTTTATTTTAATTTTAGGAGCATATGAGATAGATTTATTAATTTCTTGAAGCACACTTGCCATTATCAAACATTTCTGAGGGTACAGAGACCAAAAATAAATTTTAGAAAGCACAATTTGTGGGATCGTTTTTAGGGGTAATAGTGAGTAATACTGTTTGGTAGGTGAAACAGTGTGTGGTGATATTGTTTTTGGGGGTGCAAGTGTGTGGGAGTAATATAATCATAGGCACAGTGTATGGCAACATGTTGAGCTACTATAGAGGTTGAGGAGTCAAAGAATTGTGACAGAGATCTTTGTGGAGATGAGTTGCGACTGAAAGATTTTTGTGGTGGTCTGGGCTGAGTGAAGATAAAAAGGAAAGAGAATATTCCAATCAGAGAAGATGTCTCAGGACTCTGAATATTTTGATTACCATTTGGGCATTCTTGCCTTCTTCGAAAATGGCGTCATTTGTTCATGTGCCCTTTGTCTTCCTGCCTTTATAAACCCCACCCCATTTTCTAGTCATTGCTAGAGTATTCTGCCTGTTTTCTGTTCCTAGTGGTTTCTCAAGTTCTCTGCCTACTCCTGCAAATCCTGTGTGAATGTCCTGATTGCTTCTCTTCAGAGGTTCTGCTACCTACACCTGTTGCCAGCATTCCTTCTGCTTCTGTCTGCTCCTGCTACTCCCTCTGCTGCGGCTTTTGCCTCACCTGCCTTTGCTGACACATAAGCTGGTTGCTTCATTAAGTGCTCTGTTTCTTCCTACATTCAAATTAATGCAGAGCACAAGACTGCTCTGGACTGTTGTAATTTACCCTGCATCTGGTTCTGGACTTTCTAAGACTTCCTTTTCCAGGACTTCCTGGGAGATTTAATGTATTATATAGACTTGCTTAAACACCTTTGTATTTGGACTTGCCATAGACTTTCATTTTACAGCATCCCCAAGTGTAAACTGCGCTTTATAGACTTCTCCTTTGATTGCATTTTCCTCTGAGGTTTTTGAACAGCTTGTTCATTAAAGCTTCATTCAATAGCTACAACGCGTGTTTATGGACTTTGAGTTTTCCTCTGCACTTTGTTATAAATCACCATGTGTTATTAAATATATTTATATATTTTTTCACCTATAAACTATGTTCTGTTGTGTCTTTGCTCCATGCAAAAAGACTCCTGAGTTATCCATTGTAATTATTACAAGACGTCATAGTGCATTGATTGATGTAAATGTTCTTAAAGTCTTTTGTTTCTCATCAGAGAGAAACCGATGAAACTGACTCTTCTAAAAGACGGAAGAAATTTAAATGAAAAAACCTGATGAAACTGCCTGAAAAAAACAAATGTCTTAATCAACCCTAACTTTTAAGTTCTGCAGCAAGATGGTCACTTGTTATGTTGTAGAGATCATATAGATCAATGTGAATGTTATTTTTTTTTTTTGGTGTTGATTGAAAAGTTTTTAAAGTAAAGACATTAATATTTTCAATTGTGATTTCCAAAAACATGTTTTTTTTTAATTTGCACTTAAAAATAGGAGGCGGCCATCCTTGTGGCAGACACTAGTTGGCACTGGTGCCTTTTTCATGAGCAGCTAAGCACACAAGCCGGGAGTCATAGCACTGTCATTTGGGTCTGAATAAACTTGTCAACATTAAGACATGTTCTATATAATGTGGAGATACTCTATAAATATATAGTAAATCGTGGCATCTATCAGTACTCCAAGCAAACATAGTAAATGATTTGTTAAGTTATTAGTCTCAATGGAAACATTTTCATTTGTTTGTTTTCCAGAGTTACTGCTGTTTTTGGCATGAATCCTGACAAGTGATCCCCAAAGAGAATTTTTATGAGAAAATTCTTTCGGTTGTCATAAAGTTTTAAAAAAATCCTTTATGAGACACACATCTATACATAGTTTCCAAGCCATTCTGTCTTCAGTCCATGAGTAACTCAGTCTTATAAATCATTGCAGTTTTACAGAACTGCTTACATAAAAATAGGATGTTGGGTGCCTGTAATAATCTGCTATAACCCCCCTACAATGTTCATTTTAGGATATGGTCTTTTATCAAAGACAAACATCAGAAATACTCTGATACCTGATAATGACTTTGATAAATGACTTTGATAGTTGACATTGACAAATGAATCTGATAAATTACTTTGACTTTGATATATGACTATGTCCTAAAATTAACACTGTTACCCTGTTCAGTGCCTGTTTTAGACAAAATGGTGCCCCGGGCAAACAGATTAACGCGGGGCCCTAAATGCTCACATATTGCACCATCACACATTTAGGTTACATTCAATGCGCTGAGTTCCGACTGTTAAACAAGCATGATCGACAATATTCAAGTTGCTCAGTGCTTGTTTCCTGCCTCTTTACACAGGTTAATGAAGAATGATTTAATCACACAATCCAACACCCAGTAGTTGATCTACCTGGTCTTGGGGGGCAGAGGGTGCGGTCACCTTGGGCCCCGCCCTTTGGGGACCCACCTGGAGCTATCGCTAGTTTAAACTGTATCAGTGTGCACATTGTGCTGATACACTTAAGCTGCGGTAGAGCAGGAGACCCTGCACAGCCGCTCTCCATTGTGTACTGCAGGTTGCTTTAGACACGCAGTCTACAGAAAGGCTGGTCCAGAGTGGAGCGATGCAATTATGTCAATGCACCGCAGCACGCACAGGATGCGATGACATCACAGCATTAGTCTGCCTGGATCTGCCACTGTCTGCAGCTTGCTCTCTGGGGTAAGGTGAGTATTCATGTTTTTTTTTAGTTTAGTAGTGTGCTATGGTCTTAATGTGTGGTAGGGGCCCTAAAAATAGTGGGGGCAACTAAAGGGGACCATCATACATATTTGTGGCAACTAAGGTGGCTATCAGAGTGTGGGGGCTACTAAAGGGACCATGACACTGTGGGGGTTGCTAATGGGGCTATGATATACTGTGGTGGCTACTGAGGGGGTCATCATACATAGTAGGTGCTACTAAGAGGGCCACTACTAAGCAAACCATGATACAGTGTGAGGGCTACTAAGGAGACTGTGGGGGCTACTGAGTGGGCGATGATACAGTGTGAGGACTACTAAGGGGGTCATGCCACAATGTGGAAGCTACTAATTGGATCATGAGAGAGTGGGGGCTACTAATGGGGCCATGATACAGTGTGCGGGCTACAGATAGGGCCATAATACAGCGTGGGAGCCACTAAGGGGCCATGACACAGTGTGAGCGCTACGGAGGGGGACATCATACGGTGTGAGGGCTACTACACTGTGTGGGGGCATCATACTGTGTATTAGGGAGCCGTATTGGGGAGACTTGGGGCATTATTAAATGGGCACTTATTGTTATAGGGGCACTCAAGTTATTTTGCCTCTCAAGGGGGCACACAGGAGGCATTATTACTTTCTTGGGGCAAAATGTTGTCACTCTTTTCTGGGGCAGTTGCACAGGGCATTAACATTGTGAAGAAAATGGAAAATATTCAGACATACCAATCAATCATATCCCCAGATACTTCTATAGTTATAAGGCATAAATAGTTTTACATCTGTTAGCTGCACATCAGCGACTCCTCTATGACTCCCTCCTTTCTCAGGATTTTATTGGAAGATGGATGATAACTTTTAATTAACCTAAGGAAGTTCCCTTTTTGAAAGTCCTAGCCTCCTCCGGCGAGAGAGGTCACAATAATAAGAACTATGGAATTACTGTATGTCCTAGTCCTACACAAATCATATCACCAAAATCGTGAAAGCGAGCTACACACACACATGGGTTTCAATTCACTCTAGCTCCCCGGGGTAGAAAGATACAGAGAATGGCTAGCAGAAGCCAGATAATGAAGCCGTGTTTGATCTCCAAGCATAAAGGAGATCCAGCTGGATCCGATAACACCAGAACCATTCACCTTGGACCTTCTAGTGGAAAGTTAATGATGGATATTTTTTAGTTCAGAGATCAAGGGAATTCAGGGACAACCCAGGGTTGGAGAGGGAATGACCAGCCTAGAGGATAAGAACGACTGCCCATTTCCTTCAGTCATTGCCTTTTCAAGGAGGATGCATCATGTTACATGTTGGGAGTAGCCAAAAAACCCCAGTGGCTCTACACTGCCTCCATGTGGCTACCACATAAAATTTTATCTTGGGTGGTTCTTTTATCTCGATCCAGGAATCCACATCCATGTGCTCATTTAATATTATACGTGCAGGTTAACATAATTTGGCCAAGTTGCCCTGCCTTAACACTTGTAAAGTAACATAAATATATATGCAAATGGTTACTGAGCTGTCCATTAAAAATTGGGAGTTAAGAATACAAGATTAAACATGGCTAATTAGACTGGACAGTTTACTAAAATAACTCCGAGCTCAGTCTATATCTATATTCTTGGGAAACACATGAGGAGGCAATTCATCACACAAATTTCTGTATCCTATGGGGATTATATGTTACCAGAAAAAGAAATGTCCTCTCTAAGAATGCCAGGCAGACACCCGCAAGTCTCATTTCACAACTTAGATATGTATCAGTCTCATATGATACTTTCCCATTAATGTATCTGAGTGTTTTGTACTTACTCTTGCTATGTTGGAGAGTCGTGGAAAACCTAGATCAACAATGATGGGGTTCTTCAAATAAATGGTCAGCTCCATCTCTTTAGTTTATTGATTCTCAATTGAAGAATCAAATATTGAGGACAACTTGTACCGCTGAACCAAACTGCATTCTCCAAAGCTGCAAGCAGAGGCAGCTTTACCTATAGCACCTAACTGTGTGCACTCTAATGCTGCAGGCAGAGGGAATTTAACTCTGCTGTACCAAACTGTGCACTCTCCAATGCTACAAACAGAGGCAATTTATCTCTGCTGTACCAAACTATGCACTCTCCAATGCTACAAGCAAAGGTAATTTATTTCTGCTGTACTGATCTGTGCACTGTCCAATGCTGCAAGCAAAGGCAATTTACCTTTGTTGTACTGAACTGTGCACTCTCCAATGCTGCAAGCATAGGTAATTTATTTCTGCTGTACCAAACTGTGCACTGTCCAATTCTGTAAGCAGAGGCAATATATCTCTGCTGTACTGAACTTTGCACTCTCCAATGCTGCAAGCATAGGCAATTAACCTCTGCTGTACTGATCTGTGCACTGTCCAATGCTGCAAGCAGAGGCAATTTACCTTTGTTGTACTGAACTGTGCACTCTCCAATGCTGCAAGCATAGGCAATTAACCTCTGCTGTACTGATCTGTGCACTGTCCAATGCTGCAAGCAGAGGCAACTTACCTTTGTTGTACTGAACTGTGCACTCTCCAATGCTGCAATCAGTGGCAATTTACTTCTGCTGTACTGAACTATGCACTGTGCAATGCTGCAAACAGAGTTAATTTACCTTTGCTATACCAAACTCCACTCTCCAATGCTGCAAGTAGAGATAATTTACCTCTGAGGTACTGAACTGTTCACTGTCCAGTGCTGCAAGCGGTGGAAATTTATCTCTGCTGTGCCGAACTGTACACTCTGCAAGAAGAGGCAATTTACCTCTGCTGTACTGGACTGTGCACTCTTCATTGCTGCAAGCAAAGGCAACTTACCTCTGCTGTACTGGACTGTGCTTTGTCCAATGCTGCAAACAAAGGTAATTTAACTCTGCTGTAACAATGCTGCGAGGTGAGGGAGCTTTGCATGTGCAGCATTGGATGAGGGCAGCAGCACCTACAAGCTCTCCAGAAAAGAGCTAGTAAGCGCTGCACTCCTTGACTAGGAAACCTTGGCAATGAGCTGTAAACCAAAAAAGCCATAACCTCTCCTTTTGACAGCAGAGATTTTTAATAGCAAGCAAATTGCAAAGTTGTTTTGCAATTTTAACTATTTATAACGATGAAAATAATTATTTTATATAAAACTAAAAAAGTGACCAAAAAACCCCACAACTAAAGACAATCACAAATAAAAAAAAAAATATCTTTGCAATAAATAAATGGTTTATTATCAGATAAATATACATTTTCCAAGATGACATTGTGCTTACATGTACTGTATTAAGAAGTGGCCTGTGGCACTGACCAGTGTGTATTTGGCACTTTCATATAGTAGTCCTGTGTAAACAATTTGCATAGTATCATCTTTTTGTTAATTACATTATAACAAATTATATATGCAAAAAAAAAAGCACTCAAAACATCATCTTGGCTCCTTTACAAATAGAATTAATGCAGTTTTTCAGGAGATATAAGAAATTCAAAAGCAATGCCAGCTTTAAAAGTTCACACTCTTAAGCAGAAGTCATTGTCCACCTTCTCCGAATGCTCTGGATGCATAGATGGTTTATTTTCCTACGTGTCATCAAGGCTTCACATCACACAACCCTCCACCCCCCAAGGAAGAAAACTTCAGCAGATCACTTCACCTCATTTACTGCCTTGTTGGAGTGAAAGGCTCATTAAAACACAAGTATGCTGTCTCTACTGTCAAGTCTTGAGGTTGGCCGGTTGATTGAACCAATTATAGGCCTCTCGTGAGTTTGTAATGACCATGACCTGACTGCCATCGGAAACTTCTCAAAGAGGTAGTGATGGAAATAATAGATACCCCCCTCCGCTTCATCTCTTGTATCACAACTTGGAAGTGAGGGCATTCAATATTTGTCCAGAATGCTTTGTCTCCGTGAAGAAGACAAGCCAGATACTTTACTGGTACGTTGCTACCATTTTTTGTCCCTATCACTATATTCTACCGGTTAGACCAGGGATGGGGAACTCTAGGCCTTGAGAGCCACTAACAGTGCAGGTTTTCAGGATTTCCTTAGTATTGCACAGGGGGTGATGATTCCAACCCCTGTGCAATGCTAAGGAAATCCTGAAAACCTGAACTGTTGGTGGCTCTCGAGGCCTGGAGTTCCCTACCTCTGGGTTAGACCTTTTGTAGGAAGGTAGTCGTAAGCAAAAAGGATATTTGAAAGTAAACAATGAATTATTGTTTTAAACCAACCAGTATCACAACATTATTTGCCTGGAAATTTCAATAATGGGGCAAAAGAACTTCCACCCACCAATGACCTTTCTTGAAAGAATATTCCCAGAAAGATCTATTGTTCTTTATATCAATTTTTGCACTGGGGGCTCATGAATAGAGATGAGCGGACCTGTGGAAGTTCAGGTTCTGGGGGTTCAGCCAGGCTTTATATAAAGTTCCGTTCTGGACCCAAAAGTGACCTTGTTGGAAGTCATGGTTTGGGCAGTTCTGCTCTCCACCCACATACAGCCAGCTATAAACAAAGCACTTCCAGGGGAGGAAGGGCGGGATTTAATCTTTTTTTTGGTACACTTTACATCCGATAACTCTTATTTTACCCCCAGTACAAGCCGTTTTAATACTGCAAATGGCTCGCACTGGGCCGACCACAAAGTGTACCCGAGCACAGCGATGCTCGCTTGAGTGGTTTGCAGACGTAAAGCACCCGAACCCTGAATTTTTAGTAAAGTCTGGGTTTGGTATGCACTTCGAACTTTAAAATTCTGTTCGCTCATCTTTACTCAGGAGCTTAAAGTTATACGTCTGTCTTCATATTAAACTTAGAATTAAAAAAAAACTGCAAATACAACAGATATCCCCAATATCGATGTTAACCAGGAGAGTGTTAGAAGCCCAGAATTTAAAATTGCAATGGGGCACCAAGGGAAGAAATAAAGGAAAGTCCATAATTCCTTAAATGTCTAATCAAATCCTATAGCTCACATCACAAAAATGGTCACAGACTGAATAACTAAAACAAGCCCCGGAAGAAGCTGTGAAAGCGAAACCCAGGGTCCAGCAGGAGTTTGGCCTGCTACTAGGACTCTGTATTTTTTTTTATCATTGTTAAGAGGATTTTAGAATGATTAACTTCTTGATTATCCAAGTATGGTATCCGCTGTACTATTTTAAGAAGCAAGGTAGGTTGCCCTCCGTTAAGACCAATGGAGTCTAGTCAGGTACGGCTGTGTTAAACCAATAGCATAGAAAAACTGAGAAGTTAAAAGTTAACTTTTACTAGCTCTACATTAAAACAACTATGTCTTTTTAATATAGAGCTAGTAAAAGTTAAGTTTTAACTTCTCAGTTTTTCTATGCTATTGGTTTATCCGCTGTACTATGGTGTTATGTCTTACATGTCTTTAGGAATATCAAGACCGAAATTGGGATTTTTGTTAGCCTGCACTGGAGGACTATTGGCATTAGTGGACAACCAGTGCAGCAGAGCTGTCCGCGTTGGAGATCTTTTTATCCTTACGTATATAGAAAGGTGATGAGTGGAAACCTACATTCAGACTGCGACCATTTATTTGAGTGATGTGAGCCACAGGACTACAAGCTTGAAAAGATTTCCCTAATGTTGCAGGAAAGGAGTAGGACAGGGACACTAAATGTGTACAATTCATGAGTGCAATGAGCGGCCCAGCTGCACAGCTAATATAAAAAACATGATAAAATGTATTATGGCAAACACTGCCCTAGAATATATTGCAAATTGGAAGACTTAGCTTCAGCAGTGGCCACTGCGGAGTGCCCGGTGACCAACGACAAGGTGCTTCCATCTCACCGGGTCCTAACACTATGACTAACAGAGTTGTGCAATGTGAATGGGTTTATATGCCTTTATTTTTAATTGAAAAAGGAAAAATGTGTGTGCTGAACTCCAACACCGGGCACTCCGCCGTGGCCACTGCAGAAGGTAAGTCTTCCAATTTGCAATATATTCTAGGGCAGTGTTTGCCATAATACATTTTGTCATGTTTTTTATATTAGCTGTGCAGCTCGGCCGCTCATTGCACTCATGAGTTGTATACATTTAGTGTCAGTGTTGCAGCAGATATCTCCTATTTTCATTAGTATGTATTTTTTTCTGCTTGCACCTGCACTTAGAGGTTAGATGTCCAGTCATCCATACTATTAATTAGGACAGAGACAGACCAAGGAGATCTACAGTGTTATAATCCCTTGGGAGAGAGGGGTTCACAGGCACCTCTGCTACATAGGTCTTATAAATAGCACTTGTAGATTGGGGGGGGGGCCAATAGTTTTAAGTTACGCCTCCGAGGACTCCACTAAACACATCCTTGTTACTCAAATATGTAAAACCCTTTAAGAGAAGCTTGGGATAGATCTGATATTATGGACAACTGCATTGACATCTGCATTTTCCATTTTTGGGCTACAGGTGATCCGGCAGCTACAAGTCATAAGAGGTGAAGAGCTCTGCTTAAACATTCGGCTGAGATGGAAACTTATTCCTTTCATTATTTTGTTAAAAATAAAGACTTTTTTTTTTTTCAAAAATTAAGACAAAAAATTGACTGCAGTTTGTGTAGTAGAAGAACATTGTGCATTTTCAAAACTTTCTATAAAAGTTGTCCATTGAGTCAGCGACCAACAAAATTTGACAGTGTGAACCAATGATGTCTTGGGAACCATTCTCCATACCCATACACATTGGGAAGACCCTCGTGACAAGAGTTTTTGTTAACCCAAAGGCTGTTAAAATGGATGAAATAAATCATTTCAAACATACATTCTCAGGTTCTCTTCTAGGCGAAACCCATATTTTCCAGTCTTTAGGGGTCACATTATTATAATAGGTAATATTCAGTATCGTGTGTTTTCATTTTGGTGAATTTACACGTTTGCCATTGTTTGAGCCTGATCTCACAATGGTTCCCTGAGCTCGTGCGATTTAATAGTGCAGAAAGTCATAATTGTCCTCTTTGTTCTCCGATCTGGTGAAGGATCTTCCACTGGCCAAGAGTACGCGGTAAATTTGCATTTCAATATTCTTCACTAGAATGCTCGCGTTATATCTTTTTGTTGTTTTTCCAAAAATTCACATATTTCATCTCATGTTAAACTTCAATTGTGTATGTTACAGCGGTCAAACACTTTATAATCAGTAGAAACCTTGTTTATCTTAAGATCGCCAAAAAAAAGCCATTAATACACTTCCAACATTCTTCCTAATTTCAAATAAGCCAAGTATTTAAAAAATGTCAGCATGGTACTATTCATATTTCTCAAACTTATTGGACACCAATACTTTTCATTTAAGACTCCAAAATGAAAGATGATGAAATGATGATGAGGATAATGAGGATGATATAATACGAGCTGGAAGAAAGCCACCATAGCAGAAATCACACTTCAGTTATTGTATGTGACTGTCCAGAATTTCTACTTTTATCATCCACGGGGCCCAGTCCATCCAGGTATTCTTGATTTGAATTGCTATATAAACTCTTAAATGTATCCAGTATGGGACTCTTATCCTTCTCCCCAGTCTTTGGAGTATGAGGTGGACCATTAGGACATGACCCAACATGATTATAATTGCCCATGTCTGAGCACTCTGTCTCACGATGGTAGAAATAACTGAAGTTGGATACTATGACTGGCACGGGAAGAGAGATGGTCAACACACCGGCAATGGCACAGAGTGAGCCAACCAGTTTACCACCAACAGTCTCAGGAGACATGTCTCCGTAGCCGACTGTTGTCATCGTAACCACAGCCCACCAAAATGCTTCCGGGATGCTGGTAAACTTGGTGTCTTCATGGTCTGCTTCTGCAAAGTACACAGAACTGGAGAAGAGTATAACTCCAATAAACAGAAAGAATATAAGAAGACCAAGTTCTCGCATACTTGCTTTCAGTGTCTGTCCCAAAATCTGTAATCCTTTGGAGTGCCGGGATAGCTTGAAGATACGGAAGACTCTCACCAAACGGATTACCCTGAGAATGGCCAATGACATGGCTGGTTGGCCCACACCTTTGTTACGAGCTAGTTCTGTGCCTAGTGCAACAAAGTATGGTATTATAGCCACAAAGTCAATAATATTCATGATATCCTTGAAGAAGGCCGCCTTGCTGGGAGAGGCAATGAAACGTACGGAGAGCTCAAAAGAGAACCAACATATGCATATGGTTTCCACAATAAAGAAGGGATCCTCGAATGGACTCTTCTCTTTAAAGCTGTGTGTGACATTACTCCTATGAAGCGGCTGCACCTGCAACATAAAGAAGAAAAAAAACACTTTTAGGATATTTTACAGTTTTAAATATAAAGATAAAAGATTAAAGATAAAAATATTTATGGCTCTCATAAAAATTAATAGATCGAAACCAAATCATGCACAGCCACTTCTTCATTTTTGAATTTTTTTGACAGCGCACCAAGGTTCTGGTCTGAATCTAAACTCAGGTCTCTGTGATGGAACCTGCATCTACTGAACATCTATCACACACACACACACACACACACACACACACACAAACACATATATATTATATATCCCAGATGGAAAGAACACTAAATGGACAACTGGGCATAATGTTGCACTTCTAATGAGGCATGTCCCTACACTCCAAGGTCCGATGAATGCAGACAATGACGTATCTAATGATAAGGAGAATGATAATGTCCACTTGTCATTTTATTCAGTTTCCAAAGAAATAACAGATGAACTTCACAATGGACAAAACAACCCAAAAAAGTACATCTGCACTCTGAAAGCTACAGTAGTGTTCAAAATAATAGCAGTTCAATATGACTAACCAGATTACTCCCTGTTTTTGGTATAAATTATATTCCCACATGTCAAAAATGTGCCAGTTAGTGCAGTAGATTCTTAGAAAACCAACAGACTCAGCATTCAAGATCTACATGTTTTGAATAATTAAATGAAAGGGGGTGTGATCAAAATAATAGCAGTGTGGAGTTCAATTAGTGAGGTCAATCATTCTGTGAAGAAACAGGTGTGAATCAGGTGGCCCTGATTTAAGGGTGCGCACATGTTGTACATGCATTTCTATTTGAAAGCCTGAGAAATATGGGTTGTTCGAGACATTTCTTCAGATGAACTGCGTACTTTAGTTAAAAAGTTGATTGGAGAGGGTAAAACCTACAAAGAAGTGCAGACATTGATAGGCTGTCCAGGTAAAATGATCTCCAATGCTTTAAAATGGAAAGCAAAACTAGAGAGATGTGGAAGCAAACAGAAGACTATCATTCAATGGATGGAAGAATACCAGAATGGCAAAGTCTCAGCCAATGATCAGCTCCAGGATGATCAAAGATGTCTCAGGTTACCTGTGAAGACTGTGACAGTTAGAAGAAGCCTATTAGCAAGAAGTCCCCACAAAGTCCCACTGTTAATAAAAATACATGTACTGAAGAAAGAACACATCAACTGGCCTAGAGAGAAATGGAGGAACATTTTTGGACTGATGAAAGTAAACTTGTTCTTTTTGGGTCCAAGGACTACAGACAGTTCATCAGACGCCCCCCAAACTCTGAATTCAGCCACAGTGCGCTCTGATGACAGTGAAGCATGGTGGTGAAGCATCATGATAAGGGCATGTTTCTCTTACTATGGTGCCGGTCCTATTTACCGCATACCAGGGATCATAGACCAGTTTCCATATATCAAAATACTTGAAGAGATCATGTAACCTTATGCTGAAGAGGAAAAGTCCTTGCAATGGGTGTTTCAACAAGACACCGACCCTAAACAGATCAATAGATGAACAAAATCTTGGTTCCAGCCCAACACAATTGAGGTTATGGAGTAGCTGACCCAATCCCAGGACCTTAATCCAATAGAACACTTGTGAGGTGACATCAAAAATGCCGTTTCTGTGGCAAAGTCAAGAAATGCAAGTATATTATGGGATGTGGTGAAAGTCCACGAGACATCAAAGGGCGAATATAATATTGATTTATTAGTCAACATGTTTCAGGTCTCCCTGGCCCCTTCCTCAGGACAAATCAATATCATATTGCCATGTTTCAGGATGTTTCAGAAAGCTCTGAAACGCTTTGACTAATAAATCAATATTATAGTCACCCTTTGATGTCTGGTGCAATACGGCAGCGTGGCGGTTTTCAACCCTTCATCATCCCTTCTTTAATTTTCTGAGATAATGACCTTTGGATTTTCATTGGCTGTAAACTATCATCATCAACATTAACAGAAAAAAAATTGAAATAGATCACTCTTTCTGTAATGACTCTATATAATGTGTTTTAGTTCATGTATTGAACTACTGAAATAAATTAACTTTTTGATGAAACTCTAATTCATTGAGATGCTCCTGTATGTCTATGGGAATAAAAAAAATCAAACCGATATGGCTCATGCAAGAAGGTGGAGGAAATAATTAAAGCACAAAAAAATGGAAAATTGCAAAGTCATGAAGGGATTAAAGGGACTCTGAATGAGAGTTCAGAGAAAGTACAGGCATTTGGTGCACCTTGGCGGGGCTAATCATTTAAATGCACCCTCCCACCTGCTTGTTTTCCCTCTGTCTCCACCCTCCCCTTTTTCTTTGATTCACAGATCTTCATTGAGCCAAAGCAGGGTGGAGATGAATGCATAACAAGTACGAAGGTGCACTTATATGTTTGGCCTCCGCCTTTGTGCACCAAGTGCCTGTACTTTGTCTGAACAGTCATTCTGTGCTGACCGAGTGCCTTTAAAAACTATAAAACTAGGATACACAAGATAAAAGGATGAGTATGGGCAATGGACAAGGCACTTAAATTAAACTGTATTGATCATGTTTGCATAATATTCCAATACAATATGTACCAACTGTTAATTAAAGGTTACGTATGTAAGAACTCGGAGTTCAGAACCTGCCGTACTATCTTCAGACTGGAAAACAAACCCCGTGTGAGTGATGAGGACCAGTATAAAATGAAACACAAGTGGGTGACTCTGGAAGCCAAGATGCCACGAGCTTCAAATAAATATTGCTGGGCAAACAGACTCCCAATCTGGCATTTTACAGGCCATGAACATTTGGAAGTGAGAATTATTTTGGTATAATTGATTCGCTGTACGGTTTTAAAGATATGTCCATGCTTAACGGGGCAGTCAAGAAAACTTCTAGTTGAGTTTTACCTTTGACCTAAAATGCTCTGACCTCTCGTGTTAATATCATGGGTCACGTTAGGACAGAACCTGATGGGGTCATTCCTTCAAATGCATGAGTCACTAAAGCTATGTACATATTTTAGACTTTTTAAATAGTCAAAAAATATAACCCTTAAAAAACTATAATTGGATATCCTTCATGAAATAAATGGTAATAGAGGTCGATTATGATGTCCAGAATTTCGCACCTACTGTGTGTTTCTGAAGTTCTACAACTTGTGTAATGTCCGTCCGAGGCTACAAGCAAAAATGGTTATCTTGGACAGACTAGGCACAAGCCACTCTGATAGGCAGAATCCCGAGAAACCCTGATACCCTTTAACCTCTATACAGGGGTCTAGATTTACAACAGGGTCCAGGAGATAGCTGACTATGGAAGCAGGGGCGTAACTACCACAGGTGCAGGGGTTGCGATCGCACCTGGGCCCAGAGGCCGAGCATGCACCAGCCCTGACCTCAAGTCCATCAAACACTTATGCAGGGGCGTAACTACAATAGATGCAGGGGTTGCGATCGCACCTGGGCCCTGTAGCCTAGGGGGGCCCCAAAAGTCCCTTTGACCCATAGAAAAATACTAATATTATTAAAGATTTGCAATAATTGGGGGCCCCGTCGGAGCTTTCGCATCGGGGCCCCTGGGACTAAAGTTACGCCACTGTATGGAACGGCTGCAGTCCAGAGATAGGAAAGTCACCAAGCACGGTCAAAGCCTTCAGGACAGGAACAGGAAAAAAATCAGGATCTGTTAGAGTAGATAGGGAGTCGGGTCAAAAGCAAGAGGGCAGCAAAGTACATAATCATGAGGCAGAAGAAGAGTCCAAAAAACAGACTGACGAAACACAGGAAAACACCAATACAAGACAGGAGACTAGACTGGGATAACAAAAGCTATTTCTGGCAGCTTCCAGCAAGAGGCTGACGGTATTACCGGTAGTAGAGTGTGGTGCTTTCCAATAGGCTGAAGCTGTGAGTTAATGGCAAGTTCTCACCATATACATCTAAGTTAGTAAAAGAAAGCTGTTGTAAATTTTCCATTTATTATAGAATGTACCCAAAATGTTCATTTTCTTTGCCTTTAAAATGAAATGACAGATTGTGAAATGATGATTTAAACCGACTTGAAAGGAGAAAAAGCCTCTTTCCAGGGGTAGTCTGATCAACAAAATGTATTGTCAAACAGACTATTAGGCTTGAGCAGAGAGATGCTTTACACGTTCTGTATCGAGGACAGTTCATTAAACAGATAAACTATTTATTCCAATGAGTACCATGTAATGCTGAATTTCCCCTGTGGTGGCGCTGCAGGATAACTGAACACAGGCAGATTACAGCCAGTCATTGCAGCTTGCAGTGAGTACTACAAATCCCCAGTATTAAAGGGGTATTTCCATCTTCAAAATCCTATCCCAATATGTAGTAGGTGTAATAATAATAATAATATTTGCAAATACCTCCAAATAAAAATGTAGTTTGTTTTTCCTGATAAGCAATGTATGTCCCTAATGTGCAGGACTTTGCAGGACCTTAGGTATTCATGGTTACAGTTACATATATAGGGAAAGTCAGTTAGTTAATTGCTCACGGTCATATGGATCCCAAAGGATCTTGGAGATGGGAATACCCCTTTAAGAAAGGTTCAATCTGAAAGAAAAAGGGGACTAAAAAGTCAATACCTTCTTATTCTACCATCAAATGCCCTCAGAGAAACCAGCAAACTGGTGTATGAACTCGGGTATCATTATATGGGTACGTATGCAGTGGTATTATGTGGGCACCATATGGTCATATTATTTAGTTATTCTGTAATAATATTTTAAAGAGTAACTAAAATTTTTTTATATACTTTGCCCAACATTGAAACTTTCCAAATCAGTTTAATAGAGGATTTGTCTCCATTTCTGTACAGCAGGGGCGGGGAACGTCCGGCCCGTGATCTGATCTCATCCGGCCCGTGGCCACCCTGCCCATTTTGTGACTGCGGGCTCTTTAATTTCTCAGGGGTGCACGCCAAAATGATGTCCGACTTGCAACATGAGCAGTGTGTGAGAGTTCTGTGGGAGGAGCTGCTTCGCTCTCCAGCTCCCTGCTAAAGCCACTGGAGTGTGCTGCAATCAGCTCCTGCCAGCATCGTAAGGTTACAAGTCCTTTTACCTCCTCCTAGGTCAAAAAACATTTTGGTGACAAAATAAATAATTAAAAGCTTTGTGTTCTGTGCTAAATGGCGATCTCCAGCAGTGCAGGAACAAGGAGTGTCAGCAGCAAAAAGGAGATGCCTCCAGCTGCACAGCCAAGGAAGGGAGATACAAATCATGTAAAGCCATTTTAAAATCATATATGACCATATTGATTTTTATCTACCTTCCCTTGGATGTGTTGCTGGATGCATCTCCTTTTTGCTCTGGCTCCGTGTACTCATGTGCTGTATAGCTCAGGGTCCGTGTACCACTCATGCAATGTATGCCTCAGGCTCCGTGTACTCATGCGCTGTATGCCTCAGGCTCCATGTACTCATGCATTATATGCCTCAGGCTCCGTGTACTCCTTTGCTGTATTCCTCTGGCTCTGTGAACGCATGCACTGTATTCCTCAGGCTCTGTGTACTCATGCACTGTATTCCTCAGGCTCCATGTACTCATGTGCTGTATGCCTCAGACCGTGTAACACCCATGTGCTGCTTACCTCAGACCATGTACCACCCATGTGCTGCTTATGTCAGACAGTAAATGCCCCCAGTACTGTATGTGTCCCCAATGATGTCTGTGCCTCTCAGTTTTGTATATTTTCTTCAATACTCTGTGCTCCCAATGATGTATTTTCTGTCCAGTGCTGCCTTTGCTTCCCAGCAGTGGCGTAGCTAGCCTGCTCTGGGCCCGGGGGCGAGATCTGCACCCAGGGCCCCCATGTGAAGAGCGGGGGGGGGGGGGTGCTGTCAGAGAATTCTCGTGCCACCCCAAGTGGCGTAGCAAGTGTTTGTGGCGCCCTGGGCGGTGGAAAAATTTGCCGCAGCTGCCGCCCCTAAGAATTGGGCCAAATGGCCACTCTCCTCCTGAACTCTCCATCCTTCTGCACTCCCCATGCTCTATCTTCCTGCACCCTCCATCCTCCTGCACCCTCCATCCTCCAGCACCCTCCATCCTTCAGCACTCTCCACTCCGCTTCCACCTGCGCTCCCATCCTTCTGTGCCCATCCCCCATCCACCTGCGCGCGCCATCCTTCTGTGTGCTCCATCCTCCTGCACTCTTCATCCTCTTGCGCTCTCTGTCCTCCTGCCATCCTTCTGTGTGCTCCATCCTCCTGCACTCTTCATCCTCTTGCGCTCTCTGTCCTCCTGCCATCCTTCTGTGTGCTCCATCCTCCTGCGCTCTTCATCCTCTTGCGCTCTCTGTCCTCCTGCGCTCTCTATCCTCCATCCTCCTGCACGCTGCATCCTTCTGCGCTCTCCATCCTCCTGCACTCCCCATCCACCATCCTGCAGCACCCTCCATCCTCCTGCACGCTCCATCCACCTGCGCTCTCCATCCTCCATCCTCTCTTGCATTCCCTGTCCTCCATCCTCCTGCACTCCCCATCCTCCTGCAGTCCCCATTCTTCTGCGCTCTCCATCCTCCTGCGCTCTCCATCCTCCTACGCTCTCTATCCTCCATCCTCCTGCGCTCTTCATCCTCCTGCGCTCTCCATCCTCTATTCCCTGCAGTGTCCATCCTCTATCCCCTGCAGTTTCCATCCTCTATCCCCTGCAGATCCCATCCTCTGTCCCCCTGCAGATCCCATCCTCTGTCCCCCTGCAGATCCCATCCTCTGTCCCCCTGCAGATCCCATCCTCTGTCCCCCTGCAGATCCCATCCTCTGTCCCCTGCAGATCCCATCCTCTGTCCCCCTCCAGATCCCATCCTCTGTCCCCCTGCAGATCCCATCCTCTGTCCCCTGCAGATCCCATCCTCTGTCCCCTCCAGATCCCATCCTCTGTCCCCCTGCAGATCCCATCCTCTGTCCCCCTGCAGATCCCATCCTCTGTCCCCCTGCAGATCCCATCCTCTGTCCCCCTGCAGATCCCATCCTCCAGCCTCCCTGTATCCTTCATCACCCTTGCACAGCCTGACACCCTCAGCACCCCTCTCTCACACACCTCTTGGGGGGCGTTGCAGACTTACCGCGGCTGCCGTGTGCGTCTGCTGTAAGGAGGAGGTGAGGAGGGCGGGCAGACTGCAAGACAGGAAGTCCCGTCTGCGTCCTCCCTCCTCTCCGGCCGGCACGGCAGCCGGCTGGCAGCACGGGGCACGGTGGCCCCCCAGGGGGCGGACAATGGGCCCCTGATGTTGGGGGGGCCCGGGGCGCTCGCCCCCCCTGCCCCCCCGCTAGCTACGCTACTGCTTCCCAGTAATGCCTCTCCCCCTAGTGCTGTATATGCCAATAGCATCTCCTGTGCTGTATATGCCCCAGCGTCTCCTGTAATGTATATGCCCCAGCGTCTCCTGTAATGTATATGCTCCAGCATCTTCTGTGATGTATATGTCCCAGCATCTCCTGTGCTGTATATGTCCCAGCATCTCCTGTGATGTATATGCCCCAGCATCTCCTGTGATGTATATGTGTGGCACCCCTGGGTCAAACTGCCACAGTGTCATCACTGTCCCAGGGTGGTGGTGTCACAAGAGAGCAACAAAGGGTATTCTCATCAGGCAACACACACACAACACCAACACCTCCCAGCCAGAAGGGGGAGACCAAGCCCGGGTTCAGGGTGAGCTCCCCTATATATTCTGGTCTGGGAGGAGCGAGTTCAGTTACTAGGAAGACTGTGTAGAATACCTGCGTGTAAATGAGCTGAGCTGTGCTAAGCTCATCCCAAGGTCCGCTGACTAACACAAGGCCTACAGCTGGGGTCTGAGAAGAGGAGCGAGAACACACACCTGGGAGGCTGAGCAACACCGTGCTCACCCCAGAGGAAAGCGCATAGAACGGAGTCTGAGACTATGCAGGGTCATACATCCCGGCAGTCAACACCGGAAAGTGGGGATTCCAGATTGTGCCATGA
The DNA here is from genome assembly GCA_033576535.1 of Allobates femoralis. Lineage (NCBI taxonomy): Eukaryota > Metazoa > Chordata > Amphibia > Anura > Aromobatidae > Allobates > Allobates femoralis. The sequence goes on from JARQOC010000009.1 coordinate 83,528,709, forward strand.
ATTGTGTGAAATGCGTGTTTTGGACTGTCGCCATTGTTGTCATGCGTGGCGCGGGAAGCAGAAGGGGCGTATCATCGTGGACGGTACCCTCCAAAGAGCGCGAAACGATGCCCAACCTACTCTCTGACGACATCCGGTGGGGACGAGAAACCCTGTCCTCCGCGGAACGAAAGTTGTACACCACGACGGAAGTAGAAGACCGGAAGTGTCAGCAATAACTAAAGGGGTGGAAAGATGTCGCAGCCGAACGATTCCGCCCTACAAGATGTTGCCCATCGGAGCAGACAGAGCACCCGGTGGTGCTGCAGCGCAAGGGATGTACCGATCATGCCGTTCCTGATGCCATACACCCTGGGAGTGACGTGGCTGCCTCAATACACAGGTGAGCCCAATACTCTCACTGACTTTAAAGAAAAGCTAGACAGCTATTACAGTATATACCCTTTGACGGAGGGCCAGTGTGTCAGCATCCTGATGGGACAGTTAACTGGTCAAGCGCAGCAAAAACAAAGTCCTGGTCGGATGATGATAAAGACACTGTAGAACACGTAATTACCAGGCTAAAAGCTACCTTTGAGACCAGTGTTGACGCACAAGCAAAAATGAGATTCTTTGGGTGGCGGCAGAAACCAAAAGAGAGCGTGAGAGACTTTGCATTGAACTTGCAAGAGGCCCTCAGGGCACTCAAACAGGCAGAACCTGCCTTGGCACAGGGGGAAGATAAACTGCTCATTGACCAATGTGTTGATGGACTCTTTTTTTCCCCCTCATAGAGGACAGCTGTGGATGATGGCTATACAAAACCCTGATTTGAACTTGGTACAATTTAAAGAAAGGGTAATCCGCATACTGCAGGCAGAAGAGCCTCATGATACAGACTCTGCCCAATGCTTAGCTGCAGCATACCAGCAACCAGTAGTGCAAATCCCAGCAGCCATGTCAAGGGCTAGTGCTATACCTCAGGAGCCCATCACCAATGAGGCTCTTGATCAAAAGACTGAAGCCCTAACAAAAACTGTAGCTGAGATGGCCAGAGTGATGCAGGAGCTGCGTGGATCTAAGGCCGTGGAGAAGATCGAGTTGACTACAAGCAGAGAGGATGTCCTATGGATGAGACCCAGGAGGTATCCAGTGACCTGAGGACGACCCAGTGACCTCTACCATCTGGATGGACAGCCCATTTGCCGCCGCTGCCACCAGGCCACTTTGCCAGGAAGTGTGCTTTAAATAAGGATCCCCTGGAGAAACAGGCCGCTCCCCAGGAGTATACTCACAAGGTCCACCAAGTTGGTGGGACAGGTACATGGGAGGGCATCCAATCATACCTGTCATGCTGGATGGCATTCCCCTGAATGCTCTACTGGACACCGGCTCACAGATCACCTCCATACCTTATATCCTTTATAAACGGTACTGGGCTGATTCAGACATTACGCGTGTTCCAGACAATGAGTTTAATATATGGGCTAGCAATGGTAAACTAGGGCCACAAATTGTGTTTAAAGAAATGACCATTAAAGTTGGGAGAGTAGAATTAAAAGATCAAGGGGTCATAATTGCTGATGTTAACCGGCATGATTGTGATCCAACTATTCTGCTAGGTACAAATGTGATTGAAAATTGTCTTGCAGAGGTTATTGTTGTTTTACAGCAGATTGCCGAGGCTGCCAATACTGGACAGCAACAAGTCCTGCGGAAGGAAGTAAAGGCTCTGATGATGAGACAGCATGTAGAGTTGTCCGGAGGAGAAATTGGTAGTGCAAGGGTAAGTGACCTGATACCCATTGTGATACCTCCCAAAACTGAAATGTTGGTCTGGTGTAGAGCCGCAATAGGCCTCAGAGGGCGAGATTATCAGGCCCTGGTAGAACCTGTGTACTCAGACAGTAGGCCCACTGTACTGACGGCCAGAGGAGTAGTTCTGGTACACAGTGGTAGAGTGCCAATACGCCTTTTAAATTGCGGGGAAGAGGAGGTAACCCTACCAAAGTATGCTACCATGGCTAAATTGTACACTGTTGACAACAATGCCATCTCAACAGTTGAACCCTTGAACCTGTCAAGCCATGCGGAGTGCAATGGCTCAGAGGGAAAGCTGGAGGATTGGTGCCAAAAGTTACATGTAGGTACCAGTTCTAGACCCTCCCATCAAAAGCATGGAGTATACCGGGTAGTGAGAGAATACGAACAATCTTCAGTAAACACCCACTAGATTTTGGGCAGATCAAAGGTGTAGGACACAACATGCCCACAGGTAATCATGCACTTATTTAGGAGAGGTATAGACCCGTACCACCCACTCACTACCAATGTGCAAAGGACATGCTGAAAGAGATGAAGGAAGCAGGGGTAATAAGAGACAGTTGTAGCCCCTGGGCAGCTCCTTTAGTGCTAGTTAAAAAAAAGGATAGGACCATGAGGATGTGCGTAGATTACCGGCAGATCAACCGCATTACACACAAGGATGCATTCCCATTACCAAAAATTGAGGAATCACTAGCTGCATTAAAATCTGCTAACTACTTTTCCACCTTAGATCTGACTAGTGGGTACTGGCAGGTTCCTGTGGCAGAGGCTGACCATGAGAAGACAGCGTTCACCACGCCGATGGGCCTCTCTGTGAGTTCAATTGTATGCCGTTTGGACTCTGCAACTCACCCGGTACAATCCAAAGGTTAATGGAGAGCTGCCTAGGACACAAGAACTTTGAAACTGTTCTCCTGTTCCTGGATGATGTCATAGTCTACTCCAAGACGTATGAATAGCATCTGCCACACTTGGCGGAAGTGTTTTGAAGCCTTGTCCGGCTATGGTATGAAAATAAAGCCATCCAAGTGTCACCTGCTGAAACCAAAGGTACAGTATCTCAGCCATGTAGTAAGCTCTGAAGGTGGAGCACCGGATCCCGAGAAGGTTACCGTGATAAGGGATTGGCCAAGACCCACCAGCGTGAAAGAAGTGAGGCAATTCCTGGGACTGGTTGGCTATTATAGAAGGTTCATCAAGGGGTTTACAAAGCTGGCTGCCCCCTTGCAAGACATCCTGGTAGGACAGTCTAAGAAATCAAAGGCTCGGGGTCCAGTGGAGTGATTAAAAGAAAGAGTCCTTCAATAAGTTGAAGTGGGCCCTGACAGGGGATGAAATTCTGACATACCCTGATTACCATCAACCCTTCATTCTATACACAGATGCCAGCAACATGGGATTGGGAGCAGTACTGTCCCAAGTACAAGAAGGAAAAGAGAGTTACTGAAAGAAACCCAGAGAATTACAGTTCCTTCAAGTTAGAACCACCGGCAGTAGTCTGGGCTGTAACTGAATGCTTTAAACATTATCTGGCCGCTCTGTGGCTCTGCTCCACTCCCCACACCTTTTTTCCACTTCCCACAGACCCTCACCTACGGGTCACTCACACTGGCTAGTCAGTTTCCTCGGACAGGCCTGGCACGGCACACAACCGTAGGATGTCTTCTACAGTCCTCTTAGGAACTGAACTGCCTGACCCCGCCCACAGACCAGAATTTATAGGGGACCTGCCCTGAACTCGAATTTTAGAGCTCCCCCTTCTGGCCTTTAGTTGGGAAGATGTGCGTGTGTTTCGCCTGAGGTGGGTACCTTTCCTTGCTTCCAAGCTTAATATTGTGGAAAGTAGAAACCTGGGGCGCCACAATAGCACCCCCTATCCTGGATATGGCTCCCATCCTGGTATATAGCCACCATGCTGGGATATAGCACTCCCATCCTAGAAATGTGGATATGGCCCCCATCCTGGGATGCAGCCCCTTATCCTGGATATAGCCCCCCCCCCCTTATCCTGCTAAATTACCCCCATCCTGGATATGGCCCCCATCCTAGAGCACACACAGAAATAATAAACAATATAAATCACCGATCCCTTGTTCCTCTTCACCGCTCAAAGTGTCAGCAACCCAGTGCTGATAACATAATTAGCTCTGCTACATTACCTTGCCACCTTGTCCTGCCTTCGGATGTTGAGCTGACACTGTGATTGCATGCAGTCAGTGTCAATCAAAGCATCAGCATCCGGAGGTAGGATGCTGACACTTTGATTGTCAGCTTCATTACGTGCACCTCCTGTTCCGCCTCCGGTTGCTGGCACTGTGATTGATACTGACTGCATGCAATCACAGTGTCAGCTCAACATCTGAAGGCAGGACAAGGTGGCACGGTAATGCAGCAGAGCTAATTATGTTATCAGCACTGAGTTGCTGACACTTTGAGCGATGAAGAACAAGGGATATGTGAGTTATATTGTTTGTTTATTATTTTTGTGTGTGCTCTAGGATGGGGGCCATATCCAGGATGCAATACCTGGTGCCCCTGGGGTCTCCCTCCTGACACGACGGCTTCTCCGCCATCATTCAGTCCTCATTCCCCAACGGAGCTCTCCGACTGTCCTCACTGCCCTCCCACAGTTTTCTACCCTGACACTCCTCCCACGGGTCTGGGTCCTCCCTACAGTGGGTTCACCCTTGGTCCTCTACGCTAGCGTGTTTATGCATGGGTGTGGTGAGGGTCCTTTATTCACCATCCCAACTTCCCTAGTCACAGGAATACCACACACTCTTATCTGGGTGCAGTACCCCTACGTGGTATCCCAACCAGTAGGGCGCCACACTTGCAGGCTCTCCTGTACTCCCTGTAACTGCAGTGGATAACCTCCAGCCATGTAGTCAACGTGGGTCCTGTGAGCAGCTGTATCTTTTAACAACTCTCTGGCACTCTGTTACTGTGCCTCAGAAAGTCCCACGGTGTGTAGCTACTGAACATAAAACCCAGCAACCTCCAGTTTCTCTTACCAAGTCCTGAAAACCTGGCAACCTAGGGCCTGGTGCCTTGTCCTGCAGCTCGTCCTTTAAAGGAACCTGTCGCCTATCTAAAGCCCCCCAGGCTATCACTACCTGTCCTTGCACTTTCCTATTACTACTCTATCCCTATCTGTCCTAAATGTGACCTGTTACTGCATTAGAAAACATTTTTAACACTCACTCATTAGTATGATAATGAACCGGGGGTTACTGTTGCTAGCCCCGCTGGGTGTCCTCTCTATGTCCCCTTCGCCGCTTCCTTTCTTGTTTATCACGCCCCGATGGGCGTGATATTGACTACCAATGTGCGCTCCCGCCTGGCTCACAGCCGTCTGCAGAGTTCCGGGTATGATGCCGAACGCGTCATTACTTCGCAGGCCTTATTGAATACTATAAGTGTTGTGATTGTGTCATGTTTAATGGTGGGGTGAGAGTATTTAATGGTGCGAAATCTTTCTGTCAGTGGCTACCTTAAGAATCCGTCCTGACATTTCAGGGTGGAGACAGACTTACAAGACTACTGACAGCTATTTTAGATAAGGGCAGCTCGTCCTGTAATTTTGCAATTTGCTATTTCATGCTGCTGAAAACTTGGCGTAAGATTTATTGGCATCAGTTGCATCTAACTCAAGGGGATTTTTTTTTCCAAGTGAATTGTCCCTACATGACAGTATAACTCAAGACGCAGAGACTATAACATGAGAAATTGGTGACACCTTATTGCATAATTCTTCTCCCTGGCTCTTTCTCATTCTTGGTTGAACTTTCCCTTCTGCTATATTATTGTATGTTTAGAGAGGGCTGCCCCTGGATTCCTCCCACTATTCCTAGTTGTGACCCCCTTTTCTCCCCGGCTGTTTCTCACTCATGTTTCTCCTTTCCATTCTTCTATATTATGGCACATAACTAAGCAGTGGTTAACACTTGCCAGTAGGTAATGTGGAAACTAGAGGAGATGCTGTTTTCCACAGTCTTCATAACTGTTCTGCAACCTAACTGGACCAGCGGACAAATATACTGTGTATTAGTACCAGTAGCGTAACTAGCAGGGGGGCAGGGGGGGCGATCGCCCCGGGCCCCCCCCGGCTTGAGGGGCCCACTGGCCGCCCCCGGGGGGCCCACACTCCCTGGGGGGGCCCCGCACTCCCTGGGGGGGCCCCGTGCTGGCAGCCGGCAGCCGCGCGGCCGGAGAGGAGGGAGGACGGGACTTTCTGCTGTGTGCAGGTCTGCCCGCCCCTCCTCCCCCTCCTACAGCAGACGCACGCAGGCGGCCGGCCCCGGTGAGTGCTGGTCCCCCGGTCCGGTCCTCCTCACACCTCTCCACCATGCACCAAATGGGCCAAGCGCTTCCGAGTTCAGGGGTGAGTCGGGTGACAGTAACGTCACTGCAGGTCTTTCAGGTGCAGGTCCTGGAGTTTACAACCCTGGTAATTTTCTCCACTGCAGCTCCGTGCACATTCTCCCTCAGAGAGGGACAGATAATGAGGCAATTAATAGTAGATTCTTAAATGAGGAATTCTCTCTTTTTATATTCCTTCTCATATTCCTGAATTATATTTGTTTCATTTGAATCCACTGCATTAAGCATAGGCTATTACTCACTGTTATCAATCATATACTAGAAATACACTAAGGGGTTAATCTTGTTAAACAGCTCTAACTCTCCTATAAGAAACCCCGACTTGTAACAGTCTGTATCACCGGGTGAAGGCGGACTTTACCACGGGGGGGGTCTCCTACAGCAGAGGCACGCAGGTGAGTGCTGGTCCCCCGGTCCGGTCCTCCTCACACCTCTCCACCATCACCACCACCCCCCCCGTCCTCACATGGGGGGCCCGGCTGGTGATGTCGCCCCGGGGCCCGAAGGTGGCCAGCTACGCCACTGATTAGTACTTATAACAACACCACACTGCACTGCATAATTACTATATGAACACCCTGTATATATAAATGGCTGCCATTGGATCCCTCCCACTATACCTAGTTATGACCTCCTTCTTCCTGACCGTTTCTCATTCTTAGTTATCCTTTCCCTTCTGCTATCTTCTTGTATACATAGAATGCTGCTCCTGGATCTCTCCCATTATTCATAGTTATGACCTCCTTCTTCCTGACCGTTTCTCATTCTTAGTTATCCTTTCCCTTCTGCTATCTTCTTGTATACATGGAGGGCTGGTCCTGGATCCCTCCCACTATTCCTAGTTATGACCTCCTTCTTCCTGACCGTTTCTCATTCTTAGTTATCCTTTCCCTTCTGCTATCTTCTTGTATACATGCGGGGCTGGTCCTGGATCCCTCCCACTATTCCTAGTTATGACCTCCTTCTTCCTGACCGTTTCTCATTCTTAGTTGTCCTTTCCCTTCTGCTTTCTTCTTGTATACATAGAATGCTGGTCCTGGATCCCTCCCACTATTCCTAGTTATGACCTGCTTCTTCCTGACCGTTTCACATTCTTAGTTGTCCTTTCCCTTTTGCTTTCTTCTTGTATACAGAGAATGCTGCTCCTGGATCCCTCCCATTATTCCTAGTTATGACCTCTTTCTTCCTGACCGTTTCTCATTCTTAGTTGTCCTTTCCCTTCTGCTGTCTTCTTGTATACGTAGATGTGGCGCCCCTGCGTCCAGGAGGCCACAAAGGGAACTGCAGCCAGGCAGGTAGGACACTTGTTGCACAACAACACCCTCACAGTCCACACAACCCACATACAGTAGATGACAGCATCCAGCCCTAAGATTGGATACTCTAGGCAGTTGAGGGTGGTGGATTTGGAGGAGTGGGTTGGGCACACACGTAGTCAGGTGACTTGACAGTATATAGGAAGGGGGAGGAGGAAGGAGTTCAGTAGGCCGAGGTAGGCTGAGAGGCAAAGACTGGAAATCACACGTCCTGTGAGTATAAGGCCTAGGAGCGCAGAATCTGTACCGAGCCAGTGTGAGCCAGGGGAGATAGAAAGCATGTCCGAAGCTGATACCACCAGGAGTGTGAGAGGACTGAGAGGGAAGGTGATACCCGGGCCCTAAAGGACAGCCGAGACGACCAGACTGCAGGCAGAGAAGTCCCTCCTAAGATACTGGAAGACGCAGAAGGAAAGGAGCCTGGTAGAGCCTCACACTTGAGGACTGCTGGAGGCTGAGCTGAGTAGAGTGTCGGCTCTAGAGGGGACCGTAGTTTACCCGGCATCCCCAGACACAGACGGGGGACCACAGCTTCACGTTAGGGTCCCTACCCCAAAGGACAGGCAGCTCAGTGACAAACTGGAGGACCCACAGGGGCCCGAGTTACCGCCATACTGTCCGGCGTTTCACACATACATCCGTGGATACGGAGACCGTTAACAGCCCGGAAAGGACACAGAGACTGTGTGAGGGGTCAGAGAGAGAGAGACCTGGCTGCAGAGCAAAGGGAACCCGGAGAGGGAGAATGTGCCCGTGTACTTGTACTGAACTTTGTAAGAACTGTAAATGACTTGTGAACTGTCTGAAGAACTGAGAGTAAAACACGGAAAACCCTGAGATTGCCTCACTTGTGTCTCTGCATGAATGCTATTCCCTCCCACAGGATTACAACGACCCTGCACTGAAGAGCCACAGCACAGCCTGTCAGCATCAGCAAAGAGGAGAGATCCCTGCAGTGTCTGCACAGTAAGTGTACTGAACATTCCACAATAGACTTAACCCTTACTGCCCCGGGGAACACAGTTATACCCACTGGAACTATACCACCTAAGCTGCTATCCCATCGTCCCCGGAGGTTCTGCAGCACTGGCCGCATATAGTGGGTGGTGTCACGACTGACAACCCCTGTAAATATCCCCTTTTATTGCCGAGCCCGGGACACGGACTGGACCAGAACCACCTGTGACTTCCCCAGCAGCAGACCAGTCCGGTACCGAGTACCCCTGTCCCAGTGGGCCCGACATAGAGGGCTGGTCCTGGATCCCTCCCACTATTCATAGTTATGACCTCCTTCTTCCTGACCATTTCTCATTCTTAGTTGTCTTTTCCCTGCTGCTATCTTCTTGTATACATAGAGGGCTACTCCTGGATTCCTCCCACTCCCATTCCTAGTTGTGACCCCCTTCTTCCTAGCTGTTTCTCATTTTTAGTTTTCCAGTCTCTTCTGCTATCCTCTTGTATATAGAGAGGGCTGCTCCTGCATTTGTCCCACTATTCCTAGTTGTGACCCCTTTCTTCCTGGCTTTTTCTCATTCTAAGTTGTCCTTTCCCTTCTGCTATCTTCTTGACATAGTCTGATCATACCACATCTCTAGGGCCGGGGAGGAAGTAAGAGAGTGTAGAGACATTACAGCACTGGATCATAGCTGATTCTTTCTTTGAGGTAAAATATTTTTTTTAAAAACAGGTAGGGAAATGTTTTACCTCATGAAAAGAATCATCTATGATCCCATCCTGTAATGTCTGTATACTCTTTTGCATCCTCTCCCACCCAGGAGATGTGGTATGATCAGACAATGCCCATGTACGGTCAGACACATCCATTACACAGTACATAGCAGGGACACATATATAAGATTATCTCAGCAACAGGAGATATGGAGTGATCACATCTGACTGATGATCTGGCCTCTTACTTTATGGAGAAAATAGACAACATCCACCAGGAAATCAGCTCCCAGCCTCCAAGCACTGCCACTGCCATTCTTCCCCACATCTCCTACGGCTCACTCTCCACATTTGACCCAGTTACAGAAGAAGAAGTTGCCAGGCTCCTCTCTTCCTCTCTTCCCACTACATGCATCACTGACCCCATTCCCTCACATCTACTCCAGTCTCTCTGTCCAGTCATCACCACTCACCTAACCAAAATCTTCAACCTCTCTTCTGGAATCTTCCCCACCTCCTTCAAACACTCGATCATTACTCCATTATTACAGAAAGCTTCTCTCGACCCATCCTGCACAAATAACTACAGACCAGTCTCCAATATCCCCTTCATCTCTAAACTGCTGGAGTGCCTGGTCTACTCCCGCCTCACCTGTTACCTCTCCACTCACTCTATTCTAGACCCATTACAGTCTGGCTTCCGCCCCCCTCACTCTACAGAAACTGCCCTCATCAAAGTGACCAATTACCTTCTGACAGCAAAACGTAATGGTGACCACTCTCTCTAGCTTTTGACACTGTTGACCACCATCTCCTACTCTCCATGATGCACTCCATTGGTATAAAGGACACCGCTCTCTCCTGGCTCTCTTCCTATCATTCTGACCGCTCTCTCAGTGTATCATTTGCTGGCTCTACTTTCCCCCCCCCTCTTCCTCTCACTATTGGGGTCCCTCAGTGTTCAGTCCTTGGACTTCTTCTCTCTCTACACGGCCCCGATTGGACAGACCATCAGAAGATTTGGCTTCCAGTACCATCTTTATGCTGATGACACACAATTATACACTTCAGCCCCTGACCTTACCCCTGCGGTTTTAAAGAACGTCAATGACTGTTTACAACATCATGCAGTTTTCAATATCATGTCCGCTCTCTATCTGAAACTCAACCTTTCCAAAACTGAACTTCTTTTGCTTCCGTCCTCCGCTAACCTCCCTAAATATGACATCTCTCTCTGTGTGCGGTACCACGATAACACTTAGGCAGCAGGCTCGCTGTCTGGGTGTCACGTTTGACACCGACCTCTCCTTCACCTCCTATATACTATCTCTCGTCCACTTGTCACTTACACCTGAAGAACATCTCTAGAGTCCGCCCCTTTCTCACCATGGAAACAACTAAAACCCTTACCGTGGCCCTAATCCACTCCCGCCTTGATTATTGCAATTCTCTATTAATCGGCCTCCCCCTCTCTAAACTTTCCCCTCTACAGTCCATCCTTAATGCAGCAGCCAGGATCACCCATCTGGCCAATCGTTACTCAGATGCCTCCGCTCTGTGCCAGTCATTGCACTGGCTGCCCGTATACTACAGGATCAAATTCAAATTGATTGTTCTCACCCACAAAGCTCTTTACAATGCAGCACCAACCTACTTCTCCTCCCTCATCTCTTTTCATCACCGCACCCGTTCTCTACATTGTAAAAATGACTGTCAACTAACATCTGCACTAATCCGATCCTCCCACTCCCGACTCCAAGACTTCTCCCGAGCAGCACCAATCCTCTGGAATGCTCTACCCCAAGAAATCAGGACCATCCACAACTTGCATGGCTTCAGACGCTCCCTAAAAGCACATCTTTTCAAGGCGGCCTATCATGCTCCCTAACAAAATTCCTTTGTACTGTACATAGCCCATTCACTATCTCCACCAAACCCAAAAGGTCTACCCAGATTGTCTGGTGACCATTCATGTAACCTTATTTCTATGCCCCATTTCCTCAAGATGCCTGGACCATCAGTGTAATAAGCCCATGTACCTTGTATAACCCCTATCTCGGTGTAGATTGTAAGCTCTTTTGAGCAGGGTCACCTTTATTTTTTCTTTATCTATTGTATTGTATTTTTTACATTGATTTTATGCTTATTGTATTGTTTCCTATTATTGTACTGTATTCTCTCTACTGGAATTACTTACTGTGTTATATTGTGTATTTTCTTACTGTATTATATTGTGTATTTTCGTTTATTAACCACTGTATTGTAAAGTGCTGCGGAATATGTTGGTGCTATATAAATAAAGATTTATTATTGTTATTATATATAGACACATCCATCCTGTATGGTCAGACACATCCATTACACAGTACATAGCAGGGACACATATATAAGATTATCTCAGCACAGGAGATGTGGTGTGATTAGACCATGTCCCTGTACAGTCAGACACGGCCATTACACAATACACAGCAAGGACACATATACCAGAATATCTCAGCAGAAGAGATGTGGTGTGATCAGACCATGTCCCTGTACGGTCAGACACATCCATTACACAGTACATAGCAGGGACACATATATATAATATCTCAGCACAGGAGATGTGGTGTGATTAGACCATGTCCCTGTATGGTCAGACACATTCATTACACAATACATGGCAGGGACACATATACAAGATTATCTCAGCACAGGAGATGTGGTGTGATCAGACCATGTCCCTTTATGGTCAGACACATCCATTACACAGTACAGAGCAGGAACACATATACAGTTGTGGCCAAAAGTATAGACACCCCTGCAATTCTGTCAGATAATACTCAGTTTCTTCCTGAAAATGATTGCAATTACAAATTCTTTGGTATTATTATCTTCATTTAATTTGTCTTCAATGAAAAAACACAAAAAGAATTGTCCTAAAGCCAAACTGGATCTAATTCCACACCAAACATAAAAAAGGGGGAGGACAAAAGTATTGGCACTGTTAGAAAAATCATGTGATGCTTCTCTAATTTGTGTAATTAACAGCACCTGTAACTTACCTGTGGCACCTAACAGGTGTTGGCAATAACTAAATCACACTGAAGAAAGACTATCTGAACACGTGTCATAGTCCCCCTTGCATGGGTAAGTTTGGGCAATATTGACAGGCTAGCGATGTGGTAGTTTTACTATATTTATGTATTTATCATGTACCATATTGTATGCCATAACGTATGATGCCTGTATACAGTACATTTATCTATGTTATGGGGATTGTGATCTGTTCATCCCCTCTGTAACTTGTACCTGGTTTTATGTACTTCCCCAGTGTCTTTTACTATTTCACTGATGTCCATAAATAAACTGTGGTTTTTGTGATGCTTACATTGGGCTGTTTGGCTATAGAACTCTATACTCTGGTTGTTCATGTATACATTGAGTTGCTAAATACTTGAGTCCAGGATGTTACCCTGTAATCTTGTCTTTCATGTCCCTGTACAGTCAGACACATCCATTACACAGTACATAGCAGGGACATACTGTATATATAAGATTATCTCAGCACAGGAACATTATTTTAAACATATCCAATTGTGTAAATTGTTATTTTTCCAAGATCTATTGATTAAAATTAACTTTCAAATTAATTTTTTTTTATTAGGAAAACCCCTTTAAGGAGGTTTGAACTTTGATCACAGGGAATCCCCAAGTCACTACACAGAGTATTCTCCATGAACCATGGCTGAGTTGTAGATCAAATAAACAGTAACAGTAGTAAGATGGGCACAGGTCAGGGTGGGCAGAGTACAGTAGATGAGCATAGATCAGGATAGACAGCAGACAAATAAATGTCATCAGATATAAGTCAAATAATACAAGCATAAAACACCATAGCACTATACAGATCCAACAGAACCGCGGCGACCAATCAGAAGAGTACTGCTGCTTGGCGCTCGGTTTGAAGGGCACCACCGCTGCGAGAAGCCTGCTGACGCCGGTCATCTCCCGGCTAACTCGCTGCTGACCGTAGCTCAGCCACGACTACTGCAGCACAGAGGTCAGCGGCTCACCAGCCGTGAAGTGACCGGCTGACGCCGGTCATCTCCCGGCTGGCTAGCCGCGGACCTCCGTGCCGCAGGTAGCCATGGCTGAGGTCCGGTTAGCGGCTTGCCAGCTGGCTCGCGTGCGCTGGGTCCACCGTCTGCCGGACCGTGTATATCTGGGGAAGCAGCGCTCACGCGCCGCTTCCGCCGGGCTGCCGAAGGCGGCGACCAATGAGCTGCCTCTGTGTGGTGCGCGATTTCAGTGACAGACACACTCAAAAAACCCTTAGACAATTATATAATAGATGAGGAGGGGAGGAGCTTGAGACAAACACATGCATTCTGCTGCAAGTTCTTCTTAGATGACAGTTACACTTTTTGTTGAAGTGTTAACCATCATTTAAAGGGAACCTGTCACCTGGATCTAAGCCCCTACACTATCACTACCTGTCCCTGCCCCTTCCTAGCTGCTCCCTATCTATCCCTCTCTGAGCTAAATCCGCCCTATAAAACAGCAGAAAAATAACTTATAACTTACAGCAGTCCCTGAGGCTGGGGACTGAGAAGGCGGCGCCAGGCTCCATTCAGCCCCTCCTCCATGCAGCAGCACACGCCCCACTGGGCGGCGTTATTCTTTCTTCATCGCCGCCTCCTCCATTTGGAATCTCCCACCCACTTTACACTGTAAGGTAGTGGTTAGGATCGGCACGACAGAAGGCAGTGACTCAGGTATTTACTCACACAGCACACAGTTCAGGTATTCACAGACCTCCAGATTCCGATGTAACAGGTCAGACTAACCCCCCGACCAGAATATACCCGAGGTATAAACTGGGCTAGCCCAGAATATACCCCCCTGGGCCAGAATATACCCTTGGTATATTCTGGCCTAGCCCAAACTATACCCCGGGGTATAAACAGGCCTAGGCCAGATTATAACTCTCCGTATACCACAGCAGCTGTAGATCAGGGCCTCAAGCCGTGCACAGGGCCCCAAGCAATGCATGAGGGCAGGAGGCAGCACAAGGTGGCCCCAGGCAGCAGAAAGTGGCCCTACGCAACATATAGGGGCCCCAGGCAGTGCATGGGGGCCCCAGGCTACACACAGGATCCCAGGCTACACACAGGGGCCCCAGCCAGCATACAAGGGCCCCAGGCAGCACAAAGTGGCCCCAGGCAACATACAGGGGCCCCATGCAGTACCAGGGGCCCCAGGCTACACACAGGATCCCAGGCTACACACAGGGGCCCCATGCAGCATACAAGGGCCCCATGCAGCATACAAGGGCCCCAGGCAGTGCACAGGGCCCCAGGCAGCACAAAGTGGCCCCAGGCAACATACAGGGGCCCCAGGCAGTACCAGGGGCCCCAGGCTACACACAGGATCCCAGGCTACACACAAGGGCTCCATGCAGCATACAAGGGCCCCAGGCAGCACACAGGGGCCCCAGGCAGCACAAAGTGACCACAGGCAATATACAGGGGCCCCAGGCAGTGGGCCACCCGGGGCCCCTGTGTGCTGCCTGGGGCCCCTGTGTGCTGCCTCTGGCCCCCATGCGCTGCCTGGGACCCCTTTGTACTGCCTGGGGCCCTTGTATGCTGCATGGGGCCCCTGTATGTAGCCTGGGACCCTGTGTGTAACGTGGGGCCCCTAGTACTGCCTGGGGCCCCTGTATGTTGCCTGGGGCCACTTTGTGCTGCCTGGGGCCTTGTGCACTGCCTGGGGCCCCGTGCACTGCCTGGGGCCCCGTGCACTGCCTGGGGCCCTTGTATGCTGCATGGGGCCCCTGTGTGTAGCCTGGGATCCTGTGTGTAGCTTGTGGCCCCTAGTACTGCCTGGGGCCCCTGTATGTTGCCTGGGGCCACTTTGTGCTGCCTGGGGCCACTTTGTGCTGCCTGGGGGCCTGTGCACTGCCTGGGGCCCCTAGCACTGCCTGGGGCCCTAGCACTGCCTGGGACCCCTGTATGTTGCGTAGGGCCACTTTGTGCTGCCTCGGGCCCCCATGTGTTGCTTGGAGCCCTGATCTACAGCTGCTGTGGTATACGGAGGGGTATAATCTGGCCTAGGCCACTTTAACCCCGAGTATATTCTGGTCAGGGGAGTTAGTCTGGCCTGTTACAACGGGGCACAGCCGAGTAGAACCTCATACAATCCCAGCAGCTCCTGCTGCTGTCCTGACACACTCCACCCCCTCCCCACAGCCCAGGGCAGCACATATCATCTCCTATTCACCCGCACACCTGGGTGTCAGTGATTTCAATCAGCACTTAGCTCCAGTAGCAGCTCACCCTGTGTGTGCTGCTACTGAGCAGAAGATACAATCTCCCATATGCTGTGTCTCAGTCAGGGGACACATCACCACAACATGATAGGTGTAAAGCAGGTGGGATATTCCAAATAGAGAAGGCGGCGATGAAGAAAGAATAATGCTGCCCAGTGGGGCGTGTGCTGCTGCATGGAGGAGGGGCTGAATGGAGCCTGGCGCCGCCTTTTCAGTCCCCAGCCTCAGGGACTGCTGTAAGTTATAAGTTATTTTTCTGCAGTTTTATAGGGCGGATTTAGCTCAGAGAGGGATAGATAGGGAGCAGCTAGGAAGGGGCAGGGACAGGTAGTGATAGTGTAGGGGCTTAGATCCAGGTGACAGGTTCCCTTTAAGGAGAACTTGCAGCAGAATGTCTGTGTTTATCTGTAGCTCCTCTTCCATGGAACTTTATAAGCACCAACTGACATTTCTTAGCTCAATAATGGAAAAGTCGGCATTTACTAAAGAGAGATTTTTACAAATCATACCCCTATATTAATAGCACATAAGATATACTACAATGTTTCTTATTTTCTTATCAGAGACATCTGCTTCTTTCTTCTCCAGCATTGATTTTTACTGTGAAAAATTAAAAGGCAAAATCTGTATTCAAATGTTTTAATTGGTGAGATAGGAGATTACAGTTGGTTCTTATAAGATTCTACGAAGACGGGAGAAGCTAGAGACAATCAGACATTCTGCTGCAAGTTCTTCTGAAATGACATATACAGCTGCGTTCACACACAGCGAATTTGTAAGGATGCACTTTTGGTGCCAAACTGCAACAAGTGCGCATCCTCACAGAACGCAGCATTCTGTGTGTCATCGGGCCTGGGCTTCTCCCCTATGCTTTATACTTGCCACGCTCCCTCGGTGACCGCCGGTGTCTTCTGAGCACACGCTGGCCTGCAGCGAGCGCAGGCTCTATGACCTGGAAGCACCATGTGACCGGTGATGTCACCCAGTCACATGATGCTGTTTAAGGTCCTGCGCCAGGTCTTACGGCGCCGAGAAGAGGACCGATCACCGGGGGAGTGTGGCTAGTTAAGTTAAAAGTGCGTTGAAAAAAGCACAAAAATTTCACGCATTCATTCTTTTTACGGATGCGCCGTGCAGTGCAAAGCGCATCTGCAAGGAGGTGGAAGATGTGAACGGAGCTGCGTTCACAGCATTTACGCAGCGCTAAAAAGCGCCACGCTTAATAGTACAGCGTAAATGAAAAAAATATGCTGTGTGTGAGCACAACTTTACACTTTTTTAAAGTGTTAACTGTCATTTCAAGAGAACTTGCAGTAGAATGTTTCTCTAGCTCCTCCTTCATAGAACTTTATAAGCACCTACCATCATTTCCTATCTCAACAATGGGAAATTCTGTATTTATTGAAGACAGATTTCTTACAGATAGTACCCCTAAATTAATATTAAACAGGAAAATAGGAAATATTGTAATATATTGTCACGCTTCCGGGGGAAGGCGCCCTAAAGTGGACCCCCTGGGCTGTGGTACCGAACTCCCCTGGGTGAGCTGATCCTAGTTTACCCAACCCCTATACAGGGATTGTCAGGGGCAAGCCCAGGGGGTCTAAATACCACAGCAGCTAGTACCAGTGGGGCGGCTCGTAAGGTTAGCCTATACTAAGGAACAGAGAAGAATTCCAGGTAACAGGGTACAAGGCTAGGAGGCCAGGAATGGTGCTACCGGGGAAGAGCACAACAAGGGTTCCAGGAAACAGAGTACAAGGCTGGAGGAAAGGAATGGTGCTACTGGGGAGGAGCACAGCAAGGGTTCCAGGACACAGAGCACAAGGAAGGCCTAACCAACAGTCAGCAAGGCAGAAGCAAACTGACTTAATAATCAGGCACCTCCCATCAGAGGAGGTGGCCTGATATACCATGGGAAGAGCAGCTATTGGTCAAGGGGAGTGTCAAGTTGGACCCTTCCA
Organism: Allobates femoralis; assembly: GCA_033576535.1. NCBI lineage: Eukaryota > Metazoa > Chordata > Amphibia > Anura > Aromobatidae > Allobates > Allobates femoralis. The sequence goes on from JARQOC010000009.1 coordinate 83,546,153, forward strand.
GCAACTAGAGTCACAGGGAAGGAGTGCACCTAGCGTGCCGCTGCTTAGGCTCATGAAAATGACCATACTAATGTGCTCATGTGTGAACTCGGCGGTCAGCTGACAGGAAGGGAACATGGTGACGGCTCCGAGCCACGGCACGCCAGGAGGCCGGACGCCCGGTCGGCAGAGGAGCAGGAGATGCCGACCCGGGAGAGGTGAGCTGGGAAGCGGTGCCAGGGAGCCTAACATATATCTTATCACAGAAATCTGCTTCTTTCTTCTCCAGTATTGATTATTCACTCTGTAAACTTAGAGGTAACATCTATATTCAGTAAAAATATATTTTTTCATTGCTGAGATATGAGATGAAAGTTGATGCTTATAATATTCTATGAAGAGGCAGGAGCTTAAGACAAACAGGCATTCTGCTGCAAGTTCTTCTGAAATGAAATTAACAATGGTAATTTCAGGAGAACTTGCAGCAGAATGTCTGTCTCTAGGTCATTCCTCCTCCATAGCACCAATAGTTATCTCCTATCTCAATAACGGTAAAGTCTGTATTTACTGAAGACTGATTTTTACAGATATTACCCCTTAATTAAGAGTAAAAGATCAATCCGGGAGGAAAAAGAAGCCGATTTCTCTGATAAGATATATTGCAAAATTTCTTAATTTCATGTGTTCTATTGATTTGTGGGTTAAAAATTTTAAATGGTTAGTTTTTAGATTGGTGAGAATTAAATATAGAGATAGTTAGATAGTTTTATCAGATATTTAACAATTTCTTCTCAATTCTCCATCATTTCATAATTTAGTAAATAAGCTCAGGTTTCTGTTCTATATCTCAGAGCTATGTCCCGTCTATCGATGATCTATCATGATTGCCCATTTCCCCAGTCGTTTTGATTTCCATCTTGTTGTTTTGTTTTTTTTCTACGATGCCAAAATAGATAACTCTGAATAACTAATATAAAAACACAAAAGTCGTCCAAGCAGATCCACAACAGAAAACATCTATTTTATGACTTTTATGAGATAATCTAAGGTTTCAAAAATTCTCTGTCTCAGTCTCTGTAACCGAGCACAGTCCAACAACACACTGTCCCATCATGTCCTGGATTAAGTGACACCAAGATGTCGGTACACCTCAGAATGTTGTTAATCCTGTCAAGAATAGATGTGCGACGACGATGACCCGTCACCTGATCCCCACGCACATCATGAAAAGACGCCGATACTTTTTTTGGCAAATGAGATCAGGACAGAATCTTCAAAAGCTCCAATACTATGTTTCGTATGCAATTGTATTTTTATTAATATTTAATGGTAAAATAATGCCATCTTGAGCTACTCGGACTAGATAAAGGTGTCACCAAATGAAGCTGCTAAGGTTTGGGTCTCATTTTGCGTGTTAACCGGTAACATACAGGTGGTGTCAGGTTCGCCATGTTGACTCTCGGGGAATGCACAAGAAAGAAGCGGGAGGTATAAGAAGAAATCAGTGCTCGATCAAGACATAGATAAAAATAGTTTGTCTTCCAGCTCAACTCAAAAACCCCCAGCTGGTATTTTGGAAAGTGTCATATCCCCGGAGCCAGGCGGACCGCCCAAGCCTTGGATTTGATGTGCGTTCCAAAAGCACGGCTGTGTTTAAGAGGAACAGATCAAGGATATAAGTGCAAAATTTAGAAATCATACAGCAATTAAAGAGGTTGTCCCACTACTTAGACATTGATGACCTATTGTCAGGATAGGACATCAATCGCCAAGAAAGAGGGTCCAGCAGGTTCCAGTTAAGAACTTGATTTTATTCCAAAAACTTTTTATGTTTTAAAAACAACATGGTCTTCACAAACATTTAGGACATATGACAATAAGGCAAGATAAAGCCATGGTCCGGGTTTACGCATTTTGAAAAGTGAGCTTCTTAATCATAACAGATTGGTTTTCCTAGGGGACGGTGTAACCTCTCAGCATCAATGAGGGGAATCTGACCACTTGAACTATTCTTATTTAGGCCAGACATACTATTTCTTTGTTCTGCAAGTCAAGGGACATAAGCCATGAACAAAACCTAAACAAAAAGACTACACACTATGAAATATAAGCAAATTTTTTATTAATGATATATCAAAATGTATTAAGAAATCCACAATATGTAAAAATTGTATAAAAATTGCACAGAATAGGACAAAATTATAACATGATACATCACCAATACAATGTTATTACAATCTAATTATTGCAATAAGTTATGTTCTGAAAATACAAGTTAATGGCTGGGCTATCATAAAAATGTCATCTCTGAATAAAACAATTCTTTGTATGTGAAGGTGATGTGGTAAGTTATAATAAAGGTGTCTTTTTGTTTAGGTTTTGCTTATTGCCAGATTGTTCTAAACTACACTGTATACCATCAAAGTGTGTTTATCCCTAGCCACACATGTACAGTACAGACCAAAAGTTTGGACACACCTTGTCATTCAAAGATTTTTCTGTATTTTCATGACTATGAAAATAGTAGATTCACACTGAAGGCATCAAAACTATGAATTATCACATGTGGAATAATATACTTAACAAAAAAGTGTGAAACAACTGAAAATATGTCTTATATTCTAGTTTCTTCAAAGTAGCCACCTTTTGCTTTGATTACTGCTTTGCACACTCTTGGCATTCTCTTGATGAACTTCAAAGCAGCAAAGCACCCCCACACATCACACCTCCTCCTCCATGCTTCATGGTGGGAACCAGGCATGTAGAGTCCATCCGTTCACCTTTTCTGCATCGCACAAAGACACGGTGGTTGGAACCAAAGATCTCAAATTTGCACTCATCAGACAAAAGCACAGATTTCCACTGGTCTAATGTCCATTCCTTGGGTTCTTTAGCCCAAACAAGTCTCTTCTGCTTGTTGCCTGTTCTTAGCAGTGGTTTCCTAGCAGCTATTTTACCATGAAGGCCTGCTGCACAAAGTCTCCTCTTAACAGTTGATGTAGAGATGTGTCTGCTGCTAGAACTCAGTGTGGCATTGACCTGGTCTCTAATCTGAGCTGCGATTAACCTGCGATTTCTGAGGCTGGTGACTCGGATGAACTTATCCTCCGCAGCAGAGGTGACTCTTGGTCTTCCTTTCCTGGGACGGTCCTCATGTGAGCCAGTTTCTTTGTAGCACTTGATGGATTTTGCAACTGCACTTGGGGACAATTTCAACGTTTTCCTAATTTTTCAGACTGACTGACCTTCATTTCTTAAAGTAATGATGGCCTCTCGTTTTTCTTTACTTAGCTGCTTTTTTCTTGCCATAATACAAATTCTAACAGTCTATTCAGTAGGACTATCAGCTGTGTATCCACCAGACTTCTGCACAACACAACTGATGGTCCCAACCCCATTGACAGGGCACACCTGTGAAGTGCAGACCATTTCTGGTGACTACCTCTTGAAGCTCATCAAGACAATGCAAAGAAAGTGCAAAGCAGTAATCAAAGTAAAATGTGGCTACTTTGAAGAACCTAGAATATAAGACATATTTTCAGTTGATTCACACTTTTTTATTAAGTAAATAATTCCACATGTGTTAATTCATAGTGTTGATGCCTTCAGTGTGAATCTACAATTTTCATAGTCATGAACCGTGTCTTTGTGCAACGCAGAAAAGGTGAACGGATGGACTCTACATGCCTTGTTCCCACCATGAAGCATGTAGGAAGAGGGGTGATGGTGTGGGGGTGCTTTGCTGGTGACACTGTTGGGGATTTATTCAAAATTAAAGGCATACTGAACCAGCATGGCTACCAAGGCATCTTGCAGCGGCATGCTATTCCATTCGGATGGCATTTAGTTGGACCATCATTTATTTTTCAACAGGACAATGACCCCAAACACACCTCCAGGCTGTGTAAGGGCTATCTGACCAAGAAGGAGAGTGATGGGGTGCTACGCCAGATGACCTGGCCTCCATAGTCACCAAACCTGAACCCAATCGAGATGGTTTGGGGTGAGCTGGATTGGAGAGTGAAGGTAAAAGGGCCAGCAAGTGCTAAGCATCTCTGGAAACTCCTTCAAGACTGTTGGAAGACCATTTCCGGTGACTACCTCTTGGAGCTCATCAAGAGAATGCCAAGAGTGTGCAAAGCAGTCATCAAAGCAAAAGGTGGCTACTTTGAAGAACCTAGAATATAATATTTTCAGTTGTTTCACACTTTTTTGTTAAGTATATAATTCCACATGTGTTATTTCATAATTTTGATGCCTTCAGTGTGAATCTACAATTTTCATAGTCATGAAAATAAAGAAAACTCTTTGAATGAGAAGGTGTGTCCAAACTTTGGTCTGTACTGTAGGTGTTGGACGTAAACCATTGTTTCATGTGAGAATGTCTGGTGCCTCCTCTTTGTATGCTAGTTTTTGGAATGCTTGCTGATTATGGATTGCATCAGCTCACTGCGGTGTATTAGACTGCATCAATCAGAAGACAATTATGCAGTCGGTTGGAACTAGCGAACGAAGAGGGAACAGTCATGATTATTTCCCACCAATCCTGTGGGGTACAATGCCCTGAAATGGGAGGTGAGGGGCTGCTTCTGTCCCCGAGGTGATTCTACAAGACCTCAGCCTTGGGGCCAATGGTTCCAGCTGGTGAATTGTGGAACAGCTCCACTGCCTAATACTGAGCACATATGTGGCGCCCCTGCAGTCTGGTTGCCACAGAGGTACTGCACCTAAGCCATAGGTGTGATATCCCACTCCCAGGTAAGGAGGGGACACAAACCCGACACACACACGCCTGCACCCAACACCCATCATGACTCTTGGCCAGGAGATAGAAAGGGCGGAAGCAACCTCATATGAGGGGCCCCATCTCCTGGCATAGGGGAGTGGGTTAGCCAGTAGAAAAGCAGAGAGGAAGAGGAGGAGGGAGTTCAATTTAATCAGGCAGACAGAGAGGTTAGAAGGAGAACTTCTGAGGAGAGGAACACCTAGAAAAGATGGAGTTCTAGGGGAGACTAGTACCAGGGGAGGAGTGGGACCAGTGGGTAGGTCACCACGGAACACTGTCCAGAAGACCCCATTCCGGCAACCACCCTTAGGTGGTTGCTGGAGGAACTAGGTTGCAAGAGGGGACCGGCCCCGACCTAGCAACAACACTTTAAAGTTGAGCTAGAAAACCGGAGGCGGCTGAGCTGCAGGCTCAGTCACCAACAACTGTGGACATTATCCAAAACGATGGCTAGACCTAGGGTCAGAGGACGTATCACCTGTCACTCGACAAGGCCTGCGGCCACCTGCTTTGGACACTGTGTATGAAGGTGCAGGACACGAGAGGAGAGTTGCCAGCGTGGGAAGTCAACCTAGAGAGGCTTACAAAGTGTCTCGGTGGAGGGGACCCAAATTGCCTTGGAGTTGACTGGACTGCAGACCTGGAGGACACGGCACGCCGGCTGGGCTGGAACTGCTGAACTGTGAGTAAAAGTTCAAGAACTGCAATCCTGGTGTCCTCCTGTTATTTCCTGCGCTCTCCATCCTGCACCCCAAATATAATACCATATCATTTCCATACACTATTACACCAACCCTGGGGCCTCGCTCCACCTGTGGGGAGCGATACCATCCTGGCTGCCGCACCATCTGCCCCAGAGGCCTAAATAAGCAGCGTCGGCCATCCCTGGCCGAATACCACAGGTGGCGTCACAAAAATACTATCAATATTCCCTGTAAATAACCCCATCACTGCATGGCCAGGGCCTTTGGAGCTGACCCACAGTCATCGTGACCTTCCAAAGAATCAGCTGGCCTGGCTACCGAGTAACCCCCGGTCCTTGCGGCCGATGCACATATATTCATTTGGAGATCCCAGGTTGGCACAATGCAGTCACCTGGCCACATACCTCACTGTGCTCGGTCATATTCCTAAGCTTGCTGCTACATCCTCTCTGCGGGTGCTCACCAAAAGGGAGGAGTGATGCTGGTTGGGTAGTCGGCCTTGGATCTCCCAATTTGCGGAGGTTTTGACCCCTGGTGAACCAGTGGAAAGGTGAGACTCTGCCACATGCACCATCTTGTGTCCTCTCTGAGAATGTACTATGTACTATGTCAATGCAGTTGACTGTTGGTGACCCAATAAAGTCTTGGGCTGCTTTCACATCAGCGTTTTTCGCTGAATGCGGCAGATTTACTGCATCTGCCACCTAATGGCCGACTTGCTGCACCGATCCGGCAAGCCCCATTCATTTTCTATGGGTCTTGCGGCAGGTGCAACAAATGTAGTTTTTGCTGCGATCTGGCAAATACACAAGTTGCGGCGGGTCAAAAAAACGTAGCTAGCAGCGTTTTCTCCTGCGCCGCAAGTTCCGGATCTGCTGGATCTGGCAAACCGCACTTTGCCACACCCGACTGCAAGCCCCACAGAGAATGCATGGGGCTTGCCGGATCGGTGCAGCAGGTCGGCTATTAGGTGGCAGATGCGGCGGCATCTGCTGGGTTGGTCGGAAACATCAGCAAACCGCTGATGTGAAAGGAGCCTTAATGGAGCGTGGTGCCCTCACCTTGTGTTGTCTGAGTAGTGTTATGCCCATGGGAAAGGAGTGCTGACATTCAGTGGGATGAGTCCTGGCCCCGGGCGGTCTTTATAAGGACATCCAGGCCAGTGGACATGAGCACACACTGACCCCCATGTCTCCATAAAAGCCACTTCAGGCAAAGCTGGTGGTCTTGTCCTGAAGTCACTTTTTTTTCATATGGATTTTGAAGCAATATCTGACCAAAACCATGTAAAAAACTTTACCCTAAAACGTTTTCAAATTGAAATAAACATGAAATTTGTTCAAAGAGCATTTGATATATTTTTTTAAATGAGGTTGTTGTAACAAAATTTTCTCCAGACTTCCTACAGGAGCATCTCAATGAATTAGAAGATCATCAAAAAGCTCATTTATTTCAGTAATTCAATACATAAAGTGAAACACATATTTTATATAGTGTTTATTTCTGTTAATGTTGATGATTATGGATTACAGCCAATGAAAACCAAAGGGTCATTATCTCAGACAATTAAAGTAGGGAGGATGAAGGGTTAAAAACCACACTGCCTTATTCCACGAGATATCAAAGGGTGAATATAATATTGATTTATTAGTCAACGCATTTCAGGCCTCCCAGAAACATATATAATATTGATTTGTTCTGAGGAAGGAGGCCAGGGAGGTCTGAAATGGGTTGACTAATAAATCAATATTATATTCACCCTTTGGTGTCTCGTGGAATATGGCAGCGTGGTTTTTAACCCTTCATCCTCCCTACTCTATAGACACCACGCTGGGGACTGCAGCAGCCGTGATCTGCTTCTATAGTGGTTGTGACTCTCACAACCACACAAGGTGAAGCCTCTGATACCTATTTAGGTGATATTTTATCTCTCAGACCCTTCATCCTCCCTACTTTAATTATCTGAGATAATGAACTTTGGGTTTCCATAATCATCAACATTAACAGAAATAAACGCATTAAATAGATCCCTCTGTGTGTAATGACTCTATATAATATATGTGTGTCACTTTATGTATTGAATTACTGAAATAAATGATCTTTTTGGTGATCTTCTAATTCATTGAGATGCTCCTGTACATGAACCTTGTGTATTCATCCATATAGTAAAGATAATGAGGTTACTGTATCTCCTTATGCTCCTATGTGCAATGTTCTGTTCCCTTATCTTTACTGAGATGCATAAAATCATGACCTAGATTTTCATTAACCATAATGTAAATATAAATTTTCTCCAAATTCATGTATTACATTGTCACCAACTGTCCCTAATCTCCAGATAATCCCAGGTTTTAAAGATTTGCCCATAGACATGTTCCTGTCTCTTTATTATTGACTAATATTCCTCATCTTCTCTATTCATTCCTTTCTATGATTTCATGTGCTGGATTTTTTTTTAATAAAGTATCTGAATGGACGGCACAATTTACTTATAAACAGAATTCAGTGAATGTTTATTACCAGCAGTCACATAACGTGACGTCCAGGGGCCCCGATGCGAAAGCTCCAATGGGGCCCACAATTACTGCAAATCTTTAATAGTATTAGTCTTCTTTCTATAGACCAAATGGACTTCTGGGACCCCCTAGGCGCCAGGGCTGAGGTGCGATTGCAACCCCTGCACCCATTGTAGATACGTCCCTGATTACCAGGCTTAATCCCACCTCGAATACTTTATGGTGTATCCATAGGAAAGGCAAGGAAGACTGAATAATGTGAGTCTAATCACATTTTGCATGCTTCAACCAGTCCCACCCCACCGGTTGCGGCGTGCATGAAGATGAATGGTCGTTGTCTGATTTCACCCTGCTTTCTTCTATTTGATTGAATTCATTTTTATGATTAATTATTTTTATGGATGGAGAGTGCCACTTTTGACCTCTTCTGATTCTGCATTATAATAACTGGGCTCTGGGTCAATCTCGGGAATAGAGCTTTGTCTTTTATCGGCAATTTTTGGATCTCCCATGCAATTGAATGTTGAGAGACACCATTACATGAGATGGGCACATTGTCGAAGTAACTGCAGTGGTGGGACTCACTCTTATCAGACATTAGTTGACTGTAAATGTAATACTGGTCAAGATTCCCAGTTTCTACCGTGTTTCCCCGAGAGTAAGACCCTGTCTTACATTTTTTTGGGGGCCAGAAGTGGCCCCCTGTCTTACTTTCGGCGGGGGGGGGGTCTTATATTGGCAGCCCCAGCCTACTCACATACACACACACACACACACACACACACACACCGTATAGTCATGTATAAGCCGAGGGTGGGAAATACAGCAGACCGCCACCCCGGTATACAGCCCCCAGCACAGGTATACAGCCCCCAGCAGTGTGGTACACAGCCCAGCAGTGTGGTATACAGCCCAGCAGTGTGGTATACAGCCCAGCAGTGTGGTATACAGTCCAGCAGTGTGGTATACAGCCCAGCAGTGTGGTATACAGCTCAGCAGTGTGGTATACAGCCCAGTAGTGTGGTATACAGCTCAGCAGTGTGGTATACAGCCCAGCAGTGTGGTATACAGCCCCCCTCCTGCTGGCACACTGCCACCCCAGCTCTGAGGCGCCCCTGCTGCTGCTTACATCTTACCCTCCAGCATCTTCTTGCAGCAGCCAGCGCGTCGGTCCTCCGTTCCCGTCTTCAGCTGTTTCCCGGATCATGTGACCCGTCGCAGCGCATGACGTCATCGCTAGTGCGACCGGCCGGTCACATGATCCGGGAAACAGTTGAAGACGGGACCTGAGGACCGACGTGCTGGCTGCTGCAAGAAGACGCTGGAGGGTAAAATGTAAGCAGCAGCAGGGGGGGCCTTACATTAGCCCCCCCCCGGTTGTAAGGCCTTATATTCGGGGGAGGCCTTACATTAGCAGGCCCCCCTTTACCCCTAGGCGGCCTTACAATCGGGGGGGCTTACTTTCGGGGAAACACGGTAAGGACACCAAAATCTCGAGTTTTAGGGATGTGGGCGCCATTTTGGAATAAATTGGGCTGGCAGTACGGTTAGTGGGCTTAGTTCAAAATTGTGGCCTCTTCAAGACAACGTTTTTCTGAATACCATAATATGACATATCAATATCCTACAGGAGGAACTCTTGCTCTCAGAGACATTAGCAAACAGCAGCTCATTCATGTTGACATTGCTGATCTGTCACAGGATGTTATAGTGGACAAGGAATCAGGTAGCAGGATGGTAAGATGGGCAAAGGCGTTCAGGGGAGCTAGCCTGACTGTTAGAATGGGGTTCCCTAACTCACCCTGTTTCCAGAGATATCCCAGATGGCAGGGGAGTCTGGGTTGACACCCTAGCCCTTTGCCATTGGTTAGTGCTAGGCTAAGAGCCCCAACTCCACCCACAGACCAGGAAAGAGACAACTACTCCAAAGAAAGGAACAACAGCAGCAGCTCCAGAAAACATGTCTGCACTGCATGGCTCCTAGATGAGAATGAACTCTATCTGCGACACCTGGTGGAGGGAAGTAGAACTACTTCAAGACTGGGGGAGAGAAGATCTGAATACTGAGACACACGCCTCCACCTCACCTGAAGGCTGTGTCTCACCCCTCCACCTGTAGAGCCGCACACAGCATAGACTAAAGGAAAAAAACTCAGGTTAATCACAACAGCAGCACTCATGGACTGCAAAGCAGTCAACTCGTGACATCATCCATGTATAAAACAGAGGGACATTCATTTGACAATAAATACTGCAGTCATACATTAGAAAAGGATCTACCTTGTGTCGAGCAATGTTGGAAATTATTGAAGTGTTTGCGGAGTAATTTGCTTGCACTGTAGAAACAACGGTTAAATGATATCATAGCACCAAAGGGAGCCTGTTCAGTTCCCATGACTGTTCCCAAACCATTAGGGTATGTGCACATGTCTAGGATTTGGTGCAATAATTTCTGCACCATTTATTTTTGGCAGGAAATGTGCATTTTTGGTGTGGTTTTGATGCATTTTCGGTGCAGATATTTTGCATCTTTAGAATAGGTGAAATCTGCAGCAGAAGCATTGCAAGAATCGACATGCTGTAGACTTAGTTCTGCACCAAATCTGCAAGGAGAAAATGCTTAACGTGTTGTGTCCCACAAATGGGAGCAACTTGTAATGTGTTTTCCGATGTTATGCATTTCTATCTCTGTTGCTAGGCAGATTTTGCAACCCCTGAAGTTTGTCCCTACGTCCCCCCTGTAGTTCATGATGTGTTAGCTTGCTCCTCCCTTCTTGCCCAGTATTCAGTTTGCTGTAGCCATTTCTTTGATGCACACGTGTACTGCTCTGTTGGATTACTCTTTCCACCTGCTGCATTGTACTTAATCACATGGTTTCAGAGAAAATCATCTCTGTTTCTCCTGGTCTCTTACTACATGTAAGTGTGGCTGAGTTGGCACTATCTGAGGACGCACAGGGGCTGGCTGGCAAATTTAGGCCTGGGGGGAAAGCACACAGCAGTGGCCCATGAGCAGTGAGCTTCAGGGGCAGAGAGGCCTCCCAGACCAACATGACAGATGGCCGGACGGCCCCAAAACTGCCGCTTGACCACTGGCCTGGGGGGCATCTGCCCCCCTGCCCCCTGGACCAGCCAGCCTGACAGTACAACAATCATACAGTTATCCAAGAGATTGATGACTAAAGGTTCAGAGACTCATACTACCTTGAAGAATCAGAATACAACGTGTGCAGGAGACTTCAGGATTCTCATGGATTTTGCTGCATCAGGATTCGCTTCAGGTTATGCGACAAATCTGCACTCAGACGTGCATTAAAAATTGCAATAAAAATGCAACATGTGCACACAGCCTTACCGGTATACCGCAGTATACACTTCAATCCTTTCTTCTAATAAAGAGTTTGATGTGCTAACCATTCATGAGCTGGAAGTTTCCCGTTTTGTGCTTTCATATTTTTTACTCCATTGTTCTAGTGTTTTGAGTTGACTTTTTTTGGCATTCAACATATGATTAAAAGAATTTTACATTTTGATAGATTGAACTCATAAGGATGTTTAATTTTTTTAAATGGGAGTCTTAAATTGTTTTTATACTTTTTTTATTAATACTTTCATCTGGGAAACCAAAGATGTTTAATTTTTCAAATGGGAGGGATTTAGACTTATTTTATACCTTTTTTATTAGTAATTTCATATATGCGGCCACAGCAACATTAACATTTTTAAATGGGAGGGATCTTTTTATTTTTTTATTTTTATACCTTTTGTTATTAATAATTTCATGTTGGCGACATCATAGATATTTAATATTTTTAAATGAGAGATATTAACTATTTTATTAAATATTTAATGGATGCAGCCACAACAAAATTTGTAAATGGGAGTGATTAAAAACATTTTTATGCCTTTGTTTTAATTAATTTTAACTTTTTTTCTTCTTAGTCCCCATAGGAGACTTGAACTTGCTCATATTATACACTGCACTACTACATTATTGCAATATATCCAAGCAAAGGGAAAAAGGTTGTTTCCAGTGAGCGTTGAAGGAACAGTGATAGATGTTTTTTTGCAAAAACTCTTCAATATTTAATGGATCCTAACATGTTACACGTGTATCAATAAGAAATCCACCCCTCAACCCCCTGAGCTTGATAAAGGCATCCGCCGAAACAAGTAGTTTTTACGGGGGTGAGGGGTGGATTTCTTTTTGATACACGTGTAACTTGTTTGGATCCATTAAATATTGAAGAGTTTTTGCAAAAACTCTTCAATCACTGTTCCTTCAACGCTCGCTGGAAACAACCTCTTTTCCTATAGTTGTGCTTAGCCTGGACGAGGCTACATCCATGCTGGAGCGTCTGAAACAGCCGTCAAAGTGGTGAGCTGAAATTTTTTCTTTATTCATTTTATTGCAATATATGGTTAAAGTGCCATCTTCCTATGAAGCACAGTCACAGATAGAGCTTCACCGGAGGAGCAAATAGGCAGCCAAGGGGGGGCGGGGGGTGAGACTTCATGAGACTCCCAGCTGACATGGTAAATCATTGCATACGCCCACACTTAACCATTGAAATGCTGCCTGGAGTGATTGACAGTGGCATTTAAATGGTTAAATAGCAGCGATCAGAGCAAGCTCCGGTTACTACTGTTCAACATAGCCAGCACAGACTCAATCCCTGTGCCTGCTCCATACCCCTCCATGGTCACTGAAATTTTCCATGATGTAGTCCAGAGGTCCCTAACTCCAGGCCTCGAGGGCCGCCAACAGTGCAGGATTTCAGGATTTGCACAGGTAATAATTCCAACCCCTGTGCAATACTAAGGAGATCCTGAAAACATGCACTGTTGGCGGCCCTCGCGGCCTGGAGTTGGGGACCCCTGATGTAGTCAATGCTGTGATCTTTGAATAATTATCTGTTACGTTGGTTTCATGTGGCCGTTTTTTGGCATCAATATGAATCTGGTTGAAAATGGGTGCACACACATCCATTTTCGGCCCTATTGTCTTTCAATGGGGCCGTAAATACTTGCGGGTGAATCCAGTTCTTCCCCCTGATCTGGGTGTCACTGGTTTTTGCACTAAGACCAAAAACACAGTTTGTTGCGAAATTGGTCTCCGTGGCAAAAACCGGGAACAACCAGATGCGGGGCACTCCGGGTTGAATTTTAATGTGGCCCTGTGGAACCCTACTGGGCGTGTCATTTACAATCGGATCGGGCGGAAACAGGTACATAACAGGATGCAACGGGATGCTCCCGCACCAGTATTAGCACTGATCCATAAAATGGATAACTGATAATACCACTGTGGGTGCATTCAGTTTGTCAATTTTGGAGGGTTCTGGAAGAATCCGGAGGATGTAGGATTAACCTGCTTCATCCCCCCCGGATTCCTAGAAATGGCTGTGTGAAACCAGTCTTACTCCATAACATCACTTAAACTAATACAGCAAGACTAATCGAGCAAGGAAAAAAATCAGACACGCTGCTCTGCCTCATTGTTTTGGCAGCAAATTATTCAGGATACTCTCCAAGCATGTGACAACAGAGCTTCTTTATTCAGCAACAAACAGGAACAAATATGATAAGCTTAATATGTCAGGAATAAAACATATCTTATGTGTCTCAGTCTCTGTGCAGCATTAGCAGCTGCTTCTTCTCTCATACACAGACACGACACAGGAAACTGGATACAGTCACATGTTCTTCCTGTGTGAGCCTCTGGGAGTTTTTTATTTTGTTCTAACTTTATCTATAACATACAAACCTAGCAACTAAACATATATACAGGAATATACAGGAAAACATATTACAACACCCCCACTCAACAACTACTTATCCTGTTAGTCCCATTGTAGTTCTGAAGTACACAAACTTGGCTCTTGATAATGGTTTTGTCATACTATCAGCTATCATCTTGTCAGACTGGCAAAAAACAAACTTGAGTACACCACATTCCACTAAGTTACGTAAGTGGTGATATTTTACGTCAATGTGCTTAGTCCTTGCAGTAATCTTCTCACTGCTGGCAAGTTTAATACATCCTTGGTTGTCCTCATAGATAACTGTTGGCTGAGCTAGTGGCTTTCCAAAATCTTCCAAAAGTTGTTTCAATCTAATTACTTCTTGACTTGCATAAGCACCAGACATATATTCTACTTCTACAGGACCAAGAAATTAAATTTTCTCCTAACTTGAACAAGTAATCACTTGTAGATTTCTGATCACTTGAATATCCAGTCCAATCTGCATCCACATATCCTCTGAGAGTGAAATCTCCTGATGCAGATATCTTAAGATTTCTTAAGATATCAGTGTCTATGTCGTGGCTTGCTTACACGTCGGCAGTGAATCACAACTGTAGCTGTAAAATCTGGAAGAGTTGTGATTGCTATGTACAGAAGCGCTCCCATTGCTTGTCTGTAACTCTCAATGATGGGTAGCAGATCTTCTTCACCTTTCAACTTTAATTAGGACGGATCCATTGGTGTTGACACACCTTAGGCTTCTGACAGCTCTTTTTC